>CM029516.1:11543831-12143831 GCA_017140615.1 Eucalyptus cladocalyx | reverse complement strand
CAGTTGAGGAAGAATATCCAACGGCATCTCCACACACATGAGAAGAAAAATTCGGCTGATTTAGAAGCATTCAGATGTGATGTTAAGGGTTGTCTCCGCAATTTTTCAACGGTAAGATACAGTCACCTACCAAGTAGATTCTGGCTGGTTATGGATTATAATCTTTTGGAACTTTGAAGCGTGAGCTCATTTATCGTGTGCCTGCTGTGTGTACATTAGCTGATTATTTTCTTGTTGACAGAAATCAAATTTACGTCAGCATGTGAAGGCTGTTCATCTTGAGGTGAGGCCATTTGTTTGCGGCCATAAAAATTGTGGCAAGAAGTTTGCATATAAGCACGTGAGAGACCATCACAAGAAAACTGGTTGCCATGTTTACAATCCAGTGAGCCCCATTCTCTCGTTCTCCCAAATGTTGAAATTCAATTTTACTGCTGTTGAAATCCGACTTTTTACTACATGAGAGTTGGATGATTCTCATTCCTAGCAAATTGGCTCCTTGGGTTTAGGGTGATTTTGAGGAGTTAGATGAGCAGTTTCGATTTAGGCCCAGAAGCGGAAGAAAGAGGAAATGTCCGATCGAGTCCCTACTACGAAAAAGAGTTACTCTACCCAATGAGCTAGATTTCCTTTTGGATTAGTGGCTGGAGTCTCTCGGCAGCACTTGGCAGCAGCTGAGGGTTATGTATAGGAGCTGTGGTTCTTGGCTTTATAAGCTGAGCAAAGGTGACAAATTCACTCATCATCCTCCTGTCACCTGTTTGTAGTTAGTAGATAGAGCTTGCTATTGTTTTGTGTATGGAGATAAGAGAGCGAGTTAATAATCCTTAACAAAAGATGCTTGTGACGGGCTATTTTCAGCTGTAAATCATGCAATATAATAGTAAAATTCAACTGAACCATTGGTGTCATACTAATATGTCACTGTTCACTTGATCAATTTTTATTGTTGAACAGTTAAAAGTCTTGGCCGATATTTTCCTTCCCAAGATTGTTGAAGGCTTGGAAGTCAGATTTGTACTCTCCGTCTGGTAACTTTTAAAAGAAAAGTAATAATTGTTTATAAAAATAATTTCTCTTAAGCACATAAAATTTCTTACTTCTAATTTAAATGTTAGGCTAAATCTCAAGAAAGATAATGTACGCATTTCCAGGGGATAAAAATGACCTCACCAAATGTCCCAAAAATATGACGGAGTTACTTAAGGGACGAAAGTGACCATCATTATCTTTTTTCCCATAGCGGATGATGCTAGCTCTTTCATTTGTTCTTAAAATTAAAAAAAAAATAACAAATTAAAAACTAAAGTGTTTTTGGCCAAAATATGTTGGAAAGTAAACCAGAGTTTTAAAGGATCAAAAAACTGCTAAGTGCCAATGAAAAAATTGAAAATGGTTGAATTATAGAATCATCTTACTTAGATCATTGCTTAAGATCGTCTCTTGAAGAGTCGTTCGTGAGCGTCACCCAAACCCCAATTATGAGCCTAGCGATGGTTACTGCCTGGAATCTGGTCTAGATTGAGGTTGGATGACCTGAGAGAGAGAGAGAGAGAGAGATTCGTATTGATGCGGTGGAATGTCGCCTTTGGCGAAACCCTTGTCTATGCTATGGTGAGAGAGAGAGAGAGAGAGAGAGAGAGAGAGTGTGTGTGTGTGTGTAACAAGGGGGATGGGCTTGTTTCGTATTGATGCGGTGGAATGTCGCCTTTGGCGAAACCCTTGTCTATGCTATGGTTTGGCAAGGTACTTGTGGCCTAGCCCTACCCTACCCTATAAGGCACACCTTTTTCATAAGCATTGCTGATGGTTTCCCGTATTTTGATTCACAAAAGGCCAAACTTGTCCAAAAACTTTTCCTCTTTGTAGGCCAAAAAACAAGAGAAAATTGCAAAGTAACTATCACAGACAATGCCCTGTAAAGTAGTACAAAAGGAAAATGGCATCGTAGCTTGTAATATTGTTTGAAATTCACGATGCATATATTTTAAGATAAATTCAAGATTTGAAAAGTACTTTTTGAAAAATTATTGGTTATATCGCTTAGAAAAGTTAATTGACAAAAAATGTTTTCATGATCGATAGCAAGCATGCCTAACTATTTTCATCTATAATGGAAATATATTTTATACATTCATTTTTGTAAGCAATACAAAAGATTATTTCTCGAAAAAATGTATTCTAAATTTTGTGTTTTCTATGGAACAAATGCAACTTTAAATAAATTCCTTTGCTTTTCGAGCTTGTGACTACCCCTCCAAGGGGATACTTGCTACATCGAGACAAGGGAAGGGCGGCTGTTTTCTTGCTTCTTGATGATGATGAGTCATTTACAATCACAAACAAGTGTTTAACCTTGCGTCTAGTGTGACATCCTGAATTTCGACCCCGTCCCGAATATATGAGATGGGCATTTCGTTGACGCGCCCATGGTCATTTTCTCTAAGTTGGCCACTCACGAGTTAACTGATCTATCAGGTGAAGCCGTCAAGGGATATAAACGCGATCAACTTAAGAATTCGATCGGAAATCGACTGCTTGACTGTGATAATCGGCAATGGTCAATACGACACTGGTATGAGCGATTAGTGATCGGATACAGGTCGATTCAATGGAATGACATAATTAAATAGTAGGTGATTCCACATGATTGCGAAATTCGCGTCGAGTGGCACTAACCCGGTTTTCTGTCGATTTTGTACCCGGTACCTGTAATTGAAACTTTGAGATTTTTACGATAACTGAGAGTCGCTTATAAGTCAGAGATGCACAACGTGGATCGAAAATTATTGATCACAGGTCAAATGCGCTAAAATCTCTAAAAGCTACTCGGTAGATTATGTCACGCTAAAATTGTGTCCGGTCGATTTTAATCATGAAATTGAACTCGGTTTCAGGATTCGGACGTTCGAGCATGTCACAATTCATTTTTAGGACGTCGTCTTATCTTTCGGAGAATTTTCGTCGAGTCCGGAATTTCACGGAAAAATCAATTTCGGACAATTTGGAAAAATAAGTGAAATTCGGATGGGAGAAGTAATGGCCTATTTTGCTGCCCAAAAATCCTTAACTTTGGGAAAATAGGCTCAAGAAGATAATTGGGAAACAAAGAGGATGAACATGGAGACTATTGGGGCATGCTCAATCATGAATTAGGATAACCACTGGGGTTTGCCTTAGTGGCTATCCTTTCAACATGGAAGGGAAGTTGGGGGGTTCGAATCCCCACCTTCTCAGGGGGGTTGGGGTGGGGACGATATAATTTTAGGTGTGGATTTCGACTCCCACACCCTGTAAGAACTATAAGAAAGCAAGGCAAAAGTCCGAGAGTGATAGTTAGAATATGAATAGAGTAAGACCAACAATAATAATAATAATAATCATGAATTAAGATATTTATTTTTGACTTTCTCTCCCTTTCCCCCTCTCTTCTTCATGCGACCAACAGCCCCAACAGACCAGCTTCTACTTCTGTTTCAACTTCTTCTTCCTCTTCCTCCATTGTTGCAGCTGAGTGTCTTGCCTTCTTTATCACTGCCAGCTCGCCCCCGTCCATGTCCCTAGCCCGCACGCCCACCGGTCATCCGCTAGTCCATCCGTGACGCCAT
Source organism: Eucalyptus cladocalyx (assembly GCA_017140615.1). Lineage (NCBI taxonomy): Eukaryota > Viridiplantae > Streptophyta > Magnoliopsida > Myrtales > Myrtaceae > Eucalyptus > Eucalyptus cladocalyx. The sequence goes on along the minus strand of CM029516.1, from coordinate 12,140,223 downwards.
CTCCTTCGCGAGCGCGTCCCCGAGCTCGCTAGCTCGCGTGAGCAGCCGCTCACCCCGTCGTCGATCCTCAAGTCTGCCACTCTAGCCGCTTGCCACCGTCCAACTCCGTTCAGCCTCGGCTTGGTCCAGCCCCCCAAACCAAGCCCGACCAGCTCATCAATCCAGCCTCTTCAGCCTTCAAACAGAACCGAAGTTCTAGTCGGGCTGTGAGCCTTCCAAGGCTTTTTCAGCCTCGGCTTGGCCTCCTTTGGTGTCACCGTAGACTTGAGTCTTGGTCACTGTCGCGCCACCGTCGCCATGACCCCGTTAGTTCCCTAAATCGGTGAGTTAGCATTATAATATTTGATTAATGAGCTAATTACACTTAGGGGGAGATTAGTTTAAGTTTAATTAGGTTTAAGGTTAAATTAGTTAGTGTTAGTATTTAGTTGGTTAATTTAGTTAGATAATTAGGTAGTTAGATAGATTAGTTAGTAGCCTAATTAGATTAAGGTGATTATCCTAGCTAGATTAGTTTATTAGTTCAATTAAGTTGGTTAGATTAGCTTATGTATATTAACTAAGGGTTTAATTTACATAATTTGTAATTTATTTATAATTTATTTAATTAATTATTAATTAGCATAAATTATATCGGGATAGCCGGTTGTCGAATTTTACGTTGATCGTCATAGTTACGTTGATTTGTGAAATTGGTTACTAATTTATGCAATTGGGTGCTTGGTAGCGATTTTTAATTATTATTTCAAAAATATGAATTTTTGGTATATAATTAGAAAAATACCGAGTGTCGAGTTTTTACAGCAAAAATATTTTATGTACTATATAAAATCGTAGAATTTTGAAAAGAGAGAGTATCAAGTTTTATGGTTCGATTTGACTATGTAACCACGCACAATTATTTTACCGGATGTTTTTAATATGAAGAAAATTGACCAAGTCCATTATTTGAAAATGGAAGTATTTGAGTGCAAAGCACGATGTTCTTGGCCGAGAATGGATGTGCGTGTGATCGCTATTAGAACCTGTCACCCGATGAAAGTCAGGGAGGCGATGCTCCTTTATGGAATGCTCTTGTCAACGGATGCCGATCGCAGTGGAGGCTGGACCGATACTCATTCAAGAATGCCGTCTAGATATAGATGTTGCTGTGCCCAACAAAGTGGGACGATGCTCGGTTATGCCGGATGACCGCCGACTACTGAGTTGGTCGTGGCCGTTAGGTCGTAAATAATTGTGACACGCTTGAATGATTGATATAGCTGCGCCTGATTATGAGATGAAATTGCGTGGCATGAAATAGAACGTGTCATAACGATGTGGCCTTATACTCGGGACCCCTATGATTGATTGATATATGAATTGAAGTGTTCCAATTATTGAATGCATTCACTGTATGCATATGATAGATGAGATGTACTAATGTGTAGGGAGGTGCTGAGGCGAGATAAGTCCTATATGGTGCATGTTTAGGCTGCCTCTAGGTGAATTCTTGTCCTAATCGTGGTTTAGGGTGTTGATTTGCGAGTGTGTACTTGCTGGCCCTTGATGATGAAATGATCTCCTAGTAGAGAATTAGGAATCTTACTTACTGAGTTTCCCCAAAACTCATCCCTCATCTTTTAGTCTTGTAGGCATGGAAGTCTCTTGTCAATTTTGGGAGTTGCAGTCACGCTAGAGGAGATAGGATTTCCCCTAGCTTATGTCGAAAACTTGTACCGTGATGTAAAAGGAAAAGAGAGCTTGTAGAGAAAGGGATTGTAAAAGTACTGTTATAATATAAGTCAGTGTGTTCAGTGTGATGTATGTCCAGCTGTTGTTTGTCCGGGGAGTTGTTCGTTCACGTTTTCGCATGTGCATGATAATAAGATAAAAAAAATCGGGATAGCAATGAGCCTAGGAAGTCGCGAAAATAACCTCTACCGCTCAAGACCCTGGAAATGGAGTTGGGATCGTGACACTTTTCATGGTCAAAACATGTTCAAACTTGACCAAATATAAATGGGATAAGTCTTTGCGGAAGTCTAAAACTTATCACAAAAATGCATTTGAGTCTTAAAATTTGCAAAAAGTGCAAATAAATTCTAAAACTTGTCAAAATGTTTTATTTGAGTCCTAAAATCGACGCCATTAGCCTTTTCCGTTAAAATTGCTAACGTGGCATTTAAAATTAATTTTTATTTTCCACGTGGCTTTTTTTAATGATTTTTTTATTCATTTAAAAAAATAGATTTAAAAACAAAAAAATAAGATTTATTCATTTTATCTTATTTTCAACAAAAAAAAGAAAAGTGAAAATTTATTTAAAAAAGAAAACAGTTCAAAAAAAAAAAAAAAAAAATGGCGGCCTCACCCGGAGGGGCCGGTGATAGTCGCCGGCCCGGGCGCGGGTGGCCGGCCCTCGCTCGGCCGGGCGAGGGCCGGCGACCCTCGTCCGGCCAGGGCAAGGCCTCGCTAGCCCCCAAGAGAGGGCCGGCGACCCAGATCCGGGCACCCTCGTCCGAGCTTGCGAGGGTCGCGTGCCCTCACCGGGGTTAGCGAGGCCTCACCACCGGCCAGCAAAGGCCGGCCACCCAAGGCGAGGGCCGACGGCCGTCGTCGGCCCCTCCGAAGAGGCTGCCTTTTTTTTTTTTTTTTTTTTTTTTTGAATTGTTTTCTTTTTTATATAAATTTTCACTTTTCTTTTTTTTGTTGTTGTTGAAAATAAGATAAAATAAATAAATCTAATTTTTTAGTTTTTAAATCTTTTTTCAAAAAAATGAATAAAAAATCATTAAAAAAGCCACATGAAAAATAAAAATTAATTTTAAATGCCACGTCAGCATTTTTAACGGAAAATGCTAACGGTGTCGATTTTAGGACTCAAATGAAATATTTTAACAAGTTTTAGGACTTATTTGCACTTTTTGCAAGTTTTAGGACTCAAATGCATTTTCGTGACAAGTTTTAAAACTTCCGCACCACTTATCCCAAAATAAATCTAGGATTCTTATCTTGCTTCCTAGTTTCTTTTGCAAGTGGCTCTTGGTCGAGGAAACCAAGAAATTATCCTCTAGGGGCGCGTGGAATTTTGCTCATTCAAACTGAAAATTGAGATCGCAAAGAAAGAATTGATAATGAAGGTATTTGTTGGTCCCCAAAACCAGACTCCACGACTTCTTTTGTTGTCGAACTTAACACCAAACCAAACTATATATATTATAGTTTGGGATAAGTAATGGTGTTCTTCATTTGTCTATCATTTTTGTCAAAAACACTCACTTTCCCTCACCTATGACCAACTGGGCTCAACACTTGGAAAAAATTCAGACTTTCTTAGCCCACTAGGAAGGTACTTTTTCAGGGGGCTTTAGGAGGCCTTCCAGATCTCCATTTAGGACGTGCGACCTATGGTTAGAAATATCTTTGAGTGAAGTTTTACTCTTTAGTTGAAGGTTTTGGTTAATTTCGACTGCAAGTTTGTGAAAATTTCACTTTCTCTACAAGGGTCAATTTGGAATTTCTAGGTTTTTGCTTTCTTGAGTTACTTGTGGGGGTATCTTTAGAGAACGATTGTGAGCTTTCTCTCCTCCTTCTTGTCTCCTACCTTTCCTGCTTTAGAGATCTTATCCACTAAATTAAGCCATCTTTTAGTCGGTCTTTGCCCTACCTACCAAGCCTGGCAACTAAGCTAGTTCACTAACTTTCTGACATTGCCAAAATTTTCAACCTTTGTAGCTATTGAGTGTGTGAATTTTGATGTGATTTTCACGTGCCTTCAGCAGCTTATCCCTAGTTAATTTTTGTCCACTTGCACTACTAATTATGGTCTTCCATCACGTGCGAAGATTAGGCTGATTGGGCAGCTGAGGAGGATATGGTGGGGCCACAAAATTGCTTACTCAGCAGCTCAGAATTGAGATCGAATCGTGAGTTGGGTTTTGGTAGCTAGTTTGAGTGCTTTAATCCATCCATTTGGTTGCGACTTTTGATCTATTAGCAAGCTTGTGTGTAGTTCTTTGAGATCTTGATCAGTTTTCACAATTGTCCCTGCCCAATTTGGCAAGAAAGTCCTTCAAAGTTGGCCATTTTCTTGCTCGAAAATGCCCAATTCAGTGCAATTTGATTCTTTTTGTCCAATTTGGTTAATTCGACCTAGCCCAAGTTTAATTCTAACTCAATTGGGAGACAAGATGATGATTTAAGGGCTTAAGCAAAATTTTACAAAATTTGCGAATTGGTCCCTCAACTTTTGAAAATTACATTTTGGTCCCAACTTGCTTTTATTTATTTCTTTCTTTTTTTCTTTTTTTTTTTCTTTCATTCTTTCTTCTTCTTTTTTTATATTTTTAAGGAAAAAAATCCTCCATTTAAAAAACTATACCTAAACGCCTAGGTAATATGTATGCAAGAATTTGACATGAAATATTTTGGTGAAAAAATAAGTTCCTATTTTTCGGAAATGATCTTTGGGCAAAAATTTAGGTGTCAACATGCTTTATTGGAGGAAGTTCAATGTTTTTCTTGATTGAAAGTTGTTGCACCAGAATTTTGTATTACTGAAAGCCGTTGAGTGTAATATGGTCATCTTGCATGATTGGAGTGGGTTCGATGTTTTTCCTTTCTATAGTTGTCTATGTCGGAAAGTCCTTTATTCAGAAACATTCTTCACGTTTGGATAAAATAAATATTCTTCATGTGTGCCCTACCAATTGAACCAATGATGCAATCTTCCCAGCTTCAAGAAGGTGCATTGACTCCCAGTAGGAAACCCTCTCTCTCCCCAAAAAAATATATAGTTATGTGCCAACTTACAAAATCTAAGAATAAGTGGTAACTGCTATTGAGTTTTGGGATAGTAGAAATGTTATTTCAATTGACAACCTAGATAAAGTCATATGCCTTTTTGTAGAAAACTAAAATAAGTGGCAACTTCTTCGAAATTCGTGAATACAAAACTTCAATTTCACCACTAACTTACAAGCATTTACGCACTTGCTTGTAATTATAAAAAAAAAAAAACTAAATGATGATCTATTATTGGGTTCGTACGAGGTTTCAAATTTACTACCAATGTTACTTATTTACATCCACAAATGAAATTCCATTTATCCGGAAATGGGATTTTGGAAATCCGCAAATTGAGGGAACACCACCGAGACGGCAATTTTGCATTCTCTAGTCATGTCAACTAAAAGCTATTGCGTGTCCTTCGGTCATTATTCTTGATTGGAGAAAAATTCAATGTTTTTCCTCTCCATAATTGTCTATTGTTGAAAAGTCCTTCAATTAGAAAGATTCTTCAAGTTCGGATAAAATAAAGATTACTAGACCAAAGGCAATCTTCGCAGCTCTAAGAAGGTGCATGGAAATGTTTGGATTGAAGATTTCAATCCCAAAAGGTTTTCAAATTCGCATTTCATGGGCTCGGTTGACCAAATGTAGTCAACTATCAGGTGGTAAATAAAATATAGTCCGCTAGTTTTGGTTTGGCTGTGTTAACATTTAGTAAACTGTAATTTTGTCGGTCAATTACAAAAATTTACGCACTCATTCGTGCAATAAAAAAATAGTAACAATTTATTATTGGGTTTGTTATTCTTGATATTTCAAATTTACTATCAACGCGACGTTAAGGGCGTACATGACAAAATTTCTAAAATAGAAATCAATTTCTATTTCCTAGACGAGTTTATGAGCAATGAAAAGCATTTAATAACACTCAAAATTTTTGTTTCTAGAATAAAAATTCGTTTGATAACAAAATAAAATTTCTATTTTTAAGGAGGTGGTGGCCGGTAGCGTGGGCGGCCAGCGTCGAGCAATTGGCGTTCGGCATCCGGCGGTGGGCGGCATGTGTCCAGCTGTGGGTGTTCGACATCCCACGGGCGGTGAGCGGTGACGAGAGTGAATTATGAGAATAGTTTTCATTTTTTACTTTTGTTCCAGAAATAAAAAAAGCTAAAAATTTTAGTTTCGACTTTTGCTTCAAATCTATTTCTAGAATAGAATTGTTACAAAAAGAAATTATGTTACCAAATGAATTTTTTTTCAAACCTATTTCGGGGACCAAAAAAACAAATAAATAAATAAATATAAATTTTGTCATGCACGCATTAAGTAATTGTACCGCCAAACGACAATTATGCATTGTCCAATCAAGTCAACTGAAAGCTATCACGTGTACTTTGGTCATTATGCTTGATTGGAGGAAGTTCAATGTTTTTCTTGATTGAAGGTTGTTGCACCAGAATTTTGTATAACTGAAAGCCATTGAGCGTAATTTGGTCGTCTTGCATGATTGGAGTGGGTTCGATGTTTTTCTTTTCTATAGTTGACTATTGTCGGAAAGTCCTTTATTCAGAAACATTCTTCACGTTCGGATAAAATAAATATTCTTCATGTGTGCCCCACCAATTGAATCAAAGATGCAATCTTCTCAGCTCCAAGAAGGTGCATTGACTATCGGTAGGAAACCCTCTATCTTCCCCAAAAAATAAATAGTTATATGCCAACTTACAAAATCTAAGAATAAGTGGTAACCGCTATTGAGTTTTGTGAATAGTAGAAATGTTATTTCAATTGACAACCTAGATAAAGTCATACGCCTTTTTCTAGAAAACTAAAATAAGTGGCAATTTCTTCAAAATTCATGGATACAAAACTTCAATTTCACCAATAACTTACAAGCATTTACTACAACGTTTCGAATTTACTACCAACGTTACTTATTTACCATCCACAAATGAAATTCCATTTTATCCAGAAATGGGATTTTGGAAATCCGCAAATGGGGGGAGCACCACTGAGACGGCAATTTTGCATTCTCTAGTGATGTCAACTGAAAGCTATTGCGTGTCCTTCGGTCATTATGCTCGATTGGAGAAAAAATTCAATGTTTTTCCACTCCATAATTGTCTATTGTCGAAAAGTCCTTCAATCAGAAACATTCTTTAAGTTCGGATAAAATAAAGATTACTAGACCAAAGGCGCAATTTTCGCAGCTCTTAGAAGGTGCATGGAAATATTGGGATTGAAGATTTCAATCCCAAAAGGTTTTCAAATTCGCATTTCATGGGCTCGGTTGACCAAATGTAGTCAACTATCAGGTTGTAAATCAAATATAGTCCGCTAGTTTTGGTTTGGCTGTGTTAACATTTCGTAGTTCTCTGGAAATGTTGAAATCCTAATATTGATATGATTCTAAAGTTTTTTTTTTTCTTTTTTTGCTTTTCTATAGTCTTATAAGATTTTATAATTAGAACCAACTATAAGTAAATCATTTTGAAAGGAAAGGAAAAGAAATGATATATATGTGAAAGAATGCAACACTAAAGACCAAGAAACACATCGATTTACATGTGATTTCCTCCTACTGATTTTTTTATTTTCTTGAAATTTTCCAAGATTAGTAAAAATGTATAAATAATAAAGAAATTGGGTAGAATGGAGCTTTGTATAGTTTAGCCACACCATCACAGAGCTCCATTCACTCCTACTATCCGTAATATTAATTAGACATAATCATCTCATTTAATTTAGTATGATATATCTAAAATGATATGTCCACAATAATTTGCCTTATAAATTATTAATTTGGATGTAGTTTGATATATAAATTACTGGATCTAAAATAACCGATGAAGAAATTTATTTGTTTATCTCTTATATATTATTGCTGTATGATGTTTCTACTAGTAATTATATAAGAATTCTGAAAATTGTGTACGGTAATATCCACTTCTTTATTCACGTCATGAATTTATCTGTAAATTCATAGAAGCACATCTATAATCTACTAGCTGTAATATATAAGGTCGTAGTATAAGTTTTTTTTTTTGGTCGGTGTAGTATAAGTTAAATGCTGCAGTTAAGAGAGGCGGTTACCATAGGTGGTCAAAAGATGAAAAATGTAAAGACATTTGGAAAGTAGTGTCTTAGCAAAAATGGGATGGAAATAGCCTCTCCATTCAAGTAATTTACCTAAACATATTTGTGCGAGTCACCAGACCGATTCTTATATGATATTACCAATTCTTATTGGGCTCTACTTGCCAACATTTATTTCATTATTTCATACTATTATGATTAATTACAAATATTTATTTGGGAGCTCACCAGTGGATTGAATTTGCCTTAAAATCATCAACTCTTTTTAAAATTACCAACTATTGCCATAATTATCATTGTTTATTAGTGAAACTTAAAGTTATAAACTTTTAGACAAAATTATTAACTTTATGTAAACTCAGTTACCAACATATATTTTATTATTAAGTAATCACCAACTGTTCCCATTATCTATCAACATATGAAGCTACTAAATTCTTATACAATATTATAAACTCTTGTGTGGTAAGATTATCATGTTGGTATTTGAAATTAACATGGACATGTATATACCATCCACAGATGGTAAAATCTCCGATATTTCAGATTGCTACTGAATTACGTATTTACCTTCCACAGATGAAATTCCATTTTATCAGAAAATGGGATTTTGGAAATCTTCGAACGGAGGAAGAACCATCAGAATGAAAGCTTTGCATTCTCTATCAAATTAAAGCTATTGCGTGTACCTTGGTCCTTAGGCTTGATTGGAGTAAGTTCAATTGTTTTCTCCTCTCCATAATTGTCTATTGTCGGAAAGTCCTTCAATTAGAAACATTCTTCACGTTCAGATAGAATAAATATTTTTCAGGTGCGTACCTTACCAAACTGGACCAAAGGCGCAATCTTCCTGGCTCTAAGAATGTGCATCAAAATTTTGGTTTGGAAGATTTCAAATTCCTGCTCAGTTTATGGGCTTGGTTGATGTATAGTGAACTATCATGTTATATTTCAAATATAGTCTGCTAATCTTTGATTGCCTGTGTTAACATTTAGTAAAGTTCTCTCCAAATGTTGAAATCCTAACATTGATATAATTCTAAAGTTTTTATATATATTGCCTTTTTATAGTCTTATAAATTTTTTATAATTAAATCCAAATATAAGAATTTACTCTTCTCGGAATTCACTTGTTTAATATAATAATCGGATATGATGAATGTATTTTGGTGATACCATCGAATGCTATGATATCTGTATTGTTTGCTTTTAACTGATCTCTGCACGTTTAATGTTGACGTACAAAAACATTGATCACAAAAAAATAAAATCATTGTTTTTAAGATCTTAAAATAAGATGAGCCAAAAGCACTTTCAAGGGATTTCACAACATCTTACGTAGAGATTCTTTTTTTTTTCCTTTTTTCCATAGAAAACAAAAATACGGTCTTTTGTTTCGATTGAAAATTATGACAAATAAAGAATGTCATTTTGTTGCACAGTGTCATGTTGTATATCATATATAGTCTGCTAATTTTCGATTGGCTGAATTACCATTTAGTAAGTTCCGTGGAAACGTTGAAATCCTAACAATGATATGATTCTAAAGTTTATATTTTTTTCACTTTTTATATTCTTATAAAAATTTTATAATTAGACCCAAGTGTAATAAATCATTTTATTTCTCTTCTTCGAATTTAGTTGTTTAATTAAATAATTGGATATAATAGATGTATTTTGGTGATACGATTGTATGCTATGATATAATATTGTTTGCTTTTAACCGATCTTTGCCTGGTTAATGTTGATAAAGACAAACATGATCACAAAAAATGTCTATGGCTTTTTAGATCTTAAAATAACATGAGCCAAGAACGTTTCTGCGTTTTCAAGGAATGTCTATTGGAGGCTAGCAATATCACATAGAGAAGGGGTCAATAGGTAATTTTAAAAACTCTTGACATATTTGTGTGGAATTGAACGGTCAAGATGAGTAACTTTACAATCAAGTGAAATTAGAAAATGAACTTTGGTCGTGATAATGAGATAACTACCAGTGGGCAAAATGTCTACTATAAACGATAAACAAAAGTAAATAAATAGAGAAAATCACGCATGAAACTTGTAGTGGTTCAGCTTATTCCAAACGTAAGTCCATACTCCCACGCTAACAATCTACTTGCTAGATTCCACTAGATGATCAATGAAAGGTTAAGTCAAGTTGTGTTGCATAAATCCAAGAGCTTGTACTTAAAGCTAGTGCTGCTTATAACTAAGCCGATAGATCTCACTATCTCACACACTTTTGACACTATTACACCCTCAAAATGATTACAAATATAAGCTCAAGAAAGACAAGTATCAAAGTACTCTCAAGCTTTGAAATTTTTTATTCTGGTCCTCTCTATTCTCTTCGCCACTTGGTCTCCTTTTATATTCCTCCATTTCAAAACTAACCGTTGGATAGTTTTCAGAGGATCACTCTCAAATCAGCCTGTTAGATGAGATTACATAATGAAGATTGAGTAGCCACTGAGAGATAAGACCTGAATCCCCATTGATTAGGTCGCCCATACAAACAAATCTTTAGTTTCTATAAGTGGAGCTCTTTGAATAAGGAGGATCACTTGTCTTTGAAAGGATTGTCAATCAATCCCAAAGTCTTGCATTAACGAATACAATTGCAAAACAATCTTTAAGATTGGAGATCGATCATTATTTTCTATAAGTGAAATCCGAGCCAGATCACTAGCTATATAGTTATAAGAATTGGAGTTTGTGTCTGAATAGGTCTCTGAGTTTGATGATATTCAAAATAGAGTCTAACTAGGTCTCTGATGTTGAACAGGTCTCTGAGTTTAAATAGACTGCTCGATCAGATGAATTGTCACAATCTGAATATTCCTAAAGTCTGGATAGATTTCTCATGGAGTCTGAAGATGCCAAGCATCTTGACAATACTTGCGTGCAAGCTTTGTTGATATCCTCATATTACTATAATGATGTCCATGAAAAATAATAATGATATCATCAACATAAATATTCAGAACTTCAGATGCAATATCCAAATGACAATAACTAGAGTCAATGTTTGAATATATTCATCCTTAGAGTTTGCGTCTAAACAAATTCAGCGTAAGAGTTTACATTTGAACATATAGTCAGAAGAAGATATCGCAATCTGATCATATCCATTTGATGATTTCCAGCTTCAACATTGATGATATGATATCCATGAAGTAACAATCTCCAGCTTCAGTCGTGATACTCAAGCAATAGTAGATAGAGTCTAAATGTAGTTATACAACAGTTTGAATAAGTTCGACTTCAACGAAGAGTCTAAAGTCTTATGATACCCAACACCAATTTCTCTTTTGTTTTTACCAAGTATAATCCTTGATAATATTTTTTAGACATTCTATTATTATTTGCATAGAAGTTTATGCATCTTCTTTCACCTAGTTAGTCAATCATTAAACACGGTAGTAGCTTTTGATTTTAGGTAGATTTCTTTGATTTTCCCTTTTTTTTTCTAGAAAACATAAATATGGTCTTTTGTTTGAATTGAAAATTTTTTGATAAAAGAGAATGTCATTTTGGTCGCCAATGTAGCCAACTTTTGCTGGGGTTTTCGAAAATGCAATAAGTTGAATTGGGTGACTAATGCTCTAAATCCTTGGCTCTAAGATTCAAGGACAGATTATAGCAGTGGAAGGGCTCTCGTATAAAAATTTATTGATTCCCTTCCACTACTAATGTATTGTTTAATTACTGGGTCCTCAATTTGATTAGATAGCCCAATGGAAGATCAAATTAGTGGTTGTGGATAGGGCTGAAGATACTTTCCATACAGACTCAGATGAGTCTCTAAGTCCTCGGTATCCAATACCATTTTGATGGAAACTTGCTTTATAAAATTGAAATAAAAAAATAAATTTTTTCTTTTCAATAAATCCTAGTTAACAATGGAATAGTTAGTCCTCCAATTGTTTCACCGAGACAATCCTTAGATAGTAAGAATTAGATCAAATTGGAAATAAAAATCTGTGATAGATAACAATCTATCTTGACATTTTATTTTTCATATTTCTATGCCTCTTCTAAAGATAAAGACAAGAAAAGATGGAATAGGTCTTATTGTTTTTATATCTTATGAAGATTTCCGTGATACTTCTAAATAGGTCACTGCACTCGCGCTTACCGTTTTATGATTCTATAAGAAAAAGAATATTTCATAGCCATGCCGGATATTGACACTAGATTGCACTCACGACTCCTCCACTCCCAACTGTGGAATTCGTTTCTGTTGAACCCCTTTCGCTGCTCCCTCTTCCAGCGCTCTTCTTCAGCCCTTTCCAATGAATGGTTCGATCCTCGCATCGCTTCTTCTTGCCATATCCACGATCTCCATCTTCTCCAACGATGCTAGGGCTTCAGCTTCAGCTTCAGCTCAGTGTCTTTGCGTCGACCAAAGATCGCTCTTGCTTGAGCTAAGAAACAGCCTCGTCTTCGTTCCCTCCAGGTCTTCCAAGCTAGTACAATGGGATGGAACTGCTGGTTCATGGAGCGGTGTGACGTGCGAGGACGGCCTTGTAGTGACGAGTCGATCTCTGGAGGAATCAATAGTTCCTCGAGTCTCTTCAGACTCGAGTTTCTTCAAAGCCTAAATTTGGCTTTTAATGACTTCAACTCCACAGCGATTCCATCGGGCCTTGCGAATCTTAGCCATTTGGTACATCTCAACTTGTCCAATGCCGGATTTGCTAGGCAGATTCCAGTGGAACTATCACGCCTGACCAAGCTGCGTACTCTTGATTTCACTGGTAATGATGGCCCTTTAGAGGATTGCCTGAGACTTGGGAAGCCCTCTTTGAGATCGCTGATTGGGAACATGGGAGAGTTGAGAGAGCTATACCTTGATTGGGTTTTTGTGTCTACTAAGGCAAGTGAGTGGTGCGACTCGTTGTCTTCTTCAGTGCCGAAACTTGAGGTGTTGAGCATGTCGCACTGTCTTCTGTCTGGTCCTATTAACTCTTCTCTTATGAGTCTTGTTAATCTGTCGGTCATTCAACTCGATGGCAACTTATTGTTCACCACAGTTCCTAGCTTCTTAGCGAATTTTTCCAGCTTGAAAACATTGAGCCTACAGGAAAGTGAATTGGTGGGAGAATTTCCTCGAGAAGTGTTCCAGGTACGGACACTTCAGACCCTTGATCTATCATTGAACCAACTTCTCCAGGTTTCTTTACCCGATTTTCCAGAGGATAGTTCTCTTGAGACTCTGGTCCTGGGGGAAACAAATATTTCAGGAAGGCTACCAGATTCCATCAGTAATCTCAAAAAATTGTTGAGATTAAATCTATCTAATTGCAGATTGACTGGATCGATCCCCGGCTCCATGGAGAACCTCTCAAAGCTGACTTATTTGGACTTGTCTTCTAATAATCTTACTGGTTCCGTTCCGCCATACGGTGCATCCAGAAATTTGACCCACATAATATTAGCTGAAAATGCTTTAGTGGGTCAGATCGTCTCCGTTGGCTGGGAAGACCTTCTAAATCTAGAAATTCTGGACTTGCATCACAATTCATTAGAAGGTGACATTCCCGCAACTTTGTTTACGCTTCCCCGACTTAAGACGATACTCCTCTCAGACAATAGATTTAATGGTGAGCTTACCATATATCCAAATGTCTCTTTGTCTCAACTGGGCACGCTCGATTTGGGTAGCAATCTGTTACAAGGGTCAATACCAGCATCCGTATTTGAATTGCCAGGGCTTGCGTACCTCTCGCTTTCTTCCAATAATTTCAGTGGCTCGATGAATATCAATGTACTTCAGGGATCTGAAAATTTAACTTATATTGATCTATCTTACAATGGCTTGTTCATTAACACTATGGCGTCGGATTCTGCTGCTGCATCCTCTTTCCCTGAATTTAATACGTTAAAGTTGGCTTCGTGCCAGTTGCGGACATCGCCTCGATTTTTGGCTAACCAGTCCAAATTGGTCTCCCTTGACCTCTCCGAAAATTATATTCAAGGGGAGATACCGCCATGGATATGGACGCTGGAAAATTTTTCGTATCTCAATCTCTCCTCTAATTTCTTTGAAGATTTGGAAACACCTCTGCTCAATATTACCCTGTCTGTCGTCGACCTCCATTCAAACAAGCTGCGAGGGAATATGCCATCCTTTCTGTTGTCAGATAGTTACTACACTTATTCTTATCTTCCGGATGACAAACCAAAATCCAGGATGATGTTCTTCTCCCTCTCGAAGAATAATTTCCATGGGTCCATCCCGGAGTCAATTTGCTCAGCTCATTATCTTGAAGTGCTTGACTTATCACATAACCATCTAGACGGAACTATTCCTGAATGTTTAATGATGGAGTCCCTCAAGGTGTTGAATCTGAGAAATAACCAATTGAGCGGCAATATTCCGCCAATCATCTTGCCAATGTGTACTCTAAAGACATTGGATGTAAGTGAGAATTTGTTGGATGGGCAGATTCCATTGTCACTAGAATATTGCAGAACATTGTGAACATTGGGGACAATCAAATAGACGGAACATTTCCATGCCATTTGAAGGCTATATCAAATCTCCATGTCCTCATTTTACGATCCAACAAATTGCACGGGGAAATTGAATGTCTGCATAGTCCCTACACCTGGCAAATGCTTCAAATCATTGACTTGTCTTCAAACAATTTCAGCGGCACTCTGCCTCCTAGTCTCCTTGCATCTTGGGAGGCTATGAAAGTCAATGTAGACTTCGATCACCTGAAGTATCAACTTTACCAAAGTAATGAGATCTATTATCAAGATACAATGAGTGTAACTCTGAAAGGTCATAAGCTAGAACTTGTCAAGATCCTGACTATTTTCACGTCGATAGACTTCTCGGACAATAGATTGGACGGTCCAATACCAGACACATTTGGAGATCTCAAAGCACTTTATTTCCTTAACCTATCGCATAATGCCATCTTGGGTTCAATTCCTCCTGTTTTAGGGAATCTGAATCAGCTTGAGTCGTTGGACTTGTCAGGGAACTACCTTAATGGAACCATACCAGCTCAGCTTGTGAATCTTGATTTCCTTTCATTCCTGAACATGTCAAACAATCAACTTGTGGGAAGCATCCCGACAAGGGGACAATTTCTCACGTTTTCCAAAAGTTCCTTCGAAGGAAACCTCGGATTGTGCGGGCTTCAAGTCAACATAAGTTGCTCAACTTCAACCAATGGGACAGAAGAAGCAGGTAGCGTTCCAACTCAAAGTGATACAGGCGATAACAACGACAATGATGATAGAGAGAAGAATTGGTTTTACAGGGGCATACCGCTTGGATTTGTGGCTGGCTTTTGGGTATTTTGTGGTCCGATAGTGTTTATTAGATCATGGAGGTTTGCGTATTATCGATTCTGGGATAAAGTGTTGTTCAAACACTTACATCCATGAAGATTTTCAATAAGGTTTAGTTATTAAACTTGAAAAGGAGTATTTTCTTTCTTCTCTTCATAATTCTTCATCACCATTTAAAAGACGGTTTTGTATACCGATTAATAGAACTCTTGTTTACCCATCAAGAAAAAAAGTAGGCCCGCGTCTTGGGTGGAAATCACCACCAAAAGTAGGTCTGTAACTTAGACCTTCAATTGGATATATATATAAATCAACTCCTCTAACTCTAGCCTACTCTCAATCAACTCCTTAAAATGTTAAACGTGGCATGCTAATTTCTTTAGTATCAGAAAAGGTTAAAGTCCATAATGTGAAAATCTGAAGAAACTAATTATTAAAAAGGAAAGTAAAATATAGAAAACAAGGGAGGAGGATGAGAGAGATGCGAGGAGGGGTGGAGGACTCGGTGGCAAACAACCACCACCAGCAATGATTGGCGATGGTTTGAAAATGTGAAGAAGTTATCAAGAGGTTGATTGAGCTACCAACTCTCATTGGAGTCTACTCACTAACATTTATTTTATTTCATATGGTTTTGATAGCTCATGAATATTTATTTCTCGCCAATGGGTGAAATTTACCGATTTTTTTAAATACAAACTTATCGATTCTTCTAAAATGACCAACTATTCCAACAATTACCATCCTTTAGTGAAAGAACTTAAAGTGACAAACTTTCATAAGTAATGTTGCAACCCTCCCGAGGTTGAGATATATGAGGGATGTTTTTTTTTTTTTTTTTTGGTCGGCAACGAGAATATATTTTCATTTACGTTGGGAAAAAGGAAGAGCCCATTAGAAGGGCTTCATTACAAAGCAAATCTAGCATAGCTTGAGGTGGGCTTGTAGTCCAATTCGGTGATAGAGAGCCACATCCGTGGGCCTTCGCGGCCCAGTCGGCTAGGGCATTTGCCTCCCTTCGGCAATGTTGCAGCGTGAGGTTACTGAAACAGAACAGAGCATCATCAATTTCGGCAAAAAGGGCGCGGCATTCCCATGGCGGCCGACGTTCGCGGTTGATTACTTCAGCGAGAATGAGGCTATCGGTCTCTAGCAAAAGGTGGGAGCAAGTATTTCCTTGTGCTGAGAGGTTCTTGAGGGTGAGTAGCATAGCTTGAAACTCAGTCTGAAGCGCTGATGTTGCAGGAACACTCCGGGTAAATCCACCGATCAATCGGCCTGTATGATCGCGAGCAATACTAGCGATCGCACCCATTTGAGTGGCGATAGGAAAAGCTCCGTCGAAATTGATCTTGATGGTGCCTTCCTGCGGCGGGATCCAGGTGCGGATGGGGTTCAGCGAAGGACGTCTGCTGGGTTGTTTTGGCTGAGTCCGAAGTTGGAGTTGAGCAGAAGCGAGTGCCGTTTCAACAAGGTGGTTCGGGTTGGGTTGGTGGTGGCGAAAGATGAAATCATTACAGGCTTTCCACAGCTGCCATAGGAGTGCTGCAATTATCTCAAACTCAGGTACGTTCGCCTTCTGTGCAAGTAGTTCAGCAAGCCAAGAGTCGATACGGTTTGTGCTGTAGTTTGTGATGGTAACCTGCACTTTGGGGTGATTCCAGATGTGCTGGGTCCAGGGGCAAAACAAAAATAGGTGCTCTGTGGTTTCAGGTAAGTGTGTAGAGCAGAGTGTGCACAGTGGGTCTGGGGTAATGCTTCGTCGGTATAGATTAGCTTTGGTAGGTAATGCGTTTTGACAAATTGACCAGAGGAAAGTGCGAATCTTGGGGGCTGTTTTGGTTTTCCATATCTGCTGCCATAATTTTCTTGGTGTCTGATAGGAAGTGGATGCGCGAGAAATTACCTGCGTTGATGTTGCCTGTTTGATGATATTATAGGCGCTCTTAACAGTATATTGGCCATCTTCTGTCCCTGTCCATAAGAGTTTGTCCTCGGTAGATGCTGGCCACAGCTTAATAGTCAGTATTTCTTTAACTATATGATCCTCGAAAGAAAGGTTGAGTAACTGAACATTCCACTCATTCTGATTTGGGATAATAAAACCTGCAACTGTGTGAGGTTCCTCTCTAGGCGCTGGGCCGCCTAAAATTCCCATAGATAACCAGTTGTCCTCTCTGACTTTGATGTTTTGGCCATTACCTACTGACCAACGAAGCTTCTTGATAATAGAATCTCGTCCTAACAGAATGCTCTGCCATCCCCATGACGGCCTCGACCCCTTATCAGCATGCCAGAATGTTGTATGTTGGAAATATAAAGCTTTAAAAATTCTGCTCCACAAAGATGATGGGTTTTGGAAGAGTCGCCAAGCTTGCTTTCCCAAAAGAGCTTTATTAAAATTTTGTAGATCTCTGAAACCTAGTCCTCCATTGTCTTTCCTCTCTTTTAGAATATCCCAGCTTTTCCAATGAATCCCCTGTTTGTTGCCATTGTTTTGCCACCAGAACCGAGCTATTTTTTGTTCAACAGCCTTACAAATAGATACAGGAACCTTAAAGATCGACATTACATACTGCGGTAAAGTTTGAACCACTGATTTCAAAAGAATCTCCTTCCCACCTTTGGAAATCAGACTTTCTTTCCATCCTTCCAGCTTAGTATTTACCCGTCCTAGGATTCAAGCAAACATATCTTTCTTAGAGGAGCCCCAATAAGAAGGAATGCCTAGATACTTGCCTGTTTTGTCTAGAATTGGCATCCTTAATTCGCTCGCCATATTTATCTTAAGAGCATCCGGGCAGCATTTACTTAGGTACAGACCTGATTTATTTTTATTAATTTCTTGCCCTGTGGCTATACAATACTGATTAAGGATGTTTGCTAAATTTTGACACTCCCGGGTGGTACCATCGAGGAAAAAAATGCATCATCAGCAAAAAATAAATGCGATAGGGTAGGACAGCACCTGTTTAGTTTTATACCCCGTAAATTGCCCATAGCGACAGCTTGGTGGATGATGGTGGATAGCATATTAGCCACGAGGATGAATATGTAAGGTGAGAGAGGGTCGCCCTGTTTGATTCCCCTTGTAGGTTTGAAATATGGTAGGGCTTCGCCATTTAACTTTACACT
Organism: Eucalyptus cladocalyx; assembly: GCA_017140615.1. NCBI lineage: Eukaryota > Viridiplantae > Streptophyta > Magnoliopsida > Myrtales > Myrtaceae > Eucalyptus > Eucalyptus cladocalyx. The sequence goes on along the minus strand of CM029516.1, from coordinate 12,121,905 downwards.
GAGAGAAGTTGTCGTTATGCATTGCATCAGCCAAAGCACCCATCTATCCTGAAACCCAATGTGACGAAGATAAGCTTCCAAAAAATCCCATTCAATCCTATCATAGGCTTTCTTCATGTCCAACTTTAGGATTGCCTGGAAATTCTTCTTTCTGGTGCGAATTCTGAATTGATGTAATACCTCTTGAACTATCAATATATTGTCTTGTATTTGTCGCCCTGAGACAAAAGCACTTTGCTCTGTGGAAATCAACTCAGGAAGGCAAGTTTTCAATCGGTTCGCCAAAACCTTTGAAATAATCTTATAGATAAAATTACATAAGCTGATGGGTCGAAATTGATCTAACCTCTCCGGGCTGGATACTTTAGGTATCAGACAGATTTCTGTTCGGTTAATCTCTGCAGGCATCACTCCAGTAGTGAAAAAAAGTTGCATTGCATTAAACACATCATCCTGTATAATATCCCAGTGATTATGATAAAAAAGACCATTTAGGCCATCGGGTCCTGGCGCTTTGGTGGCTCCAAGTTGAAATGTCGCTGTCTTTACTTCCTCTCTTGTAACTTCAGCAGTTAATTGGGTGTTCATTGTGGCTGTCACAACTCTAGGGCATTGCGATAAAATAGGTCCATAGTCTCTCTGTCCAGCTGAAGTATACAGATTTTGAAAAAAAGTAGTTGTCATGTTCCTTACCTGAAGTGGCTCTCGTATACACTGCTCATTTTCATCCTTCAACATGCTGATGGTATTTCGTTTCTGCCGTTGTATTGTAGTTGCATGAAAGAATTTGGTGTTTTTGTCCCCCCACCGCATCCAATTGATCCTAGAACGCATCGCCCAGTAGTGCTCCTCCTGTAACCAGATATTCTGAATTTGTGCCTTCAGCGAGTTAACCTGATTTCTGTTGTAATCACAAACAGGTTGATTGATATGATGTTGAAGTTGCTGCTTTAAGGTGTTTAGTTGATGATGACCAGCGGTATACTTCTGTTTGCTCCATTGGGCCAGTGCAGCAGTTGTCTTCCGAAGCTTTTGAGAGATGGTAAATGGGTTATTCGATTCAGAGGACCAAGCATCTAAAATCACCCTGTGGCATTCAGCATCTTGAAGCCAATAGGATTCAAAGGTAAACTTCTTCCTCCCTCTGATTAATTTGGGATGTGTATTTAAGATTAGTGGACAATGATCCGACCCTAAGCCAGGTAAAGCATGAACTTCAGCTTCCGGATAGGTTAATCGCCAGTCTATAGTGCATAATGCGCGATCAATCCTCTCCTTAACCACTTCCTCACCACTCCTATTATTCACCCAAGTGTAGGCACATCCCTTAGTTTCGAGATCCATCAAAGCGCAGTCATGTAATAATTCTCTAAAGGAGTGTAAACGATATTGCTCAGGTGCTCGCTTACCCACCTTCTCCCAGTGGTGTAAAATTTCATTAAAATCACCAATACATAGCCAGGGTAGAGTATGTAGTTGGCTGAGTTGCCGCAGATTGGCCCATAGATGTTGTCGCTGTTGAAAAACTGCCGGTGCATGAAGATAAGTAATGCCCATAGATGTCATACTCATATCATCAGAACAGATAGTGTCAATAAAATGTGAATCATGAGTATGGACAGTAAGTGTGATCGGCTCCTGCCAAAAAAGGACCAGCCCTCCAGCCAAGCCTTGGGGATTCACAACAAAACTATTTTGGTACTTCAGTTGCCGCTGTACGCGCCTGATAACAGGTTCCTGATTCTTTGTCTCCATCAAAAAGATAATATCGGGCCGTTCTTGGGCCACTAGGGCCTTTAAAGCTTGAATTGTCGGGGGGTTGCCCAGCCCCCGACAATTCCAGCTAATAATTTTCATTTGTCCAGTGGTGGCTTTTTCGGGCAAGCCACCATGGCTCGTGTTTCTACCCCTTCGGCTGCAAATATAGGGGTATCCATAAGGAGTGAATCATCTAGTTGTACATTGACATGAGAGCATGTCCCATAAGGGTTATAGCGCTTAGCTTTCTTAAGGGGACTTGCTTTCGTAATCAGTCTTGGACCTTTTAGTTTTTTGCTAGCTGTGGATCCCTCAGCTGTGTTACCACCTGAAGTTAAGTTGTTCGGCTCTTTTTCTTGATGTGTAGTTACTGCCACTGAAGAGAGCTGCAGGAGAGGCGTTGGATCACTCTGAAATTTCTGTGCTGGATGAGTCTCCGTTGTTGGTTGTTGAAACATGGTACTCGGAGGTGCTACAGGGAGTAATAAAGGTAAGTGCTGTTGAGTTTCTGGTATGATTTCTTCCTCCTCTGCTATGTCTGGTAGCTGTTCATAGAATGTTTTCCAGAATGGGCTGTGGTCTCTAACCTCTGCCCTCAACCAAGGACCATAGGACAGCTTATCTTTACCTTCAGCTTTTGCATCATCGAAAGGAATAGTCGGACAGTGTGTAGCATAATGGCCCAATATGCCGCATGAATAACAGTAGTGAGAGAGGCGCTCATATTTAAAATCTATCCAGATATTCTTTCCCTCCAGTTTGAGTAGTTTACTTGATTTCAGCGGTTGTTTGAGGTTCATTTCCACTCGGGCCCTCCCTATTTTGAAAGTAGAACCTTCTTTATGCTCAAGAGTCACCTGTTGTACCTGGCCAAGGTGGCGAACAGCCCTAGCTATCATACTCTCTGTGCATCGTTCCAAAGGAAGTCCCAATACTTGCACCCAGAACTCACTAGTCGTGAAGTCGTAGCAATGGAGAGGTGTATTTGGCATCCAAGGTTTGATAATTACAAGATGGTTACCAAACAACCAATGGCCATTATCTAGTATTTTTTGCCGTTCTGCTTCTGAATTGAATTTGAAAACATAAAGACCGTCTTTGTGTTGCGAAATTTGAACATGATCATTTCGCCAAACTCGCTTTAATGTGTTCTGAAAGGCTGGAAAATTAATTGAGGGTTCGGACAGGATTTTACCCACTAATATTGAGGTGCATTCTTGCAGCTTCTCCGGTGGTACCTCGTCATCCCAGACATCCACCTCTTCTTCGGACCAGAGTCGCCCAAGTCGGTTGCATAGCGCGGCGAGACGGGCATCTTCGTGTTGCTGGGCTTGAGTCATAACGAAATTGTCCAAATTGAGCAGCAGATGCTACATGCACAGGTTTGAAAAGGTAACCCAGAAAGAGACCTAGAGAAGAAATTGGGAACTCGAGAGAGGAGAATCGGCAAATGCAATGGAAATTACCCCTTGGGCCTCACCACCAAAAGAAATTGGGGAGCTACTAGACACTAACGAGCAGGGATTTCGGGTGGAGTAGACGAATACTTCAATGTTGATAGTGGAATCGCCATCGATCGAAAGTGAGAATGGAATTGGGGAACGAGAAGAAAACGAAAGAAGTCGATGATTTTGAAAAGGGCATGAGGCTATGTCTGAGAAAAACGGAAAACCCAGAAACGGAAAACTAAACTCTTCATTTTGAGAGAAAAAACTCTACATGGCGAGAGAAAAAAAAAACTCTACATGGCGAGTGACACATCTTTCGTGAAAATCCTCATTCGAGCAAGTCGAGAGATGGTGACGGGCTGCTAAACAAGCGCTACTGGTTCCTCTTCTGAGATGGTGCCTACGCCTAGCACGAATATTCCCAAAACCTACCAGTCATAACTTGATTTTCTAATTCTATCACTTAATTTAATTTGCTTTGGAGCTGTCATTGATCAATTAAGGGCCGGTGACAAGCCCGAGTGAGAAGTGGGAGCTCGCTTTACTTTTGCAAATCAGATTTGTGAGTTTGAGGATTCATTTATACTAAATAAATCTAATTCCATTGCCAATACCATTTCTCTTTGTAAAAGATTTGCAAGCAATCCCCTCAATTTTACTTTCCCTATATCCTCTAATCATGTGAAAAAAGGTGATTATGAATGGGTGTTCAAGCGATATTTAAATTAAGCGATAACAAAGATAAAACAAATAAAGTACTAGGAAAATAAAGAACCTGAACAGTATCGGGCAAAATTAACAAAGCCTCGTTATTACGTTACAGCTTAGGATCCTCGTGAACTATAAACTAAAAGTAAGCGTGCGCTAGATTCAAATAAACATGAGATGCCCAGTCTAAGTGTCGAACTTGCCTGAGTCAAATATCGTGAACTATCGTGAACTATCAAAGGTTATGATGCGGAACTTGCCTTAATGAGATTAAGACGCAATTCTAATAAAATCGTTTTTGTCTTTTTCTGTTGTCTAATTTATACAAACGCTAGTTAAAATCCTAAAATTAATCTACCTGTCGAGAGTACCCCTGTATGGCCGAAATTGCCCTGTTTATTTAGATGAACATGAGTTAATAAAAACTTATATAATCTAAGATGCAAAGTCACCGAGCATGCTTCTAGGATGTCCTTATTTTAATATTTCCTCTTTATTATAGATATGCAACCACCTAGGTGATCATGAATATCCTATACGCCGCATGACTATTATTTGTTTGGTCCAAACCACATGACAATTAAAGATGCAATATTTATGATTTTTCTCGCCAGTCTACGTGATCTAGACAACTGTATCCTATATGCATGGATAAAACGCAGAAAAGGTTGATCTTTCCTTGAAAGATTCGGTCTTTTTAACATAAGCGAAGTCATCGATAAAGGTCGAAGCTCAAGTCTATTTTTCATGAATCTCAGCAAAACAGATGATCAAAATTTTTCCAAGTGAGACAAACCCTAACCAATATGCCAGGAAATTAAAATAAGGACTATCGATACGAGACAACATTAAACCAATGCAATCAAAAAAGGTGGGGGCGTGACTAAGAGCACCAAGGGGACTGACCATGAAGAACAAGCAAAGGAATCACCAATCCAATCCGATTCAATGTTAACATGCAAAAAGATTGTCCATATAATTCAAACAAGGGCAAACCCATGCAAAAACAGATAAATCTAAGGCTTCATTCATTTCGCGAAAAACAACTTCTAGGAAAATATTTTGCGAATTTTCAGAAGTCGTTTCACAGAAAATGAACTAGCATCAATAAGAAAAAAAGAAACCTCCATCAATGAAAAAAAAACCTTCTAAAAACGGAGAAATGTTTTCTGCTTTTCAAGTAGGGGAAAACATTTCCTCAATCACTCTCTCTTATTTAACACTCTCACGTAACCTTGCTAACCCCCTCTTCTTTCTATTTTTCATTTTAAAAATTTCAAATTTTTTCTTTTTTTTCCTTTTTTATCGGAAGTCACCAGTCATCGTCACATACAAGCCTTGAGCTCGCTGGCGTCGCCAGATCAGCGAGCCTTTTTGAGGTTAGCGAGCTCGGGGCTCGCTGGAATCTACTGAGAACACCACAACTTTGAGTATGTACATTGGGATTGGAGGATTGGATGCCAAGATTAGACTCCTCTGCACAAACAGTTCGTTTATTCTCTGATCCAACATGGTAGATTTGGTAACTTATCTCGCTCGTTTCAAGGTTGATACGAACTAAAAAGACTAGGTTTCAGGCACCAAAACAATCATCTTCAAGTGTACTTTCCAACAATATATTGCTTGCACGCCGATTCAAAATAATATCATTGCATAACCTCCTACCTATTGCTCATGTATATTGACTTGATTTTGGAACAATGTTAACCTTTATTATAGGATAAGAGTATCGCAAATATCATAATTTTCATACAATGCTCGCTTAAGTGTCATAATTTTTTTTTTTTTTTACTACTTGAATGTCATAACTTTTATAAAACATTCCCCTGCATACCATAACTCTCAATTGATCACTTGAGTATCAATTTTTTTTTTTTTAAATTCACCTAAGTGCTAGAAATCAAATGTGGCATGGCACTTTATGGTGAATAATTTCAAAAAGTTAATACACTCAAGTGATCAATTGAAAATGTACATAACACTTAGGTAATTGAAAAAAAAAAAAAACTTATGATCCCTAAGTGAGCATTGTATATAAATTATAGTACTTAAGTGATAAAAAAAAATTATGACACTTAAGTGAACGCTGTACAAAAATTATGACACTTGTTGTCATGCCCCGATCCTCCAAGCGCATGCACATCCCTCGGTGGTCGATTTAATAGCGACATCCCAGGACGTGTCGCTGACCCATTTATTTTAATGCGCATACGGAAGCGAATAATTAATCCCCCGACAACACAAAGATGGGATAAAAAAGTAGAGCCACAAATTTTTGAAAACCAAACCATACCTTTATATACATATCACACCAAGTCAATTACAATACTAGCTGACTATATACATGGTCTGCAAAATGGGGGGGAGGAGTAGAGGCTACAGATCCTCTAATCAGTTGAGTCTTCAATTGAGTACTCTGGCGTCCCTAGATCTGACAGGTTCAAGTCCACCACTGAATCACCTAGTGGGTCGACCGTGCCTTTCCCAAAAGCAACCTCCAGCACCAACATAGGGACCTCCTGTAACATTCTGAATTCCAGGTTCTGATTTCGACTGATTGAGTTGGGTTTTTCATCGATGCGCCTATAGTTCTTTTCCCTGAGTCGATCACTCACAGGATAACTAGTCTATCAGGTGAAACTGTTAAGGAATATAAACACAATAGACTTGAGAATTCGATTAGGAATCGACTACTCGACCGTACTAATCTGCAAGGCCATTATGGCACAAATCAATTAGAGACCGGAGATAGGACGACTCGACAAAGATATGTGATTAAGTGTGGGTTATTCCATCTAATTGCACAATTCTTGTCGATTAGCACTAGACTGATTTCTTTGTCGTTTTGATACTATGTGCCTGTATTTGAAACCTCGAGATTTCTACGACAATCGAAAGTTGCCAATGTGTCGAAAATGTACGTGCGGCTCGAAAATAATTGACCACGGGTCAATTGCACGAAAAATTCCTAAAAGCTACCCGATAGATTAGGACGTGCTAAGAATTGCGCTAGATTGAAATTAACCGCGAATTGGAACCCGAATTCAAAAATTGAAAGTTCTGTCATGTCACAAATCATTTTAGAAATGTCAACTCATCTTTTGAAAAATTTTCTGCAAACCGAGATTTTCGGCAAAAAATCAAGAATTGATGGAATTGGATTGGGAAATTCGTAGACCCGCTTTTGGTTGCATTTTTGGGATGCAAGTTGGTTTAATGGACAAGGAAAAAGTGGATTGAAGTGAGGACACCTTGGCTGAATTTATAGGCTTTGATTTGAGCTTAATTAAGTAAGAATTGAATGAGATTGAAGGAGATTGAAGGCCAAATATCGAAATTCGTAGCCAAGGGTGGGGTGCAACATTTGGGGACTCAACTAAGGCTTGTTGGGGGAAGTTTTGTGAGGGAAAAGAGGCAGAGGATAGGGCTGAGTGGTGGGGGCAAGTGTAATGAGTGTTAGGGGATAATAGAAAAGATTTTGAAGGCAAATGGTGGACCCTTTTCAGCAGCCACCTTCTTCTCCCTCTAGCCCCTTGCTTTCTCCTTTGTTGAGGTGTTGAGAAAGCTTAGAGAACTAGAGCAAACTGCAGCTCATCCCCCTTGGCCATTGCCCGCAAGCTGGAGCCACCATCGACCGTTTTCCTCCCCTGTTTTCCTCTCTTCCAGTTTCTGATTCAGTTGACCTTTCGTCAAAAACTCGAGTTAAAATTTATCTTCTCGTGAGAATTAGCCAACGCTCCACCCACCACCGTGACCAGCACAGCCAGACCGTATAGGGGCACTTCGCCATTGGCCGGAATGACTCGTCGGTCGTCCCATCTATTGGCGAGAAGCTGCCGGTCACCGGTTCGCCGGTTTGCTGCCCGTCTACATTGTTTCACATTTTTCTTCATTTTTCTCCCATTCCGACCCTTCCTTCGCCCATCCCAACCACTAACAAGTCCCCCTTGACCCCTGGGAGCCACCAGTTGCCAACCACCCACTCGCCGGAGCTCTGATCGGCCCGTTTTCGCCATTGAAGCTGCTGGTTTCTTCTCTGTAGTTCAGCCATGAACAGAAGCAGAAACCAACAAGGCTTTTCAAACTTCGTGGCCCATTTTCAAGCCCTTCCTGGCTTTGGTTGGTGTTGCTGCTAGGAGGATTGTCGCTCGCCTTGGCATCGCCTTCGCCGTGGACTCACCGGAACGCTAAACCGGTGAGTTTACTCACTAATCTCTATTTATGGAGCTAATTATGCTTAAAGGATGTTTATATTAGCCTAATGATGGTTTAGGTGGTTAGATTAGTTTATTTAAATGTTAATTAGATTAGATGGATGATTAGATTAAGCGTGGTTTAATTAGTCTAATTATGCAATTAGATTAATGTTAAGCATGATAAGAATTTTAATTAATTATTTTATTTATTTAATTAATTATTTTAATTATATTATTTATTATTTAAATTAAATTATTAATTTTCTCCGGAAATTATACCGAGAGAGCGTTTGTTAGAATTTTGTCTTGATTGCCGGTGGTGTGGTTAGTTTATGCAATCGCTTGTTGGATTGTGCAATTAATTGATGGTTGTGGAAATTATGGTATTTAATTAGAAAAGCCCGGGTGTCGGTTTTAACACCGAAAGTGATTTTAAAGACTACATCAAACCGTGGGATTTTAAAAGGAAGAGTATCTGTTTTCAAGGTTCGATCTGACCATGTACCCACAGACGATATTTTCATTGGATGTTTTTAATAAAAAGAAAACATGCCAATGTCATTATCTTAATTGAAGCATGTGAGTGCAAAGCACGATGTCCTTGGCTAAAATTGAATGATTGTATGCTGGTTAAAAGGACCTGTCCCCGACGTGTGTCGGTGGATATTACCTATCCCCGGCGTGTGTTGGCGGATATTACCATTCGCGGTGTGTGTTGGTGGATGTTAAAAGTTAAGAGAACTGTCCTTAGTGTGTGTCTGTGGATATTAACTGTCCCTGGCATGTGTCGATGGATATTACCCATCCCCGGCGTGTGTCGGGTAAAACTGCCCGTGTGGGTTTAGTTGAATTGATGGACCGATGTGAGTCGGTAATTTCTTGCTTGATGTGTATCGGTAGTCCTTGCTCTTGTGAGCAGTGATTAAATCATAATTCTTACTCGTGTGAGCAGTGATTGATTATAGTTCTTGCTTGTTTAAGCAGTGTATGATTTGTAATTCTTACTTGTGTGAGCAGTGTATTCTTTGTAATTCTTGATAGTGTGAGCAGTGATTGATTTAGATATTCCAATTGATGTGTGATATTACTACAAGCATATAGTTGTGATATGAACTGTGTTGACGTGCAGGAAGGAATTGAGGCGAGATAAGTCCGCTGTCCAAATTGTGTAGTTGTGTGGCTAGAGTGCCCTGAGGTGTATTTTATTCATAATAGGACTTTTATGGGTGGACTTGCTGAGATATTGTCTCACTGATTATTGTATAACCATTTTTAGGTCCTTAGATGGTGGTCGTGGAAGACCGAAGCCTCGGAGTTTGTGGAGGTGGAGTCCGAAGGATCGGCGTATGTGTTCGACTAGTATGTCATAGGACAGCTCCTTTTGAGAGCCGATCTTTTGTAAGCTTTTGACCAGACTCGTTTTGTACCTAAACCCCACTGTTTATAAGAGTGTGCTGTTGTGAAATGTTGCATTGCTTTTCTATCCCATGCTGTTTGTTGTCAGGGGTATTTGTTTTGCTTCCGCATGCGCACAAAAATGAAAGGGTCGGCGACTCGTCCTGGGAAATTAAAAATATTTATCGACCGGTAAGGGATGGGCGTGCGCTCGAGGATTGGGGCATGATATCCCCGTTTAAGTGTTATCAAAGCAGGTCTATATTTGGAGTGATAAGTTGCGATGAGTCATGGGATAGTAAGTAGGAATGGCCTTTATTTCATGCTGATGCATGTGATTGATTGCTGAGTGGTAAATTGTTTGGTGCGGCCACTCAAATTCCAATATGATATTGGAATTGGAAAATAGGTTTCTATAAAGAGCATGTAGTATGAGTGATCAAGAGCTGAGGACTTCTAGTAAGAGGGCAGTAGCCTCTATGACTTGGGGTAGAACGCCGACAAGAATCGGTGCCCGAGGTAGTTATGGAAGAACGCCGGCTCAAGCTAACGCAAATGTAAGAGTACCGCTGTAGGCGGGTACTGAAGTGTAGTAGCACCGATCGATCTTAGATTCAATGGGATCGTTCAGGCGCTAGTGTTTCTTGGGAACTCGTTGAGCTAGCAAGCTCAGGATCAAACAGTTGTTGTTGCTGCTATTATTACTACCGCCAGTGCTGTCACCGCTGTTGTTGGTGCACCTGTTGAGGTCCAACATGGAGATATGATCTAGGAGCGAGCTGTTGCATCCGAGTTGAGGTTCAGATCCAGTAGAGATGGAAACCGGTTTGGGAATGAGCCTATGACTAGAGAAAGGTATTCTATCCCACATAATAGGAAAGGTGGGATAGATAAGTCAGCACGAAATTAGAATGGAGTATGATGTGCTTGGAGAAGACGACATGGATCAATCCGATGTCCTGCTGGAACGGGCGCTTGTTTTGAGTGTAATCAACAGGGTCACTCGGCCAAGAACTGTCCCAGGATACCGATGGCATCACAAGTGCCACCGCCGTCGATAAGATAGACTAGAGTGAATGCGCCGCAAAAAGTGTATAGGGGTATCTGGAACAAGCCCCTGGTTCGAGTAAGGGTGCATGTTGTTAATTGATGGGAGATAAAGGACTCACTAGTTGTGTGCCGAGTTTGTAGAAGGAAGCATGGACCAACTCAGTGTCCTGGTATAATTGGAGCGTACTATGGAAGTGGCTAGCACAACCATTAGGTGAGGGATTTTCAATATGAGTCCAAGGGAACACAAGCACCGCTACTGCATATAGGGCGCCACTAGGATGGCAAAAGGGATAGGAATTGGACCGACCATGCACCGATCAGAGAAAGGATGTTTTTAGAGTGATTTTATCAAAGTAGCGCAACAGAGTTTTAGGTCAAGTGGGTGAAATTTCAATTTGTTGTAATAAAACTGTAGAAATGAGAGTTACTGAATAGAGTTATACTTGATGGGTTCACTGATGTATAACTTTAACGTCAGTTGTGAGAACAGTTGGCTCAAAGAGCATCTTATGGTAATGAATTGTTGTCGTGGAGTAACCTAGCTTAATTCGTGAGCATGTGGAAGTGCCGAGTTCATTAGGAGCCAGGGAGGACCCTCGATTTCCTTAATCTTGTCACTTAAGGCAACCCGTTGTTAGACGGGGGTTGCTAAGGTTATTTGGCGACTGTCGTGGATACGAAGGTTGAGGAGCACAAAAGACAGTTAAGGATAGTGCTCCAGACTTTGAGGATTCATGAGGGGTATGTCAAGTTTAGCAAATGCGAGTTTTGGTTGACTTGTGTTGCTTTCTTGGGTCACGTGATTTCAAGCGAAGAAATCTCCGTGGATTCGACCAAGATCGAAGCAGTAATCAACTGGCCAAGACCGACTGCAGTGGCAAAGATTAGGAGTTTCTTGGAATTGACAGAGTATTGCAGACGGTTCGGGGAAAGACTCATCATTAGCTTCGCCGTTGACTCGACTACTGAAGAATGAAGAAAAGTTCGTATGGACAGATAAGTGCGAGCGTAGTTTCCAACAGCTTAAGGATAAGCTGACTACCGCACCTGTGCTGACTATTCCATTTAGTCTTGGAGGATATGAGACCTACAGTGATGCGTCATTTAGAGGACTAGATTGTGTGCTGATGCAACATGGAAGGGTTGTTGCATATGCCTCCCGTCAATTGAGACCTCATGAATAGAATTACCCGACGCGTGACTTAGAACTCGCGATGATCATTTTTCCTCTAAAGATTTGGAGACATTATTTGTGTTGAGAAAAGATTCCAGATCTTCACAGATCATCAAAGCCTCAAGTATCTATTCTCTCGGAAGGAGTTGAATATGAGATAGCGTCGCTGAATGGAACTCCTAAAGGATTATGACTGTGATACTTTATATCACCTAGGAAAGGCTAACAAGGTTGCAGATGTGTCGAGTCGGAAGTTTTCAGTTGCGCATATGATGCTCGAGGAATGGACCTTACTTAAGAAAGCTTGAGATTCGGTTTTTAAATTTGAGGTAGGCCACCTTTCAAATCTTATGGCCACCCTCATAATTGAGCCGGAAGTACAGATCAGAATCAAGACGCTTCAGCCGACAAATCCGAAGATTCAGAAAATCCTGCAAGAGGATACCGAGAAAAGAAAAGCTGACTTTTAGATTTCTGAGGATGGAACACTAAGGTTCCGAGGACGATTGTGTGTATTTAAAAATGCAGAGATTAAAGAAGAAATCTTATCAGAAGCTCATCGTAGTAATTACAACATTCATCCTAGTAGTACAAAAATGTATCAGAATCTGCGTCAACATTATTGGCGGTCCGGAATGAAGGCGGACATCGCCAATCATGTCGTTAAGTGTTTGATGTGTTAGCAAGTGAAGACCCAGCATTGTAAGCCGAGATGACTTCTGCAACCTCTCGAGATTCTCGAGGGGAAATGGAAACATATCACAATGGATTGTGTGACGGGCTTATCGAGGAGTAAGAGCGGTAATGATTCCATTTGGGTAGCGGTTGACAAACAGACGAAGTCGGCTCACTTCATTGCAGTATGAAAGGACCTTGATTTGGACAGACACGCAAAGTTGTATTTGCCTCAGATAGTTCGTCTGCATGGAGTGCTAGTGATGATTACATCAAACTGAGACCCGAGATCTATAGCCACATTCTAGAAAAGCTTACAGAGTGCTTTAGGAACGAAGCTGTAGTATAATACGGCATATAATCCGCAAACGGATGGCCAATCTGAGAGGGCGATTCAAACCCTCGAAGACATGCTGTGAGCTTGCGTTTTGGATTTCAAAGGAAGCTGGGAGGAATAGCTTCACCTTGTCAAGTTTGCCTACAACAACAGCTATCAGCAAAGCATTTAGATGGCTCCTTTTGAAGCGTTGTATGGTAGAGTGTGTAGGGCGCCAGTATGTTGGGATGACTTAAGACCGTTAAGAGCCGTTAGAAAAGTTACGCCGATAAGCGTCGAAGGCCATTGGAATTCCAAGTTACGTTTTTCTGAGAGTGTCACCAATGAGGGATACTTCATGCTTTGGCAAGAAAGGAAAGCTGAGTCCGAGATACGTAGGTCCATTTGAGATTCTTGAAAGAATCGGGATCTTAGCGTATCGTCTTGCATTATCACTGAGATTGGCGCAAGTGTATCACGTCTTCCACGTGTCAATGTTAAGGATGTACGAGCCTGACCCGACCCACTTGTTAAATTTTGAAAAGTTAGACGTGGACAATAGAGTGTCGTACTTGGAAAGTCTGGTTCAGATTATGGATCAGAAGGAGCAAGTTCTGCGCACCAATATCATTCCGTTAGTCAAAGTGGTTTAGTAACACCACGACACTGAAGAAGCAATCTGGGAAAGTGAAGAGTCAATGAGACAATCGTATCCCCACTTTTTTGTTTAAAGATTTATAAAGGTTTAAATTTCTAGGACGAAATTTTTAAAAGATGGGAAGAGTTGTGACATCCTGAATTTCAGGTTCTGACTTCGACTTATTGAGTTGGGCTTTTCATCGACACGCCTATAGTTTTTTTCCCTGAGCCGATCACCCACAAGATAACTAGTCTATCAGGTGAAGACATTAAGGAATATGAACGCAATAGACTTGAGAATTCGACTAGGAATCGACTACTCGACCGTACTAATCTGCAAGGGTCATTACGGCATAGATCGATTAGAGACCAGAGATAGGTCGACTCAACAAAGATATGTGATTAAGTGTGAGTAATTCCATCTAATTGCACAATTCTTGTCGATCGGCACTAGATCAATTTCTCCATCGTTTTTATACCCTGTGTCCGTATTTGAAATCTCGAGATTTCTACGACAACCAAGAGTTGTCAATGTGTCGAAGATATACGTGTGGCTTGAAAATAATCGATCATGGCTCAATTGCACGAAAAATTCCTAAAAGCTACCCGGTAAATTAGGACGTGCTAAGAATCGCGCTAGATTGAAATTAACCGTGAATTGGAACCCGAATTCAGAAATTGAAAGTTTTTTCATGTCACAAATCATTTTAGGAATGTCGACTCATCCTTTGAAGATTTTTCTACAAACCGAGATTTTCGGGGAAAAATCAAGAATTGACGGAATTGGATCGGGAAATTCGTAGACTGGCTTTTGGTTGCATTTTTGGTTTAATGGACAAGGAAAAATGTGGATTGAAGTGAGGACACCATGGCTGAATTTATAGGCTTTGATTTGAGCTTAATTGAGTAAGAATCAAATGAGATTGAAGGAGATTGAAGGCCAAATATCGAAATTCGTAGCCAAAGGTGGGGTGCAACATTTGGGGACTCAACTAAGGCTTGTTGGGGAAGTTTTGTGAGGGAAAAGAAGCAGAGGATAGGGCTGAGTGGTGGGGGCAAGTGTAATGAGTGTTTGGGGATAATAGAGAAGACTTTGAAGGCAAATGGTGGAACCCCTTTAGCAGACATCTTCTTCTCCCTCTAGCCCCTTGCTTTCTCCATTGTTGAGGTGTTGAGGAAGCTTAGAGAACCAGAGAAAACCGCAGCTCATCCCCTTTGGCCGTCGCACGCAAGCTGGTGCCACCATCGACCGTTTTCCTCCCCTGTTTTCCTCTCTTCCAATTTTTGATCCAACTGACCTTTCGTCAAAAACTTGAGTTAAAAGTTATCTTCTCGTGAGAATCAGCTAATGCTCCACCCACCACCATGACCGGCACATCCAGATCGTACAGGGGCACTTCGTCGTTCGTTGGAACGACTCGCCGGCCGTCCCGTCCACCGGCAAGAAGCCTCTGGTTGCCGGTTCGCTGGTCTGTTGCTCGCCTGCACTGTTTCACGTTTTTCTTCATTTTTCTCCAATTTTGACCCTTCCTTCACCCATCCTAACCACCAACAAGTCCCCCTTGACCCTCAGTAGCCACCGGTTGCCGACCACTTGCTCGCCGGAGCTCTATCGGCCCCTTTTTGCCATTGAAGCTTATGGTTTCTTCTCTGCAGTTTAGCAATGAACAGAAGCAAAAACTAGGAAGGGTTTTTCAAACTTCGTGGCCCGTTTTCAAGCCCTTCCCGGCCTTGGTTAGTGTTGCCACTAGGAGGATTGTCGCTCGCCTTGGTGTCGCCTTCGCTGTGGACTTGCCGGAATGCTAAACTGGTGAGTTTACTCACTAATCTCCGCTTAGGGAGTTAATTATGTTTAAGAGGTGTTTAGATTAGCCTAATGATGGTTTAGGTTGTTATATTAGTTTATTTAAATGTTAATTAGATTAGATGGATGAATAGAATAAGGGGTGGTTTAATTAGTCTAATTATGCAATTAGATTAATGTTAAGCATGATAAGACTTTTAATTAATTATTTTATTTATTTCATTATTAATTTAAATTATATTATTTATTATTTAAATTAAATTAATTTCGGAATTTATTAATTAAATAATATTCTCCGGAAATTATATCGGGAGAGCCGTTTGTTAGAATTTCGTGCGATTGCGGTGGTGTGGTTAGTTTATGCAATCGCTTGTTGGATTGTGCAATTGAGTGATGGTTGTGGAAATTATGGTATTTGATTAGAAAAGCCCGGGTGTCGGGTTTTAACACCGAAAGTGATTTTAAAGACTATATCAAACTGTGGGATTTTAATAGGAAGAGTATCATTTTTCAAGGTTCGATCTGACCATGTACTCACGAACGATATTTTCATGGGATGTTTTTAATAAGAAGAAAATAGGCCAAGGTCATTATCTTAATTGAAGCATGTGAGTGCAAAGCACTATGTCCGCAGCATGTGTCGGTGGCTAAAATTGAATGATTGTGTGTTGGTTAAAAGGACTTTTCCCTGGCTTGTGTCGGTGGATATTATCTATCACCGGCATGTGTTGGCAGATATTAACTGGCCCCAGCGTGTGTCGGTGGAGGTTAAAAGTTAAGAGAACCGTCCCCGGTGTGTATCAATGAATATTAACCAGCCTCAGCGTGTGTCGGTGGATATTACCCGTCCCTGGCATGTGTCGGGTAAAACTACTCGTGTAGGTAGTAATAATTAATTAATTGGAACAAATGTTTAGTTGAATTGATGGACCGACGGGAGTCAGTAATTTCTTGCTTGATGTGTATTGGTAGTCCTTGCTCGTGTGAGCAATGATTAAATCGTAATTCTTACTCGGTGTGAGCAGTGATTGATTGTAGTTCTTACTCGGTGTGAGCAGTGATTGATTGTAGTTCTTACTCGTGTGAGCAGTGTATGATTTGTAATTCTTGCTCGTGTGAGCTGTGATTGATTTAGATATTCCAATCGATGTGTGATATTGCTACAAGCATATTGTTGTCATATGAACTATGTTGACGTGCAAGAAGGAACCGAGGCAAGGTAAGTTCTCTGTCCTAATTTTGTGGTTGTGTGGCTAGAGTGCCTTGAGGTGTATTTTCTTCTTAATAGGAGTTTAGGGGGTGGACTTGTTGAGACATTGTCTCACTGGTTATTGTATAACCATTTTTAGGTCCTTAGATGGTGGTCGTGGAAGACCGAAGCCTCGGAGTTTGTGGAGGTGGAGTCCGAAGGATCAGCGGATGTGTTCGACTAGTATGTCGTAGGACGGCTCCATTTGAGAGCCGATCTTTTGTAGGCTTTTGACCAGACTCGTTTTGTGCCTAAACCCCGTTGTTTATAAGAGTGTGTTGTTGTGAAATGTTGCCTTGCTTTTCTATCCTATGCTGTTTGTTGTCGGGGGTATTTGTTTCGCTTCCGCATGCGTACAAAAATGAAAGGGTCGACCACTCGTCTTGGGAACTCGCAAATATTTATCGACCGGTGAGGGATGGGCGCGCTCAAGGATCGAGGAATGATATCCCTATTTAAGTGGTATCAGAGCAAGTCTATATATGGAGTGATAAGTTGCGATGGGTCATGAGATAGTAAGTAGGAATGTCTTTTATTTCATGCTGATGCATGTGATTGATAACTGAGTGATAAATTGTTTGGTGTGGACCACTCAAATTCCAATATGGTATTGGAATTGGAAAACAGGTTTCTATAAAGAGCATGTAGTATGAGTGATAAGGAGCTGAGGACTCCTAGTAAGAGGGCATTAGCCTCTATGACTCGTGGTAGAATGCTGACAAGGATCGGTGCCCGTGGTAGTTGTGGCAGAATGCCAGCTCAAGCCAGCGCAAGTGTAAGAGTACCGCTGTAAGTCGGTACTAAAGTGTAGGAGCACCGAGTGATCCTAGATTCAATGGGATCGTTCGGGCACTAGTGTTTCTTGGGAACTCGTTGAGCTAGCAAGCTTAGGATCGAGCCGCCATTGTTGCTGTTGTTACTACCGCCGCCAGTGCTGTCACCGCTGTTGTTGGCGCACCTACTGAGGTCCAACATGGAGATATGATCTGGGAGCGAGCCGTTGCATCCGAGTTGAGGTTTAGATCTAGTAGAGATGGAAACTAGTTTGGGAATGAGCCTATGACTGGAGAAAGGTATTCTATCCTGCCCAATAGGAAAGGTGGGATAGATATGTCAGCACAAAATCAGAATGGAGTGTGTCGTGCTTGCAGAAGATGACATGGATCAATCCCGTGTCCTGCTGGAACGGGGATTTTAGCGTATCATCTTGCATTATCACCGAGATTGGCGTAAGTGCATGACGTCTTTCACATGTCGATGTTAAGGACGTACAAGATTGACTCAACCCACATGCTAAATTTTGAAAAGCTAGACGTGGACAACAGAGTGTCGTACTTGGAAAGTCCGGTTCAAATTGTGGATCAGAAGGAGCAAGTTCTGCGCACCAAGACCATTCCGTTGGTCAAAGTGGTCTTGCAACACCACGGCACTGAAGGAGCGATATGGGAAAGTGAAGAGTCAATGAGACAATTGTACCCCCACCTTTTTGTTTAAATTTTATAAAGGTTTAAATTTCTAGGACGAAATTTTTATAAGAGGAGAAGAGTTGTGACATCTTGAATTTCAGGTTATGATTTCAACTTATTGAGTTGGGCTTTTCATCGACGCGCCTATAGTTCTTTTCCTTAGCCGATCACTTACGGGATAACTAGTCTATCGAGATGAAGATATTAAGGAATATAAATGCAACAGACTTGAGAATTCGACTAGGAATCGACTACTCGACCGTACTAATCTGCAAGGGTCATTATGGCACAAATCGATTAGAGACCGGAGATAGGTTGACTCGACAAAGATATGTGATTAAGTGTGGGTGATTCCATCTAATTGCACAATTCTTGTTGATTGGCACTAGACCGATTTCTCTGTCGTTTTTGTACTACGTAATACGTATTTGAAATCTCGAGATTTTTACGACAACCGAAGAGTTGCCAATGTGTCGAAGATGTACGTGTGGCTCGAAAATAATTAACCATGGCTCAATTGCACGAAAAATTCCTAAAAGCTACCCAGTAGATTAGAACGTGCTAAGAATCGCGCCAGATTAAAATTAACCGTGAATTGGAACCCGAATTCAGAAATTGAAAGTTCTGTCATGTCACAAATTATTTTAGGAATGTCGACTCATCCTCAGAAGATTTTTCTGCAAACCGAGATTTTCGGTGAAAAATCAAGAATTGACGGAATTGGATCGGGAAATTCGTAGACCTGCTTTTGGTTGCATTCTTGGGATGCAAGTTGGTTTAATGGACAAGGAAAAATGTGCATTGAAGTGAGGACACCTTGGTTGAATTTATAGGCTTTGATTTGAGCTTAATTAAGTAAAAATCGAATGAGATTGAAGGAGATTTAAGCCTAAATATCCAAATTCGTAGCCAAGGGTGGGGTGCAACATTTGGGGACTCAAATAAGGCTTGTTGGGGAAGTTTTATGAGGGAAAAGAGGCAGAGGATAGGGCTGAGTGGTGGGGGCAAGTGTAATGAGTGTTTGGGGATAAGAGAGAAGACTTTGAAGGCAAATGATGGAGCCCTTCAGCAGCCACCTTCTTCTCCCACTAGCTCCTTGCTTTCTCCATTGTTGAGGTGTTAAAGAAGCTTAGAGAAGTAGAGAAAACCGCAGCCCATCCCCCTTGGCCGTCACACGCAAGCTGGTGCCACCATCGACCGTTTTCCTCCCTTGTTTTCCTCTCTTCCAGTTTCTAATCCAACTGACATTTCGTCAAAAACTCGAGTTAAAAGTTGTCTTCTAATGAGAATTAGCTAATGCTCCACCCACCACCGTGACCAGCACATCCAGATCGTGCAGTGGCACTTTGCGAATGACTTTGATTGTCTTGTCCGCCGACGAGAACCCGCTGGTCGCCGATTCGTCGGTCTTTTTTTGCCTACTGCTTTGTTTCACATTTTTCTTCAATTTTCTCTCATTCTAACCCTTCCTTCGCTCATCCCAACCACCAACATGTCCCCCCTTGACCCCTGGGAGCCATCGGTTGTCGACCACCCGCTCGCCGGAGCTCCATCGGCCCATTTTCGCCATTGAAGCTGATGGTTTCTTCTCTGCAGTTCAGCCATGAGCAAAAGCAGAAACTAGCAAGGGTTTTTCAGACTTCGTGGCCCGTTTTCAAGCTCTTCCTAGCCTTGGTTGGTGTCGCCACTAGGAGATTGTCGCTTGCCTTGGCGTCGCCTTCACTTTGGACTCGCCGGAACGTTAAACTGGTGAGTTTACTCACTAATCTCCGCTTATGGAGTTAATTATATTTAAGGGGTGTTTAGATTAACCTAATGATGGTTTATGTTGTTAGATTAGTTTATTTAAATGTTAATTGGATTAGATGGATGATTAGAATAAGGAGTGATTTAATTAGTCTAATTATGCAATTAGATTAATGTTAAGCATGATAAGACTTTTAATTAATTATTTTATTTATTTCATTATTAATTTAAATTATATTATTTATTATTTAAATTAAATTAATTTTCGGAATTTATTAATTAAATAATATTCTCCGGAAATTATATCGGGAGAGCCGTTTGTTAGAATTTCGTATTAATTGCAGTGGTGTGGTTAGTTTATGCAATCGCTTGTTGGATTGTGCAATTGAGTTATGGTTGTGGAAATTATGGTATTTGATTAGAAAAGCCCGGGTGTCGGGTTTTAACACCGAAAGCGATTTTAAAGACTATATCAAATTGTGGGATTTTAAAAGGAAGAGTATTAGTTTTCAATGTTCGACCTAACCATGTACCAACGCACGATATTTTCATCGGATGTTTTTAATAAGAAGAAAACAGGCCAAGATCGTTATCTTAATTGAGGCATGTGAGTGCAAAGCACGATATCCTCGGTGTGTGTCAGTGGCTAAAATTGAATGATTGTGTGTTGGTTAAAAGGACCCATCCCCAGCGTGTGTCGGTGGACGTTAAAAGTTAAGAGAACCGTCCCCGGTGTGTGTTGGTGGATGTCAACCATCCTCAGCGTGTGTCGGTGGATATTACTCGTCCCTAGCATGTGTCGAGTAAAACTGCTCGCGTGGGTAGTAATAATTAATTAATTGGAATACATGTTTAGTTGAATTGATGGACCGACGTGAGTCGTTAATTTCTTGCTTGATGTGTTTTGATAGTCCTTGCTCGTGTGAGTAGTGATTAAATCGTAATTCTTACTCGTGTGAGCAGTGATTGATTGTAGTTCTTGCTTGTGTGAGCAGTGTATGATTTGTAATTCTTGCTCGTGTGAGCAATGATTGATTTAGATATTCCAATCGATATGTGATATTGCTACAAACATATAATTGTGATATGAACTATGCTGACATGCAGGAAGGAACCGAGGTGAGGTAAGTCCTCTGTCCTAATTGTGTGGTTGTGTGGCTAGAACACCTTGAGCCGTATTTTCTTCCTAATAGGAGTTTAGGGGATGGACTTGCTAAGACATTGTCTCACTGGTTATTGTATAACCATTTTCAGGTCCTTAGATGGTGGTCGTGGAAGACCGAAGCCCCAGAGTTTGTGGAGGTGGAGTCCGAAGGATCGGCGTATATGTTCGACTAGTATGTCGTAGGACAGCTCCTTTTAAGAGCCGATCTTTTGTAGGCTTTTGACCAGACTCGTTTTGTATCTAAGCCCCGCTATTTATAAAAGTATGATGTTGTGAAATGTTGCCCTACTTTTCTATCACATGTTGTTTGTTGTCAGGGGTATTTGTTTCGCTTCCGCACGCGTACAAAAATGAAAGGGTCGACAACTCATCTTGGGAAGTTGCAAATATTTATCGACTAGTGAGGGATGGGCGTGCGCTCGAGGATTGGGGCGTGACACCTCCGACTCCGGTATGGGACCCTCGTTCTATCCATTCCGCTCATGACGATACCATGATCTGTATTGATGGGGTACCTTATGGGGTAGACCCATATCGACCCAGACCACGGACCTCATAAGTTCATAGACCCATCACCTCGGGTTCCCATGAAGCGGAATATAGCACCTCTGCTTAGTGACCTTCTTCGGTTGTCCAAAATGCTCGAGAGGAGCTGCCATCTAGGGACCTATAAATGTTTTCTCACAATAAGGTGGGACAACGTCTCAACAAGTTCACCCCCTAAGCTCCGACTAGGAAGGAAATATGCCCCAAGGGCTACCTAAGCACAACCACAAGTTAGAGGACTTACCTTCCTACAAGTCAATACAAGTCAAACATTCAACCAATCAATTCAAGTCATCAAATCAGATCGAATCTTTGATCAATTGAACTAGTCAATTCCATGTCATCAAGATCATCTCTTGGTCAATCCATACAATGCTATCTATCAACCAATACTATCTATCAAGTCGTTTCCTTGAAACGATCACTGCTCACCTAAGCTAATACAAAAGCATGCTCGCCTAAGTTGACAATGATAGATAGTATAGCTCACCGAAGCTAATATAGATAGATAGTATAGTTCACCGAAGCTGATATATGCTCACCAAAGCTGATTTATAGATATTATACTCATCCACTAACCATTTCACTGTTTTTATAGTACTCGATAAAATAATCGTATGTGGGTACACAGTAGGGCTCACCAAAAAATATAATATCTTTATTTTATAAAATCCCACTAATTATATAGTCGATAAAAACATTTATGTCCCTGTAAACCGAAGCTCGATAATTTTCTAATTAAATACTGAAATTAGTAAATTTTGGGATAAATACCTAAAATTACAATCAACACACAAATTGCACAAGTCATCATCTAGAAAAATAATCCAACCACACCATTGCAATCAGCACAAAATTCTGATCACGGCTATCCCGATCTAATTTTTGAAAAATAATAATTAATTAAATAATTAGCAAAATTAATTAATAAATACCAATAAGTGCAATTTAGGCCAAAAAAGCCTAATTAAATACCGAAATGGGCCTAGAAAAATTTTGAACCAAACTAGATAAATACTAGAGCTTATCTAGTCTCCAATTACACTACTCTAACCACCTAACATGCAATAACGGTTAATTAAATTGTTAATTTATTCTAACTAACTGCCTAATCCATGCTTACCTTAAAATAATAAACCCTTAAACATAATTAATAACCTAAGCGGAGATTAGTGAGTAAACTCACTCGATTAGCGATCGATGAGTTCACTTCAACGGGGACACAGAGGCGGTCCACAAACTCTAAAACGGGGGCACCTTTCGAGGCCGGGAAAGGCTCCAAAGCTAGCCTCAAAGTTCCAAGGCCTTGCTGGGTTTCGACTGCTAATCTTGGCAGAGAAAGGTTGAACCGGTGGCTGGTTAGGGCCGAAACAGCCAAAACAAGCAGTGATGGTCCAGGCAGGTGGAGACGGTTGCTGGACGACGGCGAAACGAACTCCGGTGACCTCCACAACGGCCAAGGGACGCGAGGAAAGGTGGCTGGGCATGACAAGAGGTGGGATGGTGCGGTAGGACTTGTGGGGCTCCAACAGCAGCAACAGGCGAGCTACAGCATGTAAGGGGGACTCCGGCGGCTTGACGAATGCTCAACGGCAAAGGGAAGGAACTGAGCTCGGTTTCTTTGTGATCTTTGAAGCTCTTCTGCTCTGCAAATGGAAGGGGTCAACCGACTGAGGAAGGAGAGGGAACAACAAGGCTTAAGGGGGCCACTTGGTCTCTCTCTCTATCCTCTTGTCCCCTTGACTTGGCCCCACCATGGCTGTTGGCTTCCTCAACAATTCCAGCTGCTAAAGCTTCCTTAGGAAGCTATTGAAGAGGTCCAAAAGGTTGAGGCAAGGGGGGGCTACGAATTTGAAGTGTTTTCCCCTCAATTCCACTTCAATTCCTCCTTGAACCGACTCAATTCGACCCTAAAAAATTCCACCATCATACTCACGATCAAATTGTTATTTTTCCTCGCTAATAGAACCAACTTGCATCCCAAAAAATGATCAAAAACGGTCTCTTGAATTTTCCGATCGAAAACGGCCTTATATTGACTTTTCGGCAAAAATCTCGGTTTGCAGACAAATCTTCGAATGATGAGTCGACGTTCCTAAAATGACTCGTGACATGATAGAACTTTCAATTTCTGAAATTAGATTCAAATTCGCGGTTAATTTCAATCTGACACCTGCTGGTCTGCCCGTCGTCCCTCTTGCCGCACACCTAACGCCGCTAGAACCCGACGCTAGAAGCCACCGCACCTCTGCCTTCTCCGCACCCACAAGCTTTGACACGTTGCTGCCTGCCACTTACGGCACCTTCGAGTGACCCTCTACAGCAACTTGTCCTCACCATGCCGTAGCAACTCGCCACCATGCCTGACTGCTGCCCGCCTCCACCCACAATGACTTGACGCTTTCGCTCGCCTCCGACGCAGCCGCCACCCATCCTCGCAGACCCAACGTCATCGCTGTCACTCACTGCGTGGTTGCCACCATCAGGCCCATCGTTGTCGTTGCCAAGAGGCCCTAAGGTTTTGTCCAAGAACCGAGTTGGGCACGAATCTAAACCGAGTAGGGTTTTGGGCGAATATGGGCCAGTTTTGGGCTTTTGGGCTTAACCAGATTGGGTCTTTTTTTCGTCTTAGGCCTGCATGCGTGGGTTTCCTTTTTTTACAGGAGATTGGGCTCGCTGGTTGGGCCCAATCCAAACCGAGGAATGGCCCAACTAGGGTTGGTCGGGCTTAGTCATTAAGGCAGGCCGACCGACTCGCCCCCAAATGGGTCGGACTCGGGCGGGTCTGACTAGCCTGCCCCCAATTGGGTCGGATCGGGGTCAAGTCTGACCGTACCCAACCCGGTTCGGCCCGAAAAAAAAAATTATTATTAAAAAAATTTCAAAAATTACAAAAATGTAGGGTTTGGTTAGGAATTGCCATATCTGGCCTCTTTAGTGTAATTAGACATTTATTTGCTCATATTTTGATTATGTCGTATGTTTAATTTGCGTATCTAATTATGTTTAATTTTACTACAATTAGGATCTTGGTAGCAGTGATTGTTACTTTAATGATTGTGCACCCGTACGATCAGCTCACATGTTAGTGGATAGATGTAAAATCAATCCAAGTAGCCTGACAAAAATATTTTCTTCTAAAATGAACAAGATTATGTACCGAAATGGTACTACTTAGTCAATTAGTGTAATTAAATCTCCGACCCTAGATTCTCTGGTTGCGTAGGAAGTGAGGTACACTCCCATTCTTCACTTGGTTTCTAGTCGACCCTAATAGGCTAGTGGCGACTCCTTTTGTGCAAAATTCCTAAAAAATATCCCGATGTCACGTGGGGTATGGCTTGGGAGAGCCCGTGCCTAATCAAGGGCCATAAGCCCATCCTTTAGCCAATACCCCTAAACCTATTCCCCCCAGAGGGGTAAGTCGCAACAGCTTGGCGACTTCATTGGGGATCATGGGTAACATAACCTAGCTGCGATCTTGCGGGTTCGGTCCGGTGATCCTATGGCTCCATTTTGAGCCGTATAGAGTAGAAATTGAACCACATCTCATCCATGTGCATGTCTATGTAATTAAAAAAATAGAGACAAAGGTCGGCACCCTTTGTAAGTATCATTTTCCTTTTTATTTGCTCATTTTGTATTAAACTTCCATCTTGAAATTCGCTAACATCAATCGATTGCCCTCGGTCTTTGTAGGTTTATAATTGAAAAAATTGACAATTACTTTTGACAAGTGAACATTGAATGCAAGTTCTGTTGAACACATGGTTTTGTTTAAATTTCTAATTATGGACTCGAAATCATTTTGAAAAAAAAAAAACTTTCAAGTTGTGATTTTATATTGGGGCACAAAAATTGAAATTGCATTTTTTTTTTATTTATCAAATTCTCTCATTCTCACATTTTGGGACTAAAATGCAAATCATTTTGTGTACAAATTTCTCAAAATAGAAGTCACTTCATTTTTCTAGGAGTTAAATCACAAATCAATCTTTCAAAAATCAAGGACACTTTTGCATACGAAACTTTTGGAATAAGAGTGGACATTCGATTGATGGCCATGGCTTGATTATTTTAATGATGTATTCTCTTATGATAAAATCTTGACGAAATACTAAAACCCCATAATAAGGACTATGGGGCATGTACTGTCGCCTCGATTTTATTGTAAGAAGCGACCACAATGAGAGATCATTTTCTCATTCACATACTGACATTGTCATCTTTTTTGCAGGTTAGGTAGGATACTTCTAGTGCTAGGATAAGAGTTGATTTTTTACTCTTATCTATACAAGAGTTTCTTGTATTTTATCATTATTCTTATTCTTGTTAAGAATCATGTTTTCCATTTTGAGTTTTGATTGCGAATCCAATTGTTGCTTTTGTAAATCATGCGACTCACATTTTTTAATGATGGAATTCAGTTTCATGAAAATCATCATAAAAAAAAAAAACAACAAACAACAAACAACAAATTCAGAAGTGTTTCAAGCAAACCTTTACGTCCACCTTCCAAAATGAATTTCAAGAAAACTTTGCTTAAGGCCCTCTCTTCACATGGTCGTTTTCTCGGGCTCATGGAACTTAAGGAGCAAGCATGTGTCGACACTTCGTCGGCACCAATCTTCCATAAAGGCGGAACAAAGTTGAGTTCCCTTCTAGGAAATTCTTTATTTAAAGGGAAATGACGCAAATGCCTTAAGTGCCAAAATAGCCCATCGATCTTGTTCACTTTACTTGATGAGACAAATGAAGGGAGTTGCCAAGCATCCAAAAAGGCAAATTCGAATGGAGAGTAAACTATATCGATTACAATTATTCATTTCTGATACCGTTTCTAACATGACTTTCTTTTCATTGTCAAGGAGACGTCAAGAGTACCAAGTTTTGTAACGTTCCAACAAATGCGATGGAGCATTATTAAGTCATGTTCATCTTAAACAAAGAAAGATTCAAATGAAACAGATGAGCAATATTATCCCTTCCTCCATAAGAGATACCTTGGGATGTTGATCGCCCGACTTTGGAAAATGATGTATTTCGTTCCTAAACTTGATTCTTTTTAGCATAAAAAGTGACATATCATTTTCTTTGGTACATGACAGACTCAAACAAAACAAATGGTGATAAATGGGGGAAAAGGTGCACCTTGACTGTAGAAGTATCGCCTTCTAACAAGAAAGCATGCTGAGACTTGACCATCCATTTGGCGTAAAAGGATGTATATAGTTCTTAAATCATTTCCAATCAAGTGTGGAAATAACATGTCAAATCTTTTCTTTACAAGCAATAAATGGGGCAAAGCATCTAAAGAACGATGTCCCCAATTGTGGAAATAGGGAGCACCCACTCTCCTTTCAAAGCAAGATCTTAAAAAACACTTCTCATGATCCATATATAAAATTTTCAAGCTCCTTGTCAGCTAAACGTCTCTTCAAAAAGAGCATTTGAGAAAAGCAGGAATTGAACTTTGTAAACTATTGTATACAATAAAAAAGTGCTTTTCATGGATAAAATCAGGGCCACATAGCCATTTTTCAATCAATCCTAGCCACTTCAGGGTAAGTTCATACCTGAAGAACGGAAACACGTGAAGGGTAAATAGTGTCGATTCCAATTGCTCATTTTGATAGCGTCTTTGACATGATTCTTTCTTTCCTTTGATAGGAAGACATCAGACACTTAAGGAAAAATGCAAGTGAAGGGTAATGTTGAGTTACCAAATATCCATGAGGGTGAATCCAAAAAATGTTAGCACTCAAAGGATAAAAGCAAGTGAAGGGTAATAATGTATCGTTTCTAACATTTCAATCCCTAAAAAATTTTGCACTAACATAATCTTTCACATTTTTTATAGGGTTATTGGGTCACCATGCCGTAGGTAAGTACCCTCATTCTCAAAATTTAAAAAAACAAATGGAGAATTTCCATTACAAAAAAAAAAAAAAGAACCTTTTGCGCTTTCCTAGAGACAAGCACAAAATGAATAATTGAGAAAAAAAAAACTTTCTACAAGCTTTTTGAACATCATTTTTATCTCAAAATTATTTTCTCGTTTTGGGGATTATTCATTTTGAATCAAAATTCCCTATGGAGATTAATCTACTCAAACGATCTCAGTAGAGTGAAATGGAGATGTTAATCATGCCAAGCAGAGGATACTTAGGATGAGGAAAGGCAAGTCATTTCCAAACACATCCTTCAAACACTTTTGAGAGTTGAGTGAAAGTTGACATTCTCTTAGGGTGAAGGATTCATTCACATTGAGCGCAAAGATCAAAATGATAAAAGCGTTTTCTTCATCAATCCCAAGCACTGAGCTGACATCTTGCTACCCTTTTGGGCCGAATAAAGATGATCCTTCAAAGTACCCTTGTCGAGAACGACCCTACTTTGGGGCAGCATAGGAGGTTATAGTAGTGTTGTAGAGTGAAAGATTGAGAAAGATTCAATTACTTTCACTTGCATCAATCTTCTGGTAATAACTTCAGAGGAATTCTCATTAGGGCTTGGCTCATCCCAAGGTGAAGAAGAACATTTCCTTCTCTACCCAAACATTGATACCCATTGCTTTAATCAATTTGGGCATGATTATTCATTTCTGAACCCCAAGCGGTGATCATCTCCCTTCATTAGGGTAAGGCATAAGAATTGACCACATACAATTGACATTTACAAGAAAACATGAAAAAAAACATCTCGAAAGTCATAAGAGCTCCAAAAATTCAAAGAGCAAAAAGT
The DNA here is from genome assembly GCA_017140615.1 of Eucalyptus cladocalyx. Classification (NCBI taxonomy): domain Eukaryota; kingdom Viridiplantae; phylum Streptophyta; class Magnoliopsida; order Myrtales; family Myrtaceae; genus Eucalyptus; species Eucalyptus cladocalyx. The sequence goes on along the minus strand of CM029516.1, from coordinate 12,093,823 downwards.
TCGATAAAATTAGGGGGCATGAAAAAACAGTTTGCTTGATAAAAGCAAGGCCAATGTCCTTCAAGAAAAATAGCCAAAAGACTGCATCTTATGTGAAAGAAAAATTATTAAAATCCAAGTGCTTGCAAAAAAAAAAAAAAATCATTGCAAAGGGCAAAGGAAATTAGAGAAAAATAGCAAAGCTCCCATGCAGAAATGATTAGTCAATGGACTTTCGAGATGTACAGTGTTTCAAAAGCCATATGCTTTCGAAAGGTCAAGCGACCTGATCACGATGCCATGATGATCACCAACTCTTAAAAACCCTCTTGAAAATTTTAAGCCTTTCAAGCCTCTCCCGAGCCAACATTACAACCCTCTTCCGAAGTCTCTTCTGATTGGGATGGTTTGAGTGAAAATGAGAATACGACCAAGAAGTTATTGCTTGAAGGAGTGGAAGTAATTCTATCTTGTCTTATCTTCCAAGTTCTCGACTTGTAAACCCGATGAAGATAATGACAAATGTTCCTTTATTGGCCTCAAAGCAATAATCCCTTTGTGTAAGCTCTAATCGAGCCTATATTGCAGTCCTTTCAAAAGACCTTTTTGATCGATCAAATTTTGCTCATCGCGAATGTTTCTAAAAGCCTTTGACATAGGTTATGTGAGATACCCTTAGCAATCAGTTACTTCCCACGTGAATGGATGGGATCAAGCAGCCGTTTTATCGAGAGTATATGAGAAACCCTTTCTAACTAATAAGCTCTAGTTTGGCATGCTTAATAAGCCTTTTTCACGAATAAAAATCGTTTTGATAAGAACTTGTCTCCCAGAGAATTTGATGAAACATCCCCGAGCAAGATGACAAATTTGCGCCACATTATGCTGATTAATATCAAATGGTTTTTTTAAGCAGTCGGACTTAGCTTGATTAGCTTGTTCAATTAATGCTGCAACATTGTCAATACATCTCTTGATGCCGTCCCTAATGACATTTGCTCAAGTTGATTTTGATAGGATTCCCCAGTGAAGCCATGCAGTTTTCAAGGGATTAGTGGATGCTTCCCTAAAGACAACAAAGGTTCATGGTCAGCCTTAAATTATGTCATCTCCAAAGGTTCATGGGTTTTCCTCAAACCATGTATTTTCAACCTGATCGAAACCCATTGTTACACGGTGAGACTTCATTCCTCTCTTTATTCTTATAACACGGTGAGCTTCTGTAGCCCAGAGTCCCTCTCCTTCTTCTTATGACATGGTGAACTTCTATAGCCCAGAGCCCTCCCCTTCTTATGACACGGCGAACTTTCGTAACTCGGAGTCATTCTTCTTCTTCTTATGACCCGGTGGGCTTCTATAGCCCGGAGTCCCTCCCCTTCTTTTTATGACATGGCGAGCTTCTGCAGCCCAGAGTCCCCCTCCTTCTTCTTATGACCCCATGGGCTTCTGTAGCCCGAAGTCCTCCCCTTCTTCTTATGACCTAGTGGGCTTCTGTAGCTCGGAGTCCCTCCCCTTCTTCTTATGACTTAGTGGGCTTCTGTAGCCCGAACTCCCTCTCCTTCTTCTCATGACCCGATGGACTTCTATATCCCGGAGTCCCTCTCCTTCTTCTTATGACCCGGTGGGCTTCTATAGCCTAGAGTCCCTCCCCTTCTTCTTATCACCCGGTGGGCTTCTGTAGCCTAAAATCCCTCCCATTTTTCTTATGACATGGTGAGCTTCTGTAGTCATGAGTCCTCCTCCTTCTTCTCATGACACGGCAAGCTTTTGTAGCCTGGAGTCCTTCTCTTTCTCTTATTAACAAGATGCATTTCCATAATTATGAGTCCTTTCCGTCGACCTAATACGTGCCCATGCACCCAAATCTCTCTACCGCCGAAATAATTTAGGTGTCTTATGTCTTTGAATGCAACAACCTCTTCGAGATTACATGCAAAAAGGGGCTTTGTTGACACATAATTTGTATTTTCAAGTACATAAAAAAATTAAATTAAAAATTTAAAAAATTTAAAAATTAACTTGAAAAATAAACAAAAACAAAAACAAAGAAAAAAACCGCATTAAGGGGCTGGGTTGGGCCCAATCCGGCCTCGGCCCAACCTGCCCCTCTTTCTTTCTCTCTTTCTTGCACGGGGCTTGGCTTAGCTATTTTCCTCCCCGGCATCATTCGCACGCAACTTGTAGGAAAAGCAAAAAGAAGAGCATTGAGCAGAGAGAACCAAAGGGGAGAGAGGGAAATTTGGGGGGGAGGGGGAAAGGATCCAAGCAACTCGCGAGATGCCGCCCTCCTACCCGACGCCGCCTGTCACCGCCGCTCCACCAGCAACCCACGTCTCTATTCAACACCACAGTAGCTTGTCTCTGTTCTTTGCCCGAAGCTCCGAACACCGACACTGCCGATTTGCCCGCCATCCCCCTCGCTGCGACACCTGATGCTGCCGGAACCCAACGCTAGAAGCCACCTCGCCTCTGCCTACTCTGTACCCACGAGCTTTGACATCGCCGCCGCCTGCCACTTATAGCACCTTTGAGCGACCCCCTACAGCAGCTCGTCCCCACCACACCACAACAGCTCTCCACCGTGCCTAAGCGATGCCCGCCTCCACCCACGACAACCTAACGCTTCCGCTCGCCCCCAACGCAGCCGCCACCCATCCTCACAGACCCTAACGTTGTCGCCGCTGCCCGCTGCGTCGCCGCTACCACCCACCACGTCGCCGCCACCATCAGGCCTGTCGCCACCGCCGCCAAAAGGCCCTAGGGTTTCGACCAAGAACCGGGTCGGGCACGGATCTAAACCGGGTAGGGTTTTAAGCGAATATGAGCCGATTTAGGGCTTTCAAGCTTAACTGGTTGGGCCTTTTTTTGGTCTTGGGCCTACATGCGTGGGTTTCCTTCTTTTGCAGGAGATTGGGCTCCGCTAGTTGGGCCCAATCTGAACTGAGGAAAGGCCCGACCAAGGTTAATCAGGCCTGGTCGGCCCGCCCCCGAATGGGTCGGACTTGGGCGGATCTGACTGGCCCGCCCCCAACCGAGTCAGACCCGAGTCAGGTTTGACTATACCCAACCCAATCCGGCCCGAAAAAAATAATATTATTTTTTATTTAAAAAATTTCAAAAATTACAAAAATGTAGGATTCGGTTAGGAATTGCCATGTCTTGCCTTTTTAGTGTAATTAGACATTTATTTGCTCAAATTTTGATTATATCATATGTTTAATTTACATATCTAATTATGTTTAATTGCATATGTTTAATTTTACTGCAATTAGGATTTTGGTAGCCATGATTATTACTTTAATGATTGTGCACTTGCATGATCACCTCACATGTTAGTGGATAGGTGTAAAATCTCCAAATTGCTTAACAAAAATCTTTTCTTCTAAAATGAACAAGATTAGGTACCGAAAGGGCACTACTTGGTCAATTAGTGTAATTAAGTCTCTGACCCTAGATTCTCTGGTTGTGTAGGAAGTGAGGTACACTCCCATGCCTCACTTGGTTTCTAGCCAACCCCAATAGGCTAGTGGCGACTCCTTTTGTGCAAAATTCCTAAAAAATATCCCAATAAGCCTATCCTTTAGGCAATACCCCTAAACCCGTTCCCTCCCGAGGGGTAGGTCACGACAGGCCCGATTTATTTAATTGAAATCAGGACTGAAATTCCAGGATGTCACACTTGTGATATCTTTTTCCTAATTTATTACTTTCATCGGTCTGATAACTTACCAATTATGTTACATAATATGGTAGAGATGTTTCATTGGTAACTTTATGGTGAATAATTTCAAAAACTTAATACACTCAAGTGATCGATTGCAAAATGTCCATAACACTTAGGTAATTGGAAAAAAAAAAAAACTTATGACACTTGAGTGAGCATTGTATATAAGTTATAGCGCTTAATTGATCAAAAAAATTAGGATACTTAAGTGAGAGCCGTACAATAATTATGACACTTGTGGTATCTTTTTCCTAATTTATTACTATTAATGGTCTAATAACTTACCAATTATGTTACATAATATGGTACAGATATTTCATTGGTAATTTTCATATAGTTATGTGCCCATTTGCGGATTATTAAAATAATAGCTAATCCACAAGTGCTCTAACTTTCATATGATACTCACTTAAGTGCCAAAACTTTTTTTTCTACCACTTGAATGCCATAACTTTTAAAAAGCATTCACTTGAATGTCATGATTTCAATTGATCACTTAAGTGCCATGACTTTTCAAAATATTCACCTAAGTGCCAAAAATCTGACTTAGGATGACACTTATGGAAAACGTTTTCAAAAAGTTATAGCACTTAAAGTGGTCAATTGAAAAGTTATATGGCACTAGATAATCAAAAAAGAAATTATGGCACTTAAGTAATGTTGACACAAGAATTTTTTTGTCCATAAAATCATATATGCATATATAGGATAAATAAATTGGAAAAATAAAAAATATAAATAATAAATAATAGAGAGAGAGAGAGAGAGAGAGAGAGAGAGAGAGAGAGAGAGAGAGAGAGAGAGAGAGAGAGAGATCATTTTTGAAGCCCATCCAACCATTGAATTTAAATTTGGCCTGATAACTTGATCCAAACCCATCAAGTCAACCCCAAACCTATTTGCTCGTGAATTTACCCATAAGACTTGATCAATGCCTAGGCTCATTGGACCCATAAAACTGCAGTCCTCGATTTCCAATAGGAGCCCATTTTGGATTTAAACGAGGCCCATTAGACTTAAATTGCTTCCTTCTCCTTTGCCGCCAGTTTTCACCTTCAATCTAAAGTAATCCCGACACTGACACTCAATACACAACATGACATAACACGACCTGCCGACACGTCATTTATCAAAAAATAGAAAATTCCGACATGTTGGGATACTTTGTATATTAAATGTATAATTATATATATATATATATATATATATATATATATATATATGAGATAAATTATCATTCTTATGACTATTTTAATCAATTTAATTTAATTTAAATTCAAAAAAATAATAATAAAAAGCTTAGAATGAATTTGCACTAAAAATATTAATCTAGCATTTGTTAATGTTATTTATTGTCTCAATTTGACAAATTCAACTATATTCCATTGAAACAATTCATAAAACTTGGTAGGGAAAAAAACAATCAACATTCCACTATTAAATTTAACGATTAGTCGAGGAAAAAAAATCCATATTTTACCATCAAATATAACAAGAAGTCTTTTCCTCTATAATTTTTCATTTTTTTACATATTTAGATTTTGACCGTCATTTATTGAAAATTTTCAAAATTGACCACATGCGTGTCGAAATCGCATGTCTAAATTTCGGACTCACGTGTTGGGAGAGTTTATCACAACATGTGTTAACCACATGTTGGAACATGTAAAAACGTGTCGGAGCTTGTCAAACACATATTGAAGTGTCCGACACGACATGAAGGCTCTCAGAAAGTGTCAATACTTCATAGCCTTCAACCACTTCAACCTTATTGCTGATGGTCGCTTGCACAATAGAGAGAGTCGCGGTCCACACGGATTGAGTTTGAAACATTCCGGAGAGCATTTTTAAGGGAGATTTCACCAAAAAATTCCCTTAGGGAATCGATTTCTAGAGACTTTCTTTCTCATTTCTCGCTCATTACTAGGCCCAAGGTGACGTAGCCATTGTCGGACCACCTTGGGAGAAGCCCTTGTTCCACTCTATTTTGTGGCCATGAAAATTGAAGTGGCCAAAACTCACTTGAAGCTCTTCCACTTGTCTTCATTTTAGCCGACGACAATCATGAGAGTGTTAGCTAGGTTCACTCCTATGTGGAGGAAGCCCAATGAGTTGCAAGCCCAAAAAGGGCTTGAGCCCATATGATAAGTTATATGGAGAAATAGGGTTTCTCACTATCTATATAAAGTGGTAGCCACAAAAGGAAATAATAACAAGAGAAAAAAAGAAAGCAGAAAATCTAGGAGTTGGGGCAATATCTAATTTACATCAAGCTAGCATCGGAGGTCGATTCATGATCCGATTGAGCTGAAATTTTGTCAGCATGTTTGTGGCGCAATTTTCTCAAATTTGAACGGTTTGATTTTCGTTTGAAGCTCCCTACATCAGGTTTTTCGTGGATTGATCAAAACCTGTGTTTTTGGTCAGATTTATTATTGATCTCTTGTGAAATTCAAGTGTATTGCCAAGAATTATGTTCTTGAGGTGTTTGCTACTATGTACATCTAGTATTTGCTAGAGAAGAACATTGTTCATGCAATTTTGTTGATAGTGAAGATTTTCGGGGGGGCTCTGGTACCGTGGTTTTTTATCTCCTCACATTGAGGAGGTTTTTCACGTAAAAAATTGTCTTGTGTTCGCATGCTTGGTATTTATTTTACTCTACTATATCGATTCCTATTAGGTTTACACAAGAGGGGAGATTATTTTATTCCACTGCGTTGATTCGATATTATTCGAATTGTTACTGTTCTTTCTTCCATCAGAGTGGTATCAGAGCATTTGGTTATTGCTTGATTTTTCTGCCTCGTGTTAAACAATGGAAACGAATACGAGTAGAATGGTTATACTGAATGGTTTGAATTATCATATTTGGAAAAGGAAGATGGAAGACCTTTTATATGTGAAAGATTTTTATTTACCCGTATTTGTCGATGAGAAACCGGAGAATAAAACTGATGATGAATAGTCTATATTTCATCGTCAAGTATATTAGGCAGTGAGTGGATGATAATGTTTTGAACCATATTATTGAGGAAACACATGTACGCAGTTTATAGGATGAGCTCGAACAGTTATATGCTTGAAAGACTGAGAATAATCAGTTATTTTTTATAAAACAGATGATGGCTACGAGATATCAAGATGGTACTCGTTTGACTGATCATTTAAATTATTTTCAATGAATTATAAATTAGTTGGCTGCGATGGGAATCAAGTTTGATGATGAGATACAAGCATTATGGTTACTTGGTACTTTGTCAGACTCATGAGAGATGTTCCAAATATCTTTGTCTAATTCTGCCCCAGATGGTATGATTACCATGAATTTGTCTAAGAGTAGTATTTTGAATGAAGAGATAAGAAGGAAGACACAAGGATCGTCCTCTTCACATTCTGATGCCTTGGTTGTTGAGAAAATGAGAAGAAGTGAGTCTCGAGATCCGAGAAATAGAAATAAAAGCATATGTAAGTATAATAAATTTGCTAATGTTGAGTGCCATTATTGTCATCAGAATGGACATATTCAGAGATTTTGTCGCCAGTTAAAAAGGGAGAAACAAAATGAGAAAGATAAAGATAAGAAAAGTGATAATGACAGTGATGACATCGTGTTGCTGCATTTAAAGAAGACTTTCTCATTATTTTTTATGGTGATGTGGTGAATTTTGTATCTCATGAGACCAGTTGGGTAATTGATAGTGGTGCATCCGTTCATGCTACGTCTCGTAGGGATTTCTTTACATCATACAGGTCAGGTGACTTCGGATCTGTAAAGATGGAAAACAATGGGCTAGCTCAAGCTGTAGGCATCAGTGATGTGTGCCTAGAAACTAGCAATGACACAAGGTTAGTATTGAATATTGTTAAACATATACCTGATATCTGCTTGAATTTGATTTCTACAGGCAAGTTGGATGATGAGGGGTATTACAGCACCTTCAGTAATGGTCAATGAAAGCTCAATAAAAGTTCTCTTGTTGTGGCTAGAGGTGAAAAATATTCTCCGTTATACATTATGTAGGCAAAGTTGTCTACAGACAAAATTAATGTAATAGACAACGAAGATGCAGCTGAGTTATGACATAAGAAACTCAGTCACATCAGTGAGAAGGGTTTATCACTATTGGCCAAGAAGAAACTCCTTTCAGGATTGAAAAGTTCGACGCTAAAGAAGTGTGCTCCCTGTTTAGCAAGAAAACAGAACATAGTTGCATTTAAAAGCTCCCCTCCTTCAAGAAAGTCAGGTATACTGAATTTAGTGCATTCTGATGTTTGCGGTCCTATGAAAACAAAATCACTTGATGGCTCTTTTTAATTTGTTACCTTCATAGATGATTTTTCAAGGAAAATTTGGATTCATACCTTGAAAACTAAAGATCAAGTGTTAGATGCTTTTAAGCAATTTCAGGCTTCAGTTGAGAGACAGATTGGAAAGAAATTGAAATGCATCAGAACTGATAACGGGGGAGAGTATATTAGACCTTTTGATGAATATTGCAGACAACAAGGTATTCGACATCAAAAGACACCTCCCAAGACACCTCAGTTAAATGGCTTAACTGAGAGAATGAACAGAACACTGGTTGAAAGGGTAAGATGCTTACTTTTACAATCAAAGCTACCTAGATCCTTTTAGGGTGAGGCTTTAAGTACAATTGTGCATATATTAAATCTTACTCAATGCATTCCTTTAGAGTTTGATGTTCCTAATAGAGTTTGGACATGCAAAGATGTTTCTTATGATTATTTGTGTGTCTTTGGGTGCAAAGCATTTGTGTATATTCCCAAAGATGAGAGGTCTAAATTTGACGTGAAAACACAACAATACATATTTATTGGTTATGGACAAGATATGCTTGGCTACAAATTTTATAATCCAGTTGAAAAGAAAATTGTAAGAAGTAGAGACATTGTGTTTATGGAAGATCAAATAATAAAGGATATTAAGAAAGCAAAGATGATTTCAGCACCACAAGTTAGTGATAATTTGGTTGATTTGGATCTAGTTCCTCTTACAAATATTCCTACACAGGTTGATAAAAAGTAGCATAAAGTCAATATTCTGAATAACGTATATGTTCCTGAACATGTTGAAACAGATAATACTATTCTTGAACTAGAGGCTCAATTAGATATTCTACTGGATGTTAGAGACCGACGACCTTCCACCAGGTATTTTGAAGATGAGTATGTATCATCCACTGATGTAAGTGAACCAAAGTGCTATGTAGAAGCAACAGAAGATGAGTACAAAAGCAATTGGTTTGATGCTATGCGAGATGAGATGTAGTCACTTTATGATAATCATACTTTTGAGTTGGTGAAGTTACCTAAAGGTAAAAGAGCTTTAAAGAACAAGTAGGTATATAGGTTGAAGCAAGATGAACATACTTCACAACCACGGTACAAAGCTAGATTGGTTGTTAAGGGATTCGGTCAGAGAAAGGGTATTGATTTTGATGATATATTTTCTCCAGTGGTGAAAATGTCTTCTATCCGTGTGGTACTAGACTTGGCAGTTACCCTAGATTTGGAAATTGAACAAATGGATGTCAAAACAACCTTCTTTCATGATAACTTGGAGGAAGAGATATACATGGAACAACCTGAGGGTTTTAAAGTGAAAAGGGAAAGAGAATTATGTGTGTAAATTGAAGAAAAGTCTCTATAGCCTAAAACAAGCACTGAGGCAGTGGTACAAAAAGTTTGCGTCAGTTATAACATAATAGGGCAATAAGAAGACTTCCTCGGATAACTATGTGTTTGTCCAAAAATTTTCTGATGATGACTTTATTATTCTCTTGCTTTATGTTAATGATATGCTGATTGTTGGCATGAATGCTTCAAGAATTAAGTTATTGAAAAAACAGTTGAGCAAGTCTTTTGCCATGAAAGACTTGGGCTCGGCGAAGCAGATTCTTGGCATTAGAATTACCCCAAGACAAAGATACTAAGAAGTTATTTTTGTCGCAAGAGAAATATATCGAGAAGATATTTTAGAAATTTTACATGGACAAGACTAAAGTGGTTAGTACTTCTCTTACTACCCACTTTTAAGTTAATTATGAAGCAAAGTCCTACGACTGATAAAGAGAAGAAAGATATGGAAAGTGTTCCATATACCTCAGCTGTAGGAAGCTTAATGTATGCGATGGTATGTACACACCCAGACTTGGCGCACATAGTTGGCGTTGTTAGTCATTATTTGTCAAATCCAGGCAAAGAGCACTGGAATGCAGTGAAGTGGATTATGAGGTATCTTCAGGGAACTTCAAATTTGAAACTCAGTTTCAGGATCGAGAAACTTGAGTTAATTGGATACACAGATTCTGACTTGGTAGGAGATAATGATACTCGTAAATCTATTTCTGATTATTTGATTTCTTTTGCGAGTGAAGCTATGTCATAAAAGTCAATATTGCAGAAGTGTGTTACACTTTCTACAACCGAAGCTGAATTTATTGCAGCGACTAAAACTAGTAAAGAGATGCTATGGATGAAGAAGTTCTTAGAAGAACTTGGGCTCAAGCAAAAAATTTATGTGCTATTTTGTGATAATTAAAGCGCAATTCATCTTCGTAAGAATTCATCTTTTCATTCTAGATCGAAACATATTGATGTTAGATATCATTGGATAAGGGATGTTCTAAATGAAAAGTTGTTGGAACTTGAGAAACTTCATATATATCATAATGGTTCTGATATGATGACAAAGACTCTACCAAGAAAGAAGCTTGAACATTGCCAATTGATAGCGGGGATGGTGAATCCCTCCACATTGTCGTAAGGGGGAGATATGTTAGCTAGGTTCACTCCTATGTGGAGAAAGCTTAATGAGTTGCAAGCCTAAAAAGGGCTTGAGCCCATATGATAACTTATATGGAGAAATAGGTTTCTCACTATCTATATAAAGTGCTAGCCGCAAAAGGAAATAGTTACAAGAGAAAAAGAGAAAGCAGAAAATCTATCGCGAGTGCTGCGGGATCTGCACATCCAAGGAGTCCCTCGTCACTTCTCACATCCTATCGCACCACCACGTTAGTTCTCCTCACTTCGACGCTTTGTAAGCAGCTCAGTTCGTTTCGGGCCGTGAGTTCTGGTGCTACGATTTGACTAGTTCGATCGGCAGTGGCTGGTTTTGCGGTTGCGGAATTTGCTCGCGTTTGAATGTCCGTTGCAATTCAAATTGATGTGAAGGGGTTTTCGCGTTGGTTCGGTCTTTATCAGGATGAGGTGCAAGCGGCAATGGCTTAAGGGGTCGAGGGGAAGGAGGGAGCAAAGGCTAATGCTTGCGAAGAATGTGGCGCCGCATTTAAGAAACCCACGTACTTGAGGCAGCATGTGCAGGGCCATTCGCTCGAGGTATATTGAGCTCTCTGTTTTTTTTTTGATAATGCAAGTTCTTTCAAAATTTTAGTCAAGTTTCGATTAGATTACACCTGTCAGGGAGGTGGTCGATGTTGAGGTACAGTTTGTAAAGTGGGGAGGTTCTGATCACGGTCGCACTAGTCTTGTTGAATAGATGGTTTTGATGTACAATGCTCGGTTGTGGTCTTTGCTTTCAAACTTTCACATTTGTAACTTCTAATTAGGTGTCGAAAACAGCAATTCGGATATTATCGCTGGCGATGTACATGATTTTCTGGGCCGTGGAATGGTGATTACCTACAAATATAGTGCTGTAATCTTGTGGAACATCATAAAATGGAAGCACCATCGAAAAAGCATCAATCTTTGAGTGTGGTCTAGTTTCACAGAGAGGTTTCTATGATAAAAAAAAAAAAAAAAAAGTTTGATTTTGGTTGAAAAATGAAGCTGTTTTATTATTTTCCATTTGTCTATTGTGAGTTTACCTACACTGAAATCATGACCTTGCAAGATAAAGTATGTTGGCTCATCTGATTATGATATGATAATGGCGTGAAGCATTGGATCCCACCGAAAAGAACTCCAAAATGCAAGAGGCTGCAGTCTTGTATCCTGATTGGACTAGTATCAGGTTGGGGGACCACCTGAGAGGACCCACCAAGTCAGCCTCGGTCACACAGGTTCTATTTTGAGGTTTGAAGCATCATTCTTTTTTTTCTACTGATGTCTAGAGATTTGGTATGCTTTGAATCTATGTGTCAAAATCTTCAGCTGTCCTATTAATGGTTGCTATAAGTCATTTGCATATCAAGGGAACATGAAGAGGCAATTGAATGAAATTCACAATGATGAGGAACCATCGACATTTGGTGAATGTAAGAGTCTGAAGCAGCATGTTTGTTCGGAGGTTAGGTGTGGAAAGGTTTTCAAGTTTGCATCAAAGTTGCGAAAGCATGAGGATTCTCATGGGAAGTCAATTATAAAGGTGTCTTGGTGAAGCCAAATGATATCTATGAGCTGTTTAACATGCTATTCAATTATAACGTCATGTCAACTGCTGCAGTCAAACTGGAGACTGTGGAGGCTTTCTGTTTTGAGTGCATGAAATACTTAAGCAGTGTTGACTATCTAAAGGAGCACATGCGGTCGGCTCATCAATTAGTCAATTGGGACATATGTGTGACTAAGCAGTTGAGGAAGAATATCCAACAGCATCTCCACACGCATGAGAAGAAAAATTCGACTGATTCAAAAGCATTCAAATGTGATGTTGAGGGTTGTCTTTGCATTTTTTTCAACAGTAAGATGCAGTCACCTACTAATTAGATTCTGGCTGGGCATGGAATATAATTGTTTGGAACATTGAAGCTTGAGGGCATTTATTGTGGGGTTGCTGAGTGTACATTAGTTGATGTTTTTTCATGTTGACAGAAATCAAATTTACGTCAGCATGTGAAGGCTGTTCATCTTGAGGTGAGGCCATTTGCATGCGGCCATAAGGATTGTGGCAAGAAGTTTGTGTATAAGCACGTGAGAGACCATCATGAGAAAACTGGTTACCATGTTTACACTCTAGTGAGCCCTATTCTCTCATTCTCTCAGATATTGAAATTCAATTTTGCTTCTCCTTTGAAATCCAGCTTTTTACTACATGAGATTTGGATTATCCTAATACATATCAATTTGGCTCCTTGGCTTCAGGGTGATTTTGAGGAGTAAGATGAGCAATTTCAATTTAGGCCCAGAGGCGGGAGAAAGAGGAAATGTCCAATGATTGAGTCCCTACTGCAAAAAAAGAGTCACTCTACCCAACGAGCTAGATTTCCTTTCGGATTAGTGGCTGAAGTATTTTGGGGGCGCTCGGCAGCAGCCAAGGATATTGTATAGGAGCTGTGGTTTTTTTGCCTCATAGGTCCGAGCAAAGGTGACAAGTTCACTCATCATCCTCCTGTCACTTGTTTGTATTTAAATAGTTTATAGAGTTTGCTATTGTTTTGTGTATGAAGATAAGAGAGCGAGTTAATACTTAGCAAAAGGTACTTGTAATGAGCTATTATCAGCTGTACATTATGCAATATGGTAAAATCCAATTGAGAATCCACTGGTTTCATTCCGATCTATCGCTGATCACCTGATCCATTTTTATCGTTGAACAATTGAGAAGTCCCTGTCGATATTTTCCTTTTCGAGATTGTTGAAGGCTTGGAAGTCGGATTTCCACCATCTCCTTTGGTAATGCTTAAAAGAAAAGTAATAATTGTCTATAAAAATCATTTCTCTTAAGTACATAAAATTTCTCTTAAGTACATAAAATTTCTTACTTCTAATTTAAATTTTAGGCCAAATCCCAAGAAAGATCATGTACACATTTCCAGGGTATAAAACTGACCTAACCAAATGTCCCAAAAAAATCATGGAGTTTTACTCCAAGGACGAAAGTGACCATCATTTCTTTTACCATGTAAATTATTCTTTGCGGCAAACGTTGGCGCTTTAATTAATTTTTTTAAAATTAATAAAAAATAACAAATTAAAAACTAAAATATTGTTGGCCAAAAATTGTTGGAAAGTAAACCAGAGTTTTAAGGGATAAAAAAACTGAGGGAGAAGTACACTATCAGTGCCATAAGTTGTGTACGGTGCTCACTTTGGTACCAAAAGTTTCTGTCGGATCAATTAAATGCCAAAAATTTTGAGAAACAACCATTTTAGTGCTAACGCCAATCTGATCGGCCGGAAGTCCGACGTAGCCTTTTTTTATTAATTTCTTATGCTGATGTGGCTCTCCGGAGAGTCCAATTAGCATCTAAAGCAAGAAACGACATTGTCTAGTTGCATTTGCCCCCAAATAAGAACCCTAATTTGCCAAATTGAAAAAAATCGCCAATTTCAAACCCTAAGCGGCCATTGAATGAATCCTCCCAACTTGATCTGCCATGCTTTGGCAACTTGCCGGCGACAAGCCACAAAGAAGCTGCTCCACTTGGTCATCTCGACCTCCACCGTCGTAAGTGCTTGTCCCACCCCTTCTGGAGAATAGAGAAGATCAAACCTCAACTTCAACTTTGGTCTCAACAGAACAAAACAGGGAGTCAAATGCTGTCTGTTTATGGATGATGATGGAGTTGCAATCTGTGACTAGATCGAGGACAGAAAGTTCAGTTATCACCATCGGTGGGAATTAAAGTGAACGAATAAATTTCAAGAACGATTTCATCACTTCATATCTTTCGGTTGCAAAGTAGAGTAAAACATAGCATGCCTCGCACTCTTTTGGAATTGATTATTGTTGGCAGCAAATGAAAGTTAGATCGACGTGAAGAGTAAAAGATCATCGCACATCGATAATATTCCGGTGAGCTCTTAAAAAGAAAAAATTGAAGACATGAAAACATGGCCCCTCGGCCAAGCTCGCTAAGACAATACGAGTGGCTTGCGAGTGACATCGACACTCATCCATGGACGAGTGGTTCGCAAGCGTCAGTATTGCTCGACCGGATCTAGTGGTGACAACTGGTGGCAACGATGGAGGAGGGGCAGAGGTCGAACTTGGAGAGAGGGGATGACCAAATGGGTTTTTCAAGCAAGAGGGATTAGAGGCATTCTGGTGAAGGTGCTCGACCAGATCTGGTGGTGACAACTGGTGGCAACAATGGAGGAGGGGCAGAGGTTGAACTTGGAGAGAGGGGATGACTAGATGGGTTTTTCAAGCAAGAGGGATTAGAGGTGTTCTGGTAAAGGAGAGGGTGGACACCATTGTTGCAGAGAGCGGATGTTTTCTTTCTTCTTCGCAGAGAGGGGATGACCAAATGTTTTCTTTCTTCTTCGTTGGATAGCAGCCAAGAAAGTCCACATGGACTAATAATCTAAAAAAAAAATGCCCACTCATATTAAATTTTTAATTAAAAAAGCCATGTCATTTTTTGGCCTGAATTTTTCGCCAGAGGCATTTAAGTGATGGTTTTTTCTCCGATTTGGCACTTAAGTGATCCGACGAAAACTTTTGGCACCAAAGTGAATGTCGTACATAACTTATGGCATTTGGCACTGATAGTGTACTTCTCCCAAAAACTAATAAGTGCCAATGAAAATACTGAAACTGTTTTTCCTCAGATCGTCCCTTGAAGAGTCGTAATCCCCATGTGTGAGCCTAGCGATGGTTACTGCCTCGAATCTAGTCCAGATTGAGGTTGGACGATCCCAACCATTGGACCCGATCGGGTCCTAGGGCCACAGCCCTGGACGCACACAAGCTGTTCGTGCAGAGCTTCAATGGATGGGAGCTCTGTTTCGGCGGGCTCTGGAGCCACCTTGAGCTTCAGGCTCGTGCCATAGGAACTCCCACGGCCGCAAGCACTACCTCGATCGAGAGAGAGAGAGAGAGAGAGAGAGAGAGAGAGAGAGAGAGAGAGAGAGAGAGAGAGAGAGAGAGAGAGAGAGAGAGAGAGAGAGAGAGAGAGAGAGAGAGAGAGAGAGAGAGAGAGAGAGAGAGAGAGAGAGAGGGTGTGCACGCGCCAGGGGGGAATGGGCTTGTCGATGACGATTGAGAGCGGTTGCAGCCAAGTTTTTGTGTTCCGTATTTTGATTCACGCAATGCCAAACTCGTCTAGAAACGTTTTCCTCTTTGTAGCCTAGAAAACAAGAGAGAATTGTAAAGTAACTATCACAAACAATGCCCTAAAAAAACAAAAAAGTAGCACAAAAGGAACATATTATCAGAGCCTGTAATATTGTTTGAAATTCAAGATGCGTTTGTTTTAAGATAATTCAAGATTTGAAATAATTGGTTATGTTGTTTAGAAAAGTTAATCAACAGAAAATTTTATCATGATTAACAATAATGTATGCCAAATTTTTTTTGTCTATAATGGAAATATTTTTCATTCATTCATTTTTGTAGGCGACACAAAAAATTATTTCTCAGAAAAATATATTCTAAATTTTGAATTTTCTGTGGAACAAATGCTTCTTTAAAATCATTCCTTTGCTCTCCAAGCTTGCGGCTACCCTTCCAAGAGGATACTTGCCATGTTGAGACAAGGGAAGGGCGGCTGTTTTCTTGTTTCTTGACAATAATGAGTCATTTAATAATCACAAAAAAGTGTTTAACGTTCCGTTTAGCCCAAACACAACAACATTCCTTTCAATAGTAATTTGTAATACCATTCATGAAATTTCAAATAATGGTGTATATTGATGATATTTTGCAACAATATTAGTGAATTATAACCGTAAATGTTCTAGCTATATATTTACTACTCAAAACTAAATCACAGCACCATTAATGGTTTTCTAATATTGAGTTTATGGATAGTAAGATTGTTATTTCATTGGTGACTTCACAATTTTGCATCCACATGTAAAATCTTAAAGTTAGTGTCGATCAACTATTGGATTTGTGGAGGATAAAATTGTTATTTTATTGGCAACATATACTTATGCGTCCATTTGTAAAATCTAAAAACAAGTGGAAGTGTACTGTTAAGTTTGTATTGGCAAAATTGTCATTCCATTGCTAATTAGAAATGGCTAATCAACAAAATTATTGATCGCTTTTTACTTTTCATCGGTATTTTGAATTTACTATTGACATTACGTAATTACCATTCACAGAAAAAAAAAAAAGGGTTAATATCCTGAAAAAACCAAAAATTAGTACATTTATGACAAATTGGCCCAAACTAATTTTTTGACACAAAAAATCCTAAATTGGCACACTTGTGATAAATTGGTACACTTGTGACAAATTGGCCTCGCACGGAGCTGATGGGGCTCGCCCTCGCCGGCCATGGGTGAGGCTCAACCTCGCCAGATCCAACCGTCTCCTTTGGCTAGTCGCCAACCAGCGATCTGGCTCGAGGAAGAAGAGAAGAAAAAAAAAAAAAAAATATAAAATATTAAAATATTATTAAAAGTTGTCCACGTTAGTGCCGATCGGCCACGTCGTCGCCGGCGTTTAGTCAGCAAAATTCGGCCAAAATTTGCCAGAAATGACTGAATTGGTACAACGTAAAAATGTTTAGGACTAAATAGGCACCAAAAAAAGGTTTATGATTAAATTGGTACAAAGACAAAAGGTTTATGACTTTTTTGACATTTTTCCCTGAGAATAGGCATAAGCGGTGAAGAAGGCCTTAACCATGGTAAAAAAAAAAGATAGAATGAAAGCAGCAAAAGCCATAACGAAGGACTAAGGGCTGCCAAAGTGCTTGGGCTCGATGCTCGTCCCATCTCACACGCCATTTGTTCCAGTGGTATCCGGCACATTCCCCGCTTTACTCGGTCTAGTAGCTCTAGCCAATATCGAACCTGACATCCTTAGGGAGATCATTGAAGTTCTTGCAAGCCCCTGGTCAGTCCCCAGAAAATTTGTACTCAATGAGGATCACGGTGGAGGAGACATGCTTGGAAGACGAACAGTAGCAAGTGCAGCGCCGCTCAAAATCCCGACATTGCTTAAATATTTGTAAGGTGGAAATGTATCTCAGGAGTTCAGCTCTGAATCATAGACAGTATAATCAGAGAAACTGTTCCACCTTTGATCACACATTCCATAGGCACAATAAAGACATGACCTTAGCTTGAAAGGAAAAAAAAAAAAACTGATGTATGGGAATTAATGCAAAAGTAAAGACCAAGAAACACGAAACACTCAGTTTTATTGGTGATGTCCTCCGACTGATATCCCCATTCTCCTTATTTTTTGAAGATCAGTCAAAATGTAACATGAAAATGAGTAATGAGAGCTCCATCTTTGAGTGTCTTATTTTACCAATAGCGAACATTAATCAGAAAATCAGGTTCCAAGAACAATGAACCTTGTAGAAAAAAATGGGAGTGAAATGAATACCGGTTCTCTAGAAGGGAACTTGTACTGTAGAAAGCGGAAAATGATATACAAAGGAAAGAGTTGCTCTTGTTTTTTTTTTTTTCTTTCTTGGCTTTTCTTCATCAACAGTCGAGAACCACTGAAAAATCATCCAAGTGACTAGACGATTTTGCATTCGCAAGTCAAGTCAACTTTTGATAGCCACACGTTGGGACTGAAAAATTGATGATAGGATGTGATATGAGTTATACCAAACACAAGCTCCATTGGAATCTCACACAAGGAAGGTCATGTTCATCTGCCTTCCATTAAGAACACAACTCCTCCTTGTATGTCTTCACTCACAAACCCTGTAAAATAGCGTTTCCTAATCTGCTTGAAACAAATGAGGAATTGGCTCCTCCTATGGTCGGTCTTAATACTCGCACATACCAACTCTTTCAGCATAGACACAGTATTGGTCTCGGGCCAGTGTTTTGGCGATCAGAAATTGCTGCTGCTGGAATTGAAGAGTAGCCTCAACTTCAATGCTTCTTT
Source organism: Eucalyptus cladocalyx (assembly GCA_017140615.1). NCBI lineage: Eukaryota > Viridiplantae > Streptophyta > Magnoliopsida > Myrtales > Myrtaceae > Eucalyptus > Eucalyptus cladocalyx. The sequence goes on along the minus strand of CM029516.1, from coordinate 12,075,383 downwards.
GTCCACGAAATTGGTCAAATGGAATGAGAGCAATGATTCTTGGGAAGGTGTGACCTGCAAAGGTGGCCAAGTCACGGGGCTTGATCTGAGTAACGAGAGTATCACTAGTGGACTTGATGATTTATCGAGTCTTTTCAGACTCAATTATCTTCAGAGGCTGAGTTTGGCTTTCAACAACTTCCCGTCTTTGAAGATTCCATCTGGGTTCGGTAATCTCACCAATTTGGTCTACCTAAATCTTTCAGTTCCAATTGGAATATCACGTTTGACAAGGTTGGTTGCTCTTGATGTATCCTTGCTTGATTTCCCTAGGCTCAATTCACTGAAACTTGAGAATCCGAATCTAAAGATGCTTATTGGGAATCTTACCGAGTTGAGAGAGTTTTACCTTGATGGAGTGAACGTCTCTACTACAGGGAACGAATTGTGCAATGCCTTGTCTTCTTCGCTACCAAAACTTCAAGTGTTGAGCATGATGAATTGTTATTTATCAGTACCCATCGAGTCTTGCTCTTCCCTCGTGAATCTTCGCTTTCTCTCAGTGATTAAACTGGGAAACAATAATCTGTCTACCACCGTCCCAGAGTTCTTTGGCCACTTCAACAATTTAACTAATCTGGATCTCAGTAATTCTAGCCTGCAAGGAGAATTTCCTCAAAAAATCATCCAGGTACAAACACTTCAGATCCTTGACCTATCATTCAATGAGTTCCTTCAGGGTTCTTTGCCAGAATTTGCAAAGAATGCTTCTCTTCAGACACTTGTTCTTAGTTTCACAAATATTTCCGGGAGGCTTCCAGATTCAATTGGTAATCTTAGAAATCTGTCAAGAATAGAATTGGTGAATTGTAGCCTTGATGGAAATATCCCAGGCTCTTTGACCAATCTTTCACAATTGGCTTATTTGGACTTCTCATTCAACAATTTTACTGGTTCAATTCCATCACTCAGCAAGTCCAAGAATCTAACACAAATCACTTTGTCCCACAATTATCTGACCGGTAAGATTGATTCAATCCAATGGGAATATCTCTCGAGTCTTCTTATTCTCGACCTGCGATTCAATTTATTGAAAGGAAATATTCCCTCATCTCTGTTCATACTTCCATCGATTCAGAAGCTTCAACTTTCCTACAACCAATTTTCTGGTCAAGTGAAGGAATTTTCTGATGCTACATCGCACAAACTGGATACACTTGATTTGAGCTACAACAATATAGGAGGAGAACTACTGATGTCTATATGGGAACTCCGAAGGCTCAAGTACCTCTCACTTTCTTTCAATAATTTTAGTGGCTCTCCATATTAATTTGGTTCAGCAGTTGAGAAATCTTTCGTATTTGGATCTTTCTTATAATCGTTTTTCCATTAATACCACGAAGGCATCTTCAGTCCCTGACCTTTCAACCTTATATTTGGCTTCTTGCCAGTTGAGGACTATACCTGAGATCCTGGCTGGGCAACATAGATTGGTATTTCTAGACCTCTCTGACAATCAAATTGAGGGCAAGATACCAAAATGGATATGGGAGTTTCAAGAGCTTACTTATCTCAATCTTTCGTTTAATTTACTAGACCATATTGAAACACCGTCATCAGATCTTGCTTCTTTGTTAGTTCTTGACCTCCATAAGAACAGGCTCCGTGGACAAACATTGCCCCTGCCGCCATTTGCCACACACATGGACTTCTCGAGCAACAACTTCACTTTAGTCATTCCACCTGCTATTGGTACAACACTTTCTGACGCAGTATTCTTCTCCCTGTCACGTAACTATATCCAAGGGTTTATCCCAAAATCAATTTGCAAAGCTGACTATCTCGAGGTGCTCGACCTATCTCATAACAATTTGAGGGGAAATATTCCTAATTGCTTAGTGATGGAGTCTCTCAAGATATTAGATCTGCGAAATAATGCCTTAGATGGTAGCATTATCAATTTCCCTGAAACATGTGGTTTGAAGACTTTGGATCTCAGCAGAAATCTGTTAGGGGGGAAGTTTCCAACGTCATTGGCAAATTGCACAACTCTAGAGGTTTTAGATGTGGAAACTAACCAGATTGAAGACGTTTTTCCATGTGAATTGAAGAGCATCGCAAGTCTACGTGTCCTTGTGTTAGGATCAAACAAGTTCCATGGAGGGGTTGGATGTCCAGAAACCAATGGCAATTGGACGATGCTTCAAATTGTAGACATATCTTCCAACAATTTCATTGGCACTCTGCGTGCTGAGTGGCTCACAACTTTGGAGGCTATGAAGGCTAATATAGACTTCAATGATATCGAGTATCCATTCCTTCCCTTTTCTGGATTCTATTATCAGGACACGGTAAGCATCACCTTCAAAGGTCTGCAAGTGGAGCTGGTGAAGATCTTGACTCCTTTCACTTTAATCGACTTCTCATGCAACAATTTTGAAGGTCCAATACCCGATACTCTGGGGGCTCTCGAAGCGCTTTATTTCCTCAACTTATCAAACAATGCATTCTCAGGGCCAATTCCTCCATCCCTAGGACACTTGCATCAGCTTGAGTCCTTGGACCTTTCACGGAATGAACTCAATGGGACGATTCCCACACAGCTTTCAGACCTTAATTTTCTTTCCGTGTTGAACCTCTCATACAATAAACTCGTGGGATGCATCCCAGCGATCAAACAATTTCTCACCTTTTCAGTAAGTTCCTTCGAAAATAATAGTGGATTGTGTTCTTTTAGAGGAAACCTTGGATTGTGCGGGATTCCACTCAAGAAAACTTGCTCAATTACCAGGAATAGGATGGAAGAAGCAGGTTGTGTTCCATCTAAAAGTGACCCAGATGATGGCGGCGACGACGATGATAGCGAGAAGAAGTGGTTTTACATGGGCATACCACTTGGGTTCGTGGTTGGCTTTTGGATATTTTGTGGTCCGTTAGCCTTTATCAGATCATGGAGGTTTGCTTATTATCAATTCTGGGATAAAGCGTTGTTCAAACGCTCACGTCCATGAAGACTTCCACAGAGGTTCAGTTATTAAACTTGACAAAGAACAATTTCGATATTTCTTCTTTTCATAGTTCTTCATCACCATCAAAAATATAGGTTTTGGTTATTGATTGAACTCTTGCTTACTAATCGAAATAAAAAGTAGGTCTGCATCTATTGTAGAAACCGCCATAACAAATAAAAATAGGTATTCGTCTGTAGTACCTGCACTTATGTTGCTTGCGCGATTGGATCCTTTATTGCTTTTTTCTGGATCGACTCCTATAACTCTGCCATATTCTCGATTGAGAGGCGCAAGAAGGGGTGGAGGACTTGGTAAATATTAGCAAATAGACAACAACTATTTCATACTATTTTGAAAACTTATGAATATGTATTTCATACTATACTTATTTTATAGGTTGAATTTATTAATTTTTATAAGAAATTATCGCGCGATTGTACATTACTAACTGTGACAGACAAGCAATCCTCTGTCAACTTTTGCTACCAATGGAGTTTTCCATTTGCCGACTCTTTCCTGAATTCAACAGCATAGAATAGTGTTCGTAGTTTGTTTCAAGACCCTAGAACCGTCCAAAAGCTTATCCTCTTTATAACCCAAAAAAAATTAGACGGGAGAAAATTGCAAAGTAGCTATCATCAACAATGTCCTATGCAGTAAGTTTGAAGTAAAGTGCAATCAAAATCTTGTACTCTTACTTGAGATTCAAAATATTTCCTTTTCTTTTGTTCAAGATATGGTCTTCGTACTTTCAAAAAATGTCCCTGTCCAATTTTGAGTCATTCTAATGACCATATTTTCTCATATGATTGAATGCCGTTTTAAAATAATGTTGATTTGCCTTTTTGGGGCGAAACTGACGTGGACACATTCACACGCACACATTATTTTCTGTTTCTCGTGCGCACATCCATCTAGAGCGCACATTGTCATGGTGGTCGTAGGCTTTAGGGGGACAAGTTGGAGACCTGAGTGTGTACAACTACCGCTAAAAAAGGAAACTTGCCATGTTGAAAGAAAGGAAGGACGGTTGCTATCTAATTTTTGGTCGACTTTGGGCAATATTTGTTCGAAAATAATGAAAATTACATATAAATAAAATATAAATAAATAAAAAGAGGGCTTAATTCGGTCTTAGTCTAGTTTGCGCAGCCCATGTAAGCAATCCTCAGACCGGTAGCGGCCCAAATCCACCAAAATCAGAAACGGTCTGATTGACATGATTGAAACCATATTACTATAACATTTAGGTTGATTTGTATGGGCTGATTTTCACTGATCAGTTTTTGAATTACACATGTATGAGCACTTCAACATCGAACGTATTTATTCTCGGTATTACTGTCCATGCTTTTCAGTCCTCATTGATTCCCAGAACGTACACTGAATTGAACACACAGAAAGCGATTCTGAACAATGTTATCTTAAATGACAGGCAAGAGGCAAGGTATCAACCTACACAAGAACAAAAGGACAATCAAATCTCAACACAAAGTAAGGAAGACTGACATCGGACTGAAATGTGTGTCATGCATCTTGGCCATCAAATAACCCACTAGATATTGCATTATAAGATCGCTATGTGCGTATCATGTCAATATGTTCTTATATCAATTGACAACAAGAAACAAATCCGCGCTACCCTGGTTCAGACATATCATCAAACAGGCAATATGCATCTGGTTGCGATTACAAAACAGGAATCCATAACCGAACCATCTCCGCGTCATCAAAACAGTCTCAAGTCGCAAATAGATACTCAATTAGAGATGATCTTCATCTAATCCAGACCTTTAGTTCTCAGTTGAAGCTCGGTTTCTATTTGACATCAACTGCACATCGCGTGATTGATTCAGGCAAATTAGCAAACAGGTGGTGAGCGCCTGGTTGAGGAACAAAACGAAACGACAGTGAGCACGTAATCGATACCAGACTAACACTAAAGCAATGCACGACATTCACAATTATAGAGATCAACTCAGACACGATTGGCTTTCGTACGAATTCGCGACCTTGAATAAGAACAATAACTGAGCGCAACTGATGATTAGAAAAGATGGAAGAGGTCCTGGAGACGTCAGCAGTGAGTATCGACGCCGGCGATGAAGGAACGAACCTGGATCTGAGTGCTTCAACGATTTTGACTAAAAGGCAAGGGCAAACAGAGCACTTCTCGCGACTACGATGCTGGAAACGTAGAGAGGTAGCCGCCTCGGAGCTCCTGAGCCGGACGAGGATTTTATTTTTAACTCCGTCCGGAGGTTCTTCAGTGACTGTAGAGGACTGAGAGGAGCACTGGTGATCCAAGAAAGATACAGAGAAATCAGTGGTATTGATCGAATCGAAATCGGAAACCAGCTTTTAATCCTTTCGTACTCGATTTAATGATTAGGAGCTCGAAGTGAAGACCGCCGTTTTCCTCCATCGGAGGACGAAGATGATAGAAATCAGACGCAGATTACGAGAATCTCTAATGGCGACGCCCAGCAGTGACAAAATCCATCCAATGGAGTTCATTTGCAACTGGCTCTAGTCTGAGATCGATGAAGAAGCTTCAACCGGATGTAACGAATTCTAGAAGGATCGAAAAACCCATTTTATTTTTTTTATATCTGTTTATTTATTTCGTTCATTTCATTTCTTTTTTCATTCATATTTTATTGACTTTTAATCAATAATTGCATGTATGATTTGTCGGACAAAAATTCATGCGTTAGCAATAGAAAAACGCATAAGTTTTAGACATCCTATTATGACAGTGGCTTGTACTTCTTTCACATGGTCTACTCAACTAACGCACATATTTGTAGCCTCTCTTCAATATATCATAGATATTTTCCCAAACATAAATTTCTTGAAAGGCCAATTATCGATCCTTTCAGGTATGGTTTCCTATAAATATGTAAAATAGCATCCATGAGTAAGCCTAATTGTTGTCAAACTTCTTCGGCAAACTATATAGGGTTTTAGCATGGATTTAATCGGCCATCTTACCTATAGGCAATAATGCTAATCTTGCCAGATTATTGTATTAATTGACATGTTAGACCCATCAAGAATTTTCACATAAAGGGGTACCAACATCACCATTGGCATTATATTTTCAACATTTGGTTGTTGGGTCACAACTTGCTAGCATCTAAAAGCAATTTATATATATGATCTAGAATATTGTGAAGGAATGAAATATCTTGAAAATGGAAAATTTGAAGTTGAATATACTAAGCATGTTGTAGTATCATTTTGTTACACTGGGATATTTTCTCACTTTTGGTGGACCAAAAGGTCAATTGCATCCTTAGGCAATTTTAGATCGAATTCGGATGATCAATTTCTAGGGTCTTGTATACAATGTAAAAACAACCTTTAATACACAAAGATTAGAATTTGCATTAGTGTGCATTTGAATGAAATTGACCAACCTAATATTCACCTCATGGCTTTGAGTCCTTGAAGGCAAATATTTCTGAAGTCCAACTTTTGGAATGACTAGGTTGAGGCTTCGCCTTCTTCATTATGAAAGGTAATGGATACTAGAAATATAATCAAACTCTTCACCTTTTATGCATAAATTCTTTGTAGCACTTTATGAACATAACAGTCTTTCAACTATTGTAAGAGTAACAACATGTTGCAAGCCTTAAATTCTTGAATGAGTGGGCTTTCAGCAATTTCTAATTTTTCTTTTTTTTGGTGACCAATGACAAACTATATTCTCACAGTAGATTAAGAACAGTCACATAAATATTTCTCTTATTTGTACTCAAAGGTGGCATTGTAGGAATGCAACATCACATGATAAGACTATTTCAAATCTTTTCTACGTGGTCAAGCTTGTCATACAAGGCCTATAGGGACTGGAAGCTCTCTCCTCTCAACTGCTGTTGAGCTTTTCCTCTATCCCTCAGGGTGATAGTAAATTTGTCCTCAGAAATCCCTCTTGCCCAAACCCTAAATCCAAAATCCATGGCTGATCTTGGATCTCCCCCACCAGATTAGCCATCCTGCATCTCTGAGTTTCTCAGCTCGCCATCAACCCCAAAACCCACCTTCCCAAAACCGAAACCCACGTCCATGGATGAAGTTGCGACCCATACCTTGGGAGGGATGCAGCGACTCCCACTTGACTAGTCTCTCCACGCTCTCGATCATTCTAGTCGGCCATCATCAACGTTTGGAGGGAAGCATCGAACCCACACCTTCTGAACTCCCAGACGATCCATGGCCTTTACTCAGCATCTCAGTGAAAGTCTCGCCACTGAGGAATCCAGAGGGAGGAAATCGTAAGTCTTCTTGGGTTGTTGCTCGTAGTAAGCATAGAAACACATTCTGCTGGCCATGTTGTTGCCTAGTTTTATCAATCTTGCTGAGAAATTCCTGGAAAATGACCAAAGCATGCCCTAAATTAGAACCAGCGAGTCCCAAAACCAGAAAATCAGAATACATAAATCTCCAAAAGCCACATAACCACTATCCATATAACCACATAATCCCGATGCAAATGCCCACCGAACCTAGAACTCTCTTCAATCCACAACTATCACCCTGAACACTTCACTAAGCCTAAAACAACCGGTAGAAATGGAAGGGGGGATACCCATCTCCGAATGGCAGCTCTGTGTCGAAGAATGGGAGATCTATGGTCGGAAGAGGATATAATTGATCTTGGGGTTGAAATTCCAGAAGAAGAACAGCGAGAAAGTGAGTTAACCCTCTATGGGAAACTTTATTCAAAACCTAATGTTAATTTCCCGGCATTCATTACCACTAAGAGACGATCCTGGAAAACAGAAGCTGTAAAATGCGAACAAATTGAGCCAGGGTTTTTCTCCTTCCTATTTAACACCATTGAAGAGAAAAACAGGGTTTTAGCATCGGGTCCGTGGTCATTTTCAAGCAACCTACTTGTCCTTAAAGAAGGCGATCCAAATATACCTGAACATTGTTATGAGTTCTCCCATTATGTATTCTGGGTGCATATCATAGGCCTTCATCGAGCTCGAGTAACTGAAGAATCCATATGCCATTTAGCCTCAAAGCTAGGGCAAGTTGAAGAGATAAAAATTAAGGCGAGAAACAACAATTCCCGAAAAAGAGGAAAGGCCAAAGTGCTGTTGAACTTGTCAAACCCACTAAAAACAGGAACTATTATTACTGTGGGGGATAAAAAATGGTGGATTGACTTTAAATACGGACGCCTCCCACATTTCTGCTTTTCTTGTGGGCGCATTGGACATTATGCAAATTACTGTTCGGAAATACCTTATGAGGAAACCGGTCTAGCTCAGGATCAACCAGGTCGGTATGGCTCATGGCTGAAGGTTGAAGTCCGAGAGGTAAGCCCCTACTGGAAGACCTTTTATGGGAAAGTTGTGGTAGGGAAATCCCTTATGATGTTTTGAAAATAACAAAATAAATCAAAGGCTACTAACATGTTTGATGGTTGAGTAATAGACTATACAGATGATAGAATGTGTAAAAGATATTATCAAAGTCTATTCTTGGAAGAACCAGAAGACAAACTCTGAAGCTGAACCATAAGACAAACTCTATAGTGAAGCAGAATATGTTCAGACTCAGATTGTAAAGTCTATCGCATTCAGACTCAGATTGTAAAGTCTATTGCTCTCAGACTTTACATCCAGATTCGACAGAACGTAACTCAAGTCCAATCATATAACGGCTAGTGATCTGATTTGGATTCCACATCAATATTGATTTGATTGACTCAATCTAATTGATTGACGATTGGATCTTGAAGACAAGAACTTTCTATACAAAGAAGTTTTACTTATGGAAACCAAGATTCCGTTTGTATGGGCGATCGGAATCAATTTGAGATTTTACCTTTGTCACTCAACGACTACCAAATCTTCTAGATACAGAGCTGTCTAATGGGTAGATTGGAAGACGATCTTCGGAGATACTGTCCAACGGCTAGTTTGGAAGTGGAGGAGTATTTAAGGAGATGAAGAACCGATGAGCAAGTAAGAGACGAAGCGTAGAATTTATAATTCCAAAGTCTGAGCGATCTTTGTTCATACACTTGTCTTTGAAGAGCTTAAACGTTTGTGATCGTGAGAGAAGTACCAAAAGAGTGACTTAGTGAGATAGTGTGATCTACTACTAAGTGTTTGCACTCGAAGTTGTAATCTCTTGTTGATTGCATAGTGGAATCCAGCCAAGAAGGCTGTTAGCCTGGGAGAGTGGACGTAAGCTTGGATTAAGTCGAACCACTATAAATCTTGTGTTCTTATTCTCTTCCCTAACTCCTTTATTTTGTTTAAAGTTTATTTTATTCCGCATATATTTGCCAAGATCTATTTTAAACACTTATTCACCCCCCTCTAGGTGTTCATACTAGCACTCTCAATTGGCATCAGACCCAAGTGATCGGTTTATAAAAGTGTTTTTTTTTTTTTGAGCTAAAGATCTTTTATGGCTAGTATATTGGCACCATGACTTATGGAGGGACAAAGCAACACAAGGCCACCATATTTTGATGGAAAGGAATACGACGTGTGGAAGAACAAAATGAAAGCATTCCTAAGATCCAAAGATCCCTTGTAATGGGATGTTGTGGAAAGAGGAATCAACCCCATTACTGCGTCTACATAAAATAAGAATGGCAAAGACAAAGAAACCAAACTCCCCGCTCCTATGTCTCGGACGGAGATATCCAAAAGAGAAGCGCTTGATGCAAAAGCCATTTATTCTTTATATTGTGCATTGTCTCATGTTGAATATTACAGAATCTCTTCATGTGAAACAACAAAAGAAGTTTGGGATAGACTTCATGTTACATATGAAGGGACCGATCGTGTAAAAGAGACAAAAGTAAACTTCCTACTCGGCAAATATGAATCCTTCAAGATAAAGCAATGAGAGTCGATTGGAGATATGTTCGATCGTTTTACAGAAATTGTAAACGGTTTGGCATATCAAGGTCATCCAATTTCTTCCCAAATGAAGGTCAACAAACTCTTGCGAGGTCTCTCAAAAGATTGGAACCATGTCAAGACCTCAATCCGGGAAACTCAAAGGATTATGCCACTTTCCGTTGATGAATTGATTGGCACTCTTCAATCTTATGAAGTAGAACAACTCAACGATGAAGATCCCAAAGGTAAGAAGTCCATTGCTTTAATATCTAATGTTGTTTTTGATGAAACAGACTCAGAAAATGACATGGAAGATGAAGAACTTGCTTTTATGATCAAGAAATTCAAAAAGCTAAGTAGAAAAGGAAGGACATTGAAGACAATACAAGCAGAATGTGCATAAAAGAACAATGAAAGAAGATGATGAGCAAGAAAATATATGCTTGATGGCACATTCAGAATCTAAGTCTGACTCAGACACAAACTCAAAATCAGAGTCTGACTTAGACACAAACTTAAAATCCGACGAGGAAATCGAGGTAAGTCATTTAGAAATTCCTGCTAAAGTTCTTAAGTATATAAATGAGCTTTGTTCAAATCTCAAATCTTCGATTAAAAAAATCTCCGAACTTAAAAAGGAAAATTCATGTCTTAGGCAATAGGATCTTTCTCGAAAAGAAAAGCTTGAAATTTTGCAAAAGATTTTCTACAAGTAAAAGAAAGTCGAGATTTACTTGTCAAAGAAAATGATTCTTTAAAGAAAGAATTTTCAAATATTTCGACAAGATTTTCAAATGAATCAAAAACATTAGAGCATATCATTTCTATACAAGTTCCTTACTATAATAAGTCGGGACTTGGTTTCAATAAGAAAAACAATTCTTTAATTGATTTTCCTAAAGTAAAAGAGAGACTTACACAAAAATCTTCAAAGACATTTTACAAAAATCATTTTCAAAAAGTGTTTGTAAAACCTGTTAGTCGAAATGCCCTCAAGTGTTCAAATTGTGGAGATTTGGAACACTTTGAGAAATATTGTCCTAAAGTCTTGAGACCTATTAAGAAAAATTGGATAAAAACAGCATATTATACTAACTCTCATGGACCCAAGAAAAAATGGGTACCAAAGAAAAGATGAGTTGTTTTTGCAGGATATGAAAAGGAAAGAGGATTTGGTAAGGAATATTTTTATTCTCAATTTGGTTTGAGTACACAATTTAAAATTTCTCATTATGCTTGATATTCGATATATCCTTAGTTGATTAAGATTTTATAATGATCATATTCCTTGATTTGTTTTATTGAAGAAAGAATCATGTGATTTGTTTTTGTGATTCGTGAGTTGAGATTTGATTTAATACGTGTGATTATTTGAGATAATTCAAATTATTTTGTCTAATTTTATACTCTCAGATTTAGCCATATTTTGCAAAGTAAAAATCTATTTTACGTGATGATGCAAGATATTCTTAAATATTCAAAGATTTTATTCTCTCTGTTTTTATCATACTATGACTAAGTGAGAATTTATTTTTCAAAATATCATTATGCATAATATTCTTTCTTTGAATACTTTGTTACGATGAATTAAGAAAGAATATTTGGAGATTATATATTTTGCTCTAACGTCATGGAATGATCCAAATTGATGGATACCAAAAAGGGAAATGAGTTGATTGCAGGAAATTCTTTAAGGGATGAATGATCGCAAATCTATGCAAATCATGAAGCAATCAGAAATGCATCTCATGTGAAGATTGGTAATGATTTTTTTAATGGTATTTCAAACATATACCATGGGTAAGAGAATATTTTTATCATCCCGCCTTGCAAATCTCTACGTGCATTTTGGATGATTGTTTATTATATTGCAAATATCTTTTGTTATAAATATAAGGTATTGCAATTTTGGCACGTGACAGAAATATATATTTTCCTTTTGCAAAATGCATATCTGAAATTTATGCTCAAGGAAATCTTTTTGATCTCGAAAGATATTACTGTATATTCATGGATATTCTTGCTATATTCTTAAAAGATATATTATATCTAGCAAGTTTGATCCGCAAATCAAAGAAAAATATTACGTGACATTTTTGCAAAGATGATTATTTATTATACAAGATTTTGCAGGTGACAATAGAATTTTCCATATGAATTTTGGAAAGCTCGATTTGAAAATTATGAAGATTCTATACTATCTTCTAGAGGTTCAAAAATATCATTCCTTGTGCAAAGTTTTTGTAAATTGTTGAGGAAATCCCTTATGTGTTATACGGAATGTTGAATAGTTTTGAATTTTAATATTTGATAATTTTATATATGCTATTCAATTTATCTATTTGAAGAAAATGGCATTATATATTACGTGGATACTATTATAGCTTATTTGTGGAAAAAAGTTTGTTAAGTTTATGCAAGTTGAATTCGAGATGAGCTTGGTTAAAGAAAATAAATTTTTGCCTCGAATTTCAAAATGCAAGTGATTGTTGCAAATGTTGCTACAAAGGAAATACTGGAAAATTATTATATTCAATGTGCACAAACAACAATTATTTCTATTCGCAAATATTATCATGATCACAGGGGGAGAAAGCGAATCCAAAAGAAAAGGAAAAGAATCGTGATCATCTCAAAAAGGCAACAAATTGAGGGGGAGCTTTGATCAATTATAGAAAAATCTTTTTGAATTGATTGTGATCTTGTTATGAATGAAAGAAAAGTAAATGTGTCAGAATTTGTTCTAAAAAATCCGGTTAGTGCATCTCTTATTACCTTTTGTCATTAACAAATCTTTTATTGATATTATCATTTTATTATGACAAAAAGGATAAATGAATTTTATGATACATCCGTGATTTTATTGGATATTTGCTGATATATATGATCGAAGTGAGTTATATTGCATATCTTTAATATTCGATTTACTTTATAAAAGCTGATTTTTGGAAATTGTGATTCATGCAAGATATTTGTTATCATTTTATATTCTCTACGTAAATCTGTTATTATCGCTTTTTGATTATGAAAAAAAGGGGGAGAAGATATGAATATGTATATGTATTGATTGGTTGATATTATCTATGACATAATATTGAGCTGCAATTATTTTTCTATTTATTGTTATGCTCAATTTATTTGCTATCTTCTGATACCCTTTGATTTAAATTAATATTTTTAAAAAGGTCTGCATATTCAAAGATTGTTTTGTCATCATCAAAAAGGGAGAGATTGTTAGGGAAATCCCTTATGATGTTTTGAAGATAACAAAATAAATCAAAAGCTATTGACATGTTTGATGGTTGAGTAATAGACTATGCAAATGATAGAATGTGTAAAAAATATTATCAAAGCCTATTCTTGGAAGAATCGAAGACAGACTCGAACATCTTTGAACCAGAAGACAAACTCTATCTTGAAGAGAATATGTTCAGACTCAGATTGTAAAGTCTATCGCATTCAGACTCGGATTGTAAAGTCTATTGCTCTCAGACTTTACATCCAGATTCGACAGAACGTAACTCAAGCCCAATCATATAACGGCTAGTGATCTAGTTTGGATTCCACATCAAGATTGATTTGATTGACTCAATCTAATTGATTGACGATTGGATTTTGAAGACAAGAACTTTCTATATGAAGAAGCTTTACTTATGGAAACCAAGATTCCGTTTGTATGGGCGATCGGAATCAATTTGAGATTTTACCTTTGTCACTCAACGGCTACCAAATCTTCTAAATACAAAGCTGTCCAATGGGTAGATTGGAAGACAATCTTCGGAGATACTGTTCAACGACTAGTTTGGAAGTGGAGGAGTATTTAAGGAGATGAAGAACCGATGAGCAAGTAAGAGACGAAGCGTAGAATTTATAATTCCAAAGTCTGAGCAATCTTTGTTCATACACTTGTCTTTGAAGAGCTTAAACATTTGTGATCGTGAGAGAAGTACCAAAAGAGTGACTTAGTGAAATAGTGTGATCTACTACTAAGTGTTTACACTCGAAGTTGTAATCTCTTGTTGATTACATAGTGGAATCCATCCAAGAAGGCTGTTAGCGTGGGAGAGTGGACGTAGGCTTGGATTAAGCCGAACCACTATAAATCTTGTGTTTTTATTCTCTTCCATAACTCCTTTATTTTGTTTAAAGTTTATTTTATTCCGCATATATTTGCCAAGATCTATTTTAAACACCTATTCACCCCCTCTAGGTGTTCATACTAGCACTCTCAAGTTGAAATCGCCGCAATGGAGGAAGAGGTAGTGCTAGAAACTCCTATGATGACTGCTAACGATCCCCTAAGAATAGGGCAAGAAGAACCAATTGCTTTAGCAATAGTCCTTGCTTCTCCAAATGTTAAGGAAATTAGGATGGAGGCTCACAAGATAAATCAAACCCCAACATGCAGCAACAAAAGACCACAATAGACCCAATTCTTATTAAACTCTTCTGCAGAGAATGAAGAGCATTACATGAAGATAAAGAAAGGGAAGGTAGTGTACAAAGCTCCTGTGGTTAAAAAGCAAAAGCGAATAAGTCCTTATGAGAAGAAAACCTCACAAGACCCCTTAATGGATGAAGAACAACTCCTAGATGCCCCAATTCACTCATGGGAAGGGGCTAATGCAGGGGCTTTGGTGGCTAGCCCTAAACAGCCACCACAGAATAAATGAAACTATTGAGCTGGAACTATCAGGGGTTGAGCACACCATTGACAGTTCAGCACCTTAGAGCCTTAGTGGCTCAAGAACGGCCCAATATGGTTTTCCTCATGGAAACCAAAAATAAGAAATTTGTTGTAGAAAGAGCGAAGGCACAGTTTCAGCTCCCTCATTCCCTGATTATCGATCCGCTTGGCATTGGGGGAAGCCTAGCACTAATGTGAGATGAGGAGGTCAAGGTGGAAGTGGAGGGGTTCTCAAATGAGGTAATAAACATCAAATGCCAGGACTAAAACAAGGGCTACTCAATGAGGATATCCTTTATACATGCATCCACCAATTTTCAAGAAAGGGTCAAATTTTGGAGTTCTTTGAAAGACAACAACTATAATCATACCTCAATTCCATGGCTGTGCATAGGAGATTTCAATGAAGTGCTCTACCATTGGAAGAAATTTGGGAGGAAAGAAGTGGACCGTTATCGCATCGCAACTTTTCGGGATTTTTAAGACACTTGCTCATTGATGGACATCGAGAGTAAGGGATACACCTTTACCTGGTCAAATCATAGGGAAGGCAATGCGTTAGTTAAAAAAAGGTTGGATAGAGCAATATGCAATATGGAGTGATAGGCTCTTTACCCAAACGCGGAGGCTTTTGCTTTTCCAGCTATAGGCTCCAACCACAGCCTAATTTTGCTATCTTTAAACCCCACACAGCTGAAAATTAAAAAAAAAAAAAATGTTCATATTTGAGACATATTGGCTAGAACATCCAGACTGTGAAGAGGTGGTAAAGAAAGCTTGGCATACATATAATGCAAATCAGCCTCCTATGGTAGTTAAAACAAAGAAAGTAGCTGCTGATTTAATTAGATGGAGCAAAAGGAACTTTAAAAATGCCAGACAACAACTTATTCCACTCAAACAAAGGCTCCAAGAATTGACAAACAGCACTGATGAGGAGCAAAATAGAGAGGAAGCCTACTATATTGCGAGGAAAATTGAAGATTTATGGCGACAAGAAGAGATGTATTGGTGTATGAGGTCAAGAATTTAGTGGTTGAAATGGGGAGATAAAAACACAAAGTTCTTCCATGCTATAACAATCCAACGACGACAACGCAACAAAATAACTATGCTAAGGCTTAATGACCAGACTTGGTGCCGCGACCCCTCTACCATTAACCAACATATTTGCAGCTTCTATAAGTCCCTATTTAGCTCAGTGGGAGAGAGGAATTATCAACCAGTATTGGATCAATGCCCGATAATGGTGAATGAGGAGATGAATGCAGATTTGATCAAACCAGTCACAGGAGAGGAAGTTAAAGATGTTGTTTTTCAGCTAGGGGCAACAAAAGCACCAGGCCCAGATGGGCTAAATGGAGTATTTTATCAAAGTCACTAGACTATCATACATGAAGACATTTTCAACATGGTTCACTCTTTCTTCAGCCAAGGTACCTTTGATCTCGAGCTAAATAAAACGCACATCACCCTCATCCTTAAAGTAACGAATCCTGAAAATATCACCCAATTTCGACCTATCAATCTGTGCAACTTCAATTATAAGATCATAGCGAAGGTATTAGCAAATAGACTGAAACCATGGCTCCCAAAACTTATCTCTGAGGAGCAAAGTGCTTTTGTTAAAGACCGCCAAATACAAGACAACATCTTTATTGTACAAGAGGTGATTCATCAACTCAGGGTGAGAAGGAGAAGGCGTCATTTTCAGGCCATTCTAAAACTAGACATGAAGAAGGCTTATGACAGGGTCGAATGAGATTTCCTATGTGCTTATATGCTGCAAGTAGGGTTTAATGAGAAGTGGGTGAAATTGATAAAGTATTGCATCTCATCGATATCCTTTAGTATCCTAGTCAATGGAGAACCCTCAGCTGTCTTTAGGCCAACCCGAAGGCTTCGACAAGGTGATCTGCTCTCCCCTTATCTATTTATGCTTATGGCTAATGTCCTATCCACCCTTATGGGCAAAGCAGTCATAGATGGAAGTATCAGAGGTATCCGCCTAAACTCCACATGCCCCACTCTCTCACATCTCCTTTTCGCCGATGATGCAATCTTTTTCTTAAATGGAACGATAAGAGAAGCTTAGAATGTAGCAAATGTACTAAACTAGTATTGCTATGCGTTGGGACAAGCCATAAATCTTAATAAATCAAGACTCTTCACAGGAAGAGATTGCCCACAAAGCCTTAAACAGAATCTAGGTGCTGAACTTAGAGTTCCCATCATTGAAAAAACAGGTAAATACTTGGGGATACCATTTGATTGCGGTTAGACTAAAAAGGAAATGTTTGCGTGGCTTCTTACTAGAGTTGAACGGAAACTTGAAGGTTGGAAAGAGAGGCTGATTTCAAAGGCGGGAAAGGAAGTTCTAATCAAAACAGTTATTCAAGCACTCTCTCATTATGCAATGACTATCTTCAAAATTCCACTATCTATATGTCGTACTATAGAACAGTGAATAGCTTGCTTTTGGTGGAAACAAAATGCAGCCAGAAGAGGTATACATTGGAAAAAGTGGGAGGAATTGAAAAACAGGAAAGATTGTGGTGGCCTTGGCTTCAAAGATTTAGCGGAATTCAACAAAGCAATGCTGGAAAAACAAGCATAGAGATTTATCCAAACACCGGAAGCACTATGGTGTAAAGTTCTGAAAAGCATTTATTTCCTAAGATGGGAGTTTTGGACAGTAAATAAGGGATTTCGACCTTCATGGGGATGGCAAAGTCTATTAATGGGGAGAGAAACGATTAAACCTAAATCAAGATGGGCTGTAGGAGATGGACAGAAAATCAGAATCAGACAAGACACTTGGCTATCGATAGGGAAGCTCTTTGGCCTAGCAAATAGGGATGAACCATAGTTGGTGGCTGAGTTAATTGATCATGCCTCACATGCATGGGATACCCAACGAGTACACGAGCTATTTGAGGAAGAAGTAGCCAAAGAGATCATAGCAATCCCCATAAGCTTAACGCCCCATCCAGATAGATTAGTGTGGACATCAAACAAATCAAGCTCGTATACAGTGAAAAGCGGCTATAACCACTTACACAACAAAGCTAATTCTCCTACCACAAATACCCCATCCTCATCTTACCAAACCCCTAAGTCGCTTTGGAATAAGATCAGGAACATTAAAACCTTCCCAAAAATCCGACACTTCCTATGGAGTATTTGCAGCAATTCGATCCCCTCAAAAGAAAACTTGCACAAAAGGAGGATACTTGATGATCCTACCTGTCAAATATGTAGAGAAGCCCCGGAATCAGCAGAACACCTCTTCATCCTCTACGATTGGACAAAAAGCCTATGGTCAAACCCCCACTTTCATGCCAACACATCTCCAGAGGGGATCTCCCAAATAGACAAGTGGGTTTTCGAAAATCTAACCTCACGAACGGACCCAACATCGAAAGCCCTCTTTGCTACAGCTTTATGGCAGATCTGGAAATGCAGGAACGCTCTGGTTTTTCAAGGCCGAAAACCCAACCCACTTGCAGCTCAAGAAGAAGCGCACCTCACAGCAGCCCTATTCACGAAATGGCACCTACGGGGGAACAAAATAGAGCGAGGACCAGCCGAACACTCGCATATAGAGGTGAAATGGAACCCACCCAAAGCAAATGAGATGAAAATGAACCTTGATTGCTCCTGATGTGAATCGCCCATGACAGGATTGATCGCTGGAATCTGTAGGAATGAAGCCGGTGTCCTCCTCCATGGCTTCGCGAAGTCGATTGCAACTCCATCCGCGTGGGTCGCCGAAGCCCTAGCTTTGAGAGAGGTGGCATAGTGGGTTCTTGACCAAAAACCTGCACAAACAGGTGAAGACTTTGAACTAACCAAAGCTGATCTGCATGTGCTCCTTTCTTCTAATAGCCTATCACTTGTGAACAGCCTATTAGGCCTGGAGGAACCACCTTGGCCGGCCCAGCCCGTAGTAGCAGATTGCAAAGAAATCTTGGGCCAACTTCTTGGAGTATCAATTATCTATGAGGCCCGAGACATGAACAAAGCCGCGGATTGGGTCGCCAAAGCCCATCAAATGAATTTGCTTCCTCACAACTAGATAGCTAATCCCCTTCGCTCTTTATGTTTTATTTTATGTTTAGACTCTCCAACATATGTTATCCCTTTAATGGGTTAGTAATGGAAGTACCATCTTTCGACCAAAAAAAAGAAAAAAGCTTGTCATACAAGATTTTATGGAATTTTCAAACATGCTTATGGATGGGAATGGAGTTGAGTTAGGCAAGGAAGCCAATTCTCTTAGGGAAAGGACAAACTCTTGACTCCACTGTTAGATCAAGAGTTGAAGTTTAATGCAAATGCTGAAAAGAAGGATAGCAAATTGCCCATATGTATAATTGCACAATTGGGGAGAGGCTCTGTTCTCCAAGTGTGGATATGACGTGGAAAAGGAAACTCATCGAGGGAAGCAGAGGTATGGCTCTTCTTCTCACTTGCAAATTTGCTGATTCCATTGGTATGAGTGGTTTTTGAAAGTGATTGCAAGGTCTCGAATGATGCCATTCAACAAAAGGGGCTTTCCCATGGGAGTATTCAACCTTTCATCTTGAACCCTCACTTTCTACTTTGCAGCAATCTGGGATGGAGAATGAAGTGGACTTGTAGGCCTAACATGGCACTGCTCATGAGCTTGCAAATTAGGCTTTTAATTAGATAAAAATTGAATCTTCATTTTCTTTTTCGTAACAATCTCCCATCTAGAGTTAAAAAGAATAATGTTAGCAAAGTTTTCTTTAATTTATCATTTTACTTATATACTAATCTCACTCTGTAATGTTTTGATTGCTCCTATGTGAAATGGAAAAAACTTCTAGGAAAAATATAATATATTTCAAGTGAAAAAGGCAAGATGTACCAATTGGCAATGTGATCGAAGGGCACATTGAAGGGCGACAAAGCATATGACTCAATTAGAGAGAGAGAGAGAGAGAGATTCTTTCTGCATGTCCAATGGATAGCTTGCAATTTGCATACCAATTGTATTTGGAAGTTGAAATTTACCATGTCTAGGGACAAGGACATTTCAAAGGGCCATTTCAGTTCTAGGCCGAAAAAGCTCACATTCGAGGTCACGTCCCTTCCCAAACTGACGTGAAATACACGATCGGGGCCATTAATTTATTTACGCAATTAACTCCATTATTTTTTACCTGATTAATGTGTTCAGTCTTCAACTTGATTTGTTTATTCACCCAGGTCCTTCATCATCATAGTGATTCTCTCAAGCTTTACTGAAGGGCACAACTGATGTAGCAAAAACTGATCGTATGGAGCGCCAATATCAGCTGAAAAAAAAAGGCTGGTGAGGGCCTCATTGCACATTTTCTGACAAGAGTTAAAAGGATGTAAAAACCCGCTTTGCCACACCTTCAAAATTGACAATCCCAAGACGTGTGCTATTGTGATTAGTCGCACACGCGCGTCTGTTTGTGTTTTGCGTGCATGGTTTGCAATTGGCAATGGTCACGTCGCAATCGCCAGAGACCGGCGGCATGAGCCAATGTCTAGATAGGGCGACCATCAATTTGCATTCATTTCATTTGATTGAGAAAAAAAAAAAAAAAAAAAAAAAAACCAGTATAGTGCACTATGTGGCCGTTAAATGTTTTAGACATGGAAAAAAGAAAGGGCGACAACATTACCGTGCATTATCGAGTCATTATCCCATTTTTCTTAAGGGTAAGCACTTTTTACATGGGTATCAATGTGCATCGTCTAGTTTGCAATTGCATCCCAAGACATAACATAACCACCAAGCTCAGAGACTAATTTACCCCTCTAGTAAAAAGTAAAAAGCAGCCGAAGAACACTAGTCACTAACCAAGAAAAGTCCTAACCCTTAAACTAGCCATTGCCCGTGATGGCTACCTCCGCTATCACATACTCAACTTTACAATCTATTTAATTCAAGAACTCGCGATCCTTAATTCCCTTTACATTCTGTTGACTTCGTTATGCTTCGGTAAAAAGAAAATCATAATAATATGACAATTCACTAGAATGCATTTAGAGTGACCGATTTTCAGGTAGGTCGGTTCTTGACCTTTAGCCTAAAACTGATTCTATAATCCCCGTGGAAACCAAACCGATTGTTTCAGGGACTGCCAGCTCCAGCATTGTCCATTTCTACTTGGGAAATTGCCACTTTCCTTCATTTTGGTAAAATGTTTAAAACAAGATTATAAATAAAATAATTGTTATTTCCCTTCACGAATGTTAGTTTGGTCGAGTGTTTATGCAGATATTTATTCACATTGAAAACCATGGTTCAAATCTTGTGAGTACAAATTTCTTTTTCGCTAATAACAAAGCTTAAAAAACCTGATTCACAAGCCTTGTGCGTACAAATTTCTTTTTCTTTAATAATAAAGCTTAAAAAACTGATTCAAACCGGACTCCGTACTCGCTCTAGATTTCAGCAATATGTGGGGCTGACATCTAACTCAATGTCTATTTGATTTTTTTACTTGTTGTCTGTCGATGAAGACGCTCTTACCATCCTTCAACGCACTGAAGGCACTGTTGACGCACTGAGCCTTCGTCCCGGCTTTTCCCATTTCCAATTGTGTCCTGCAAAGAACAAGCGGAAAGTAATGGGTATCGACCGTCTCGTGCAAAAGCCTACGAGACTCTAATCTCACTATGGAAAAACTAGAAAGCAAAAGAACCTGTCGACATTACAAGCGACAAAGAAACAACAAGAATTTCAGCGATACCCATTTACAAAGACTCCAGGAAGGGAAGCAGAACAAAAATACTTAACCCGAAAGCATCGCGAGCGCATGAAAGAGGGAAAGGCTAACCTTCCACAGCGACTGTAAAGAGCCAGGCCCAGCGAAGCATTTCATCAAACGAATGGGGTGCGAGAGAGACAGACCTGACAAATGCGGACCCATGGCCTCCGAGAAGCGCCGACGACGGCGTCGCAGAAGGTGGACTTGCCACTACCGGGTGCTCCCACCACCACCACCACCACCAATCGCTTCCCCTTCTTCTCCACTTCCGAACAACCACGACGACGAACACCAGAAGAAGGAAAGATAAAATTTCGAAGGTGTTGGAGCTCAGCAGCCCTCGAACGTCTCGAATAACGCAGGAAACGACTCGAGAACTTTCTCGTTACCTCGTGCTTCCGAACCGTCGTCAACTTCCATCTCCGTCTCGAAAAATCTCCCTCAGCAATCTCTGCAACGAAAACCTCAGCGTCGCTCTCGGTACATCTTCCTGTTGCGAGCTTATTGGGCCGGGCCTAATTTAGGCGCATTCCGATCACGGTTTTGGACCCGGCCGAGTTGGGCCCAGAACGACACCGGCGAGAGAGATGGGGGAAGAAGAGAGGTGCGAGAAAGCAGGGCCCGTGTTCAGGGACAAAAGGCGTTACTACTGCGAGGACTGCGGGATCTGCAGGTCCAAGAAGTCCCTCATCACTTCCCACATCCAGTCGCACCACCAGGTCAGTTCGATCGGCAATCGCTGGTTTTGCGGTTGCGGAATTTGCTAGCTTTTGAATATTTTCGTGTTAGTTTGGTCTTTATCAGGATGAGGTGGAAGCGGCAATGGCTCAAGGTGTCGAGGGGAAGGAGGGAGCGAAAGCTAATAATACCTGCGAAGAATGCGGCGCCACGTTCAAGAAACCCGCGTACTTGAGGCAGCATATGCAGGGCCATTCGCTCGAGGTATATTGAGCTCTCTGTTTTGTTATTGATGATGCAACATGAAAGCAAGTTCTTTGAAAATTTTATTCAAGTTTCGATTAGATTACACCTGTCATGGAGGTGGTCTACAGTGAGGCACAGTTTGTAAAGTGGAGGGTTCAGACTACAGTCGCACCGGTCTTGTTAAACAGACAGTTTTGATGTACGATGCTCGGTCTTTGCTCTTAAAATCTTCACATTTGTAACTTCTAATGAGGTGTCAAAAACGGCAATTCGGATATTATTGTTGGGGATGTACATGATTTTTCTGGGCTGTGGAAGAGTGATGCCGTGAATTTTTGAAGCCTCATCACATGCAAGCACCCATGAGAAAGCATTAATCTTTTCGTGTGGTCTGTGTTCAAAGATGGATTTCTTAGATAAAAAAGTTTTAATTTTGGTTAAAAATTGAAACTTTTTTATTTTTTTTATTTGTCTACTGCAAGTTTGCCTATACTGAAATCAAGACCTTGCAGGATAAAGTATGTTGGCTCATCTGATTATGATATGATAATGGCGTGAAGCATTGGATCCCACCGAAAAGAACTCCAAAATGCAAGAGGCTGCAATCTTGTATCATGATTGGACTAGTATCAGGTTGGGGGACCACCTGAGAAGATCCATCAAGTCAGCCTCGGTCATGCTTGTTCTATCTTGAGGTTTGAAGCATCGTTCATTTTATTTTTTCCCCTATTGATGTCTAGAGATTTGGTATGCTTTGTATCTATGAGTCAATATACTAAATTCATGTGCAGAGGCCCTTCAAGTGTTCTATAGAGGATTGCTCTGCCAGCTATAGGAGAAAAGACCATTTGGCTCGTCACTTTCTTCAGCATAAAGGCAAGATTTTCAGCTGTCCTGTTGATGGTTGCAATAAGTCATTTGCATATCAAGGGAACATGAAGAGGCACTTGAATGAAATTCACAATGATGAGGAACCATCGACGTCTGGTGAATGTAAGAGTCTGAAGCAGCACGTTTGTCCGGAGGTTGGGTGTGGAAAGGTTTTCAAGTTTGCATTGAAGTTGCAAAAGCATGAGGATTCTCATGGTGAGTCACTTAATTATGAAGGTGTCTTGGTGAAGCCGAATGATATCTATGAACTGTTTAACATGCTATTTGATAATAACGTCATTTCAACTGCTGCAGTCAAACTAGAGACTGTGGAGGCTTTCTGTTGTGAGTGCATGAAATACTTCAGCAATGTTGATATCTGAAGGAGCACATACGGTCGGCTCACCAATTAGTCAATTGCGACATATGTGGGACTAAGCAGTTGAGGAAGAATATACAACGGCATCTCTACATGCATGAGAAGAAAAATTCGGCTGATTCAGAAGCATTCAGATGTGATGTTGAGGGTTGTCTTAGTATTTTTTCAACAGTAAGATGCAGTCACCTAGTAAGTAGATTCTCGCTGGGCATGGAATATAATTGTTTGGTACTTTGAAGCTTGAGCTCATTTATCGTGTGCCTGCTGAGTGTACATTAGCTGATTATTTTCTTGTTGACAGAAATCAAATATACGTCAGCATGTGAAGGCTGTTCATCTTGAGGTGAGGCCATTTGTATGCGGCCATAAGGATTGTGGCAAGAAGTTTGCGTATAAGCACGTGAGAGACCATCATGAGAAAACTGGTTGCCATGTTTACACTCTAGTGAGCCCCATTCTCTCATTCTCTCAAATATTGAAATTGTATTTTACTGCTGTTGAAATCCAGCTTTTTACTACATGAGAGTTGGATGATTCTCATTCCTAACAATTTGGCTCCTTGGGTTCAGGGTGATTTTGAGGAGTTAGTTGAGCAATTTCGATCTAGGCCCAGAGGCGGAAGAAAGAGGAAATGTCCAATGATCGAGTCCCTATTGGGAAAAAGAGTTACTCTACCCAGTGAGCTAGCTTTCCTTTCGGATTAGTGACTGGAGTCTCTTGGCAGCGCTTTGCAGCAGTCGAGGGTTATGTACAGGAGCTGTGGTTTTTGGCTTTATAGGCTGAGCAAAGGGACAAATTCACTCATCATCCTCTTGTCTCCTATCTGTAGTTAGTAGATAGAGCTTTCTATTGTTTTGTATATGAAGATAAGAGAGCGTGTTAATAATCCTTAGTAAAATATGCTTGTGATGAGCTATTGTCAGCTATACATCATGCAATATAATAGTAAAATTCAACTGAACCATTGGTCTCATACTAATGTGTCACTGTTCACTTGATCAATTTCTACTGTTGGACATTTAAAAAGTCCTCGTCAATGTACTCTCTCCTCTGGTAACTTTTAAAAGAAAAGTAATAGTTGTATATAAAAATAATTTCTCTTAAGTACATAATATTTCTTACTTCTAATTTAAATGTCAGGCTAAATCCCAAGAAAGATTATGTACACATTTCCAGGGGATAAAAATGACCTCACCAGATGTCCTAAAAATATCACGGGGTTTTACTACAAGGACGAAAGTGGCCATAACCATCTCTTTTCATGGCGGATGATGCTGGCGCTTTAATTTATTCTTAAAATTAATAAAAAAATAGCAAATTAAAAACTAAAATGTTGTTGGCTAAAATATGTTGGAAAGTAAACCAGAGTTTTAAGGGATGAAAAAACTGTCAAGTGCCAATGAAAATATTGAAAATGGTTGAATTAAAGAATCGTCTTCTTCAGATCATTGCCTAAGATCGTCCCTTGAAGAGAGTCGTCCGTGAGCGTCACCCAAACCCCACGTCTGAGCCCAGCGATGGTTATTGCCTGGAATCTGGTCCAAATCGAGGTTGGACGACCCCGACCAGTGGACCAGATCGGGTCCAGGGCCGCAGCCATGGATGCACACAAGCTGGCCGTGCAAAGCTTCAGTGGACGTGAGCACTGTCCCAGAGGGCTTCAAGCTCGTGCCATAGGAGCTCTCACGGCCGCTAGCACTACCTCGATTGTGAGAGAGAGTACGTGCCAGGGGGGATGGGCTTGTCGGTGACTATTGAGAGCAGTTTCAGCCAAGTTTTTGGCTGCACTCATGAGCGTCATCGATGGTGTTATATATTTTGATTCACGAAATGCCAAACTCGTCCAGAAACGTTTTCCCCTTTGTAGCCCAGAAAACAAGAGAAAATTGCGAGTAACTATCACAAACAATGCCCTGTAAAGTAAAGCAAAAGGAAAATGTCATCAGAGCGTGTACTATTGTTAGAAATTCATATGCGTTTGCTTTAAGATAAATTCAATATTTGAAAAGTATTTGTCCAAAAATGATTGGTTATATCGCTCAGAAAAGTTAATCAATAGAAATGCTTTCATGATTGACAACAATTTATATCAAATTATTTTCATCTATGATGGAAATGTTTTCATCCGTTCACTTTTGTAAGACATAGACAATTATTTCTTGTAAAAATATATTCTAAAATTTTGAATTTTCTGTTGAACAAATGCATCTTTAAAATCATTCCTTTGCTCTTCGATCCTGTGGCTACCCCTCCCAGAGGATACTTGCCATGTTGAGACAAGGGACGAGCGACTATTTTCTTGTTTGTTGACGATGACAAGTCATTTAATAATTACAAAGAAGTGTATAACATTCCGTTTCGTCCAAACAGAATAATCTTCCCTTTAAAGTAATTTTGTAATTCATGAAATTTCAAATTACGGCGTATGCTAATGATATTTTGCAATGATATTAGTGAATTATAACCGTAAACATTCTAGTTATATATTTACTACTCAAAATTGAATCTCAGCACAATAAATGATTTTCTAATATTGAGTTTGTGGATGGTAAGATTATTATTTCATTGGCGACTTAATAATTATGCACCCACTTGTAAAATATTAAAGTCAGTGTCAATCAACTATTAGATTTGTGGATGATAAAACTCTTTTTTTTTTGGCAACATATACTTATGCGTCCATTTGTAAAATCCAAAAACAAGTGGAAATATACTGTTGAGTCTGTCAATGGTAAAATTGTCATTTCATAGCTAATTACAAACAGGCTAATCAACAAGTTATTGGCCACTTTTTACATATCATCGTTATTTCGAATTTATTATCAACATTACCTAATTACCATCCATAGAAAAAATTCAGTTTTATTCATCAACCGAATTTTATAAATCACCAGATCGAGGAGCTCCACAGAAAGGACAATTTTGCATTCCTAGTCAAGTCAATTGAAAACTACTGGCCATTATGCTTGATTGTAGTTGGTAAGTTCAATGTTTTTCCTCTCCATAATTGTCTAAGAAGGTGTGTACTCGCTGTGTACCGGCCACCAAACTGGACCAAATGCATTCCCAGCTTTTTATAAGAAGGTGCATGAAAATTTTCAGTTCGAACATTCCAATTCCGAAAGGCTTTCAAATTCCTACTCAGTTCATGGGCTTGAAGTTGGACCTGGTTGACTGGTTCACTTCATTGTTCTGACTAGTGATTACTGCTGATTTCAAGTCAGCATTCATTTGATATGAAAAATAGGTATGCTAATTTTGGTTGGCTGCAATAACATTTTGTAGGTTCTCCAGAAATGTTAAATCCTAGCGTTAATATGATGGTCTTCGTTTGTCGTGGACTAGTTCCATGTGATAGCACATGATCTAATTGCAATGAAGATGTAAGTTTTAAGTAATCTAATATCAATTATGAGTAGCAGCCAAAGCGATATCAAAAAATGAAACTGGGCATGTCACATATTTCATTCGTCCGATAAAGTTTCTCTAATCATGTTTTTGAGACTGAGTTGTGGAGATTGGTTAATTCTTGGGATGATTATATGCGTAAGCGGCAAAGAAAGGCTTAATGACGATGAAAACAAATTAAGTTTGATGTCCTTGGGAAATGGATTCCGGAACCCGAGTGCGGATAATGTTGGCACACTGATCGCACTCCTTAGACCGTCAAACGAACGTCAAATCAACAAAATTAGTATAAAAAAGAAGTGTAGGAAATACCAAACGACTTTGTTGAAGAAAGCTTTTCAAGATTGGCATTACATGAATTTGTAATGATTTCAGATCAAGCAAATGTCAATTCAGCAAAATGGTTTTCCAAGAAACCCTGCAACTTAGGAAGGGTTGGCAAAACTACCAAAACAAGTTTTTATTTTCCGAAATTTGTGACAAAGAAGTTTAATATGTGACAAACAATTCTCAAGAAGACATCCATAGTAGATTCAGCATGCACGAATTTCTAAAAATCAAACAACTCGAGCACATCATTCTGGAAACAGGGCATCGCGGAAGAATACATGTACAGCTCACAACCATTTTCATCATCTAAAAATGGTCCATTAGATCTGAAATTTATACACAACATAAATCATACAATGTCTTAAAACTTTCATGGAGACAAGACCAATTCAATTCACATGAATTTATAAAAATCAATCAGAACAAGCAAATCTCAACAATAGAAGGCTCGGTTTAAGCATGCTTGACCTATCCTAATAATGTTCAATTCTCATGAAAATTTTATACGATGTTCACAGGGGTATAACGAATAATTTTTATGAAACCATTTCCAGATTCCAACATACGAATTTATAAAAATCAAGGAATCAATATAGGTTAATCAGTAACACAAATGGCAGCAAGGAACACGTTCAATCTACAACCCATGGACCCTACAAAATGATGCTCAAACATTTTAAATTTTTATATGTTGTAGACTTACATGTTGTGAACAAACTTCTAGAAGATACTGACTTAAAATTTGATGCACAAAAAATCATATGAAAATGGCAACCAGCAGAGGTCAACAGAACCGGACATGAAAACAGAACAGGGAAATTTTCCAGATTTAAGTTCAGTTTTGTAGAAAATGTTAGGCCTAGTAAACGATCTCCAAATAATGCAAATAAGATGTCTCCTACAAATCTCTAGAAGACCTCAAATGCAAACAAGATTATTTTTCAGCTCAAACGAAGATAGCTAGCGAATAGGTCTAATTTGAAACAGAGTAGGTCGATTAACCTCAACCATAGCAGCAGAACATGCACATTTTAGAACATATCACCAACTTTTGATCCAACTAAATGATTTGCAAATCCTATGAAATTTTTACACGACTTAAACTAAATGTCAAGATCAAACTTCACGAAGACACTCAGTCCAAAATCGAAATGTAAAAAAATCATACAAAATCGACAGTCGGTCCGTTGACATCAACCATAGCAGCAGAACATACATATTTTATAACAGATCACCAGCTTTCGAACAGGCTCTGACATAGCAACCAATGTCAAAATCATGCATACAATATATCGTTGGAAAGCTTGCGAAGTTGTCTACAAATCTCATCGAGAAATCAAGACCTACAAAGGACATTATCTAGCTCAAATAAAGATGTTTATCAAGTCAGTCCAATCAGCGTACGATTTTACCAAATAAGCAATCATGATCAATCCAAATATTACCTCACCATCAATCGTCATAAGATCATCCTAAACCATACATATTATCCATATAAGTATGATAGATCATCCTAGGGTTGAGCTCTAGCCCTGATTGCGTAAGGCAATCTCACTTCATTGAGGTCAAGATTAAGAGTATACTCCCTTGTGTATTTCCACGAAATAAGCTCGATTGAGCTTGAATCAAGTTACACCGAAGGCTAGGATATGCCAAGGGAGGTCCAGCACTAGGTAAGAATGCCTAAGGTCGCTGGACTAGCTCTGGAGTGGCTGCCTAAGCTACCAGATATTTTCGTCGTCACTGAGCTCAATTTTTTGAACCAATCAAGAAGAGGCCGCTGATTCTGAGGTATTCGGGTGAAGAATCGAAGGAACCAGTGCCACTGTGAGTTGAGCAACTCCTCAAAGATCACCACAGTACCGGTTGGACAGCAAGGAATGGTTGTCGATTGCCGAAATCGGAATTGGGATAGCTGGTTTTCTTCATCGACTTAAAAGCTGGTGCTTTTCACCGTGGGAAGAAACTGCCAATCAGCAGTCACCTATGGCGCCTAGGGTGGTCGACGACCACCACCAGCTAGGGAACAAGCCGGTTGATGTCGGTGGAGTGGCAGATGATCGGAGCTTGGCTAGCGCACGGCAGTGGAGGAGGCGAGAAATGGTGGGAGAGAGAGAGAGGATCTGAAATTTAAGGCCCCCTTTGTATTTTTGGAGGGAAAATTTGTTATATACCCCTTGGCAAGATCAAATCTTAGCCCTTGGGCTAGGATTTGATCTCCTTGGGCTAAGATTTGATCTCCTTAGCTTAACTAACTTACTTAAGCATTAAGCTTGCTTGTGATTGGACAATAATGCGCACATGTCAATTTGAATGGCTAGGGCGAATTTTTAATTAATGGTCATGATTAATTTTAGGATTAAAGGCTAATCGGGGACACTTTTGTAATTTAAAAAATCCGAGGGTAATTTTGTAATTTCACTAAGGGCAAATTTATAACTTTTATTTGATAAGGACAAGAGGAGGTCGGCTGAACCATGGGCTAGCTAGTGGTGGCTACCGCTCACGGGTTGTACGTCAGAAAATGGCCGAACTGGCCAATTCTACTGAAAACCAATTGGATCGGCCCAAACTAGTCAGAAACGGTTTGGTTAGTTTTGATTTGGCCTTGGCTGTTGTTTTTTTTTCAAAATTTTATGCAGTTAGGTCAAGGATTTAACTGTAAGGAATTCATGTTCAATTCGAATTGAAAATGGGCTAATTTGAGGAGGAATGGTCCAAGATCGCCGAAATTGAATCAACCAAAATTTTCCAAAACATTTCAATTGACTTTGATTGGTTTAATTAACCAGTAATATTGAAAATTATACTCAAATTGAATTTGGAATTTCCAATTTGTGCAGTTCCTTCTTTTAAAAACCAAGTTAAACCTAATTGATGCAACAAAATATCAATCGGTTCGATTTCCCATGTTAATAGTAGCTTAATGCATCCAAATTGACACTAAAATAGTGGCATGGATTTTATGCCCAAATTAGATTAAGGGCCAATGATGAAATTGAATCTTAACCCCTTAAATTAAACCTTAGTCTAGAATGGGTTAACTTGAATTGCGCCAATCAAAGCTCATTAACCTAATTTTCTAAAATTCAAGTGGGCTAAATCCATATAATTGGAAAGTTCGCGAGTGAATTTGCCAAAATTGACCTTGAATTTGGATTCAGTTTAAGAAAATGGATTGATTTGAAGTGCGAGCATGCAACTCATGAAGAATCGATTTGGATCCCTAATTAGGGTTGCAAATGGCAATTTTTATCCTGACATGCCGAACCACCGAAATGGTTGCACGAGTGATTTCAGAATGGCTTCTTGATCAAATGTTGTAAAAGAACCAAGTCAAAATACGAATTGGAAATGAAGTAATTTTATTTTTGGTCGATTCGAACTTAAACTCAAAAAATTTAAAAAATGAGGTTCTTAATCAATTTTTGCAAAATCTTCAATGCTAGAGTCAAATTAAAGCTAAAACAACATGATTTGGGAGTTTTTACATTTTTCAATTTTTTAGGTCAAAGGACTTTTAATTGACTTTTTACTAAAATGTTAATTTTATGATCAAAACTTTGAATATTTTCAAAACTTTTATGGCCAAATTTATTAAGACCGATTGCGAACTTTTTGTGTAAAAAGCCAAATTTTGAACCGGAATTAACTTTTGGTCAAAGGGTTAACAAAAAAGTCGTCTCCAAAATCAACTTTTTGATTTTTGGGTTTTTGTTGAAAAGGAGTAGGAAATTACCTACAAATGATAGGCCAAAGAAAACGAAACTAAAAATGATAATTTTGATTCAAGAAATAGGCTCTGTCATGATTAGAAATGCTAATCTTGACTTTTTTTTTTATCTTTAATGATGCATTGACTAAAAATTAGATGTCGACATTTATTTTTTAAAAAAATTTCCAAGATCAATAAAAATATAAATAATAAGAAAGTTAGGTAAAATGGAGACTCTTGGTCTGAGTGATTGCTGATTTACAGGATTTTTCTTGATTTTTCAGAGGATGGTTATCTTGAGACTCTGCTCAGTGAGTTACATGTATATTTCAGGGAGGGTTCTAGCTTCAATCAGTAATCTCAAAAACTTGTCGAGATTAGAATTGTCTACTTGCAGTTTGATTGGATCGACCCCGACCTTAATAGGGAACCTTTTGGAGTTTACTTACTTTGGACCGGTCTTTAAATAATCTAATTGGGTTCAATTCCTTCTTTCAGTATGTCCAAGACTCTCGGACATGTTATGTTATCCCTGCGATACGAAGGACTTCCAAACCTTTGTAAAACTAGGTTTGAGGTACAACTCGTTGGAGAGAACCATTCGGGACTCTCTCATTACACTTCCTCCAACTGATGTCCCCTTCTCCTTCAATTTCGGTGTTCAGTCCAAATGTATTATTAAAATGAGTCTGAGAGCTCTCCATCGTTAATTTCTTTTTTTACGCAATGGTTTACACAAAATCAGGTTCTAAGTGCAATGAACCTTGTAGAAATAAAATGGGAGTGAAATGAATATCGGTTCTCTAGAAAGGGACTTGTATTGCAGAAAGGGAAAGAGATGTTGATAGTTTTTCCTTTATGGGCTTTTCTTCATCAACAGTCAAGAATCATTGAAGACCACCGTTGACTCAACCAATTCATTTAATGAATTAGCATTCGCAAGTCAAGTCAATTTAAGATTGTCGCGCATAGGAATGAGGGATTAATTGTACGAGGTGATATGAATTACAGACCATGCACAGCTCCATTGAAATTCCATACAGGGAAATTCATGTTAATCTGCCTTCCAATAAGAACACAGTTCCTCATTGTATGTGTTCACTTAGAGACTCCCTAAAATAATATGGAAATTGCACTCAAATATAAGTAAATCATTTTATTTATTTTCTTGAATCTACCTATTTAATGAAATTGTAGAAATATAATGGGAGCGAAATGAATATCTGTTCTCTAGAAAGGGACTTGTATTGCAGAAAAGGAAAGAGATGCTGATTTTTTTTCTTTCTGGACCTTTCTTCATCAACAGTCAAGAATCATTGAAGGCCATCACTGGCTCAACCAAGTCATTGAATGTATTCGCATTTGCAAGTCAAGTCAACTTAAGATTGTTGCGCGTAGGGACAAGATATTAATGATACGATGTGATAACAATTACAGACCAAGCACAGCTCCATTAAAATTCCATACAGGGAAGTTCATGTTCATCTGCCTTCCAATAAGAACACAACTCCTTGTATGTGTGCTCTCACAAACTCCGTAAAAAGTAGTGTTGAAGTTGCAGTCAAATATAAGTAAATCTTTATACTTCTTTTCTTGAATCTACTTATTTAATGAACTTGTAGAAATAAAATGGGAGTAAAATGAATATATGTTCTCTAGAAAGGGACTTGTATTGTGGAAAGGGAAAGAGATGCTGATGTTTTTTTCTTTCTGGACCTTTCTTCATCAACAATCAAGAATCATTGAAGGCCACCGCTGGCTCAACTAAGTCATTTAATGAATTAGGATTCGCAAGTCAAGTCAACTTCAGATTCTCGCGCGTAGGGACAAAATATTAATTATACGATGTGATAAGAATTACAGACCAAGCACAGCTCCATTGAACTTCCATACAGGGAAATTGATGTTCATCTGCCTTTGAATAAGAACACAGCTCCTCGTTGTATGTTCACTTGCAGACTCCGTAAAATAGTATGGAAGTTGCACTCAAATATAAGTAAATCATTTTATTTATTTTCTTGAATATACTTACTTAATGAACTTGTAGAAATAAAGTGGGAGTGAAATGAATATCTGTTCTCTAGAAAGGGACTTGTACTGCAAAAAGGGAAAGAGATGATGATGTTTTTTTTTTTTTTATTTTTTTCCCTTTCCTTTCTGGATCTTTCTTCATGAATAGTCAAGAATCATTGAAGGCCACCGCTGGCTCAATCAAGTCATTGAATGAATTCACATTCACAAGTCAAGTCAACTTAAGATTGTCACGCTTAGGGACACGATATTAATAATTTGATGTGATAAGAATTATAGACCAAGCACAGCTCCATTGAAATTCCATACAGGGAAGTTCATGTTCATCTGTCTTCCAATAAGAACACAACTCCTCCTTGCATGTGTTCTCTCACAAACTCCATAAAATAGTATTGAAGTTGCACTTACTAAGAAGTAAATCATTTTATTTCTTTTCTTGAATCTATTTATTTAATGAACAAAAATAGGACATGATAGATGCATTTTGGTGTTACGATGAAAAGCTGTGGTATCTATCTACGTTTAACAGATTTTCTACGTAGTTACTATGCTGTACAAAGAGAAAATTGATACACATAATGTCATTGTTTTATGATGTTAATATAGGATGAGCCAAAAGAATTTACATTAGCTGTCAAGTCTAATCTCAACATCTTAAACATACTTCTTTTATTTCTCTATTTTTTTCTCTAAAAAAAATATAGCCTTTTCTTTTAATTGAGAAATTATGTTAATTAAATAAAGTAATTTTATTGTGCGGCGTCACGATTTTTCTCAGTAATTTCCAAAGTGAAATAAGTCAAAAGAAACTAGTTTTATTTTAGGAAAAATAAGAAAGGCGGAAAAGTGAGAGATACGAGAATGGGTGGAGGATTTCGTGGCCACAGCCACCACCAGCGATGATTGGTGATGGTTAGAAAATTTGATGAATTTATCACAGGCTTGACTTTCGGAGAAGCAGTCATGGTGGACTCCAACTATCCAGGGAAGTGGTAATAGCTTGCCTTCTTGAGGACGCAATGGCACAAATATTATGAATTAGAGGATTAAAAATATATTCAACCCAATTCGAAGAAAAAAACTTAACTAGAATGAAATACATGACGCTAAAGATCGAAACGATTATGTGCTTTCCTATCATTTTCTCACATGCTTCTTTGAAATTAGGTTTTATTTGCTTCTTCATGTGCAAACCAATGAACCTACTCAAAATCGCCTAAGTTATTTACAAATTCAAGTGCGAGATTGAGTCAAGCCCAAGCCTCATTAGTCTGGATTTTATGAAAGGTGAATTTGAGCTCAAGCTCGAATCAAGCTCCCACAAAGACTCACTTATAATAACCCAAATCGAATTGAACTGAGTCATTTCAAGTTTATAAAAAAAATTCACGAGTCAAACTCGATCCGAAATGATTGAGCTTCTACAAGATGAGTTTGAGTGAAGTATCTAGTCTTATATTTTTTCTATCTAGTCTAGTTCAAATATGAATATCGATTTGATCGATTAGACCTCTTTTGTGTACTGCTACAAAATATTGCCAGCACCACTTAGTAATCAGTCTCGGTCATTACTCGATGTTCATTCAAAGAGAATCTTGCATATGGTTGCAACCTTGTGCAAGATGACATTACTTAGTGTGGTAAAGCAAAGAAAATTTCGACATGGAATATCATCTTAAGTCTACTATGGAAGTCAACCCTAGTAGATACATTTCCATGCAGACACACAATACAATTACAATATAATTAAATTGAGTTTAAGAATCATTTGTCCACTAGTCAAGATTACTAAAATAGTTGGAACACTTAAGTAGACACAAGCACACATTGACAAAAGAACAATCATCAATTGATAGAAATTTTTTTTGTTTACAATTAGCTATCAAACTTTAACATGTGAACAAAAGGTACTTTCTTTTATCGGAGAACTTGAGAAATTTTCTACAACCTTTTGTTCGTCGACTATCTCCAATAAAAAAAAAAACGGGACCATTCACATGAAAACCAAATCCATCTCCGATTCAATCTTACCTTTAGTTGCTGTGACAAGAATGGAGCAAACATAAAATCTAATGCTTCTAGAAGCGCAATATCTAGATCATCCTAATACTAAGCCACCCTTTGGATTTGGGCACCATTTAACTGTGATATGCTAAAATTTGACCCTTCTGAAATATATGAAATGATTATTTTATCAATGCACTGAAAGTTGAATTTATTTTGAATTGCTCACTTGTGAGTTAACTAATCAATTGGAAGATGCCATAAAAGATTAAAACGCGAAAGACCAGAGAATTCAATTAGGGATAGACCGCTCGACCATAATGATCGACAAAGGACAATACTACGCTGTTATAAGTTAATCAACGAGCGGATATAAATTGATTCGACAGGAGTACGTAGTCGGTTTATAGGTGATTCAGCACAATTACGATACTCACTATGAACGACAGTAAATCGATTTTCTATTGATCTTGTACTTAGCGTTAATAATTGATTTCTCGCGATTACATGACAAACAAAGGTTATCTGTGATTTGAAGAGGCACAAATATGGATTGCAAATTTTCGAACATGGGTTAACCATGCGAAATCCCTAAAGTTACTCAATAATTTAGGTCGTACTAAAATCACATTTGATCGATTTTAAGTATGAATTTCTAATTCAATTTTGGGTATTGAAATTTCAAGGGATTCAAGACTAACCTATTGGATTTCGCCTCGTTCGTCCTTCGATTTGTTAGTAGGCTTTATTCGAATAAAGACTAATCGGTCGAAAATTGGGAGTCGGAAAGAGAAGCCGGGCCAAGCGAAGGCCAATGGGCTTCACACCCCTTAAGTTCACCATGAGGGCCTAATTAGGCCAATCAAGCCGAGCTGAGCCGAGCCCAATTCAAGCCTATCCAAGCGAATGGGCCCAAGGGCAAAATTGGAAATTTTTGCTAAAGATGGTGAAAAGACCACTTTGCCCCTTTCTAGAAGGTTAGCAAAAAGCCCAAGGGCAAAATTGAAATTTTTGCTAAAGATGGTGAAAAGACCACTTTGCCCCTTTGGCCGACCACCACCCTCCTCCATCTCCTCTCATTTTTCT
This sequence comes from Eucalyptus cladocalyx, assembly GCA_017140615.1. Classification (NCBI taxonomy): domain Eukaryota; kingdom Viridiplantae; phylum Streptophyta; class Magnoliopsida; order Myrtales; family Myrtaceae; genus Eucalyptus; species Eucalyptus cladocalyx. Next base: position 12,039,305 of record CM029516.1, on the reverse strand, counting down.
CTCTTCTTTTTCTTCTCCTTTTCCTTCATTTCCTCCATAGCCGCCCTCTTTTGCTACCGTGTCCATCCTTACTCTCACCACTGCAAGTCACCACCGCCATCACCCATCAAGCCAAGCAAAGCCGAGTCCCCCTTAGCCATGAACCCTTGTTGAATTGCTGCCATGGTGCCGCCATTTGAGCTGCAAACATCATGCCCTCATCACCATCGCGCCGCCATCACTGTGAGCTCGCTACCGCCGTAAACCGTGAGTTAACCTCCTAATCTTTGATTAGGGAGTTAATTGTGTTTAGGGGTAGGATTAGATTATGGTTAATGGTGGTTAGTGTTAGATAATGACGGTTTAGTGCTAATTACGTTTAATAATGGATTAGATTAAGGCTAATGATAGTTAGCCTTAATTAAGGACAATTAGTGCTAATTAACAATGGTTTAAAGATAATTGAGGCTCAATCTTATTTAATAACTCTTAGTCTTAGTTAACGACGATTGGTGCTAATTAATGACGGGTCAGTATTAATCACGTTTAAGGATGGTTTAGATTAAGGCTAACTGTGTTTAGTCTTAATTAATTGCAGTTAGTGTTAGTTAATTATAGATGTCTTAATTAATGACAATTAGTCTTAATTATTGATGATCGACACTAATTAATGATGATTAGTGCTAATTAATGACTATTTAGTCGATAAGTGGAATTTATATGCAACTTATGCGCAAATTATTGGATGAATTTGTGCATAATTCATGTTGATTGAAGCTTGTTATGCCATGAGAATAATTTCCCAATTTAGAAACCTAACTTGTTATTTTTAGAAAAGGTTTTATTGGCATGTGAATGGTAAATTGTGAGGCGTCATGTTCAAATATCACGTTTTATGTGTCAATTGGGGTAAGGAGGTTTTAAAATTAAAAGCATACAAAGTTTGATGGGTAAATTTTACATACGTGATCATGTGTGAATATTTTACGGCATTTTATGTGTTAAAGTTGTAGTAAATTGTTGTATGAGCACGAATTGTGCTTGCATTGGGCTTATTGATGAGAAATGAAATTTGGCATAAGTGATTGAGTGCTCGTGTGATTACAAAATGGCTCTGATGCATATGATTATGCAAGGTAATGGTTTCGTCTTAATGCATTTGAATATGCGAGACGATGCCCAATTCATTGAATATCCAATGGGGGTCTGGATGCCAAGTTGCGATTGAGACTAGACCAATGCTCCTAATGGAAGTTATCCTTCACTTGAGGTATATCTTAATGTAAATTACTTTTATTATATAATTGCTAAAATAATGGATCTAGTTCTTTATTGATTGGTCGTTAATTCTAATTAACCGTATCTAGTAATCTCTCACGAATTCTCTTACTATCTACAGGTGGTAATAAGAACAATTTTGGTCGAATTGCCGTATGGAATCTCTTCTTTGTCTTGGGTATGATAAGTCATTTTCTCCACACCTATGAAGCTCTCATTCAGCACTCTAACAAACAAAAATTATATGTGTAAAAAAAATTATCACACTGTGCTAATCGATGGCCAAATTTCTCCGCAGTCCACTTCCTAGCAGCAAAATTCATACTTGGAGCTCTGTGTGTGTTGATATTTCTAATCTTGAAGTGGATGAGAAGGCATCAAGCAACCGATGCAAACATTGAACAATTCCTACAAGCTCACGATAACTTTTTGCCCATAAGGTACTCTTACTCGGATATCAAGAAGATCACAAAAAATTTCAAATGCAAGTTAGGTGAGGGGGGATATGGTTCCGTATATAGAGGAATACTTAGAAGTGGCAATGAAGTTGCGATTAAGATTTTGAACAAATCAAAATCTAATGGCCAAGATTTTATAAGCGAAGTGGCCACAATTGGAAGGATCCACCACGTTAATGTGGTGCAACTTGTTGGTTTTTGCTTCGAATACTCCAAACAAGCTCTTGTCTATGATTTCATGCCAAATGGATCTTTGGATAAACACATTTCTTATAAGGATGGTGATGATCCTCTTGATTATAAGAACATGTATGAGATCTCTCTTGGCATAGCTAGAGGGATAGAGTATCTACATCGGGGATGTGATATGCAAATTCTACATTTTGACATCAAGCCTCACAACATTCTCCTAGACCAAAGTTTCACTCTGAAAGTTTCTAACTTTGGACTTGCAAGACTTTATCCCACTGATCGCAGTATAGTATCACTGATTGCAGCAAGAGGAACCTTGGGTGATATGGCTCCTGAGCTATTCCATAAAGACATTGGTGGCATTTCCTTCAAAGCAGATGTGTATAGTTTTGGGATGTTCAAGTCAAATTTACTTTCCTTTGTGGGATTATGATCAGCTTGGCAAAGACAAGGAACTTGAAAGGGTAGATGTCATAGAAGAGGAAAGAGAAATAGCAAGGAAGATGATAATCGTTGCACTATGGTGTATACAATTGAGCCCTAATGATCGGCCGCCGATGAGGAAAGTCCTAGATATGCTTGAAGGAGATATGGATAAACTGCAATTGCCTCCAAAAACCACTTTTGTATCTGAGAGAGGCACCACTTATTGATGTTGACGCTGAGATAGAACTTGAAACAATTTCATCTTTGTCAAGTACTCTGATTATTTCTCGTGGTTCCCAATTTTACCATGACCATGAGTTTACGAAATCATGTATTGTGTGATTGTTCCCCTATAATGAGATGCAAAAATTATAAATAGTACTATCAACATGTATCATCATTCAAAATGTAATCTATGAAGCTTTTACATGCTTTTTTATATGGCACTAGTGTTTTCTGGTAGACTCGTTATGTCCATATTTTATAAATGACGATGAATGTTGTATGGCATTCATTCAATTTTTGTTTCATGTGAATTGTCTTGGAATAACAAGGTAATTTTTTCTTCATGTCAATGTTTGCATTTTGAGCAATGAATCTCTCTCATTTCCATCAAAACCTCTCATCCCCACCCTTCGACCTCTGTTTGATCACCCACGTCGAAGACAGCTACCTTTTCAAGCTATCTCTGACTTGGTCCTCATGTCATGGGATGGGTCCAAGCCTAACCGATGAATGACCAGCACATGTCAGAGTAAAGACAGAGTAGGCTGACAATTTCGTCTTTAACAAAGTGACACTTATGAAATATTGGCCTTGAAAATAAAATAGAACACCCAATGCCTCGTTTGAAAGGATTTTGATTGAGTTTAGGGTACAAAACATTAAAACCGATTCTTTTTTAAGAAACTAAATTAAATTTCTAGAGAGAATTAATTTGCCAAGAAAAATCAAATCTGGAAAATGCAGAGAAATTTCCTCCCTAATGAATGTGAAAGCTATCTATCACTCGAGATCGTGTTTTTGCGGGGCCATACTTTTTAAGTTTTTCTTCTCTAGACTTTATTTTAGGGTTGACTTGGACATTTCAATGACCGATGACTCCCAACCCTCTATTAAGCATCCCTCGCATTACCAAGTGAGCTAAAATTTCCATTGCATCAGACCAAACAATAAAGAGATGATTATTTCTCGCAGCTCGATATTTATGCTCCTTGTTTTACTTCTCATATCGCATGTTCTGCTATTGTTAGGGACGAACTGCGATGCGAAGAAGAATCATCTGTGCACTCCTTCATCTTGCGGTGAAATCCATAACATAAGTTATCCTTTTCGATTGAAATGTGATCCAAAAGACTCTGGCAACTCTCGGTATGAGCTAGCTTGTGAAAATAACCACACTGTTCTATATTTATATGCTGGTCGATATTATGTAAAGTCGATTCATTACGGTTCCTATATTGACCAATATAACTTCAGTGGTGAAATCACGGTGGTTGATGATGGACTGCAAAAGGGTGATTGTTCTTCCCTTCCTCGTTACTCATTAGCGTCCTCCAACTTCAGTATTTTTTATCCATATAGATTTCGAAATGCCAATACCGAAGTGGCCTTCATGAAGTGCTCACAACCTGTTACTTCTACTTCGTATATTGATACCAAATCATGTATTAAGGGCGCATACTCTGCCGACACGCCTCCATATGTTTCCCAAATGAAGGTGTACTCATACGCTGTACAGCAATTCCAAGTAGGGGATATCAAGGACTCTTGCACTGTAACCATGATGGCATTCGCATCGGATCAAATCTCAAGGTGGAAAGGGGATCAGAATGGGAGCTTACCATACAAGGACCTCCACAACAAGATGGTCGAGGGATTCAATCTTTCCTATCCGCCCGACAATTCTTGGAAAAGATTATTTCCATGTCGCTTCTTAGGTTTTGGATTCCGAAGGGAGTACTGCGGCTATTATATCAGTAAGCAACGTTCCCTTAAGCTGTTGTTTCTTTTTCTCTTCTTCCTCCTCCTTTCCTTAAATGCTAGCTTCACTGAGAGATCTGATCAAAATTTACTTACCAAGTGGCGTGGCAGGTTTTAATTGGGTATTTTTAATAAAATCCACACATTAAGACACTAGTTTCTTTAAAAACATAATAGAAAAAATTGCCACATCACTTAAGTTGAAAAGTTTAAATAGATTTCTTAGTAGGGTCGGCATGCACTGCTCTCGTTTATTTTACGAATCTTGGAGCTTTTCTGGATTTGACATTGTTACTTCATTTTTGTTTGGGGAAAAATGGTTGATTTAATTGTTGCTCGTGTCCCTTGCACAGCTGTTATTGTTATGCGGTTAAATAAACTGCACGCGTATTGAATGACGTTTGTAAATTAGAATTACGCGGAGCGAGACGTGAACTTATGAATCATTTGGTATATATTGGTGAACAAAAGCAAGATCGCTTTTCTTCAAGAGAAAATATCATGCTACGATGGCACGGATTCCCTAGGTGAATTGAATTAACTGTGATCTGAGCGCTGTCAAGGAGAGTAAATCATATTTATGTTTAACTGCTAAAATGATAAATTTAATTCTTCATTGATTGATCACCGACTCTAATTAATCTGTTGCAGTCACCCCTACTTCTGCGCGGGCCAAGCGTTGGTACGCGGAACTTGCAGGTTCGCGCCTCGCCTTTTTCTTGGGTATGACTGCTGGGCCTTTTCTCCTCTCACAACTATCATGATCTCAAGTACTCTGATTAAAAACAATTATGTTTACAAAAAGTTTATTGCACTGTGCTAATCTATGGACAATTTCTATGTAGCCAACTACGTCGCAGACAAATTCATACTCGGAGCTCCATGTGTGTTGATATTTCTAATCTATAAGTGGATGAGAAGGCATTGGGCGATCGACGCAAACATTGAAGAATTCCTACAAGTTCACAACAACTTTTCGCCCATAAGGTATTCTTACTCGGATATCAAGAAGATTACAAAAAATTTCAAATGCAAATTAGGTGAGGGGGGATATGGCTCTGTGTGTAGAGGAATCCTTAGAAGTGGCAATGAAGTTGCGGTTAAGATTTTGAACAAACCAGAATCTAATGGCCAAGATTTTATTAGTGAAGTGGCCACAATTGGAAGGATCCACCACATCAATGTAGTGCAACTTGTTGGTTTTTGCTTCGATTACTCCAAACAAGCTATGGTCTACGATTTCATGCCGAATGGCTCTTTGGATAAACACATTTCAAATAAGAATGGTGATGATCCTCTTGATTATAAGAAAATGCATGAGATCTCTCTTGGCATAGCTAGAGGAATAGAGTATCTACATCGGGGATGTGATATGCAAATTCTACACTTTGATATCAAGCCTCACAACATTCTCCTAGACCAAAGTTTCACTCCAAAAATTTCTGATTTTGGACTTGCAAGACTTTATCCCATCGGTCATAGCATAGTATCGTTGACTGCAGCAAGAGGAACCTTGGGGTATATGGCGCCTGAGCTATTCTACAAAGACATTGGTGGCATTTCTTATAAAGCCGATGTTTACAGTTTTGGGATGATGTTAATGGAAATGGCCGGTAGAAGGAGAAATATAAATGCACATGCAGAGCATTCAAGTCAAATTTACTTTCCTTTGTGGGTTTATGATCAACTCAGCAAAGAAAAGGAGGTTGAGAGGGTAGAAGTCATAGAAGAGGAAAGAGAAACAAGGAAGATGATAATCATTGCGCTATGGTGCATACAGCTGAGCCCTAATGATCGGCCGTCAATGAGGAAAGTTCTAGATATGCTTGAAGGAGATATTGATAAACTGCAACTACCTCCAAAACCGCTTTTATATCCGACAGAGGCACCATTTGATGATGACAACAATGAGATAGAACTTGAAATGGTCTCATCTTCATCAAGTGCTCCAATTATTTCTGGCAGTTACCAATTTGACCACAATAATGAGTTTACGAAATCATGTATTGTGTGATTGTTCTCCTCTTGTAGAAATGAGATACGATATATAATTAACACTATTAGCATGTACCATCATTGATAATGTAATCTCTGAAACTTTTACATGTTTTTCATATAGCATCGGTGTTTTCTATTAAACTCATTATGTCCATATTTTATAAATGACAATGAATGCCGTATGTCATTCGTTATAATTTTTGTTTCGTGTAAATCCTTTTGGCATAACATTGTAATTTTTTCTTCATGTTAATGTTTGCATTTTGAGCAACGAATCTCTCTTTTTTCCATCAAAAGCTCTCACCCCCACCCTTCAACCCCCGCTCGATCAACCAGCTTGACATCAGCTACCTGCTCAAGCAATCTCTGACTTCGACCTCTTATTTCTAAATGGGTCCTAGCCTAACTAATGAATGATTGTGGCTATCAATTTTTGCCTTTACGATGAATAGAAATTGAACACGTGATGTCATGTTAGAGGATGTGATGTATTATAAAAGCACAATATCTCAATGCAGTAAGAATTTGTGCATTCACTCGATGTTAAGTCATGAGATGGTGCCTTACATTCTTCCGAACAAGTACTATATTCCTCACTGTTGTCCCCTGCACATGAGTTTTCTTGCTTAGCAAACATTCCACCAGACACTGATGTTGAAAAGGAACGCGCGATATCCACTTCACTCGGATATTGCAGACAGAGAACCCTGACCTGATGCCGAATTAGCAAGGTACTCCTGAATGGAAGCTACAAACAACGCCACTCATCAGGAGTAAGAATACATAGAGAAGTAGCAAAAGTGCATGCTGCTACTTAAACCTGGGTTGCCTCGCCAAGTACAACAGCAATTAACTTTTTCCGCATGGTCTTTTCAATTACTTTAGATGGTTTTTGAAGTATCTAGAAACAGATAAAGCAGGAAGGACCTTCCTAGTACAAGGTCAGAAATTGAAGGCTTTCAATGACTCTGAACAAGTCTCGGTTTGGAGAACAAGAAATTGTTCGAGATCACTGCTGAAAGCTGACTCTCCAATAGCATATTAAAAGCTTTTTTCAGATTGTTGCACCACGAGTTGAATACGCTGATGGGTAAAAGAACAGAACCGCCATGTCTATGCAACTATGCTGACAAGTAATATTCCAAGCCAAACCTTTACATGAAGAGATTCGACAGTAGGTAGTCCAAACCAAGTAAGATCGACGATGCAAAATGTCGAGCTAAGTGTTAAATATCATAAATACCTTCAGAGAAAGTAAGGGATAGGGTATGAATCCAAGTGGCTCAAGCTTCGAGCCATTAAAAGTCCGATGGCTGGAAAGGTCCCCTGAAGTTTGCGGCCCGGTGGCCGTCGGCAATGAGGTTCGAGAGATGAGAAATTGGTGCATGTGCAGCGTCTAATGCAGCATTTATTTTCATTCCTTGTTCTTCCAATGAAAGACAAGCAAGATTACCGCCAGGTACAAGATGTGGAGCAGACCTTACCGCCTCTTCTGATCCAACAAAACCGACAGGAATGGCCAGTAGCTTGTCAGATTCAGCTCTGTTCATCAACATTTTAGAACCACAAGTGCGAGCACAGTTATCATCACAACTCGAAGTTGAAACTACGTTGTTCTACTAGAATGCACACCGCGACTATCATGTTGTTATTGGTAGTGCGTTCTACCAATGGTAGCAATTTTGATCATCTAAACGGACGATTCCTATCAAAAGAATATTCAGGTCCTCTTAAGCAACACTTTTGACGAGGCAAAAAAACAATTTACGCCATGCCTCAGGCCCACAAGCCATCAAAGGCACTTGCGCTCTCGAATGATGCATGTATTTAAATTAGTCAAGATGACAGAATTCCCCAAGTAAGATAGCGTGCACAAGCAGGTAATTTATATTAAGAATCCTATAAATGTAGGTAAGTAGCTTTCAAATTGAAATGAAAAATTAAGCTAATCACTAGAGTAGGTACTATGTTTGACGCAATGGAGAAAAAGTAAATGATATGAGATAGAAACATCTCAAGAATCGAGTTTCTTACTTATTCCTGCAGTTCATCACGCTCATCGGAGAATCATCCTGATGAGCAAGACCATTCCTTGTGACAGGAGGCTGTGGAACTGTCTCTTCCAATTCCTTTGACATTTGTTGCTCTGCTGCACCATGAAAGGAAGGCGAGAACAATAGTTTGATGTTATTGTGTTTTTTCTTGGCTATCCCTATTATTATGTTCGACTGGGTATTTCTATAATGCTTTTGCTCGTGTTTAATTAAAAGATAAAAAGAATGGGTTGGTGGGTTGGTAACGCGTCTCGGGATGTCGCAATTGATTGATCGTGGAGGAATGTTCGTGCCATTGGGAGTTCAAGACATATATTAACTATCTCTAGTTTCATCACTGACCATAGCTTATATAACAATTACCTAAGCTTGTGGTATCCTCTCCATTGAAGTTTGATTTTTCTTGATCTGGCCAGCGCAACATAAATTGACACCAAAAAATTTCACAAACGAATAAAGAAAAGACAACACGCAGACGCGTTTCTGCTCCTATTCCCTACGCACGAGTCCCCAGAGCAAGTAACATCATTTCCCACAATTACGTCAACACCAGACAGAATCGTCCCCACCAGCAGACGTTTACTTTAACTGCTCCACGATTCCCAGCGGAAGCATCCCCTATTTTCCTCCTCCTCCCCTACATTTCTCTATTCTTGAAATTGCCCAATTCGCACGAAATTTCCTGGATGCCTCTCTCTCGTGCCCTCATTTTTATGGGCTTTGTATTTATGAATATTAGAGAATTTCCTTTCAAAAGATTTTTATTAGAGATATTATTAGATATTAAGGGTATTGGTTTGACATTTGGTTAACTCCTAGGATTTCCTTGTCAGATTAAAATAACTAATTTGCTTGTTACATTAGATTACTTCCTTTCATGTATATATTGTTCGGGAATACATACCTCTTGATAATAACACATTATAAAGATAAATTATTAGGTAAAGATGTAACATTTCAGTATTTTCATTTTCCACAGCAACCACAAGTCGTTGTCTTCAAGAGTGCCCCGTAGGCATTTGCTTGTCATAGTCACAAATATGGTCACGTTGTCTCCGAAAGTAGCTCTATCTTGCAAGTCGATGGTCTCTCCCTCATCACTAGAGGAAGTTGCCATCTCTCTAAGGCCTCATCAGTCATGTCGGAAACATCATTGTGCCAGTGAAGTCTATTAAAAGTCGAGCTTCTTTTTTCTCTAGCTTCACTCGTTCATGCATCTTTCTTGATCGTGGTCATTTGGCTCTACTACTTCGTCAAAATCAAAAACTAATGGTTTGTTGGTTTTGGTCTTAGTTTCTTTTTTATTTTTTTTCTATTTTATGTTTTTTCCTTTTCAATTGTGAATAAAAAATAAATAAAGCTTTCTATGGTGCTATTAATGCTCCAATTTGCAACAACTACGTACCATAGATGTGTTAAGTTTTTGTTTCAATTGCGAGCATCATCGACAAGTCAAGCTATAGGCAACAACTACGTACCATAGATGTGTTAAGTTTTTGTTTCAATTGCGAGCATCATCGACAAGTCAAATGTCTAGGCAGCTATTGGGGCTCAAGTCAAATATTTAAGAGTAGAGCACCATGGGGTGATTTAGTTTAGCATGCCGCAATTCAAGTCAGATTTCTATTCAATTATATTAAGGTTGTCTAAAAAAGAGGTGTCAACTCAATGATGTTTCTTCGGTGCTTGACAATACTATGATAACTAGTTTTCTTGTTACATTGTTAAAATCTTGCACCAAAAGAGAAGATGAAGCTTTCCATTAGCTAGAGCAATGTGGTGCTCATTGGAGGGTTGATTTTTTATTTATGAATTACTCAATAGGATCTTTTTTCGGTTGATGTAAGATTTTTACAATTTAATTACATTAAAAATCTAACGATTAGGTGTTGTTGTAGATAGCAGGAGAGTTTGCTCCTCTCCTTATGGTCTTGGTTTTGAGTCTTATTGAAAGCTAACTCAGCACTTGAGTGCTCAATCCAAAAAGAACAAAATTAAAAGCCTAAAAAATCTCCATCAAACCACTCTTAGCATAGCAAAACTCGCTATGAAAAAAAGGAAGAAAACCTTCAAATATAACAATATGCAATACCGAAAAAGAAAATGCAGGGCCACTATCAGGATTTGCCATGCGTCGATTGCTCCTATAGCCAATCAACACGCATTTCTATCAAATATAGCATAACTTGCATAAAGGGAGAGAAAGTATGGTGATAATCCCTTGGACGGGAAAAGGTGGGCCATGGTATTTGTCCGACGTGCACGATGGAACAATCTCCTACGCCTACACCTCGCTTTTTCTCTTCTTTCTTTTAATTTTAAACCTTTTTGGATTTTTTCCTCTTTTTATTTTCCTTTATACTACTCTTTATACCACTCGGAGTAAAGACAACGCCCATTTTCCATCGTTTTACTTTTGCCTTTTTTCCGTTCTCTTCCTTTTTTTTTTTTTTTATCGAGATTAATACCAACATTACGCATCTACCATCTGGAGACGAAATTCTGTTTTTATTTAAAATGGGATTTTGTGAGGGGACCTCTGCGATGATAATTTTGCATTCTCTAGTCAAGTAAACTAAAAGCTATTACATATACTCTGGTCTTAGGCTTGATTGGAATATGTTCAATGTTTTCATGTGATTGCTTGACCCAATATAGTCAACTAGCATGTTGTATATAAAAGGTGAGATCCTAATATTGATACGATTATAGAGTTTATATTTTTTCGCTTCTTTCATAATGTTATAAAATTTTACAAATAAAATTCAAATATAAGTAAATCATTTTATTTATCTTCTTGAATCCACATATTTAATTAAATAGTCGGATATAATATCTATATTGTTTGCTTTTAACCATTCTCTGCATGGTTTATGTTGATGTATGAAGACAACATTGATCACATAATGACATTGGTATTATGATCTTAAAATAAGGTGAACCAAAAGCATTTTCAAGGGATCTCAGGTTCTAGTCTCAACATCTTAGGCATATCTCTTTTATTTTTCCTTCTTTTCTGAGAAAACATAAATATGGTCTTTTGTTTCGACTGAAAAATTATGATAAAACAGAATGTCACTTTGTTGCCCAATGTTGCCCATTTTTCTCGGAATTTTCGAGAGTGGTATAAGTCAAATTTGGTGACTAATGACGTCCCGAAAATTGACACTAGAATGCACTTAAAAGTTGGGCGACGACTCCACTCCCATGTGAAGCTTCATTTCAGTTGATTCCCTCTTCCCTGCTCCCACTTCTCACGCTCCTCTTCAACCTCTTGCAATGAACGGTTCCATCATCTCATGGCTTCTTCTTGCAATATCCACAATCTCCATCTTCTTCGACGTTGTTGGAGCTTCAACTTCAGCCCAGTGTCTTGGCGTTGATCAGAGATCGCTCTTGCTTGAGCTGAGAAAAGCCTCATCTTCAATGCCTCTAAGTCTTGCAAGCTAGTACAGTGGGACCGAAGCGCCAGTTCATGGAGCGGCGTGACGTGCGAGGACAGCCTCGTCGTCGGTCTCGATTTGAGCAATGAGTCAATCTCTGGGGGAATCAACGGTTCATCGAGTCTCTTCAAGCTTGAGTTCCTTCGGAGCCTAAACTTGGCTTTCAACGACTTCGACTCTTCAGCAATTCCGTTTGGCCTCACGAATCTCAGCCGCTTGGTACATCTCAACTTGTCCCATGCAGGATTCGCCGGGCAAATTCCAGTGGATCTATCACGCCTGACGAAGCTACGTACTCTTGATCTTTCTGGTCTATATTTAATTGAACTGCCTTTGCTGAAACTGGAGAAGCCCTCTTTACGGTCGCTGATTGGGAATTTGGGGGAGTTGAGGGAGCTGTACCTTGATCAAGTCGATCTGTCTGCTGAGGGAAGTGAGTGGTGCAACACGTTGTCCTCTTCAGTGCCAAAACTTGAGGTGTTAAGCATGTCTTTCTGTTCTCTATCTAGTCCTATAGACGCTTCTCTTATGAGTCTTGCTAATTTGTCGGTCATTCAACTCGATGGTAACAACTTTTCCACCACAGTTCCTAGTTTCTTACTGAATTTTTCCAGCTTGAAAACACTGAGCCTGCGTGAATGTGGCCTGTGGGGAGAATTTCCTCAAAAAGTTCTCCAGGTACAAACACTTCAAACCCTTGATCTCTCATCTAACCAACTTCTTAAGGGTTCTTTGCCCGATTTTCCGGAGGATAGTTCTCTTGAGACCCTGGTCCTGAGTAAAACGAATATTTCAGGGAGGCTTCCAGATTCAATCAGTAATCTAAGAAAATTGTCAAGATTAGATCTGTCTCGATGCAAGTTGAGTGAGTCGATCCCAAGCTCGATGAAGAACCTGTCGGAGCTGACTTATTTGGACTTGTCTTGGAATAATCTTACTGGTTTAGTTCCGCGATACAGTCCATCCAGAAATCTGACCCAAATAATATTATCCAATAATGCTTTAACGGGTCAGATCCCCTTTGTTGGCTGGGAAGATTTTTTGAATCTTGAATTTCTAGACCTGCGAAACAATTCATTGGAAGGCCACATTCCCCCTGCTCTGTTTACACTTCCCCGATTGAAGACAATAATGCTTTCACACAATACATTTTCTGGTCAGCTTATCATAAATCTGAATGCCTCTTCATATCAACTGGGCTTGCTTGATTTGGGCAGCAATCAGTTACAAGGGTCAATACCAGCATCCATATTCCAATTACAAGAGCTTAATTACCTCTCACTTTCTTTCAATAATTTCAGTGGCTCAATAAATATTGATGCACTTGAGGGATTCAGAAATTTAACTTATCTTGATCTATCATATAGTGGCTTGTCCATTAATGCTATGCCATCTGCTTCTACTATTACATCCTCTTTCCCTGATTTTTTTCAGTTAAAATTGGCTTCCTGTCAATTGACGATATTGCCTCAGTTTTTGGCTAACCAGTCCAATTTGGTCTACCTCGACCTCTCGCACAATTATTTTCGAGGGGAGATACCACAATGGATATGGACATCAAAAGATCTTCAATTTCTTAACCTTTCCTCTAATATCTTTGAAGGTTTCGAAACACCTCCATGCAATCTTACTTATGTTCTGTCTGTCATCGACCTCCATGCAAACATGCTTAGAGGAAATGTGCTACCCTTGCCATCATATGCTTTGTACTTGGATTTCTCAAGTAACAACATTACTTCCGTTATTCCGGATAACATCGGTGGATACTTATCAATGACAGGGTTCTTCTCTCTTTTGAAGAATAATTTCCATGGGTCCATCCCGAAGTCGATTTGCAAAGCTCGTTATCTTGAAGTGCTCAACTTATCGCATAACAATCTGAATGGAACTATTCCTGATTGTTTAATGATGGCGTCCCTTAATGTATTGAATCTAAGGAACAACCAGTTGAATGGTGATATTCCGCAAAACATCCTAGGAACATGTGGTTTGAAGACATTGGATTTGAGTGAGAATTTGTTGCAGGGGCAAATTCCATTGTCGTTGGCAAGTTGCACAATGTTGGAGGTTATGAACATCGGGAACAATAAGATAGACGGGACATTTCCATGCCATTTCAAGGCTATGTCAAGTCTCCGTGTCCTTGTTTTACGATCCAACAAATTGCATGGGGAAATTGGATGTCCACAAAGTCCTAGCACTTGGCAGAAGCTACAAATCATTGACCTGTCTTCAAACAATATTGGTGGCATATTGCCTACTAGTCTCCTCACATCTTGGGAGGCTATGAAGGCTAATGTAGACTTCAATCACTTACAGTATCAATATTCCCAACTACGTGGGGTCTATTATCAAGATTCGATGAGTGTAACCTTGAAAGGTCTACGGCTAGAACTCGTCAAGATTTTGACTGTTTTCACATCGATCGACTTCTCAAGCAATCAATTGGAGGGTCCAATACCAGACACCATTGGAGATCTCAAAGCACTTTATTTCTTGAACCTATCACATAATGCCATCTCGGGTTCAATTCCTCCTGTTTTGGGGAATCTGCATCAACTTGAGTCATTGGACCTATCATGGAACTACCTCAACGGAACCATACCGGCTCAACTTGTGAATCTTGATTTCCTTTCGTTCTTGAACCTCTCAAACAATCAACTTGTAGGAAGCATCCCAACAAGCGGACAATTTCTCACGTTTTCCAAAAGTTCTTTTGAAGGAAACCTCGGATTGTGTGGCCTTATGCTCAACAAGAGTTGCTCAATTACCACGAATGGGACGGAAGAAGCTGGTGATGATCGCAATAATGATGATGGCGAGAAGATGTGGTTTTACATGAGCATGTTGCTTGGATTCGTTGTTGGCTTTTGGGTATTTTGTGGTCCGTTAGTCTTTATCAGATCATGGAGGTTTGCTTATTATCGATTCTGGGATATAGTGCTGTTCAAACCCTAGTTATTGAACTTGAATAAGAATATTTTCATCCTTTCTTCTCTTCATATTTCTTCCTCGCTATTAAAATGACGATTCTGTTTATTGATCTATAGAACTTTTGCTTAACAATGGGAAAAATAGAAGTAGGTATAGAAATAAGAATATGACATACTATTTAACTATTTTCCTGGAGTTATGAAATGAAAAGAAGTGCAATGAAGAAAATTTTTTAGTGAGGATTGTTATAACTTAGATGGAATGCTTATATTATTAGAAAATTCCCCCTCCTCCCACATTTTACTTTTTGACAATTTTATGATTTGATTGTAATTTTTATACAAATTTAGGACTTCTAACCAAAAAAAATTCTAACTAATATGGTAGGCCTATGGTATGTGTGAGTTCATCTAGAGATTACAAAAAAATTAAAAAGATTAAAACTCACGAGCCAAACTTGATCCAGAGATGTTGATTTTCATGGAGATCAAGTTCGAATTAAATTTTGGATTACAGTCCGATTCAAACATTAAATTACGTCAACTCGACGAGACTTGAGTACAGCACTCTTTTCAGTACCTGCCGAAAAATCTTCCAAACGCTATTTAGAAGTCAGTCTTGGTCTGCACTGGACATTCTTCTAAGAGAATCTTGCACAAGGTCGGGACTTTGTGCAAGATGGCATTACCTAGTGGGGACAGAGAAAGAAAATTGGGATACGGTAAATTACCTTCCATCTACCATGGAAGTCCGCCCAGCGATAAGATTCCCTTTTTAGAACCACAATACAAGTGCAACATAAGTGATCGGAAGGTGCTTTATTTTAGAGATCAAGTGATATTTCCAAAAACCTTTTGTTCATTCACTGAATTTATCTTCAATCCAATAAAAAAAAAGAGCCCATTGACATGAAAACCGAATCTATCTCCGATTCAATCTTGGCTTCAATGGCTGCGATGATAATGGACCAAACATAAAAACTTACGCATCTTGATGAGCAAATCTCAATCCTTCTAACACTAAAACACCCTTTAATTATGGGCATTAATTTTACTATCTCTATTTTCATCATTGACTAGCTTAGATCCAAATTCCCAAAGCTGGTCATATCCAATCGAATTGGAGCTTTGATTTCTTGGTTTGGCCAACGTCTGAAATTAAGAAAAATTGACACCAAGAAATCCGCGAACATATAAAGAACGGACAGATAAAGTAACATCGTCAATCCCACAACTAACGTTAACGTTAGACAAAATCGTCCCCACCGGGAGGCGTTTACATTGACTACCGCTCCCTCTTTCCAAGCTGAACCATTCACTGTTTTTCTCCTCCTCCTGTCTGCAATTCTCTGTTGTTAAATCGCCCATCTCAACCAAAATTTTCCAAATCTCTCTCTCACAGATCATCATGTCTAAGGCTTTGTTTTAAGTTTATTTATTGAGATTTGAGAAATCTCTATTAGAGAATATTGTGAGAAATGTTATTTGGTATTAAGGATATTATTTGATATTTTATGATTTCTTAAAACAAATAGTTTCCTTGTTAGAGTAAGATAACTTATTCTATTGTTGGATTAGATTATTTCCTAACCTGTACATACTATTCGGATATAAATACCCTTGATCTCTCCCTCTCTTTTGAAGATCGTAGAATATTTACACAATCTAAATGTAATAGAATATCAAGAAAAGTAATATAGTTTTATCTTTATTCTTGCCTTAGTCTTGAAGAACAAAAGCCCTGTCTCTGCCATCATTGTTTCCATCTTGTCAGTAAGACCACCACCGTTCGGCGGTCCAAGTCCTCTGTTTATTGTCCACCTATCTTCATCCTCGAGAGTGGCCACAACCAATTGTCTTCAAGAGTAGCATTATCGGCCACAGCGCGTCGCAGTCACGGATCTACTCCAGTTGTCTTTGAGAGCAGCTCTATGTCGTGAGTATCTTCGTTATCCTCACGGGAAGTCGTCATTTCATTGCGACCCAATCTTATCGCTGCCATCCTTGTGCTGGTGAAATCTGCCAAAAGACAAACCTCCGTTTTCTCTAGCTTCTCTCCATCGTGCAATCTTCTCGATTGAG
The DNA here is from genome assembly GCA_017140615.1 of Eucalyptus cladocalyx. Classification (NCBI taxonomy): domain Eukaryota; kingdom Viridiplantae; phylum Streptophyta; class Magnoliopsida; order Myrtales; family Myrtaceae; genus Eucalyptus; species Eucalyptus cladocalyx. Next base: position 12,022,479 of record CM029516.1, on the reverse strand, counting down.
ATAATTGGTTCTGCTTTTCCATAAAAATCAAACTTTATCCTCGATTGTTTGTTAGTTTTGGTCTAAGTATTCTCTTGTTCTTGTTTATGTACTTTTCAATTCAAAAAAAAAAAAAAAAAAAAACCGTGTTTTCTAGAGTGTGCCATCAGTGCTCCAATGCCACATTATCATAAAAGATGCAATTTTAATGATTTTTTTCCCACTAATCTACGTGAACTAGCAAACTGTATCCTATATGAATGAATAAAAAGCAGTAAATGTTTGATCTTTCCCTGAAAATTTTGTATCTTTTTGACATGAGAAGCATTGATCAAAGGTCGAAGCTTTAGGTTATTTTCCGTGAATCATAGCAAAACAGATTATCAAAATTCTTCCAAGCAAGACAAACCCTAACCTAGATGCAAGGAATTAGAGTAAGGGCCATCAATGCGAGACAACATTAAACCCATGCAATCAAACGAGGAGGGGGCGTGATCAAGAGCACCAAGGGGACTGGCCATGAACAACATGCAAAGGAATCGTCAATCTGACCCGATTCAATGTTAACATGCAAAAAGATCATTTATATGATTCTATCAAGGGCAAATCTACGCAAAAAGAGATTAATCTAAGTAATAAAGATGTGACCTTTCTTTGATTAAGTTCATGCATGGGGGAATCAAAACATGGCAATCTCTCAATCCTATTAACATGAGAAATTTAGAGACAAATATGGAATCAACAATACCCGAACGTAAATCATGATCAATACTTGGCCATAGACATGCAATTGGATCATGGACCCGAATAGATGATTATGCGCTGGAGACTAGATGGAAATTCAATTCCTAGGTGTAAGGGATTTTTTTTTTGGTTCGGAAAAGCAAATTTTATTGAATTAAGGAGTACTGAAAACAAAAGAGCCCATCAAAGGGGCATCAAAATAATTTAAATTCCCAAGGTCTTGAGGTGGATTGATAGCCCAATTTGAGGGAAGGGCATTCTATCTCTGGGCTTTAGCCACCCAAACTGCAGCTTGGTTAGCACTTCTCCCCACATAGGCTACGGTAGTGTTAGGAAGTCGGCCCAATAAGTCGCGAGCTTCCAAGATAAGTGCAGTGGCTTCCCATAAATTCTTATTTAAGTACTTGATGGCGTTGACTATTTTCAAACAATCTAACTCGAACTCAAGGCTTCACTTTTTCTCTCTTGCACGTGCTTCAGTCCCTTGAAAAGAGATAGGGCTTCTAGTTGAACAGGGGATGAAGCTGGACAGATCTAGCAGAGCCATCACAAATAACCCCCAAATCGTCTCGGATCAAGCATGAAACTGTTTCCGTTAGAGACCCCATCATGTAAGAAGCATCAGTGTTCATCTTCAGAGTATTCTGCCTTAGTGGGAGCCAAGCAAGAGATAAGTCCTGTTCATCGAGTTGGAAATTGTTTCTTGGGGGTTCCATTTTCTGAAGTTGCTGATTATATTGAGGGTTGAGTCAACTAAGGCTTTTGGATTTGTTTGAAGCCGGAATACAAAGTTGTTTCTCGCCTTCCAGATACACTAGCAAAGTAGCCGCAATTGTGTCAAAGGGAGGTGAGTGGTTTAAATGTTTGAGAAAATTACACAACCAACCTTCTACTCGTGAGATGCTATAACTCGAAATATGGATTTGGATGACAAGGTTTGTCTAAACAGAAGTAGTCTAAGGGCAACGTCGAAGGGGGTGCTCCATTGTCTCAACTTCTCACGGTGATAGGATGGGCACCCCAAGTCAGGTAATATTCTTCACCTAAGCAAGTTGTCGTTAGTGACAGGGCGTTTTGGTAAATGCCCACAGTACGATTCTGAGTTTTTTTTTTTTTTTTTTTTTTTTTTTTTTTTTTTTTTGGGGGTGGTCTTTAATTACCAAATTTAGTTCCATGCGGGGTAGCTGGAATGATGATAATGCTTGTGCTGTTGAGTGATTTTTCCTTTGTGCTCACATCCAATTATATGCACTCTTCACTGTAAAAATCCATCATTTTGTAACAGTCCATACCAAATTGTCCTGTAGAGTCTGAGCATTTAAGGGTACTGATAGGATGTCATTCATAATCTGCTCATCAAATAGTTGATGGAAAGTCTGCTTATCCCGTCTGTTTTCCTAATGTAAAATCAATTCAGCAACTCTAAGTGTAAGGGATTAAAAAGCGTACTTTCAATGAACACTGACATCGAGAACACCACAACCGTGCGTGTGGACACTGGGATTGGAGGATTGGACGTCGCGATTGGACTCCTCTACATGAACAATTTGTGAACTCTTAAGGCAGATTGGTTTCGAGGTCGATACGGACACAAAAGACTTAAGTTTTCAGGCACTAAAACAATCATCTTCGAGTGTACTTTCCAACAATATATTGCTCGCATGCTAATTCCAAAACATATTGCGCTCATTCAACAATACATTGCGCAACTTCCTACCTACTACTAATGCATATTGACTTGATTTTGCAGCAATGTTAGTGATTTACTTTGGGATAATTACAATATAAGTATCATAATTTTTGTGTAACGCTTACTTTAGTACCGTAACTTTTTATCAATCACTTGAGTTTCATAACTTTACCCAAAAAAAAAAAAGGGGGTTTATTTTAGTACTATATCTCTCAATCGATCACTAGAATGTCATAATTTTTTTTAGAACGTCCACCTAAGTGTTGGAAATCTAACATGGCATGATACTTTGTAAGAAATATCTTCAAAAAATTATGACACTCATGTGAGAAAAAGTATATGACACTAAATGATTAAAAAATAAAAAGTTACTGCATTTAAGTGAGTGTTGTACGAAAATTACGATCTATAGTTAATGGTCTAATAACTAACCAATTATGTTCTATATTTACTACATAAAACTAAATCATGGCATGAGTTGTGGTAATTTACTATTGGGATGGTAGAATTGATATTTCATTTGTAACTTTCATATAGATATGTGTCCACTTGTGAATTATTAAAACAAGAGCTAATCCACTATTAGAATTGGGGACGTGCACATCACAAATGTTATTATACGACGTTTACTTGAGTGTCAAATTTTTTTCAACCACTTCAGTGCCATAACTTTTCCAAATATATATTCAAGTGCAAGAAATCTAGTGTGACATGACACTTATATGGATTTTTTTTTAAATATTAAAAATTTATATGGCATTCGGATGATCGGAAAATAAGATTGCTACTGACATCGGAATCTTTTTGTCGACAAAATTGTATATGCACATATAGGATCAATAAATCTGAAATATATAAATATATATGTATAATAGAAAGAATGAGAAAAGACAGAGGAAGAGAAAGATCATTTTTGAAGCCCATTCGACCATTGAGTTTAAATTGGGCCCGATAGCTTGATCCAAACCCATCAACTCAAGCCCAAACTCATTTGCTCATGAATGTGACCCATAAGACTTCAACCAACGTGTGGGCTCGCTTGACCCATAAACTTTCACTCCTCGATTTCCAAATCGGAGCCCATTTCGGATTTCCCTCAGGAATCGATTTCCAGAGACTGCTTTCTCATTTCTAGCTCATCACCGCCGAAGGCGACCTCGCCATCGCCGGACGGCCGCCTCCCAGGAAGCCCCTTGTTCAATTCTGTTTCGTGGCCGTGAAGATTGAAGTGGCCCGAACTCGCTTGAAGCTCTTCTAGCGGTCTTCATTTTAACCGACGACGACAAGCATGAGAGCTCCCTTAGTTGATCGGACTGCCGACAGCGACTTAGCTTGGCTTCATTGATGAGGTAATCTCCGATTCTCCATAATGCTGTGATTCCGGCGAAGGTGAAGCGAATGTAAAGCTCGTTTTGCGATTAGGATCGGTCATGTTAGAGTCATGTATTTGATTCTGAACTTCACATGTTAATTTCGTTTGCCTAAGGTCACGAATACGATTTTGAAATTGCAAAAATCTGCTCCTCAATCGGTTGACTGCAATCTGTTCGACGAAATGTCTATTAGGTTTCAATGTGGATTAGTTTCGTCCTTTTCGGAATCCGAAAGTATGCTGACATAGATTAAGTGATATTAATTGATTTTCAAGTCGCTTAAGCATGAGTTCTGATGTTTTTGCAATGGCCGAATACATTTCTTAACCATTATAATTCTTTGTTCTGTGCTACGTTGCCGGTGATTTCCATGGTAGTGGGCGATGAGTATATGATCTGGAGTTATTGTTCTCGACCTTCAGTTCTGGTGACATTCTTGACCGAGGCTTCTACCGCGTTAGTCTCTCACGCTTGGTTTCCTTGCGAGTCCATGTACGAGTCATGGTGGATTATAACGGTTAAAGGCGGAGGCTGGAGATTGTGACCGATCTCAGTTGTTTGTGTAAGAATACAAACGGTTGATGGCTACGTTTGTCTATGTGCAGCCTGGAGTCTGGGTGTCTTGATCCCAAATCGTAGTTTTGAAACTCATGTAGTGTTTGAGTATAATCTGGTGGTTCTTGATCTGTAAGAGGAAAAGGTACAAACATCAGTGAATGAAAGAAAACAAGAATAATGTACCTCGTGCCAGAACTTGTTGTTACCTCGTGCTTCCAAACCGTTGTCAACCTCCATGTCCTTCACGAAAATCTACCTCAGCAATCTCTGTGACGAAACCTCACGGTCGCTCTCTATACATATTCATGCTCGTATTTAATAATGTGCGCAACAATCGCGAAGTAACCAGCTTCCTGTTCGCAGATTTAATTTCGTTCGATGGAAAGCTTACCGGGCCGGGCCTAATTTGGGCCCAAACTGATCATAGCTTTGAACCCAGTCAAGTTAGGCCCAGAACAACACCGATCCAAGCGTCTCTTCCAGTTGGTGGCTTTGGGCGTGCATGTTTTCATTTCTGGAATCTGTTTATGAACAGATTTTTTGTTTTTTTATTCAAAATCTATCTTTTTGTTCCTAACGAAAAAAAGAACTTAAACGGAAAAAAAAAATTGTTTTACCCAAAACACTTTCGAAGAAACAAAAACGTTTTCTGTTCTTTTCTTCTTTTTTTCTTTGCCAGTCGCCGGCCTCGGTCAGGGTTGGCGACCTCACCGGATCTGGGCGAGCTCAAGCTCGCCCAAATTCGGCCAGGCTGAGCTCTCGCGGGGCCGGCCGACGCTCGGCCTCGTCGGATCTGGGCGAGGCCAAGCTCGCCGGTGAGCTCGCCGGGGCCGGTGAGCCTTGCCGTGTCTAGGCGAGGCTGTCGGCCCCCATCGGCTGAGTCGCTAGAGGCCGGCGACCGGCCAAAAAAAGAAAAAAATGAAAAAAGAAAGGAAAAATGAAAAATAAAATAAAATTATTAAAAAATTAAAAGAAACAAAAAAAAGAATATAAAATCTACCAAAACGTGTTTCTATTCATTTTTTATTCATGGAACAAGTTTACCAAATGCGTGTTTACGATCAAAAATTGTTCGAAACAAACACTTTTTTTTTTTTTTCTCGTTCCCCCTAACAATTTTGAACGTAAACGTTACCAAACGCGTCGCCCTTTACTACTCCGAGCACTGCGGGATTTGCAGGTCCAGGAAGTCCCTCGTCACTTCTCACATCCAGTCACGCCACGAGGTGAGTTCTCTTCCCTTCATTGCCTTCAGGCTTCCGATGCTTCCCAAGAAGCTCGGTTCGTTTTGGGCCGCGAGTTCTGGCGCTACGATTTGACTAGTTCAATCGGCAATTGCTGGTTTTGCGTTTGTGGAATATGCTCGGGTTCGAATGTACGCCGCGATGGGGGCCGATGTGAAGTGGTTTTTGCGTTGCTTCGGTCTTTGTCAGGATGAGGTGGAAGCGGCGATGGTTCTAGGGGTTGAGGGGAAGGAGGGAGCGAAGGCTAATAATACCTGCGAAGAATGCGGCGCCACTTTTAAGAAACCCGCGTACTTGAGGCAGCATATGCAGGGTCATTCGCTCGAGGTATGTTGAGTTCTCTGTTTTGTTGTTGATGCTGCAACATGAAAGCAAGTTCTTTGAAAATTTTAGTCAAGTTTCGATTAGATTACACCTGTCATGGAGGTGGTCGACTGTGTGGTACAGTTTGTAAAGTGGACAGGTTCTGATCACGGTCGCACCAGTCTTGTTGAGCAGATGGTTTTGATGCGCAATGCTTGGTTGTGTCTTTGCCATCAAAATTTTCACATTTGTAACTTCTAATGAGGCGTCAGAAACAGCAATTCGGATATTATTGTTGGGGATGTACATGATTTTCTGGGCCGTCAAATGGTGATTACCCATAAATGTAGTGCTGTGATCTTGTGGAACATCATAAAATGGAAGCACCATTGAAAAAGCATCAATCTTTTAGTGTGTTCTAGTCTCACAGGTAGATATTTTATGATAAAAAAAGTTTTGATTTTGGTTGAAAAAATGAAGCTGTTTTGTTCCTTTCCATTTGTCTACTGCGAGTTTGCCTATACTGAAATCAAGACCTTGTAGGATAAAGTATGTTGGCTCATCTGATTATGATATGATAATGACATGAAGCATTGGATCTCGTTGAAAAGAACTCCAAAATGCAAGAGGCTGCAATCTTGTATCTTGATTGGACTAGTATCAGGTCGGGGGACCACCTGAGAAGATCCATCAAGTTAGCCTCAGTCATGCATGTTCTATCTTGAGGTTTGCAGCATCATTCTCCTTTTTTTTTCTTTTCCTATTGACGTCTAGAGATTTGGTATGCTTTGTATCTATTTGTCAATATGCTAAATTCATTTGTAGATGCCTTTCAAGTGTTCTATAGAGGATTGCTCTACCAGCTATAGGAGAAAATACCATTTGGCTCGTCACTTTCTTTAGCATAAGGGCAAGATCTTCAGCTGTCCTGTTGATGGTTGCGATAAGTCATTTGCATATCAAGGGAACATGAAGAGGCACTTGAATGGAATTCACAATGATGAGGAACTATCAACGTCTAGTGAATGTAAGAGTATGAAGCAGCATGTTTGTCCGGAGGTTGGGTGTGGAAAGGTTTTCAAGTTTGCAACGAAGTTGCGAAAGCATGAGGATTCTCATGGTGAGTCACTTAATTATGAAGGTGTCTTGGTGAAGCCGAATGATATCTATGAACTGTTTAACATGCTATTCGACAATAATGTGATTTCAACTGCTGCAATCAAACTAGAGATTGTGGAGGCTTTTTGTTGTGAGTGCATGAAATACTTCAGCAATGTTGATTATTTGAAGGACCACATGCGGTCGGCTCACCAATTAGTCAATTGCGACATATGTGGGACTAAGCAGTTGAGGAAGAATATCCAACGGCATCTCCTCACGCATGAGAAGAAAAATTCGGCTGATTCAGAAGCATTCAGATGTGAAGTTGAGGGTTGTCTTCGCATTTTTTCAACAGTAAGATGCAGTCACCTACTAAGTAGATTCTGGCTGGTTATGGATATATAATCTTTTGGAACTTTGAAGCATGAGCTCATTTATCGTGTGCCTGCTAAGTGTACATTAGTTGATTATTTTCTTGTTGACAGAAATCAAATTTAGGACGCATGTGAAGGCTGTTCATCTTGGGGTGAGGCCATTTGTTTGCGGCCATAAGGATTGTGGCAAGAAGTTTGCATATAAGCACGTGAGAGACCATCATGAGAAAACTGGTTGCCATGTTCACACTTCTGTGAGCCCCATTCTCTCGTTCTCTCAAATATTGAAATTCAATTTTACTGCTGTTGAAATCCAGCTTTTTACCACATGAGAGTTGGATGATTCTCATTCCTAGCAATTTGGCTTCTTGGGTTCAGGGTGATTTTGAGGAGTTAGATGAGCAATTTCAATCTAGGCCCAAAGGCAGAAGAAAGAGGAAATGCCCGACGATCGAGTCCCTACCGCGAAAAAGAGTTACTCTACCCAACGAGCTAGATCTCCTTTTGGATTAGTGGCCAGAGTCACAAGGCAGCACTTGGCAGCAGCTGAGGGTTATGTATAGGAGCTGTGATTTTTGACTATATAGGCTGAGCAAAGGTGACAAATTCACTCATCATCCTCCTGTCACCTGTTTGTAGTTAGTAGATAGAGCTTGCTATTGTTTTGTGTATGGAGATAAGAGAGCGAGTTAATAATCCTTAGCAAAAGATGCTTGTGATGGGCTATTGTCAGCTGTAAATCATGCAATATAATAGTAAAATTCAACCGAACCATTGGTCTCATACTAATCTGTCGCTGTTCACTTGATCAATTTCTATTGTTGAACAGTTAAAAAGTCTTGGCCGATATTTTCCTTCCTGAGATTGTTGAAGGCTTGGAAGTTGGATTTGTACTCTCCCGTCTGGTAACTTTTATATGAAAAGTAATAATTCTTTATAAAAACAATTTCACTTAAGCACATAAAATTTCTTACTTCTAATTTAAATGTCAGGCTAAATCCCAAGAAAGATAATGTACGCATTTCTGGGGTATAAAAATGACCTCACCAAATGATCGAAAATATGATGGAGTACTCGAGCAACGAAAGTGACCATCATTATCTGATCTTTTTCCATGGCGGATGATGCTGGCGCTTTAATTTGTTCTTAAAATTAATAAAAAAATAACAAATTAAAAACTAAAATGCTGGCGCTTTTTCCAGAGGGCTGCGCAGCCACCCTGAGCTTCAGGCTCGTGCCACAGGAGTTCTCACGCCCGCGAGCAATACCTCGACTGAGAGAGAGTTTGTGTGTGCAACGAGGGGGATGGGCTTCTCGGTGACGATTAAAAGCGGTTTCAGCCAAGTTTTCAACTGCGCTCATGAGCGTTGCGATGGTGTCCAAAAACTTTTTCCTCTTTGTAGCCCAGAAAACAATAGAAAATTGCAACGTGACTATCACAAACAATGCCCTGTAAAGTAGCACACAAGGAAAATGGCGTTGGAGCCCGTAATATTCTTTGAAATTCAAGATGCATTTGTTTTAAGATAAATTCAAGATGTGAAATGTATTTTTTGAAAAATTATTGGTTATATCAGTTAGAAAAGTTAATCAACAGAAAATGTTTTTATGATCGATAGCAAGCTATGCCTAACTATTTTCGTTTGTGATGGAAATATATTTTGTTTATTTATTTTTGTAAGCAACACAAAAGATTATTTCTCGAAAAAATGTATTCTAAATTTTGTGTTTTCCGTGGAACAAATGCAACTTTAAAATCATTCATTTGCTTTTCGAGCTTGCGACTACCCGTCCAAGAGGATACTTGCTACATCAAGACAAGGGAAGGGCGGCTGTTTTCTTGTTTCCTGACGATGATGAGTCATTTTATAATAATAAACAAGTGTTGAACCTTATGTCTAGCCTAAATAGAATAATTTTCCTTTCAATATTAAATTTGTACTACTATTAAATTTGTAATACCATTCCTGAAATTTCAAATAACAGTGTATATTGATGATTCTGCAACAATATTAGTGCATTATAATTGTCAATGTTCTAGTTATATATTTACCACTTAAACTAAATCTCATCACGGTAAATGGTTGTCTAATATCGAGTTAGTGGATTGCAAAATTGTTATTTAATTGGTGACTTAACAATTATGCACCTACTTGTAAAATATAAAAGTTAGCGTCAATCAACTATTAGACTTGTGGACGATAAAATTGTTATTTCATTGGCAACATATACTTATGCGTCCATTTGTAAAATCAAAAAAGAAAGTGGATATATAATATTGAGTCTATCGATGATAAAATTGTCATTCCATCGCTAATTACAAATGAGCTAATCAATAAACTATTGATAGCTTTTTACTTACCATAAGTATTTTGAATTTATTATCAACATTACATAATTACAGTCCACGGAAAAATTTCTATTTTATTCGTCAACAGAATTTTATAAATCACCGGATTGAGGAGCTGTGCTAAAAGGACAATTTTGCATTCCTAGTCGAGTCGATTGAAAACAACTAGTCGTTATGCTTGATTGTAGTTAGTAAGTTCAATGTTTTTCCTCTCCATAATTTTCTAAGAAGGTGTGCACCCGCCGTGTACTAGCCGCCAAACTGGACCAAAGGCCTTCCCAGCTTTTTCTAAGAAGGTGCATGGAAATTTTCGGTTTGAAAATTCCAATTCCAAAAGGTTTTCAAATTCCTGCTCAATTCACGAGCTTGAAGTTGGACCTAGTTGACTGCATTTTATAAATTGCTGAATCAGGGAGCTCACTTAAACGACAATTTAGCATTCTCTAGCTATTGCGTGAAGTTTGGTCATTATGTTTTATTGGAGTAAGTTCAATTGTTTTTCCTTTCCATAATTGCCTACTGTCGGAAAGTCCGTCAATTAGAAACATTCTTTACATTTAGATAAAATAAAAATTCTTTACGCATGTGCTTGTTCTATTCAGGAACGGAATTTTATAAATTGCCGAATCGGGGACCTCACTTAAACGACAATTTTGCATTCTCTAGTCAAGTCAACTGAAAGCTATTGCACGTAGTTGGTCGTCATGCTTTATTGGAATAAGTTCAATTGTTTTTCCTCTCTGTTATTGTCTATTGTCGGAAAGTCCTTCAATCAGAAAAGTTCTTCAACTTCAGACAAAATAAAGATTCTTCACACATGTGCCCACCAAATTGGACCAAAGGTGTTATCTTCCCAGCTCTTACTCTTAGAAGGTGCATGGAAATTTTGGGGTTTGAAAATTTCAATCCCGAAAGGTTTTCAAATTCCAGCCCATTTCATGGGCTTAAGGTTGGACCTAGTTTGATTGGTTCACTGCATCATTGGTTTGACTAGTGATTACTATCGCTTTCAAGTCAACTGTCATGTTGTATGAAAAATATGGTCCGCTAATTTCGATTGGCTGCTAAGGAATCATTAGTCATATCGAAAACATCATTGAGCTAGTGAAGGCTACCGAAAGTCGAGCTTCCTTTTTCTCTAGCTTCACTCGTTTGTGCATCTCTCTTGATCGTGGTCATTGGTTCTGCTACTTCGTCAAAATCAAACTACTGTTGGTTTGTTGGTTTTGGTCTTAGTTTCTTTTGTATTTTATTTTTTCTAATTTATTTTTGTTGTCCTTTTCAATTGCGAATGAGAAAAAGACACAAAATAGAGTTTTTTACGGTGCCATTAATGCTCCAATTTGCAACACCTCTATACCATAGACATGTTAAGTTTTCTTTCAATTGCGAGCATCATCAACGAGCAAAGTCATTGTCAAATGTCTAGGCAGCCATGAGCGCTCGAGTCGAACATTTAGGAGTAGAGAGCACCATGGGGTGGTTTAGTTTAGCGTGCCACAATCAAGTTGGATTTCCATTCAGTTTTATTAAGGTTGTCTAAAAAAGAGATGTCAACTTAATGATGTTTCTTTAGCACTTGTCAATATTAGGATAACTAGCTTTCATGTTACATTGTCAAAATCTTGCACCGAAAGAGAAGATAGGGCTTTTTTATTAGCTAGAGCAATGTGGTGCTCATTGGAGGGTTGATTTTTATTTATGTATCACTCAATAGGATCCCTTCCGGTTAATGTAAGATTTTGGCAATTTAATTACATTGAAAATCTAATGATCGGGTGTTGTTTTAGATAGGAAGAGAGTTTGCTGCTCTCCTTATGCTCTTGGTTTCTAGTCTTATTGGAAGCTAACTGGGCACTTGACTACTCAATCCAAAAAAGTAATAAAAATAATAAAAGCTTAAAAAACTGTATCAAACCACTCTTAACAAACCACTCTTAACAGCAAAACTCACTACTAAACAAAAAAGAAGGAAAAAATCCTTCAACTATATCAATATGCAATACAAAAAGGGAAAAGTGTTAGAATTTGTCATGGGTGAAACGTCGATGCTCCTTTAACCAACTAACACGCGTTTCCAAGGGAGAGAAAGTACGGTAATAATCCTTTGGACCGGTAGAGGTGGGCCACGGTACTTGTCTGGCGTGAAATGTGCAAGATGGATCAATTCCCTGCGCCTACAGTTCGCTTTTTATTTTCTTTCTTTAAATTTTAAACCTTTCCAGGTTTTTCCCTCTTTTTATTTTCCTTTATACTATCCTTTATACCTCTAAGTAAAGATAAGGCCCATTTTCCAGCGTTTTACTTTTGCCTTTTTTCCTTCTTTTTTTTTTCCTTTTAGTTTAATATAAGAGAAATTATCAACTCTTTTCAAAATTACCAACTATTCTGGTAATTACAATAATTTATCAGTAGAATTTAAACTTATAAATTTTTTTGTGAAATTATTAACTTTATTTAGCTCAATTACCAACCTTTATTTGATTATTTAGTAATCAACAACTGTCTCAGTAACCTACAATCTAGAAGCGACTGACTCTTATAGAAGAATAATAAACTCTTATGTGGTAAGTTTATCATGTTTGTATTTGACTTAACAAAATTTCATGAACTATTGAAATGGTTGGTAAATCGGAAAAAAAAAAATGTTGCTAAGTGACTCAAATTAAGGTTGGTAGTTTTGTTTCGAAAATTCCTAACTTTAAGAGTATGTTTAGTAACATTTCTATTTTGGGGAATAATTTTTTTCAAGAATAGTCTTTTTCTATTTCCATTTCCAAGAGCAGTTTCGAGTAAAATAACGTAATTGGTAACTGTATAAAATTTCTATTCCAAAAACAGAAAAATAATAATAATGTGTTTGATACGATCCACAAATTTTTTTGTGACATAAAATTTCTTTTAATTTTTTTAATTTTTTTTTTTGTTGAGATTTTTCATTTTTTCCTCTCTTCTTCTAGTGGTGGCACTAGTGATCGGTGATCAATAACTGGCGACGGGCGACGAGCAATTGTTGACCAAAGACCAACGATCAGTAGCGGTTGCCGGTGACTAGTGGCAGGTGATGGCAACCGGTTAGTAAAGGAGGAAGAAGAAAAGGGAAAAGAAAAAAGAAAAGAAAGAAAATGACTTATTCCAAAAACTGTTCTCAAGAACAAGAAGTAATTTTTTTAACTTATTGTTTCTGTTTCAAATCCATTTTCTAACCACTTTTCTATTTTAGGAAATAGAAAAAAATAACTAATTTTACTAAACGAATTTCTATTCTTTTTCTATTCCATGGAACAAAAGAACAGAAAAATTAAAAAATTGAAACGTGACCAAACGGAGCCTAACAGGCTAGTGGCTTAAGAATATAAATGTTGGTAAATTATAGAATTATAATTAACTTCAAGGAATCAAATAGAGCTGGTACTTTAAAAAAAAAAAAGAAGTGATTGTACGTTACTAACGTACAGACCAAGCAAGTCATCGGTCAATTTTTGCTACCATCGGGGTCTTACAATGGCAAACTCTTACAAAAAATCGACATTATGGAATACCGTTCCATATTGTGTTTCACGGCCGAAATTGTCCAAAACATGATCCTATTTGTAGCCCAGAAAATATTAAACAAGAGAAGATTGCAAAGTGGCTATCAAATAAATTGCCCTGTACAGTAGGACCGAAGAAAATGCCATGGAAACCATGTACTCTATTCTTGGTCGTGATGAATCGTCTCATGACAAAATGTCTAATATTCTGTTCGGCCCATACATAATAGTTTCCATTCAATAATAAACCTGTAGCACCATCCATAAATTTTATATAACGGTGGTTCATCATCCAACTTGCTACCTATTGATTAAGTAAATTGACTTGTTTGTGCAAACTTATGATTGTCAATGTTCTAATAACTTACCACCTACGCTACATATTTACTGTTTAGCTTGTGGATGGTAAAATAGTTATTTCATTGATAACTTACAAATAGTTATGCGCCTTCTTGTAAAATATTTAAAAAAAAAGGTGCTAATTTCACAATTTGATTTGTGGACGATAAAATTATTATCTAATTGGTAACATACAAATAATTACTTACATGTCTACTAGTAAAATCTAAAAAATAAGTGGTAATTGCTATCGGGTTGTGTGGAAGGTAGAAATGTTATTTCAATTGACAATCTACAAAAAGTCGTGCGTCTACTTGTAGAAGCTAAAATAAGTGGCAATTTACTCCTAAGTTCGTGAATGATAAAACTTTAATTTTATTGGTAACTTACAAAAATTTACATAGTCACTTACAGAAAGAAAAAATGAGAGATAATCTACGATTGAGTTTGTTATCATCGACATTTCAAATTTATTACCAACATTTCATACCTATTTCAATTATGTTTTATTCAAAAATGGGAATTTGGGCATCCCCTAGAGACCTAACACCGCAACAATAATTTTGCATTATCTAGTCAAATCAACTAAATGCTACCGCTTGTACTTTGGGCTTTTTTTTTGGGGGGGGGGGGGGGGGGGGGGAGGCAATGATAATTTTGCATTCTCTAGTCAAATCAACTAAATGCTATTGTGTGTACTTTGGTCTGAGGCTTGATCGGAGTAAGTTCAATGTTTTTCACGTGCTTGCTTGACCCAATATAGTCAACTATCATGTTGTGTATGACAGGTGAAATCCTATCATCCTTAGGGAGATTAGCTCTAAATGGTAATGGTGGAGACAATGTCGAACCTAACATTTTTAGGGAGATCATTGAAGAATCTCGCAACCTCATGAGGATCGCATCAGTGGAGACGAGCTCAGAATGGTAACAATGGCAATGCGCCGCTGCTCGAAATCCCAACATATTGCTTACATATTTTCAAAGGCCAAAACGTATAGGAGATTAGCTTTGAATCATGAAACAGGATAATTAGAGAAACTGTTGGACAATCAATTGTAAATTTGATAGGCACAATAAGGGCTTGACCTTAGTTTGAAAGGAGAAAAATCTGACGTGTGAGAATGCAAACGTAATGACCAAGAAACGCAGATCACCTTTGTTTTACTGGTGATCTCCTCGGATTGATGTCTTCATTTTACTTAATTTGCAAAGACCAATTCAAATGTAACAGGAAAACCGAGTCCGTGAGCTCCATCTTTGAGTTCCTTATTTTCCCAATAGTAAACATTAAACAGAAAAATGGGGTCCTGACTACAATAAATCTTGTAGATATAAAATGGGAGATATGAATATCTGCTCTCTAGAAGGGAACTTGTACTGTAGAAAGCAGGGAACGATGAATTTGCATTCATAAGTCAGGTCAGCTTAAGATAGCGGCGCTTGGGCACTAAGAAGTTAATGATACGATGATATTTTGCAACAAAATTAGTTACTTATAACTGTAAATGTTCTAGTTATATATTTACTACTCAAAACTTAATCACAACATGGTAAATGATTTTCTATTATTGGGTTTGTAGATAGTAAGATTGTTGTTTCATTGGTAACTTACAAACAATTATGCATTCGCTTGTAAAACATAAAAATAAGCGTTAGTCTACTACCATATTTGTGGATAATAAAATTGTTACTTCATTTGTAACATTTACTTACGAGTCCATTTGTAAAATCTAAAAACAAGTGGTAATATATCATTGAGTTTGTTAATGATAAAGTTGTTGTTTCATCGCTAATTTCAAATTGCTAATCGAATTAATTAGATATTGATCACTTTTTACATGTCCTTGTCAATATTTTGAATTTTTTGTCGATGTTATGTAATTACCTTCCACAAGAAAAATTTTGCTTTTTTCGTCAACGGAATTTTATAGAACACTGAACGGGGGAGGTCCACTAAAACGAAATTGCGGCATTCCCTAGTCAAGTCAACTGAAAGCTAACGCGTGTACTTTGGTCATCATGCTTTGTAGTTCAATTGTCTTTTCTTTCCATAATTCTCTATTGTCAAAAAGTCCTCCAATTAAAAACATTCTTCATGTTCGGATAAAAATAAAGATTCTTCATGCGTTTGCCCACCAAACAGGACCAAAGGTGCAATCTTCGGGATAAGTACACTAATGGTGTCATAAGTTGTGTACAGCGCTCACTTTGGTGCCAAAAGTTTTCGTCGGATCACTTAAGTGCCAAAAAAATTTGAAAAACGCTCACTTTGGTGCCAACTCCGATCCGGTTGGCCGGAAATCCGACGTTGCACTTTTTTATTAATTTTTTAAGCTGATGTGGCTCACCGGAGAACACAGTCAGCATCCTAACATCAAAACGATGCCGTTTGGTGTCTCCCCCAATTCAAAACCCTAATCTCCGACCGTCGCCGTCCTCGACGGTCCTTGCACTCGGCGGCCACAGCTTCGACCCAGACCTCGACCCCAACCCCAACAATGGCCACTCAACAGTAGCGGCTCCGACCTCGACCCTGACCCCGACCCCGACGATGGCCACTCGGCGGCTGCAGCTCCGACCCCGACCCCGACCCCGACCTCGACGATGGCCACTCGACAGCCGTAGCTTCGACCCCAACCCCGACCTTGATGATGGCCACTCGGCGGCCGCAGCTTCGACCTCGACTCCGACCCCAACCCCGACGACGGCCACGGCTTCGACCCTGTCAAAACCCTAATTTCTTCCCCAATGAGTTAAATGGCGTCGTTTTTGTGAGGCCATCCATGTAGGACGGCAAAACGACGTCGTTTAAGGCCTTGTCGATTTTTTTAAAAAAAAAACCACGTAATTATTTTGGCTGGAATCTTTCGCCGGTGGCATCAAAGTGAGCGTTTTTCCTCCGATTTGGCACTTAAGTGATCCGACAAAAACTTTTGGCACCAAAGTGAGCGCCGTACACAATTTATGGCACCATTAGTGTACTTATCCCTGCAATCTTCCCAGCTCTAAGAGGCTGCGTGGAGTTTTTGGGTATGAAATTTTCAATCCCGAAAGGTTTACAAATTCTTGCTCTATTCATGTGCTTGAAATTGGACTTGGTTGACTAGTTCACTTCATCATTGGTCTGATCACTGATTATTGCTACTCGCAAGTCCACAATCATGTTGGATGAAGAATATGGTATGCTAATTTCTATTGGTTGCAATAACATTTTGTTAGTTTTCTGAAAATGTTAAATTCTAGCGTCAATATGGTGCTCTTCGTCTATCAAGGATTAGTTTCATGTGGTAGCCCATGATCTAGCTGCAATGAAGATGCAAGTTTTAAGCAATATAAAACCAATTATAAGTAGCAGCCGAAGCGATATTAAGAAATGAAGCCAGGCATGTCACATATTTCATTGGTTTGATACGATTTTTCTAAATATGTTTCTGAAATTGAGTTCCTGAGATTGGTTAGTTCTTGGGATGATAATATGCATAAGCGGTGAAGAAGGCCTTAAAGATGCTACAAACGAAGAGAACGAAAGCAGCAATAGTCGTGACGAAGCACCAAGGGCTGCCAAAGTGCTCGGGTTTAATCCCTGTCCATCTCACACGCCAGTTGTTCCAGTGGTATTTGGCCAATTCCCCGATTTACTCGATCTAGTAGCTTGAGCCAATATTGAACCTGACATCCATAGGGAGATCATTGACGAATTTCGCAGCCTCCTGGTCAATACTCATGAGACATCTCATGAGGATCAACCTTAGAGGAGACATGCTTGGAACAAATAGTAGCAGTGTAGCACTGCTCGAAATCCCAACATTGCTTAGATATTTGTAAGTGGAAATGCACCTCAGGAGTTCAGCTCTGAATCATAAGACAGGATAATTAGAGAAAACTGTTCGACCCTTAATTGCTCATTCCATAGGCACAATAAGGACATAGTTTGAAAGGAAAAAAAAAATGATATATAGAAATTAATGAAAAAAGTAAAGATCAAGGAACACGAATCAAACCACCGCCCGCGGTGGCCCTGCTGGTTAAGAGCTTGGTACCCTTTTCGCAAGAGGAAGAGTTCGAAACTTGCAGGCCGCATTGCTTCAATGCAAAACGCGCGTCTTAACTGTGGATGGACTAGCGGTGGGAGGCCTACCCACCCCAGGGTTTACTTCCGCCGCGAAGCGGCGACCGGAGGTTCCCTGGGTTACCAAAAAAAATAAATAAATAAAAAGGAACACGAATCACACCACCGCACTGGGTGGCGTTGCTGGCTTTGGGCTTTCTCCCCCTCACGAATGGGAGAAGTTTGAATCCCCAACACATCACAAGTGGACTTACCCACTTCACGGGAGTGGTGGGTTCCTCCGTAGGCCTCAGGGTTTGTCCGCCGGCTATCGGCTTACGAGTTTCCTTGGGTTATCAAAAAAAAAGAAAAAAAAAAGAAACACGAATCTCTATGTTTTATTGGTGATGTGCTCCGACTGATGTCTCCATTTTCCTTAACTTTCGAAGATCAGTCTAAATGTAACATGAAAAGGAGTCTTGAGAGCTCCATCTTTGAGTGTCTTACTTTCCCAATAGTGACCATTAATCAGAAAATCTCCAAGAATGATAGACCTTGTAGAAACAAAATGGGAGCGAAATGAATACCTGTTCTCTAGAAGGGAACTTGTACCGTAGAAAGCGGGGAATGATACGCAAGGGAAAGAGTAGCTCTCGTTTTTCTTCATCAACAGTCGACAACCACTGAAGGCCACCATTGGCTCAACCAAGTGACTTGGGGAATTTGCAATCGCAAGTCAAGTCAACTTTAGATAGTGACAAGTAGGGACTAAAAAATTAATGATAGGATGTAATAAGAATTAGACCAAACACAGCTTCATAGGAATCTCATACAAGGAAGTTCATGTTCATCTGCCTTCCATTAAGAACACAACTCCTTGTATGTGTTCACACACAAACTCTGTAAAATAGTGTTTCCTAATCTGCTTGAAACAAATGAGGATTTGGCTCCTCCTATGGCTGGTCTTAATACTCGCGCAAACCAACCCCCTCAGCATAGGCAGGATTTTGGTTTTGGGGCAGTGTCTCGCCAGCGATCAGAAATCGCTGCTGCTGGAATTGAAGAATAGCCTCGATTTCACTGCTTCTTTGTCCTCCAAATTGGTCGGATGGAATCAGAGCAATGATTCTTGGGATGGCGTGACCTGCGAAGGTGGCCAAGTTACGGGTCTTGATCTGAGCAACGAGAGTATCGCTGGTGGACTTAACGACTCATCGAGTCTTTTCAGACTCAAGTATCTTCAGAGGCTGAATTTGGCCTTCAACCACTTCCAGTTTTTGGAGATCCCATTGGAGATCCCATCTGGGTTCGGTAATCTTACCAATTTGGTTTACCTGAATCTTTCAAATGCGGGCTTCACAGGACAGGTTCCAATTGGAATATCACGTTTGACAAGGTTGGTTACTCTTGATGTATCCCTGATTTATGTTACCGGGTTCACTTCACTGAAACTCGAGATTCCGAATCTAAAGATGCTTGTTGGGAATCTTAGCGAGCTGAGAGAGCTGTACCTTGACGGAGTGAACGTGTCTGCCACAGGCAATGAATTGTGCAATGCGTTGTCTTCTTCGCTGCTGAAGCTTCAAGTGTTGAGCATGACGAATTGTTATTTATCAGGTCCCGTTGAGTCTTGCTCTTCCCTCGTGAAACTTCATTCTCTGTCGGTGATTAAACTGGACGGCAATAATCTGTCTCCCACCGTCCCGGAGTTCTTTGCCCTCTTCAGCAATTTAAAAACTCTGCATCTCAGTTCTTGTGGCCTGCAGGGAGTATTCCCTCAAAAAATCTTCCAGGTACAAACACTTCAGACCCTTGACCTATCATTCAACGAACTTCTTCAGGGGTCTTTGCCAGAATTTCCGGGGAATGGTTCTCTTCAGACACTGCTTCTCAGTTTCACAAGTATTTCCGGGAGGCTCCCAGATTCAATTGGTAAACTCAGAAATCTGTCAAGAATAGAACTGGTGAATTGCAGCTTTGGTGGAAATATTCCAAGCTCTTTCACGTATCTTTCGCAACTGACTTATTTGGACTTCTCACACAACAATTTTAGTGGTTCAATTCCATCACTAAGCAAGTCCAAGAATCTGACACAAATCACTTTGTCCCATAATAATCTAACTGGTCCGATTAATTCAACCGAATGGAAATATCTCTCTAGTCTTCTTATTCTTGACCTGCGATTCAATTCACTTGAAGGAAATATTCCTTCATCTCTGTTTACAGTTCCATCAATTCAGAAGCTTCAACTTTCCAACAACCAATTTTCTGGTCAAGTGAAGGGATTTTTTAATCCCACATTGCACAAACTGAATACACTTGATTTGAGCAACAACAATATAGGAGGAGAACTACCAGTGTTAAAATGGGAACTCCACGGGCTCAAGTACCTCTCACTTTCTTCCAATAATTTCAGCGGCTCATTCCATATAGATTTGGTTTGCCAGCTGAGAAATATTTCTTATTTGGATCTTTCCTACAATCGTTTTTCCATTGACGCCACAAATACTACTTCCCAGGCGTCTTCATTCCCTGAACTTACAACTTTAAAGTTGGCTTCTTGCCAGTTGAGGAGTTTTCCTGATTTCCTGGCTGAGCAACCCAAATTGGTATATCTAGACCTCTCTAACAATCAAATTCAGGGCAAGCTACCAAAATGGATATGGAAGCTTCAAAATCTTCAGTATCTCAATCTTTCGTCTAATATTCTGGACAATATTGAAACACCATCTAATCTTACATCTAATCTATCAGTTCTTGACCTCCATAAGAACAGGCTCCGTGGACAAACTTTACCACTGCCACCATCTGCCATATACATGGACTTCTCGAGCAACAGCTTCAATTTAGACATTCCACCTGCTATTGGTACGAACCTTTTTGGGGCAGTATTCTTCTCCCTGTCCAATAACAGTTTCCACGGGCCTATCCCAGAATCAATTTGCAAAGCTGAATATCTCCAGGTGCTCGACCTATCTCACAATAATTTGAGTGGAAATGTTCCTGATTGCTTATTGATGGAGTCTCTCAAGGTGTTAAACCTGAGAAATAATGCCTTGGATGGAAGCATTTTCAATTTCCCCAAAACATGTGGTTTGAAGACTTTGGATCTGAGCTATAATCTACTACAAGGGAAGTTCCCAAAGTCATTAGCAAATTGCAAAAATCTGGAGGTTTTAGGCATCGGAAACAACCAGATTGATGATGTGTTTCCATGTCAACTGAAAAGCATTGCAAGTCTACGTGTCCTTGTTTTACGATCCAACAAGTTCCATGGAAGGTTTGGGTGTCCGGAGACTAATGGCACTTGGAAGATGCTTCAAATTGTGGACATATCTTCCAACAATTTCTGGGGCATTCTGCCTTCTCAATTCCTCACAACTTGGGAGGCTATGAAGGCTGATGTAGACTTCGATTACATCCGATATCGATTCCTTGGCGTTTCTGGACTCTATTATCAGGACACGGTAAGCGTCACCATCAAAGGTCAGCAAGTGGAGCTGGTGAAGATCTTGACTCTTTTCACTTCAATCGACTTCTCATGCAACAATTTCGAAGGTCCGATACCTGATACTCTGGGGGCTCTCAAAGCACTTTATTTCCTCAACTTATCAAATAATGCACTCTCAGGGCCAATCCCTTCATCCTTAGGACACTTGCAACAGCTTGAGTCCTTGGACCTTTCATGGAACGACCTCAGTGGGACGATTCCCACACAGCTTTCAGACCTTAATTTTATTTCCGTGTTGAACCTCTCATACAATAAACTTGTGGGATGCATCCCGGCGACCAAACAATTTCTCACCTTTTCGGCAAGTTCCTTCGAAAATAATAGTGGGTTGTGTGGATTTCCGCTGGAAACAAATTGCTCAAGTTCTTTCGGAGGAAACCTTGGATTGTGCGGGATTCCACTTGAGAAAACTTGCTCAATAACCAGGAATGGGACGGAAGAAGCGGGTTGTGTTCCATCTAAAAGTGACCCAGATGATGGTGGTGACAACGATGATAGCGAGAAGAAGTGGTTTTACATGGGCATGCCACTTGGGTTTGTGGTTGGCTTCTGGGTAATTTGTGGTCCGTTAGCCTTTATTAGATCATGGAGGTTTGCTTATTATCGATTCTGGGATAAAGTGCTGTTCGGACACTTACGTCCATGAAAAATTCTACAGAGGTTTAGTTATTAAACTTGAAAAAGAGCATTTTCGATCTTTCTTCTCTTCATAGTTCTTCAGCATAATTAAAAAGACAAGTTTTGTTTATTGGTCAATAGAACCCTTGCTTACTAATCAAAATACAAAGTAGGTCTGCGTCTATCGTATAAACCGCCACAACAAAAACAGTAGGTATTCGTTTGTAGTATCTACACTTATGTTACTTGCGCAATTGTATACTTTATTTCTTTCTGTATCAGCTCCTATAACTCTTCCCTATTCTCAATCAAGTCCTTCTTAAATAAATTTTAGTATGTCAGATGTACAATGCTAAAACGATATTTTCTTTTTGTTGTCAAAAAAGTAAAAGTCAAAAATGTCAAAATAAAAAAGAAACTAATTTTTCAAGTGATTATAGAAGACAAGAGTGGGAGACCGGGAGAGATGCGAGAAGGGGTGGAGGAGTCGGTAAATGTTAGTAGGTAGACAACAATGATTTCATACTATTTTGAAAACTTACGAATATGTATTTCATACTATACTGTTTTTATGGGTTGAATTTATTAATTTCTATACGAAATTATCACATGATTGTAAATTACTAACCGTGAAAGACAAGCAAGTCTACAGTCAACTTCTGCTACCAATGGGGTTTTCCATATGCCAACTCTTTCCCGAATTCAACAGCATAGAATAGTGTTCATATTTTGTTTCAAGAACGCTAGAACCGCCCAAAAGCTTACCTCCTCCTTGTAGCCAAGAAAAATTATACGGGAGAAAATTACAAAGTAGGTATCATCAACAATGCCCAACACAGTAGCTTTGAAGTAAAATGCAACAAAAATCATCTACTCTTACTTGAAATTCAAAATAGTTCCTTCACTTTCTTTTGTTCAAAATGGTCTTCATATTTTTAAAAGGGGTCTCTGTCCAATTTTGAGCAATTGTAGTGACAATATTTCTCATGCGAATTTACTGTCGTTTAAGAAAAATGTTGATATGCCTTTTTGGGGCCAAACTGACCTGGACAAATTCACGTGCACACATTATTTTCTCTTCTCTTACGCACATCGATCTAGAGGGCACGGCCTCGTGGTGGTCATACACCTAGGGGAGAACAAGTTGGCAACGAGTCTCTGATATGAGACCAGAGAGTGTGCAACTATGGCTAAAAAAGGAAACTCGCCAAGTCGAGTTAAGGGAAGGATGGTTGATACATAATTTGTAATCGACAACGCAGGCAATCTTTATTCGAAATAATGAAAATTATATTATAAATAAATAAGATAATTAAATAAACAAAAAGAGGGTTTAATTCAGTCTTAGTCTAGTTTGCCCAGCCCATGAAAGCGATCCTCGGACTGGTCACCGCCCAAATCCAACAAAATCAGAAACGGTCCAATTGATATGATTGAAACCATATAACACTTAAGTTGATTTGTTCGGGCTGATTTTTACTGATCAGTTTCAAAATTACACATACATGAGCACTTCAACATCAAATGAATCCATTCTCTGTATTATACTGTCCATGCTTTTCAGTCCTCATTGATTCCCAGAACGTACACTGAATTGAATTCACAGAAAGCGATTCCGAACAAGATTATCTTAAATGACAGGCAAGAGGCAAGGTATCAACCTATACAAGAACAAACGAACAATCAAAATTTAACACAAAGTAATGAAGACCTACACTGAATTGAATTCACAGAAAGCGATTCCGAACAAGATTATCTTAAATGACAGGCAAGAGGCAAGGTATCAACCTATACAAGAACAAACGAACAATCAAAATTTAACACAAAGTAATGAAGACCAATATTGTACTGAAATCGTGTGTAATGCATCTTGGCCAGCAAATAACACCACGGTAATTGCATTATAAGATTGCTATCTGCATATCATGTCAATATGTTCTTATGTTGATCGACAACAAGAACAAATCCGCACTCCTCTGGTTCATACGTATCATCAAACAGGCAATATGCATCCAGTTGCGATTACAAAACAGGAATCCATAACCGAACCATCTCCGCGTCATCAAAACAGTCTCAAGTCGCAAATAGATACTCAATTAGAGATGATCTTCATCTAATCCAGACCTTTAGTTCTCAGTTGAAGCTCGGTTTCTGTTTGACATCAACTACACATCACGTGATTGATTCAAGCGAATTAGCAAACAGGTGGTGAGCGTCCGGTTGAGGAACAAAACGAAACGACATTGAGCACGTAATCAATACCAGACTAACACTAAAGCAATGCACAACATTCACAATTATAGAGATCAACTCAGACACGATTGGCTTTCGCACGAATCTACGACCTTGAATAAGAACAATAACTGAGCCCGACTGATGATTAGAAAAGATGGAAGAGGACCTGGAGATGTCACCAATGAGTTTCGACGACGGTGATGAAGGAAGGAACCTGAATCTGAGTGCAACAACGATTTTGACTAAAAGGCAAGGGCAAACAGAGCACTTCTCGTGACTGCGATGCTGGAAACGTAGAGAGGTAGCCGCCTCGGAGCTCCTGAGCCGGACGAGGATTTTAATTTTCACTCCGTCCGGAGGTTCTTCAGTGACTGTAGAGGACTGAGACGAGCACTGGTGATCCAAGAAAGATACCGAGAAGTCAGTGGTATTGATCGAATCGAAATCGGAAACCAGCTTTTAATCCTTTTGGGCTCGATTTAATGATTAGGAGCTCGAAGCGAAGAGTTCAATTTCGATCAAGCTTCAGTCACCGCCGTTTTCCTCCATCGGAGGACGAAGATGAAATCAGAGGCAGATTACGAGAATCTCTAATGGCGATGCTCGGCAGTGATAAAATCCATCCAACGGAGTTCATCTGCGACTAGCTCCGGTCTGAGATAAAGGAAGAAGCTTCAACCGGATGTAACGAATTTGAGAAGGATCGAAAAACCCCGCGGAGAGTAGCCACCGCGGGCTAAGGCACTGGATTTGATTCAGAGCGGTGAAGACGAGAAAGAGATTTTCTCAGTCTGTGTGTGTTCCTCGTGCCCAGGAGTGTACGTGAGAGAGAGAGCGCGCGCGAGAGGCCCCTTTTATTTTTTTATATATGTTTATTTATTTTGTTTATTTCATTTCTTTTTTCATTCATATTTTATTGACTTTTAATAAATAATTGCATGTATGATTTGTCGGACAAAAATTCATGCGTTAGCAATAGAAAACGCATAACTTTTAGACACCCCAGTATGACAGTGGCTTGTATTTCTTTCACATGATCTACTCAACTAACGCATATATTTGTACCCGCTGATTATTTTGTCGTCTTCAATATATCATAGAAATTTTCCCAAACATAAATTTCTTGAAAGGCTGATTATCGATCCTTTCAAGTATGGTTTCCTATAAATATGTAGAATAGCACCCATGAGTAAGCCTAATTGTTGTCAAACTTCTTCGGCAAACTATATAGGTTTTTAGCATGGATTTAATCGGCCATCTTGCCCATAGGCAATCATGCTAATCTTGCTAGATTATTTGCATTAATTGGCATGTTAGGCCCATCAAGAATTTTCACATAAGGGGACCAACGGAACCATTGGCATTATATTTTCAACATTTGGCTATTGGGTCACAACTTGCTAACATCTAAAAGCAATTTATATATAAATGATCTAGAATATTGTGAAGGAATGAAATATCTTGAAAATGGAAATTTGAAGTTGAATATACTAAGCGTGTTGTAGTATCATTTTGTTACACCAGGATATTTTCTCACTCTTGGTGGACCAAAAGGTCAATTGCATCCTTAGGCAATTTTAGATTGAATTCCGATGATCAATTTTCAGAACTTGTATACCATGTAAAAACAGCCTTTAGTACACAAAAATTTGAATTTGCAATAGTGTGCATTTGAATGAAAATTGACCAACCTAATATTCAACCTCATGGCTTTGAGTCCTTGAAGGCAAATATTTCTGGACTCCAATTTTTGGAATGACAGGGTTGAGGCTTCACCTTCTCCATTATGAAAGGTAATCATGGATACTCGAAATATAATCAAACTCTTCACCTTTTATGCATAAATTCTTTGTAGCACTTTACGAACATAACAGTCTTTCGACTGTTGTAAGCGTAACAACATGTTGCAAGCCTTAAATTCTTGAATGAGTGGGCTTTGAGCAATTTTTAATTATTATTATTATTATTTTTTTTTTTGGTGACCAATGACAAACTATAACCTCACAGTAAATTAAGGACAGTCACATAAATATTTCTCTTCTTTGTACTCAAAGGTGGCGTTGTGGGAATGCAACATCACATGATCAGACAAGATTTTATGGAATTTTCAAACATGCTTATGGATGGAAATGGAGTTGAGTTAAGCAAGGAAACCAATTTTTTTAGGGAAAGGACAAACTCCTGACTCCACCATTAGATCAAGAGTTGAAGTTTAATGCAGATGCTGAAAAGACAAATAGCAAATGGCCCATATGTATAATTGCACAATTGGGGAGAGGCTCAGTTATCCAAGCGTGGACATGACATGGAAGACAAAACTCATCAATGGAAGCAGAGCTACGGCTCTTCTTCTCGATTGCAAATTTGCTGATTCCATTGACATCAAGTGATTTTTGAAAGTGATTGCAAGGTCTCGAATGATGCCATTCAACAAAAGGGGCTTTACCGTGGGAGTATTCAACCTTTCATCTTGAACCCTCACTTTCTACTTCGAAACAATCTGTGATGGAGAATGAAGTGGACTTGTAGGCCTAGCGTGCCACTGCTCATGAGCTTGCAAATTAGGCTTTTAATTAGATAAAAATCGAATCTTCGTTTTTTTTTTTTTTTTTTTGGGTAACAATCTCCCATCTAGAGTTAAAAAGAATAATGTTAGCAAAGTTTTCTTTAGTTTATCATTTTACTTAGGTACTAATTTCACTTTGTAATGTTTTGATTGCTCCTATGTGAAATTGAAAAAACTTATAGGAAAAAAAATATAATATATTTCAAGCGAAAAAGGCAAGACGTACCAATTGGCATTGTGATTGAAGGCCGAAGGGCGACAAAGCATATGACTCAATTAGAGAGAGAGAGAGAGAGAGAGAGAATCTTTTGCATGTCCGATGGACAGCTTGCAATTGCATACCCAGTTGTATTTGGAAGTTGAAATTCACCATGTCCAGGGACATTTCAAAGGGCCATTTCGGTTCTGGGCCGAAAAAGCTCATCTTCGAGGTCACATCCTTCCCCAAACTGACGTGAAACGCGCGATTGGGGCCATTAATTTATTTAGGCAATTAACTCCATTATTTTTTACCTGATTAATGTGTTCAGTCTTCAACTTGATTTGTTTATTCAATCAGGTCCTTGCACGTGCGCTTGTTTTTTTGTGTTTTGCGTGCATGGTTTGCAAGTAGCAATGGTCGCGTCACAATCGCCAGAGAGAGACCGGCGGCATGAGCCAATGTCTAGATAGGGCGACCATCAATTTGCATTCATTTCATTTGATTGAGAAAAAAAAAAAAAACCAGTATAGTGCGCTATGTGGCCGTTAAATGTTTTAGACATGGAAAAAAGAAAGGGCGACAACATTACCGAGCATTATCGAGTCATTATCCCATTTTTCTTAAGGGTAAGCACTTTTTACATGGGTATCGATGTGCATAGTCTAGTTTGCAATTGCATCCCAAGACATAACATAAACACCAAGTTCAGAGACTAATTTACCCCTGCTGTAAAAAGTAAAAAGCACCCGAAGAACACTAGTCACTACCAAATTAGTCACTAACCAAGAAATGTCCTAACCCTTGAACTAGCCATTGCCTGTGCCGGCTACCTCTACTATAACATACTCAACTTTACAATCTATTTAATTCAAGAACTCGCGATCCTCAATTCCCTTTACATTCTGTTGACTTCGTTATGCATTGGTAAAAAAAAATCATAATAATATGACAATTCACTAGAATGCATTTGGAGTGACCGATTTCTAGGTAGATTGGTTCTTGACCTTTAGCCTAAAACTGATTCTATAATCCCCGTGGAAGCCAAACCGATTGTTTCAGGGACTACCAGCTCATGCATTGTCCATTTCTACTTGGGAAATTGCCACTTTCCTTCATTTTGGTAAAATGTTTAAACTATATTATAAAATTAAAAAAAAAATTGTCATTTCTTTTCACGAATGTTAGTTTGGTCAAGTGGTTATGCAAATATTTATTAACATTGAAAATCATGGTTCAAATCTAGTGAGTACAAATTTCTTTTTCGCTAATAATAAAGCTTAAAAGGCCTGATTCACAAGCCTTGTAAGTACAAATTTCTTAATAATAAAGCTTAAAAAACTGATTCAAACCGGTTCTCGTTGAATCGGACTCCGTACTCGCTCTAGATTTCAACAATATGTGGGGCTGACATGTAACTCAATGTCTATTTGATTAGAGTGTTTTTTACTTTATTCATAGTTTCTGTTGCACTTTCACTTTACTTGATATAGTATAGATTTGAATGTTTGGAAACCTGCTCATAAGGAGGCGCTAAAATTGATGATCGGAGGCGGGTGAAGAAAGAGATTAGGTTCTGTGGGTTGAAGGACTCCAACAAATCAATTTTTGAAAGTTGAAGTTGAAATTTGAAAGAGAGACAATCAAAGTCTTTTTACCTGTGGGGATTTGTTTCAAGATAGAGAAAATTTTACGTACAAAAGAAACACCTATAAAATATGAGGAGCCCGTCATTTTTTTTTCTGAATATAAAAAGGTCATATTTTCTTTCAACCCACAAGGGCATTTGCTAAAAATTTGATCACTCGCGTGTCGCTCTTACTCACGTAAGATCAATTTCCTTAGGCTACATTTGGTAACTTGCCAAATAGTAAAAATTTCTTTTCTTTTATTCCTTAGAGTAGATTTGGAGCAGAAATTCGTTTGGTAAAATTTTTATTTCCAGGAACAATCTATTTTTTGGTTCATGGAGGTAGATTTGGAATATAATCAAAAAGTAAAAAAAGGTTGATTATTTGTTCTCGAGAATATTTCCAAAATCAAGTCAATCCATTTATTTTTTCTATTTTCTCATCTTTCTTCTTCTTCAACCATCGCTGCCGCTTTGCCGCCATTATCCACCACCGTCGGTTGCTGAAGGCATGCCTAGCCACCGGTGAGGCAAGCCTCACCTGGGCCTCCTCGGCCACCGGCGAGGCTTGCCAGCCACCGTGAGGTAGAGCCCCCCGGTGGATCGGACGAGCTCGGCCTTGCTAGATCTCGGGCGAGGTTACTTGCCCAGCCAAGGCTCGACCAGCAACTAGCAACCTCGAAAAAGAAGAAGAGAAAGAAAAGAAAAAAGTATTAAAAACTTAAAAGTAAATGATTTAGATTAGAAATATTCAAAACGATACCAAAAGTAATTCTATTGAGAATAAAAATTTTGGACAGTTACCAAACAATTTAAAATGCTTAAAAATTGTTCTTAGAAACAGAATAAAAAAAAAATCATTTCTGATTAGAAATTATTTTCGGGAATAAAATGGTTACCAAACGTACCCTTATTATCCCATTGTATCAATTCCCCTAAGACATCAAATTTCTTTTACATTTTTCAACATAACTAAGAAGAAATGAAACAAAATATGATACTAAAGACTCAGCACAGGTTCACTAATTTGCTACTTTTTTGTTTGGTTTCTTCATCTTTTTTCCCAATTTTCTAAAGAGCAAGACTGACAAATTAAATATTTTGCATTGTAGTTTTTTGAAATTAATTTTTGAGTTCACTTTGCCTCTCGGTGATTTTTTTGATGAAATTACTTAAGACGGCAATATCTTAATTTAGAAGAAATGTATTAAGTTCGTCTTTTTATTAATACATGCTTGTACCTGTGACAAGATATGGGTCATACTACCACACTACAAGGACATGATGAATTGATGTTTGGAAAATATTTATGTTTGGATATACATTACTTCAGAAAGGTTTCAACTCTTTAAATTTGAAATTATATTGAAATAATTTTTTTGGATCGAAAAAAATTATATTGAAATAATTAACACATTTGGGTTTTACGTATCTAATATATATATAGAAAACGTATATTTTGTAGTAGTATAGTTTTGGATAAATGCAAGTGATTTGCGAATGTGTTGTCCACTGCCCCCACCAATAGCTGTGACATGCCCCGGGCCCAATGACACCACCCAAGTTTCCAGAACGGCCAGGCTCCAACAATATTTTCGTTTTTTTTTTTTTTTATTACTTTTGTTATTCTTTCATGGAAAGTCTCCCCAGCGAATTAGAGCCAAGGCCTCATCCGTTCTTGCCCTCTCATTCGCTGACACATGGCCATCATTTATTTAGGATGCGTTTGGCAACGACCAATAATAAAAAAAATTATTTTTTTTTGTTAGAAAGTATATTTGAAATAGAAATTCATTTAATAAATTTTTTATTTGTTGGAACAATTTTCTATTTTTTGTTTCCGGAAGTAGATTTGGAACAAAATTGAGAAGTAAAAAAAGTTGATTCTTTGTTTGTTAAAAAACAATTCCAAAATCAAGCCAACCCATTTTTTCTCTTTTCTCTTCTTTCTTCTTATTCTTCTTCCCTCTCTCTTCTTCTTCTTCAACTGCTGCAGTCAAACTAGAGATTGTGGAGGCTTTCTGTTGTGAGTTCGTGAAATACCTCAGCAATGTGGACTATCAGAAGGAGCACAAGCGGTCGGCTCATCAATTAATCAATTGAGTCGAGCAAGAATATCCAACAACATCTCCGCACGCATGAAAAGAAAAATTGGCCTGATTCAGAAGCATTCAGATATGATGCTGCGGGTTGTCTCCGCATTTTTTTCAACAGTAAGATGCAGTCACCTATAAAGTAGATTTTGGTTGGGCACGGAATATAATTGTTTTGGAACTTTGAAGCTTGAGTTCTCTTACCATGTGGCTGCTGAGTGTGCCTTTGCTAATGTTTTTTCATGTTGACAGAAATCTAATTTACGTCAGCATGTGAAGGCTATTCATCTTGGGGTGAGGCCATTTGTATGCTGCTATAAGGATTGTGGCAAGAAGTTCGCGTGTAAGCACGTGAGAGACCATCATGAGAAAAGTGGTTGCCATGTTTACACTCTAGTGAGCCCTATTCTCTCATTATCTCAAATATTGAAATTCAATTTTACTGCTCTTTTGAAATCCAACTTTTTACTACATGATTTGGATGATCCTCATACCTAAAAAATTTAGCTCCTTGGGTTCAGGGTGATTTTGAGGAGTTAGATGAGCAATTTCGATCCAAGCCCAGAGGCGGGAGAAAGAAGAAATGTCTGACGATTGAGTCCCTACTGCGAAGAAGAGTTATTCTGCCCAACAAACTAGATTTCCTATAGGATTAGGGCTGGAGTCTCTTGGCAGTTTTCGGCAACAGTTAAGGGTTTTGTATAGGAGGTGTGGTTTTTTGCTTTATAGGCTGAGGAAAGGTGACAAATTCACTCATCATCCTCCTGTCACTTGTTTGTAGTTAATAGTTGATAGAGTTTGCTATTGTTTTCTCTATGAAAATATAGAGCTTGTATATATCCTTAGAAAAAGATGCTTGGGATGAGCTATTGTATATCATGCAATATAGTATAATTCAATTGAGAATCCTTTGGTTTCATACTGATCTGTCACTGTTCACCTGATCCAATTTTATCATTGAACAGTTGAAAAGTGATGATCGATATTTTTCTTCCTAAGATTGATGAAGGCTAGGAAGTCGAATTTTTACTATCTCCTTTGGTAATGCTTAAAAGAAAATTAATAATTGTCTATAATATTCATCGATCTCTCTTAAGTAGGTAAGATTTCTTATTTTTATTTGAAATGTCAAGCCAAACTCCGAGGAAGATATATATTTATTTTTTTTCCTTGGGGGATAAAAGTGACTTCACTAGATGTCCCGAAAAAATCACATAAGTTTTATTTGAGGGACGAAATTGACTGTCATCATCGTTTCCGTGTAAAATTATTCTTTATGGTGGATGACATAGTCAATGGTGCTTAAGCGGTATACTAACGTGGCGCTATAAGTAATTCTTAAAATTTTAAAAATTAACAAATTAAGAACTAAATGATGTTGGCATAAACATATTGGAAAGTAAACCGGAGATTTAAGGGATGAAAAACTGAAAAATACTGAAACACGTTGAAATATAGAATCGTCTTCCTCATATCATTGCCTAGGATCGTCCCTTGAAAGTCAGAAGTGGTTACTGCAGCAAACCTCGTGTATGAGCCTAGCGATGGTTCCTAGATGCCCCCAGCTTTTGGACTAGATCGGTTTCCATGGCTGCGGCCATGAATGCCCACGGGCTCTTCATGCAGAGCTTAAATACATGTGAGCTTTCTCCCAGAGGGCTTTGCAGCCACTACAAGATTGCTGATGACAATTGAGAGCGGTTTCAGCGAAGTTATTCACTGCATTCATGAGCCATGGCCGATGATGTTCCACGTCTTGTTTCCCGAAACATAAGACCCCCCCCCCCCCCCCTTTTTTTAGGGCCGAAGTAACTTAATCCTCTTAGTAGCCCAGAAAACAAGAGGAAATTGCAAAGTAGCTTATCACAAACGATGCCTTGTAAAAGTAGCACAAAAGGAAAATGCCTTTGGAACTTGCACTCTTGTTTGAAATTCTACTAAAAAATTTAAGATTTTAAAAACAATTCTCGAAAAATTATTGGTCATATCATTGCAAGAAGTTAATCAAAATAAAATATTTTCGTTATCAACAACGATTTTTGTCTAATTATTTTGGTGAGTGATGAAAATATGTTTTATTCATTTATTTTTATAAGCGATGTAAAGGATTATTTTTTATTTTGAGTTTTCTAGTGAAACAAATGCACCCTTAAAATAATTCATTTGCTCTTTGAAATAGCAAGCACCACTCCAAGAGGAAACTCGCCATTTTGAGACAAAGAATGTTTTCGTTTCTTGATCATGATGAGTCGTTTATTAATCATGAAGAAGTGTTTAACATTTTGTTTGGCCAGAGAATAATGTTCCTTTCAATAGTAAATTTGTAATATCATTCATCAAATTTCAAATAATGATGGTAAAATCGCGCTCTCTACTGATCATATATACTGATGATATTTTGCAACAATATTAGTGACTTATAACCATAAATGTTCTATTTATGTATTTACTATGCAAAACTAAATCACAACACGATAATTGGTTTTCTATTGTTGGGTTTGTGGACAATAATATTGTTATTTCATTGGTAACCTACAAATAGCCATGCACCCACTTGTAGAATATAAAAAATAAGTGTCAGTCCATTATCGGATTTGTGCATAATAAAACTATTATTTTGTTGGTAACATTTACTTATCCATTTCTAAAATCTAAAAACAAGTGATAATATACCGGTGAGTTTGTCAATGGTAAAATTATTATTTCATCGCTAATTACAAACGGCTAGACTTGTCAAACAGGTGAGTTGAGTCAGACTTAGGTCGAGTCATATGATTCAATCCAAGTTGACCAATTAACCCGTTTATAATCTATTTATTAACAATGTAAATTTACCGACTCATATCCGACTCAACTTGTATCCAAGCTGACTCATATTGTAAAACACTTCTCTATTTAATCAAATCTAGAAAAACTTGTTTCTTATGATTTAATATATATCGTTAAACCACTTCAATACAATTCCAAATTGAATGGATACTTTTTAAATTTTTTTAAATCTGAGGCTCCATTTATTTCATAAAAAATATGGTATTTTTAAAAATGGTAATGTTTTCCGGTATTTAGTTGAAACTTGAGAATGAATTTGAAAATATTTTTCGCTTATTATAGAAAATCTGATTTGATTTTCCTACTTGCTGTCTGTCGATGAAGACGCTCTTACCATCCTTCGACGCACTGAAGGCACTCTTGACGCACTGAGCCTTCGTCCCGGCTTTTCCCATTTCCAATTGTGTCCTGCAAAGAACAAGCGGAAAGTAATGGGAATCGACCATCTCGCGCAAAAGCCTATAACACTCTAATCTCACCCTGGAAAAACTAGAAAGCAAGTACCTGTCGACATTACAAGCGACAAAGAAACAACAAGAATTTCAGCGATACCCATTTACAAAGGCTACAGAAAGGGAAGCAGAACAAACCTACTTAACCCAAAAGCACCACGAGCGCACGAAAGAGGGAAAGGCTAACCTTCCACAGCGTAAATAAAGAGCCAGGCCCAGCGAAGCATTTCATCAAATGAATGGGGTGCGAGAGAGACGGACCTGACAAATGCGGACCCAGGGCCTCCGAGAAGCGCCGACGACGGCGTCGCAGAAGGTGGACTTGCCACTACCGGGTGCTCCCACCAGCACCACCACCAATCGCTTCCCCTTCTCCTCCACTTCCGAACACTCACGACGACGAGCACCAGAAGAAGGAAAGAAAAAATTTCGAAGGTGTTAGAGCTCAGCAACCCTCGAACATCTCCAATAATGCAAGAAACGACTCGAGAACTTTCTCGTTACCTCGTGCTTCCGAACCGTCGTCAACCTCCATCTCCATCGCGAAAAATCTCCCTCAGCAATCTCTGCAACGAAAACCTCAGCGTCGCTCTCTGTAAATCTTCATGTTTCGAGCTTATTGGGCCGGGCCTAATTTAGGCCCATTCCTATCACGGCTTTGGACCCGGCCAAGTTGGGCCCAGAACGACTCCTCCAACTGGTAGGGTTAGAGCTCCGCTCTGCAACATCGGCGAGGGCGGGCGCGAGAGAGATGGGGGAAGAAGAGAGCTGCGAGAAAGCAGGGCCTGTGTTCAGGGACATAAGGCGGTACTACTGCGAGTACTGCGGGATCTGCAGGTCCAAGAAGTCCCTCATCACTTCCCACATCCAGTCGCACCACCAGGTCAGTTCTCCTCGCTTCGTCGCCTTCCGATGCTTCGTAAGCGGCTCGGTTCGTTTCGGGCCGCGAGTTCTGGTGCTACGATTTGATTAGTTCGATCGGCAATTGCTGGTTTTGCGGTTGCGGAATTTGCTCGCGTTTGAATGTTCTCGTGTTGGTTTGGTCTTTATCAGGATGAGGTGGAAGCGGCAATGGCTCAAGGTGTCGAGGGGAAGGAGGGAGCGAAAGCTAATAATACCTGCGAAGAATGCGGCGCCACGTTCAAGAAACCCGCGTACTTGAGGCAGCATATGCAGGGCCATTCGCTCGAGGTATATTGAGCTCTCTGTTTTGTTATTGATGATGCAACATGAAAGCAAGTTCTTTCATAATTTTAGTCAAGTTTTGACGCGATTAGACCTGTCATGGAGGTGGTCGACAGTGAGGTACAGTTTATAAAGTGGAGAGTTTCTGATCACGGTCTCACCGGTCTTGTTGAACAGACAGTTTTGATGTACAATGCTCGGTCTTTGCTCTTAAAATTTTCACATTTGTAACTTCTAATGAGGTGTCAGAAACGGCAATTCGGATGTTATCGTTGGGGATGTACATGATTTTTCTGGGCTGTGGAATAGTGATGCGGTGAATTTGTGAAGCCTCATCACATGCAAGCACCCATGAGAAAGCATTAATCTTAGATAAAAAAGTTGTAATTTTGGTTGAAAATTGAAACGTTTTTTTTTTTTTGATTTGTCTACTGCGAGTTTGCCTATACTGAAATCAAGACCTTGCAGGATAAAGTATGTTGGCTCATCTGATTATGATATGATAATGGCGTGAAGCATTGGATCCCACCAAAAAGAACTCCAAAATGCAAGAGGCTGCAATCTTATATCTTGATTGGACTAGTATCAGGTTGGGGGACCACCTGAGAAGATCCATCAAGTTAGCCTCGGTCACGCATGTTCTATTTTGAGGTTTGGAGCATCGTTTATTTTTTTATTTTTCTTCTATTGATGTCTGGAGATTTGGTATGCTTTGTATCTATGTGTCAATATGCTAAATTCATTTGCAGAGGCCTTTCAAGTGTTCTATAGAGGATTGCCCTGCCAGCTATAGGAGAAAAGACCATTTGGCTCGTCACTTTCTTCAGCATAAAGGCAAGATTTTCAGCTGTCCTGTTGATGGTTGTAATAAGTCATTCGCATATCAAGGGAACATGAAGAGGCACTTGAATGAAATTCACAATGATGAGGAACCATCAACGTCTGGTGAACGCAAGAGTCTGAAGCAGTATGTTTGTCCGGAGGTTGGGTGTGGAAAGGTTTTCAAGTTTGCATCGAAGTTGCGAAAGCATGAGGATTCTCATGGTGAGTCACTTAATTATGAAGGTGTCTTGGTGAAGCCGAATGATATCTATGAATTTTTTAACATGCTTTTCGATAACAATGTCATTTCAACTGCTGCAGTCAAACTAGAGACTGTGGAGGCTTTCTGTTGTGAGTGCATGAAATACTTCAGCAATGTTGACTATCTGAAGGAGCACATGCGGTCGGCTCACCAATTAGTCAATTGCGACATATGTGGGACTAAGCAGTTGAGGAAGAATATCCAACGGCATCTCCGCACTCATGAGAAGAAAAATTCAGCTGATTCAGAAGCATTCAGATGTGATGTTGAGGGTTGTCTCAGCATATTTTCAACAGTAAGATGCAGTCACCTACTAAGTAGATTCTCGCTGGGCATGGAATATAATTGTTTGGAACTTTGAAGCTTGAGCTCATTAGCTGATTATTTTCTTGTTGACAGAAATCAAATTTACGTCAGCATGTGAAGGCTATTCATCTTGAGGTGAGGCCATTTGTATGTGGCCATAAGGATTGTGGCAAGAAGTTTGCGTATAAGCACGTGAGAGACCATCATGAGAAAACTGGTTGCCATGTTTACACTCAGTGAGCCCCATTCTCTCATTCTCTCTAATATTGCAATTGAATTTTACTGCTGTTGAAATCCAGCTTTTTACTACATGAGAGTGAGAGTTGGATGATTCTCATTCCTTGCAATTTGGCTCCTTGGGTTCAGGGTGATTTTGAGGAGTTAGATGAGCAATTTCGATCTAGGCCCAGAGGCGGAAGAAAGAGGAAATGTCCGACGATTGAGTCCCTATTGCGAAAAAGAGTTACTCTACCCAATGAGCTAGCTTTCCTATCGGATTAGTGACTGGAGTCTCTCGGCAGCGCTCAGCAACAGCCGAGGGTTATGTATAGGAGCTGTGGTTTTTGGCTTTATAGGCTGAGCAAACGGACAAAGTCACTCATCATCCTCCTGTCTCCTGTCTGTAGTTAGTATATAGAGCTTTCTATTGTTTTGTATATGAAGATAAGAGAGCGTGTTAATAATCCTTAGGAAAAGATGCTTGTGACTAGCTATTGTCAGCTGTACATCATGCAATATAATAGTAAAATTCAACTGAACCATTGGTCTCATACTAATGTGTTACTGTTCACCTGATCAATTTCTATAGTTGGACATTTAATAAGTCCTGTTCGATGTACTCTCTCCTCTGGTAACTTTGAAAAGAAAAGTAATAGTTGTATATGAAAATAATTTCTCTTAAGTACATAATATTTCTCACTTCTAATTTAAATGTCAGGCTAAATCCCAAGAAAGATCATGTACATATTTCCCAGGGGATAAAAATGACCTCACCAGATGTCCTAAAAATATCACGGGGTTTTACTCCAAGGACGAAAGTGGCCATCACCATCTCTTTTCATGGCGGATGATGCTGGCACTTTAATTTATTCTTAAAATTAATAATAAATAAAAAATTAAAAACTGAAATGTTGTTGGCCAAAATATGTTGGAAAGTAAACCAGAGTTTTAAGGGATGAAAAAATTGTTAAGTGCCAATGAAAATATTGAAAATGATTGAATTAAAGAATGTCTTCTTCAGATCATTGCCTAAGATCGTCCCTTGAAAAGAGTCGTTCGTGAGCGTCACCCAAACCCCACGTCTGAGCCCAGCGATGGTTATTGCCTGGAATCTGGTCCAAATCGAGGTTGGACGACCCCAACCAGTGGACCAGATCGGGTCCAGGACCGTAGCCATGGATGCACACAAGCTGGCCGTGCAGAGCTTCAGTGGATGTGAGCACCGTCCCAGAGGGCTTCATGCTCGTGCCATGAGCGTCGTCGATGGTGTTCCGTATTTTGATTCACGAAATGCCAAACTCGTCCAGAAACGTTTTCCCCTTTGTAGCCCAGAAAACAAGAGGAAATTGCAAGTAACTATCACAAACAATGCCCTGTAAAGTAAAACAAAAGGAAAATGTCATCGGAGCCTGTACTATTGTTTGAAATTCATATGCGTTTGTTTTAAGATAAATTCAATACTTGAAAAGTATTTGTCCAAAAATGATTGGTTATACGCTCAGAAAGTTAATCAATAGAAATGCTTTCATGATCGACAATAATTTATATCAAATTATTTTCGTCTATGATGGAAATATTGTCATTCATTCATTTATTTTTGTAAGCGACATAGACGATTATTTCTTGGAAAAATATATTCTAAAAGTTTGAATTTTCTGTTGAACAAACACATCTTTAAAATCGTTCCTTTGCCCTTCGATCTTGCGGCTACCCCTTCAAAAGGATACTTGCCATGTCGAGACAAGGGAAGAGCGACTGCTTTCTTGTTTGTTGACTATGACGAGTCATTTAATAATTACAAAGAAGTGTATAACATTCCGTTTCGTCCAAACAGAATAATCTTCCCTTTAAAGTAATTTTGTAATTCATGAAATTTCAAATTATGGTGTATGGTGATTATATTTTGCAACAATATTAGTGAATTATA
Source organism: Eucalyptus cladocalyx (assembly GCA_017140615.1). Taxonomy (NCBI): domain Eukaryota; kingdom Viridiplantae; phylum Streptophyta; class Magnoliopsida; order Myrtales; family Myrtaceae; genus Eucalyptus; species Eucalyptus cladocalyx. The sequence goes on along the minus strand of CM029516.1, from coordinate 11,983,986 downwards.
ATTGTAAACGTTCTAGTTATATATTTACTACTTGAAATTGAATCTCAGCACAATAAATGGTTTTCTAATATTGAGTTTGTGGATGGTAAGATTATTATCTCATTGGTGACTTAATAATTATGCACCCACTTGTAAAATATGAAAGAAAGTGTCAATCAACTATTAGATTTGTGGATGAAAAAACTGTTATTTTTTTGGCAACACATACTTATGGGTCCATTTGTAAAATCTAAAAACAATTGGAAATATGCTGTTGTTTCTGTCAATGGTAAAATTGTCATTCCATAGCTAATTACAAATAGGCTAATCAACAAGTTATTGGTCACTTTTTACTTATCATCGGTATTTCAAATTTATTATCAACATTACCTAATTACCATCCACAAATAAAAATTCCGCTTTATTCATCAATAGAATTTTATAAATCACCAGATGGAGGAGCTCCACTGAAAGGACAATTTTGCATTCCTAGTCAGGTCAATTGAAAACTTCTGGCCATTATGCTTGATTGTAGTTGGTAAGTTCAATGTTTTTCCTCTCCATAATTGTCTAAGAAGGTGTGTACCTGCTGTGTGCCGGCCACCAAATTGGACCAAACGTGTTCCTAGCTTTTTCTAAGAAGGTGCATGAACATTTTCAGTTCGAACATTCCAATTCCGAAAGGTTTTCAAATTCCTACTCAATTCATGGGCTTGAAGTTGGACCTGGTTGACTGGTTCACTTCATTGTTATGACTAGTGATTGCTGCTAATTTCAAGTCAGCATTCATTTTATATGAAAAATAGGTCTGCTAATTTTGGTTGGTTGCAATAACATTTTGTAGGTTCTCCGGAAATGTAAAATCCTAGTGTTAATATGATGGTCTTCGTTTGTCGTGGACTAGTTCCATGTGATAGCACATGATCTAATTGCAGTGAAGATGTAAGTTTTAAGTAATCTAATATCAATTATGAGTAGCAGCCAAAGCGATATAAAAAAATGAAACTGGGCATGTCACATATTTCATTCGTCTGTTAAAGTTTCTCTAATTATGTTTTTGAGGCGAGGCCTGTTTGGCAACCATCCAAACAAAGTCTTGATTCGATTTTTTGTTAAAGAATCGGTTTAGGAAGAATCGCGTTTGGTAAATTTTTGTCCAAAGCGATTGGGAACAAATTTACTCCCGAGAATCAGTTTTGGACAAGAATTCAGAATCGAAACAGTTTTGGACAAGAATTAGAATCGAAAAAAATATGATTCTCCGTCCGAGAATCAAAAAAGAGAATCAAAAGTGCCGAATAAAAAAAAAATTTATTTATATATTTTATTTTTATTTATTACATATTGTAGGGATATTAGTATATTTTATACTATGGTTTATTATTTACTATATAATAAAAATTGATTAGTTAATATTTTTATTACTTAGTATAAAAATATAATTAATCAGTGAATTGTTTATGAAAATTCAATATCAAATTTATTTTAATCTAAAAAGGTAATTAAAAAAGAATTGGAATAGAAATTTTATATAGTTACCAAACGCGTTTCTATTCTTTTTCTATTCCAGAATCAGAAATTTTATTTGTTACCAAACGCGTTTTTTTACTCAGAATCAGTTCCCGGGAACAGAATCGTTACCAAACGCGCCTTGAGTTGTTGAGATTGGTTAATTCTTGGGATGATAATATGCGTAAGCGGCAAAGAAAGCCTTAATGACGATAAAAACAAAGAGATGAGAGCAGCAGTAGCGAGACTAAGGGTTGCCATAGTACTCGCGCTCCATCCCCATCCATTACACACACCATTTGTTCCGGTGGCATCTGGCCCCTCGCCTGAATTACTCGGTCAAGTAGCTCGAGTCAATATCGAACCTGACATCTTCAGGGAGATCACTAAAGAATCTTGCGACCTCGTGAGGTTCGCGTTAGTGGAGACCAACTTGGAACAGTAACAGTAGCCGTGTACCGCTACTCGAAATCCCAACATTTTGTTTATATCTTTCAAAGGCAGAAATTACGTACCTCAGGAGTTTAGATCTAAATCATGAGACAGATCAGAGAAACCGTTCAACCGTTAGTCGTAAATTCAATAGGCAGAATGAGGACTTGAACCTGCTTTGAATTTGAAAGGAGAAATATCCGGCATATGCGAAAGAATGCAAAAGTAGAGACCAAGAAACACAGATCACTCCTTTTTAACCGGTGATCTCCTTGGACTGATGCCTTCATATTCCTTATTTTGCGAAAATCAGTCCAAATGTAACAAGAAAACGAGTCTGAGAGCTCCATCTTTAATTTCCTTATTTTCCCAATAGTGAACCTTTTAGATATAAAATGGGAGCGATATGAATATCTGCTCTCTAAAGGGGAACTTGTACAGTAGAAAGCGAGGAATGATGTCCCAGGGAAAGAGATGCTCCTGTTTTTTCTTTCCCGGCTTTTCTTCGTCAACAGTCAAGAACCTCCGAAGGCCGCCACTGGCTCAATCAAGTCATTTGATGAATTTGCAATCGCAAGTCTAGTCAATTTAAGATAGTCGTGCATAGGGACTAAAAAGTCAATGATACGACGTGATAAGAATTAGGCCAAACACAGTCCTATTGAAATCCAATCCAACCAGGTTCATGTTTATCTGCCTTCCAATATAAAAAGCCTCCTCGTACTTATTCTCTCATGAACTCTGTAAGATAGTATCCAAGTTTGCACTCAATGAGAACCTCGCAGTTGTTGTGGCTTCTCTTGCCATTCACATGGACCAATTTATTCGGAATCTATTTGGTATCGGCTTCTAGTCCATGTCTCAGCAGTCAAGAATTGTTGCTGGTTGAGTTGAAATATAGCATTCTCTTCAACGCATCCGTGTCTTCCAAGCTGGTTACGTGGAATCAGAACGCTCGCCCTTGGAATGGTGTGATGTGCGAGGATGGAAAGGTCATCGATCTAGACCTGAGCCTTGAATCAATCTCTTGCAATATTAACAGTTCATCAAGTATCTTTAGGCTAAAGCACCTTCAAAAGCTGAACTTGGCTTTCAATGATTTCAAATCCTCTGCAATTCCGCCTGGCTTCACCAATCTCCTATTGGATATTTCAGCAGTTTTGAAATATTAAAAGTTATTAATTTTTGTAATGGTTTTTTACCATTATTAATTTGTAATGACTATTGTCTGCCATTAATATAAAATGGTTTTGTAACATTTTATAACGGTTAGTTAACAGTCATGTAACATAGTATAACGGCTTTCTAATGGTTTATAACGTTGTATTTATTTTACAATGATTATACAACGATCATCTTCTTCAATAAATACCAATTTATTGTAATTGTTTCTTAACAGCTCTCTCTTTTCTTACCTATAAATTGCTTCTTCAAACATAAATGAAAAGCTATATTGATATTTCAAAACCAGAAATTTTTTGTCTATTTATTCCTATTTTCCTTACATGCTTTTCTTTTAATTGGTAAGTTTTACACATAACGCTCTTTTTGTTTCCTTCTAGTATTCAGTGCGAAGTATAAGAGAAGGTCCGTTGTATATTGGGAGGACAGTTGCTACAGTTTTATGCACCGAGTTTAGATACGAGGAGCGGAATTATCCTTAAAGATAGTACTTGCATGCCTCAGATAATTCAATTTATTTTGTAATCTTTTTCGATGTATTTCTAGTAATTATGATTATTATTTTCATGTATTATGATAATTTTCCAACAATCTTGATGATAATTGCCTTACGAATTTCAAGGGCTTGCTTATTGGAGTTCGAGGTGGCCAATTTGATTCTCCTGCCGAGGATCATAAGAATGCGCTTATCTCTTTTAGAGGATTCTGCTCCCAACGAATAAGCTAAGTCCAACAATTCACCCTTTTGATTTTTAGTAACCTTATGTGTATTTATTTATGGTTTACACAAGTCATCAATTTTATTTGTAGAAACGTTGGCCGTTGAGACCAGTCCAAAGAACCGTATGTCTTCCGCATAATTGGTCCTTGCTTGTGGTATTTCGTGAGTGGATGGAGCTGTGCCGTCGCCACCAATCTTCATAAAATAGCGAGGCTTTATAGTTACCCGGCATAAGGTATGTTGAGTTTTTCCTTTTTTATTGCTTTCTGTTTGGAGGATTTAATTTTTCTATATATTCTTTGTAAATCTTGTAATTCTGGCAGCATTTGGATGTTTACCGTGTTAATATGGACTGCCTATTTTTTTTTTTTGGTCAAAATAGAAGTGACTATTACTTAATTAAAGAAAAGTCTTACAAACCGCAGAAGGGGAAAGATCTGCGCATAATATATTCCATAGGGGAAGAGGGGGGGAAGACACCCAATTACGTGGTAGGGTGTTTTGTCGATGGTGTCGAGCAATCCAATCCGCCGCTGCATTGGTTTCTCGTGGGCTATAAATCACCGTGAAGTCGTTGTTCTGCTGAAGCCCATGCGTACACCTGTGAACGATTTCTTTAAGGTCCCATGTATATGCGGCCCGGCCCATGACCATTTCTACTGCATCATAACAGTCGCTTTCTATGAAGTAGCTTCCAGTTCGGCTTCCAAGATCCCGCACGTGGTTCGTCTTGAGTTCGTGCAGAAACGATATCCCGTGAGAAAGTGCTTGAGTTTCCGCTTCAGCTGCTGAAGAAACCCTAGCTGTGGCCGCGAAGCCGTCGAGAACCCTTCCAGCTGCGTCTCGTGCGATACCGGCGACAAGAGCAAAGGAAATCTCCGGGTCTCCACGACGCATCTACGTTCAACTTCAGGTTTTGCCCTTCCGGAGGCCTCCAGTGAGCGGGTGAGTTTTGATTGAGAGCTCGCTCGCCTTTTTTCGATCTACCCGTGCTGAGCGTGTACTGTTGTTCCTTTGCTATTATCAGTAGATCTGCTGGTTGGGGTTCCTTTGCACGGAAGATCCGGTTGTTTCTCGCCTTCCAGATGTTCCACAGGATCAGACTAGTGAGTTCACGGTCGGGTAAGTTCTGATCTCTTCGGAAAGCTTTTAAAATCCACTGATCCGTGCGATTGATGCTGTTGTTTGGCCTGATCTGCTCAAAAATCGGGTCTTGCCATACTCGCTTTGTCCATTTGCAAAGAAACAGCAAGTGCTCTGTAGTTTCCATACTCGAACAGCATACCGGGCATCGTGGGTCACTTACAAATTTTCTTCTATATAGGTTTTCCTTCATCGGGAGGGCATTTTGGCATAGACTCCAGATGAAGAAGCGAACCTTTGGAGGCACATCAAGACTCCAAATTTGTGTCCACAAGGTATGTGGCGGTTGAAAGGAACATGATGGCCGGTTCTGATCTATGTTGCTAGTGGATTTTCTTGCTTCATTATATCCGCTCTTGACAGAATATTGTCCAGAACCATTGCCTGTCCATATAAGCGTGTCTTGCGTTGGTTGCTGATGTAGGGGAATTGCTACAATTTCGTTTGCAATTTTTTCTTCATAATGATTGTAAATCAGTTGCTTTTTCCATTCTCTGGATTCTGGATTGATCAGTTCAGACACAAATTTAGGCTCGTGTGGTTTCTTTGTTCCACCTATTGTGCCTTGTAATAGCCACCTGTCTTCTCTTATGCGAATTGATTTCCCATCCCCTACTGACCATTTAACATTGCTTTTGATGGTATCTCTGCCAAGCATTAAGCTACGCCAACCCCATGATGGTCGATTTCCCTTGGACGCATTCCATAGATCTCCATGAGGGAAATAAATCCCTTTAATCATTCTACTCCATAGAGCTGAAGGAGAGGAAACTAGACGCCAAGCCTGTTTACCTAGCATGGCTCAATTGAAGGTAATCAAATCCTTAAAGCCCATGCCGCCTGCATCTTTTCGAGTTTTTAACATTTTCCAGTTTTTCCAATGCAGGCCTCTTTTCGCATCACCATTCTGCCACCAAAAAGACGCGATCCGTTGTTCTATAGCTCGGCAAATCGAAACAGGCAGCTGAAATATGGACATGGCATAGGTAGGTAGGGATTGCACCACACTCTTTATTAGCACTTCCTTACCAGCCTTTGTAAGCATTTTTTCTTTCCATCCGCTAACTTGGAGTTTACTCGTCCGGGATCCACGAAAACATCGATTTTTTGGATTGTCCCCACTCGATAGGTATGCCCAAGTATTTTCCCGTTTTCTTTAGTATAGGGACTCGCAATTGTGTGGCCAGATTGTGTTTCAAAATTTATGGGCAATGTCCACTAAAATAAACCCCGGATTTATTCAAATTTACTGATTGTCCCGTTGCATAGCAGTATTGGGTTAATATGAGGGCAAGGTTCTGGCATTCTGTAATAGTCCCATCTAGAAAACATATAACATCATCGGCAAACATCAAGTGTGATAGCTCAAGGCAATGTTTATTTACCTGTATTCCTTTGAGTGTACCTTCTACTAATGCTTTCTTCAACATCCAGGTTAAGACATTGGATATCAGGATGAAAATATAGGGTGAGAGGGGATCGCCTTGTCTGAGGCCCCTCGATGGATGGAAGAAAGAGGTAGGTTCACCATTGATCTTTAAGCTGAAAGTAACTGTTGTTATGCATTGCATAATTAGGGAGACCCATTTTGCATCGAATCCCATATGCAACATTAGATCCCTCACGAAATCCCATTCTATGCGATCATATGCTTTTTGCATATCAAGCTTTACAATAGCCTGATGTTTTGTCTTCCTTTTGGTTATTCGCAGCTGATGCAGAATTTCCTGAACAATAAAGATGTTGTCCTGTATTTGCCACCCCGAGACGAAGGCTCCCTGCTCTGGTTCAATGATAAGTGGCAACCACTTTTTGAGTCTGTTTGCTAATATTTTTGAAATAACTTTGTAGCTGAAGTTACACAGACTGATGGGCCTGTATTGACTAATTGTCTCAGGGCCTTTTACTTTCGGGATCAACACAATATGTGTCTGGTTTAGCCTGTGGTCAAGCACCCTGTTTGAAAAAACTCCGAGTACAAGTTGCAGCGGGTCAGTTTTTACAGTTGCCCATGATTTTTGATAGAAAGCTCCATTGAAGCCATCTGGTCCTGGAGCCTTGAGAGCTCCCAATTGGAACACTGCTTCCTTGATTTCTTCCAATAGAGGTATTGCCACCAGATCTGCATTCATCCTCTCTGTAATTGGTGATGGGCATTGGTCTAAGATCGGTTGGTAGTGTCGTTGTCCCTCAGAGCTATACAGGTTTTCATAGAAAGCTTTAATATGTTGTTTTATCGTTGCTGGCTCTCTGCACCACCGATTTTCCTCTAATTGCAGCATTGTAATACGATTTTGGTGTCTCCTTTTGATTATCGTGGCATGGAAAAAACTGGTATTTTGGTCTCCCCAATGTAGCCATTTGATACGTGACATCATTCCCCAGAATTGTTCTTCCTGTCTTCTCAATGCTGCTATTTGGCTAATAATATGCTGCACTTTCTGTCTACTTGTATGCTGAGCTTTTTGATTAGTGATTGCTTGTAAAACTTGGTTAAGCTCTTTGATTTGAGAATAAGCATTTGCAAACTTCTCTTTACTCCACTTCGTTAATTCTTTCAATGTTCTCCCTAATTTTTCTGCAAATATATGCTGTGGAGTTGTAATATCTTCCCAGACTTGCTTAATGACTTCCTGATATTCTGCATGATCCATCCAGAAGGTTTCCAATTTGAACTGTTTTTTCCTTTTGTATACTATGGGGTACAGGCGAAGGATGCGGGGACTGTGGTTTGATCCTATAGCAGGGAGCGCCTGGACTTCTGCTTCATGAAAGGTAACCCTCCATTCCATATTACATAATACTCGATCGAGTCTCTTTTTTACCAGCTCATCTCCCTCCCTGTTATTAGCCCATGTAAAAGCGCATCCATGGCTTTCTACATCCATCGGGATAAATCATTAATCATATTTCGAAAGCTGCAATTCTTCGATTATACGCCTCCTTTTTCCCAATTTTCTCCCATATATATAGAATCTCATTGAAGTCTCCCATGCAGATCCAGGGAATGGAGCCTGAAGGTTTGAGGGTTCCCAACTGTTGCCATAACTCCATCCTCTCTCCAAAGTCAGTAGATGCGTGGAGAAAGGTGATCTGCATTATCTTTTTGCTTTCAGGATATGTGCACTGTACATCAATGAAGTGCTGTGAGCTGTTTTGCACCTTTAAACTTAGTACCTCTTGCCACATGATTGCCAATCCCCCCCGCTGTTCCTTTCGGATCCACTAGATAATGTTGTTGGAACTGAAGCTTTTTACAAATCTTTTCCACCCTGGTTGTTTTATTTTTCGTTTCCATAAGAAAAACTATGTTGGGCCTTTCACGAGCATTAATAGCTCTTAACTCCTGGATTGTCGGGGGGTACCACCCACGACAATTCCAACTCACAATTTTCATGGCTTTTGTGGTGGCTTATTAGGGCTAGCCACCAAAGCCCAATCGTGTCCTTCCTGTATCAGATTCACCGGGGTCTCTAGAAGGTCTACATCATCTGGGATGAGGGATGATATCTTTGGCATGCATTTCTGTTTTTTTGCCTTTTGAACTTTCATTGTCTTCTTGCTGCTTTTGCCAATCTTTAATACTAATGGATTTTGAGTTTCAATGCTCTTACCTGTTTTCCACGGTCTCCAGCTTCTGCTGCATTAGGAGCTTTTGCTGGGTTTATTATCTGTTCTGAGCATGCTTTCTGATCTCTTTTTGCTGCAGACTACAAGTTGCATATCAGTTGGCAACTCTTGCTTAGTGTAATTCTTCTCTCTCGGTTCAGTTGGTGGATCAGGTACAGTATCTTCCACTACAAGCTCCTCTATTTTCCCGTAGAAAGCATCCCAATAAGGGCTGTGGTCGCTGGTTTCTGCCTTCAACCATGGTCCATATGACCCTTTTTTGTTCAATGCCCAGGATGATGTTGCATATGGAAATTCGAGACAGTCAGTGGCATAGTGTCCGATCCTACCGCATGAGAAGCGTAGTGTGGGAGCCGCTCGTATTTAAACTCCACCCGGAGACATTTATTGCCTATACCCGGAAATAGCTCCCGCTTTCAACGGTAATGTTAAGTCAATCTCAACTCTTACTCGCCTCCTTTGTTCGAGCATGATTTATTGAGTCGAGTTGAACTTCAATAACCTTTCCCAACCTTTTCCCCAGGTCATTGAATACTTTCTCTATTCTCCACCCGGGGGACTCCTTCGATGCGAATCCGGAAGGCAGCCTTTGAGAATTCATAACAATGCTCGGGATTTCGGAAGACACTGCTGTAACACTAGCAAGTTGGTTGAGTATGACCAAGGTGAGTTCCTCAATATTCGCTGTTTTTCCTCCTCCGTAGGAAATATGAAAGTGAATAGCCCTGGTTCCTTCTGCGAACATATGACTCCTTCTGCCTTCCATGCTTTAGTCATTGTGGTTATAAATGCCGGATAGTTTACATTTGGTTTGGAGAATAACTTTCCGAATAGAGTGCGCCTACATTTCTCCCTTTTTTGTTGAGGTATTTCATCAGATACTTCGACTACATCTTCCTCCGACCACAGATGCCCTAGGCTTTTGCATAATGCTGCCAGCCGCATTTCATTCTCTTCTTTACTCTCCATAGTCATTAACTAATAATCTCTTCTATGATGCTCAGATATTCATCTTTCTCGATTCTATCCGACTACGAGTTTACCTGGCTACCAGCTTCTACCTCTCTAGGTGCGTCACACAGGCAAGATAAGACTGAAGAAACTCACTGATTTGTGGCGATTCTGCTTAGATCAGTGCTGAGTGTTGTGAATCGGCCTTACACCTGAAAGAGCGGCCACTCCATTCCTCCGTTCCGAAGGGTTCTCGAGACTCCAGATTCTTCATATGTAGTTTTTTTTTTTTTTTTTTTTTTTTTGTTTTTTTTTGTTTTTTGTTTTCTCTTCGTTCTTCTTTCTCGGATTCTGGGGAGAGCGATTACAGGGGAAAGACCTAAAATTGCGAGCAAAACTCAGGGGCAATGAAATTAGGGTTTGGACGGAAAATGGGAATACGCTACCATGGGGTAGAGAGAGCTCGCAGATGCGAGAGGTTTTCTGAAAGCTTTGGGAAAACCGTTTTTTGTGGATGACTTGGTTTTTGAATGGTATGGACTGCCTATTCAAATGGAATAATTTGGGTAGGTTTCTCAAAAGAAAAATTCTGGTGTTTTACCCACTTGGCGGCCTATGTGGAATTTATATGTTTACCACTGAAAATGTCCTATTTTTACCTTATATTATTGTGCCCATAAATTCTAAAATAGGCGTTATCAGACTTTAAAAAAAAAAAAATTATGTTAGTCACCGATCTCTTTCATGTATAAGTTAAGTGAAGAGATTGGAAACCGCGATAATCTTGATTATTGTTTGTAAATAGTCAATAAAATTGATGCAAATTGGTTTGTTCTTGTGATGTGTCCATGCTAAATGTCAAAAGAAATAGCAAGATTTTCGGTCAATTTGGCATTATGGAATTCTTGTTTGCCTCTAAGTTGAATTAGCATAAAAGAATATTCTAAGTTTTATCTATTGCTATGTTTGTACACATTAGCTTTGGGTAGTTGCTAAAAAGATTCACTGCCATATACAATCACATGTGATGATATTTGAATTCAATTCAAACTTGATCTTGTTATAAGGTGATATTGGTATATGTGTGCTTTTTCAAAACAAATAATTGTAAGGCCAAGAAACTTAAAGTTGTACTTAGTTTGGGCTATATGAAGTTTGTTTGGAGTCTTGGACAACCTATTTCTTTTGCAATTGAAACAAATAATTTAATTTCTGTATCCCTAGTGCCTTGGTGTTAGCGTCTATGATGTGCCGATGTTTTTGGTGGATGAATTGATTACCTTCGTTGGCTTCTAGAAAAGTAAGGTTGTTAAGCACACTCTTGCGTGCCTATGCACAACAATATGCATTGCAGCGATCATTAACTGCTCGAGTAAATGTAGACATGAGCCTGTGTTGGTATTTGGTAGCATGTCTTTATACATGCTTGCTTGGGAATACAATGTGGGTCTTTGTCTGTGCATATGCTCAAACATGTGTTGGTATTTGCTTCATGGTAATTTGTATCTTTGATAAATACATGAAATTTTATAATGCTCTCTCATCCATGCCCATATAGAACTTCTCCAGCATTAGAATGGTGGTGAATTCTTGCCTTCTTGACGACGTGGAATTATACATGATAAAAAGAGAGAATAATTGATTTATGATCTTATTTGGTGGAAAATGGCAAATATTGGGGGTGTACCGTTAGCCAATTGAATAGTTGTCCCCCATTTATTCTCTTAGCTTGTCCGAGCTAAATTGGGTCTCGGTGAATTGCCATTAGTAACTTTTTTGGCTAAATTAGCATAATTGACAATTTTGTGAGTATGCTTTTCACATCCCGCCTTTTGTGATTTTTTTTTATATTTTACATTTCAATCATTTAAATGTTGCTTAAAGAGTTAAAGTCCACTATGAGTTTTACATGAATAATTATGACTACCAAAATTTTAGTCCAAACATTTTTCTTGTCAAAACTATTGTGAGCCTATTCTTGAATTTATTAGATTCACCCTTATGTTTAAAACAACAAAAGAGGTTTATAGTCACAAAATTTATGGTTTAAAGATTGTAATGTCCCTTTTGCAATGATTGATTTTTTCTCACGTAACTTTTGACATAATCATAAAATAGCATTTTATTGCATAATTAAATTGGTTACATGTTTTGTGTTGAGTATGCATTGTTGACACGTTTTTGGTAATTCATATATAACGCTAAGAGGATGGTTATTTTGTGAATTTATTAATTCATTTCGGATTTCTATTTGGCCCTAGTTCTGGTTAACATTCTTGGAGTAACATGTACTATTGACAGCAGTAATGATGTGAAAAAATGCTCTTTATACAAATATTTACTTTGCCAAATTATGTTGAATGTCCATTCATGCATGATGATAATTAGAGACTTGATTGGCAATTACATTGTGAATGAGAATCTCCTTTACTGATTGTTGTAGAGATGGAATTTACATATGATGTTTTGCATCCGTAAGTAAATCTACATTAAATAAGTTTGATGCCTTTCGTGAAATACTTTGTTAAAAGGCGACTACTGTCAAGTCTATGGCATTTTACATAGTGGACTTCCTGCTATATTAGAAAGATACAGTGATGTTAACTGAATCTTGGATTCAAGTAAGACAAAAACCACTATAAGATTTGTAGCCACCTTTGGTGGAGGTGTTGTACTGTTGAAGTCAACAAAATAAATAAAAAAATAATGGGGGAAATGACAATCCTGCAAACAAAAAGTCGACTTGGTTGAAATAGATAATTTGATGACGTAATTGCTGCGATCATTCCCAAGCTAATGTTTTGGCTAATCGAAATTATGTGTGGTAGACTTAGGTGCCACCAGACATGTATGTGCGAACAAAATGTCATATACCCCTAAGTTCTAATAGGGGAAAGAGAAGAAAAGATTTACCATTATTTGGTAAATGACAATCCTGCAAACCAAAAGTCGACTTGGTTGAAGTAGATGATATGATGATGTAATTGATGCAGTCATTCCCAACCCAATACTGCGGCTAATCGGAATTATGATTGGTAAACTCAGGTTCTATAAGACATATATGTGCGAACAAAATGTCATATCCTTCTAAGCTTCAGTAGGGGAAGTAGGGGAAAGAGAAGAAAATATTTACTATTATTTGGTAAATTGAGAACTATTCAAGTTCTTGAGAAAAAGAGAAATTTTTTCCGAAACTCATATATGAAAATGATGCAAGGTAGTTGAGAAACTCTTAACAGATATTGCTTTGGGAATAACTAACATATTCTGTGTATAAGCATTATGATTGCCAAGTGACAGTAACCATTGTAATGAAAAACTTTCAATGGTAAAAAGAGACACGTTCAATTGAGACATGCTGTGGTAAAGCAATTGCTTGGAGATAGAATTATGTACATCAATTACGTAAAGTAAGAGAGTGATTTTGGCCAATCCTTTTACTATACATCAAGAGGAATGAGAGAAGCTAGTTGAAGAAAATTAATAGTGATGACAACCCAACCTATGTGATTGGCAATCCCATGAATTAGGTTTATATGGGTAATAACAAGTCCCTTGTGGATCTAGTGATGCATTATTAAAAATTTTATACCTCTCCTAAGGTGAGAATAGTGCAAAACTATAAGGAAAAAGAGGTTGAACTAAACTCTTAATGAATTCTAGAGCCATTATTGGTGGTGTATTAAGCTGTAGAATACACTTGATAGAATCACCTATATAAGTATGTAGTGAGGTCGCTCCTATGAAAATTATTGACGATAATCTATAAAGCACTTATAAATAAAATAAGCATGCGCAAGACCTATTAGCACAAAACCGCGTTGAACAGCAAGCCTAGTGGGAGTGTAATGTGATTGATGAAAATTATAAGGGCTTGTTTAGTAACCATCCAAATAGTGCCATATTCTATTCTTTTGTTTTTTAGAGTAGTTTTGGAACAAAATCATGTTTAATAAAATTTTTGTTCTCGGGAACAAATTTTTATTTTTTTGTTCCTAGAAGTAAATTTGGAACATAATAATAAAAAAAAGCTAATTCTTATTTTCGGGAATAATTCTAGAATCAAGCCCATATTTTCTTTTCTTCTTCATCCATTGCTACGGTTGCCATCCATTGCTGTCTGCCACCCACTGTTGCCCATTGTCGCTAGTTGCGGCAACCGGATGCAGCAAGGCTCGCCTAGCCCCAAAGTGAGGCCAAGCGGGCCTTGCCCTACCTCGACAAGGCTCGGCCAACAAGGGCCGAGCTCGCCGAGGGCCGGCGACGCTCCGGTGAGGTCGCTTGAAGAAGAAGAATAGGAGAGAGAAAGGAAAAAAAAAAAGAAGAAAAAAGGAAAAAGGTAATAAAATTATTTAAAAATTAAAAGAAAATAATTTGGAGTAGAAATTTTGAGTACAGTACTAAACGCAATTTTATCCCAAAATCAGAAATTTTAGGCAGTTACCAAATAATTTAAAATACTTAGAAATTGTTCCTAGGAATAGAACAAAAAAGAATAATTTCTAATCAGAAATTGTTCTCAAAACGAGAATCGTTATCAAACGTCGTCTAATTCACAAAACGAAATTCCTGGTTTCATAGAATTTTTAAATTTCACCAATTATTTCGTGAATTATATTTCATTCTTTCTAGGGCTGATTCATAGCCTAATAAGTATCATTTTTGATGTGTTACTTTTCAATAACCCAATATTATTCTAATTTTTCATTTTCAAAATTTTTTGAAATATGTGGGGGATTGTTGGATATTTCAATAGTTTTGAAATATTGAAAGTTATTAATTTTTGTAACGGTTTATTACCGTTATCAATTCGTAATGATTTTTGCCCACCATCTATATAAAATGGTTTTGTAACGTTTTATAATGGTTATTTGATGATCATGTAACGGCATGACTTTCTAACGGTTTATAACATTGGATTTATTTTATAACAATTATACTACGGTAATCTTCTTCAATAAATGCCAATTTATCGTAATTGTTTCTTAATGGCTTTCTCTTTCTTTTACCTATAAATTGCTTGTTCAAACATAATGCGAAAGCTATATTGATATTTCAAAACCAGAATATCTTTGTTTCTATATTCCTACTTACACACCTTTCTTTTCATTGCTGGATTATATACATAGTGCCGTTTCTGTTTCCTTCTAATATTTAGTGCAAAGTATAGGAGAAAGTCTTTTGTATCTTGAAAGGATAGTGGCTAGAGCCTTATGCACCATGTTTTGTACTCTGAGGGATAAAATTATCCTTAGGGATAATGCTTGCATGCATCAGACAATTCATTTTATATTCTAATCTTTTTTTTTTTTTTTTTTATGTGTTTCCAATTATTATTATTATTTCTCATGTATTTTTAATAATTTGCCAACGTCTCCGTGGCTTGATTTCTCTGAACTTGTCCAATGCTGGATTCTTCGATCAAATACCAATAGAGTAATCGTGCTTGACGAAGTTTTGTATTATCGATCTTTCTCTTCTTTATTTTCCTGGACTTGATACACTAAAGCTCAAGAATCCGAATTTGAAGACCTTGATTGGAAACCTTACGGAGCTAGTTATGACATCTCGAAATTTGGCCATTGTTTCAAATATATGAAATAGTTATTTTATCGACACGTTTATGGCTATTTTACTCGGAACTGATTACTCACGAGTTAACTAATCTATTAGGTGAGGTTGTTAAGGGATATAAACGTGGCAGACTAGAGAATTTAATTAGATATCGACCACTCGACCATAATAATCGGCAAGGGTCAATACAACACCGTTATAAATTGATTAGCGAACGGATATAAGCCAATTCGATGGAAGTACGTAGTCAAATTGCGGATGGTTCCACACGATTACGATATTTGCATCGAACGACAATAAATTGATTTTCTATCGATATTATATTCAGGATACATAATTGAACCCTCATGATTACATGACAGCCAAGCGTCATCTACGATTTGGAGATGCACAAATGCAGATCGAAAATTATCGACCACGGGTCAAATGCGCTAAAACCCCTAAAAGCTATTCGGTAGATTAGGTCGTACTAAAGTAGCATTCAATCGATTTTAACCTCGAAGTTTAATTCGATTTCGGGAATCAAACATTCGAGCATGTCACGATTTATTTATTGGACATCGTCTCATCTTTTGGTGAATTTTTGTCGAGTCCAAAATTTTGCGGAAAAAACGGTTTTGGACAAAAAGAAAATGAAAATGAAGTTCGGATGGGTAGACAAATTAGGATTCTCTACCCCAAGAAGCTCTAATTTGAGAGAGCTAAAAATTTGATTGGGGGAAAGAAGATGGGCATTGAAGACTTTTGTGCCAAGAGTGATGATTGACTTAGATATTTTGCTAAGGTTTTTGATTGGTTGTTGCATTTTCTTCTCTCTCTCTGCCTCTCTCACGCGTAAATCCCCCCTGCTGCCCATCTTCCCCTTCTGCTCTTTCTTATTTTCTTCCTTCACGTTCTTCATCCCCACCACTCTCTCCCTTCTTTCATCTACCATCAGCCCCTCCCCTCCTCAAGCCAACAAACCCATCCCCACGCCAACGTCATCTTCTTTGTGGCTTCCTCATCCACTGCTAGAACAGCCCTTCCATCATCCCTTCTCTTCTCCAGCTCACCCTAGCATACCACGCCACCATCCAGCGCCATCTTCACCAACAGCACCGCAGCTCCACCACACCACCAGCTTCACGCCTCACGCCACCACCTCACCAGTACCGGCCCCAACTTCACCGAGCCACCCCCTGCCACCAGCCTCGCCAGGCACCTCCACCGACCAGCCCGAAGCCGAGCGAAGCCCTTCTTGGCCGAGAACTTGTAGGATTAGCCACCACCACCGTCGAGCCTTTGTTCAAGCCGTGGTTGTCTTGTGTTTTCGTCACCGTCGCGTCGTTGTCGCCGTCACCACGAGCCTGCTGCTGTCGAAAACTCTGAGTTAACTCCCTCATCTTTGATTAGGCCGTTAATTGCGCTTAAGGTGGTTAGATTAGTGCTAATGAGGGTTAGTATTAGTTAAGCCTAGATTAGTCTTAATTAAGCTTGGTTTAGTTTAATTGAGGTTAAGATTGGTTTAGATTAATTTTAATTACGATTAGCCTAAGTAACTACGATTATATTAATTAATTATTGTTAGATTAATTAATTGAGTTTAGTTTAATTAATCATAATTTATTTATTTTAATCGTCATTTATTTAATTAATCGCAATTAGCGTAATTAGTGATAGAGTAGTCCTTACGTAGAATTTTATGCTCGTTTTTTTTGGATGAATTTATGTTTGATTTTGATGGCATCTACGTACAATATGATGCAATTGATTACTCTATGGTAGTTATTGATTTTCAATACAAACCTCGATTTCATGGACAATTAAATGGAAAAATGTGAGGTGTCGGGTTTGGACGCCGAATTTTTCGTGCTAGATAAAATCGTGTAGTTTTAAAATGGGAGTGTACTAAGTTTAACAGTTCGATTTTGAATAGGTGATCACGCACGATTATTTTACCATGATTTTTAAGTAAGAAAAATTGGCTAAGTTCAATATTTGAAAACAAAGTATGGTGTTCTTAGCTAAATATGTGCTTGCATGGTCACTTAATAGAACCCGACACTCGACGAGAGTTGGGGGCAATGCCCGATTTTATTGGATGCTCGACGGGGGTCTGGAAGCCGAGTCGCAGTTGAGGCTAGACCGATGCTCCTTTATGGAATGCTGTCTAGGTAGGGGTTCTAGACGTAGCCGTGCTCGATGGGGCGGAACAATGCCCGATTATGCCAGAAGACCGCCAACTCTTGTGTTGGTTGTGGCTCGAGGGGTCGTAATAATTGGAACATGTGTGAATGATTGTGATGCATTGCACTTGATTATGGGATAAAACTGTTAGGCATGGTATGGGACGTGCCAAAATAGGTTTTTCCTTATAATCGGGACCCATGTGAATGCTTGGAGAATGAGAATTTGCGTCGTTGTTAACCTTTTTCAAGGCCGTAGCATGGAGATCTGTTGAGTGCAGCTGTTGTGGGCGTGAGATGCGTAACCTTTTTGGCTAGCCCTATCGTTAGCGAAGTTTAGGTTAACCTCGAGCCCTGAAGGTTTTTTGAGAGGGTCGATAGAAAGTGACTGTAGAAAGACTTGTAATTATTAAACTTCCTAGGGGTAACAGTTGATAAATAAATTGTGGTTTTTGGGAAATCGTTGTCGTGTTTTACTATCCCTATTATTGTTAATTGACTGGGTGTTTAATTTAATTCGCTTTAGTATGTGTTTATTTGAAAGATAAAAAGAATGGGTTAGCAACGCGTCCTGGGACGTTGCATTTTTCATTGATTGCTGAGGTTTGTTCATGTACTCGATGTTTGGGGCGTGACATCCTTGTTGAAATAGTATCAGAGCCTAGTCAATGTCTAGAGTGATAAGGTGCAATGGGTTATGAGATAGTTAGTTAGGAAATACATTTTCCTTACGCTTATGCTTGTGATTGATGGATTGTTTGTGTGAGTCACTCAGATTTCTAATTCTGTGTTAGAATTGAAAAGTAGGTTCTATAAATATTCTGTGAGATGAGCGATCTTGAGTAGAGAGCCCCTCAGAGAAGGGCCGTAGTAGCTGTGATAGGTGCCAGAGGGAGGGCACTAAGACGAGTGGGTACTAAAGAGAGCATCAACTCAGACTAGTACTGGGGGAAGAGTTTTGCCTCAGGCTGGTGCTGGAAGAGGAGAACCAGGCGATCCTAGGCTGGATGGGACCATACAGGTGCTAGAGACTCGAGGGAATATGACCGTTCAGCAGGCTTAGAACCAAGCTGCTACTACCATCGCTGCCACTGCTGTTGCCAATGCTGTTGCTACTGTTGTCGCCGCACCTGCTGAAATCCCACTAGGAAATGGGAATGGTGAACAGCTTATGCATAAGTTGGTGGAGCAGTTCCTTAAACTAAAGCCACCAAGGTTCACAGGAGTGGGCAATCCTAAGGCTACAACCCTATGGATCTAAGAATTAGAGAAAGTCATCGTACTGCTGAGGTGCTCTGAAGAGGACAAGGTAATCCTGACCGTCTACTAGTTGCAAGGTAACACAAGTACTTGGTGGTTGGCCACCAAAGGGAGAGTGTTTCTTGAAGGTACGGTCTTGGAGTGGGATACCTTCGTGGAGGCCTTCTATGGGAAGTAATTTTCAGATTGCATGAGGGAGTAGAAAATGGGCGAGTTCCAACGTCTCCGTCAGAGTCAGACGTCTGTGGACCAATACGAGGCGAAGTTTGTTGAGTTGTCCAAGTATGCACCAAGGCTAATCTAGGACCCGGTGGATAGGGCAAGGAGGTTCAAAGATGGTATGAGGCTAGAGATTAAGGACCCATTGGTGCTGCTGAATCTCAAGGATTATGATGAACTGCACGAGAGGACCCAACTGATCGAGAGGAATTTGAATGAACGGGCCGCCACATCTGGGTTGCAATTCGTGCACAATAGGGATAACAAGTAGTTTGGGAAGATGCCGATGAAGGGAGGAAAGTATTCCATTCCTCCCAACTTGAAGGGTGGAACTGGAAAGCCGACACCCAACTTGAATGGTGGGTACCAATTTTGTGGAAGAAACATGGATCGGGCCTATGTTTTGCTAGAATGGGAGTGTGCTACGGATGTGGCTAGCATGGCCACCAAATAAAGAATTGTCCGCGTAGGCCCATGGGAGCATAGGCACCACTTATTGCATATGGGACAAAAATGGGAAGTGCATCGTAGAACGCACAATAGGGCATTTTGAACAGGCCTCTAATGCAAGGAAGAGTGTATGCTGTCACCCGAAGGGAGGCGGAGGACTCACTGAACGTGGTTACAAGTACAGTCTTGTTGAATGACCATGTTGCTTATGCTTTATTTGATCATAGAGCTACCCATTCATTTACTGCTGAGCAATTCATAAAAGTTAGAAGGGTTGAGTCCGAAACCGTTGGAAGCAATCATTAGTATATCCACCTTGTTAAAGGATAAAGTGTTGTTTGCGATAAGGTGTTTTGGTTGCAAATTAGTTTTTGGTGAGCGAGAGGAAATGATAGATTTGATTGTGCTGGCAATGTTTGATTTTGATGTGATTATTGGTATGGATTGGCTCACCAAGTAACAAGCTACTGTAGACTATTATTGTAAAGCGATTCAGTTTAACCCGTTAACGGGTGAAAGTTTCGAATTTATTGGAAGTTGAGGAGGACCCTTGATTACCTTAATCTTGTCGCTTAAGGCAACTTGATTGTTAGAGGTGGGTTGCCAAGGTTATTTGGCAACCGTAGTTGATACGTCAGTTGAGGAGCCAAGAATGGAGGACATCGCCATGGTGCAGGAGTTTTCTGATGTGTTTCCTGAGGAATTGCCCGGTTTGCCCCCAAAAAGGGAGATAGAGTTTGTGATTGAGTTGGCCCTTGGGACGGAGCTAATTTCTAAGGCCCCTTACTACATGGTGCTATTTGAACTAAAGGAACTGAAGGTGTAGATACAGGAGTTGTTGGACAAAGGAAGAAGGATGGTTCGTTGTGCCTTTGCATTGACTATCGGCAACTCAATCAGATAACGATCAAGAACAAGTATTCATTGCCAAGGATTAATGACTTGTTTGATTAGTTACATGGAGCATCGATATTTTCCAAGATTGACCTAAGGACAAGTTACCATTAACTAAGGATTAAGAATGAGAATATACCGAAGACGATTTTTCGTACGCATTACGGCCATTATGAATTCACCGTAATGCCATTCGATTTGACCAATGCACCAGCTACTTTTATGGATTTGATGAATCAAGTGTTCAAGGAGTATCTGGAGTAGTTCGTGATTGTGTTTATCAACAACATCTTGGTGTATTCAAGAAGTCCAGAGGAGCATGAAAGACACTTAAGGATGGTGTTTCAAACTCTACAAGAACATGAGTTGTACGCCAAGTTCAGTAAGTGTAAATTTTGGCTAACTCCTGTAGCTTTCTTAGGTTACGTGATTTCTGGCGAAGGGATTTTTGTGGACCTGGCAAAGATTGAAGCTGTTATAAACTAGCCGAGACCAACAGCGGTGACTAAGATCCGAAGTTTCTTGGGATTGACAGGCTATTATAGACGATTCGTGGAAATTTTTTCTGCAATAGCCACGCCTTTGACTCGATTACTAAAGAAGGAAGAGAAGTTTGACTGGACGAATAAGTGCGAGTGTAGTTTCCAAGATTTCAAGTAGAAGCTAACTACCGAACCTGTGTTGAAAATTTTGTCTAGACCTAGAGAATATGAGATTTATGGCAATGCGTCGAACAGAGGACTAAGTTGCATTTTAATGCAACATATGAGAGTTGTCGCATATGTGTCTCGTCAGCTGAGGCCTTATGAGTTGAATTATCCGACGCATGACTTGGAATTAATAGTGATCATCTTTGCCCTGAAGATTTGCAGACATTACTCATGTGGAGAAAAGTTCCAAATCTTTACGGATCATATAAAGTGTGTTTATATGAAATTAGGCTGTCTTGTTTTTCTATTCCATGCATGTTATTGTCCAGGGTTTGTTTAATTCGCTTCTACATGTGTATAAAATAAAAAAGGTCGACGATGCATCCTGGGAACGTCGCAAGTTTTAGTCGACTGTCGAGGGGTGCACACGCACCCGGGGTTAGGGGCGTGACATCCTCACTCGAAGTGGTATTAGAGCTGGTTAGTATTTGGAGTGATAAGGTGCGATGGGTCTTCGGATAGTTAATAGGAAATGCCTTTTTCTTATACAAATGTATGTGACTGATTAACTGATTGGTAGATTGTTTTGTATGGGTCACTCAATTTCTAATTCTAGATCGGAATTAGAAAGTAGGTTCTATAAAGAGTTTGCAGAATGAGTGGTTCGGAGCAAATGATTGTTGCATTCGTGTCTCGGGATAGGATGCCAACTAAGGTTGGTACTTGAGGAAGAGCGTCGGCCTGAGTACCGCTGTAGGCTGGTACTAAGAGTGTAGCAGCACTAGGCGATCCTAGGTTCGACAGGATCGTTCAGGCGCTAGAGACGTTGGGAAGCATTTTGGTCCAGCAAGCTCAGGATCAAGCTGCCGCTGCCACTGTCGTCGCCAATGTCGTAGTTGCCGTTGCTGCCACACCTACTGAGGTTCAACCTGGAGATGTGATATGGGAGCGAGCTGCTATGTCTAAGTTATGGTTTGTGCACAATAGGGTTAACGATTGGTCTGGGAAAAAACTAATGACAGAAGGAAAGTACCCTAGTCGTCCCACTCGAAGGAGTAGAATTGGAAAGCCAGCACCTAACTCGATCGGTGTGTGTCATTCCTGTAGGAAAAGACATGGATCCTCTCTGTGTATTAAAAAAAAAAAAAACAAGGGTTTGTTACAGGTATCGCTAGTACGACCACCTGATTAAGGATTGTCTGCATAAGCCCATAGGATCGCAACTACCACCGTCGCCGATGGAACAGAATAGAGAGAATGTGCTGTAGAACACATATTAGGGTATTTAGAATAGGCTTCTGGTGCAAGGAAGGGTGAATGTTGTCACCTGACAAGAGGCAAAGGACTCACCAAATGTGGTCACAGTAAGGTGTTCTGGTAGAGTGGGAGCGTGTTACGGATATGGCTAGCTCGGCCATTAGGTGAGGAACTGTCTATGTAGGTCCAGGGAGCACAGGCACTACTACCGCAAATAGGGCGTTACTAGGATGGCGAAGGGGACAGGGATGAATCGAGTTGTGCACCAGACAAAAAGGGCAGTGTTTCTAGAACAACTTTATTAGAATGGCGTAGTGGAATTTTGGTTAAGCTTATAGAACCTTAGTTTGCTGTAATGAAGTCGTAGAAAGTAGAATCGCTGACTAGAGTTGTACTTGATGATTTTGCATATGTATAACTTTGATATCATATATGAAAAGGTTTGGCTCAAGGAGCCTTTTGTTGTTATGAATTGTTGTCATAATGTAATACAGTTGACCCATTGACAGATGAAAGTTTCGAATTTATCGAAAGTTGAGGAGGACCCTCAATCCCTTTAATCTCATCGCTTGAGGCAACCCGTTTGTTAAACGGGGGTTGCCAAGGCTATTTGACAACTGTTGTGGATACGGCAGTTGAGGAGTATGAAAGACATTTTAGGACAGTGCTTCAGACTCTGTGAAATCATGGATTGTACACCAAGTTTAGTAAGTGTAAGTTTTAGGCTGACTTGTGTCACTTTCCTAGGTCATGTGATTTCAGGTGAATGAATCTATATGGGCTTGACCAAGATTGAAGCCATGATCAACTGGCCGAGATTGACGACAGTGACTGAGATCAGAAGCTTTTTGGATTAGCAGGTTACTACAGATGGATCGTGGAAGGATTTTTAGCAATAGTCATGCCAATGATGCGATTGTTGAAGAAGGAAGAAAAGTTTATATGGACAGGTGTGAGCGTAGTTTTCAAGAGCTTAAGTAGGAGCTGACTACTGCACCAGTCTGACAATTCCATTTGGTCTTGGAGGATACTCTATAGTGATGCGTTATTCAGAGGACGGGGTTGCGTGTTAATGTAGCATGGCGGAGTTGTTGCATACACGTCCCGTCAGTTGAAACCTCATGAGTTGAATTACCTGACGCATGACTTAGAACTTGTAGCGATTATCTTTACTTTGAAGATTTGGATACACTACTTGTGCGGAGAGGGGTTTCAAATCTTTTCAGACCATCAGAGTTTCAAGTACTTATTCTCTTAGAAGGAGTTGAACATGAGACAGCGTCGTTGGATGGAACTTCTCAAGGATTATGATTGCAACATCTTGTATCACCCCGGAAAGGCTACTGAAGTTACATATATGTTGAGTCGAAAGTCATCAATTGCACAGATGGTGATTCAGGAATGGATTTTATTTGAAGGAGCTCGAGATTCGGTTTTTAAATTTGAGGTAGGCCACTTTTCAAATCTTATGGCCACCCTCGGAATTGAATCGGAAGTGCATATCATATCCATAAGATCCTGCAAGAAGATGTAGATAAGAGAAAGGCTGACTTTCAGATTTTTTATGACGGAACACTGAGATTTTGTGGACGATTGGGTACCTGACGATGTAGAGTTTAAGGAGGAGATTTTGTAAGAAACTCATTATAGCAGTTATAGCATTCATCCAGGCAGTACAGAGATATATCATAATCTGCGTCAACACTATTGGTGGACCGGTATGAATGCGGATATCACCAAACATGTCACCCAGTGTCTAACGTGTCGGCAAGTGAAGGCACAACGCTGTAAGCCGGGAGGACTTCTACAACCTCTCCAGATTCTTGAGTGGAAATGGGAACACATCATAATGGACTTTGTGATGGGCTTACCAAGGAGTCAGAGGGGGTAATGATTCCATATGGGTTATGGTTGGTAAATTGACGAAGTCTGCTCACTTTATCGCCGTATGAAAGGACTACGCCTTAGATAGGTATGCAGAGTTGTACGTGCGTCAGATAATTCGTCTACATGGAGTGCTAGTGACGATTACTTCTGATTGAGACCCGAAGTTCACAGTAGCCTTTTGGAAAAGTTTACAGACTGCTTTAGGAACGAAGCTACAGTACAGTATGACCTATCATCCATAGACAGATGGCCAGTTTAAGAGTACAATTCAAACCCTTGAGGACATGTTGCGAGATTACGTGTTGGACTTCAAAGGAAGCTGGGAGGAACAGCTTCATTTAGTTGAGCTTGTCTACAATAACAGTTATCAGAAAAGCATTCAGATGGCACCGTTTGAAGCGTTGTATGGTAGAGGGTGTGAAACTTCAGTGTGTTGGGGTGAAGTCAAAGAGCAGGAGATTACCGGCCTAAAATTGGTTCAATAGTTAGTGGATGCCATTACAATTATTTGAAAAAGACTCAAGACTGTTCAGAGTGGTTAGAAAAGTCATGCAGATAAGCGTCGAAGACCTTTGGAATTTCAAGTTGGTGAGTACGTCTTTCTGAAGGTGCCACCAATGAGGGGTACTTTGTTCTTCGGTAAGAGGGGAAAGCTAAGTCCGAGATACATAGGTCCCTTTGAGATTATGGAAAGGATAGGGATTTTGGCGTATCGTTTTACTTTGCCGTGGAGACTAGCGCAAGTGCATGACGTCTTCCACATGTCAATGTTGAGAAAGTAAGAGACTAACCCGACCCATGTGTTGAATTTTGAAGAATTAGACGTGAACGACAGAGTGTCATATGTGGAGAGACCAGTTCAGATTAGGGACCGTAAGGAAAGGTTCTACATACCAAGATGATCTTGTTACTCAAAGTGGTTTGGCAACACCAGGGCACGAAAGAGTGACTTGGGAAAGTGAAGATTCAATGAGACGATAGTACCTCTACCTTTTTGTTTAAAAATTTGTAATAATTTAAATTTCAAGGATGAAATTTTTATAAGAGGGGAAGAGTTGTGATATCTTGATTTTCAACCCTGTTTTCGATGAAATGAATTGGGCTTTTCATCAACGCGCCTGTAGCCTTTTTCTCTGAGTTGGCCACTCATGAGATAATAAGTTTATCAAGTGAAGCTGTTAAAGAATCTAAATGTGACAAACTTGAGAATTCGATCATAAAATCGATTGCTCGATCGTGATAATCAAGAAGAGTCAATATGTAACCGTTATAAGCGATTAGTGATTGGATATAGGTCGATTTGACGGAAGCACGCAATTGAAGTGTTAGTGATTCCACTTGATTGCAAAGTTCACGTCGAACATGACTAACCCAATTTTCTATCGATTCGGTACCATGTGCCTGTATTTGAAATCTCGAGATTTTCACGACAACCAAGAGTCGCTAATGTGTCAAAAATGTATAATGTGAATCGAAAATTATCGACCACGGGTCAAAAATGCAAAAAATTCATAAAAGCTACCCCGTAGGTTAGGTCACACTAAAATCGTGTTCGGTTGAAATTAACCATGGAATTGAACTCGAATTAAGAAATTGAAATTTGTCATGTCACGATTTATTTTAGAAACATCGACTCATCCTCCTAATAATTTTTAGCGAGTCCAAA
Source organism: Eucalyptus cladocalyx (assembly GCA_017140615.1). Lineage (NCBI taxonomy): Eukaryota > Viridiplantae > Streptophyta > Magnoliopsida > Myrtales > Myrtaceae > Eucalyptus > Eucalyptus cladocalyx. The sequence continues at coordinate 11,958,417 of CM029516.1, read as the reverse complement.
TTTTCTGCGAAAGATCAAAGTTAGGCAATTTCGGACCGGGAAAATTGGAGGGCCATTTTTGTGTGGATTTTTGGCGTTCAAGTGGGATCATTTTGGCAAGGAAAATCATGGATTGGATGTGGATACCTTGGCTAGTATTTTTGGGCATCAATTGTGATTAATTTGAAGTGGAATTGAAATGAATTGAAGGGAAAATGCACAAAATTCGTAGCTTAGGTGGTGTGCAACATTTGGACCACCTTTGGTGGCTTCTTGAGGAAGATTGGGAAAGATAGAGCAGCTGAGCTCAACCATGGACTTTGGGGGCCTTTTGATGAGTGTTTTGGAGATATTTGTGAAAACTTTGAGGCCTTGTGGTCCCCTTCAGCTACAGCCCATCTTCTTCTTCTTCCTTGCCTTTGTTTTGTCTATTGTTGTTGTGTTTTGGAGCTAGAAAACTAGAGGAAGCCTGTTGAGGCTGCGTTTCGTTTAGCATTTGCAATGGACTTTAAGTCCAATGCAAATGCTAAAAGCCTAAAACTATTTGGGAAAATGCAATTGTGTATGGTAAATAATTTCAGCATTCAACGGAATCTTTGAAAGCCCAAAGCTAGTCCCTACTAGCTTTGGGCTTTCAAAATTTTGAAGGTAAGTTGAAAGCTGAAAGCCGATTTCAAAGTTGAACTAAATAGTCCAGCATTTCCCCAAGGGCTTTCAGGTTTGAAAGCTCATTGGAAATGCTGAACTAAATGTAGCCTAAGAACTAGAGAGGTCGAGCTAGCCACAGCTCGTGCATTGCTTGCGAGCCAATAGCCACTGTCCGCTAGTCCATTCGAGCACACCAGCTCACGCTAGCACTGCTAGTCGCTCGTCATCTGTTTAGCAGCTGTTGTGCCAACTAGCAGCTCCCTCGGTTGCATCTAGCACCATTAGTAGCCACCTATTCTAGCCCCACTCAGCCCAAAGCAGCCCCGAGTAGCTCCAAGCAGAATCAAACCTCCAGCTCGAGCCGTGGGCTTGTTGGTTGTTTTTCAGTGCCTTCCAAGCCTCCTTTGGAGTTGCCGTAGACACGGGTCCTCACCGCCTTCGCGTCGCCGTCACTGTGAATTCGTTTGCTCACTAATCCGGTGAGTTAACACCCTAATCCTTGATTAGGTTGTTAATTACATTCAAGAGGTTAGTTTAGTGATAATTAGCTTAGTTAGATTAGTACTAAGTGAGATTTGCCTTAAGATGGATTAGTGTTAATCTAGAATGGTTAGATTAGCCCTAAGATAGATTATTATTGATCTAATTAGTGAGATTAGCACTAATGAGAAGTGATTAGTCTAATATAGTGGATTTTTCCCAGATCTAATTTTTGGACTCTCGTCGTTTGCCATTTTTGTGGAATGAAATGTGATGAGATTTTGAGGTTAATTCCTTCTTAAAAAATGTTTTAGACATCCTCAGCTATGACATATTTTATTCAAGAATTTAGGGATTTAAAAAGAAGGAGATTTTAGCTCTGTCATTTCAAAACAGAACCTCTGTTTTCGCTAGAACCGGTGACCTTTTGGAATTCAATGGCTTTTTATCAACTCTTATGGTTCGAATTTCGAAATGGTTTCTTCACGAAAGTTGTTTCTCACATCTTTTGGTTTAACATAATCAAATGTTAGATCAAATGGACAAGTTTTGGATCTTGAACTGAGCTGGTTTTGGAAAATAGACTTTCTGAAAACGGACCTAGTTTTTGTACTGGATTAAGCGATTTACTGGGCTTAATCTAGGAGGATCTAGGTTAATATGTTTGCACTAAAAATGTTCGTTTATGTGTGCCTTACAATATATTAAAATTTGTGTATTTTCCAAACTGGTTTGATTAGATTTCTGGATTTAAACTCGGAGACGTGCGAGTGGACCATTTCTGCCGGTTAGGACCAGTAGTTTTGGTGATTGTTCTTGATGTTGTGTTTGTTGAACCATGCCTATTTGGTGATGTGGTTGCTTTGTGATATACTTAGAAGTTATGTGTGATGATGCATGTATGGTTGTGCCATGGTCGTGGTTTATTGTTATTGCTTTATGTGGCAACTATTGAAAGATGTTGAGATGTGTTGAGAAAACCAAATGGTTGTGAGTAGGTAAATTACTAAGTGTGCACAATAATGAAATTTCGTATGAACCATCTATAGAACCTTGTACCATTACTTATGATAGTTGAGAATTAAGTGTTATACGATAGCATGACTTTGTGGGAGCCACCTCTAATGTGTAGGTATAAGATACCTACTCGGTGACCTCTATGAATTGTTTGATGAGTAACATGATGCGTTCCAGTTATTGAACGTAATTACTGTATGCATGCGTTTTATGAGGTGCACTAATGTGCAAGTAGGTGTTGTGGTGAGGTAAGTTTTGAGTGATGTATGTTTAGCACTTTGTTGAGTGAATTTTCGTCCTAATAGGGGTTTAGAGTGTCGACTCACTAAGATTGATTTTCACCCCGTTGTTGTTTACAATTTTTCAGATCCTTAGTTTGGAGATACCGGAGGGTGTCATGGAGGATCCTGAGCCAGAGTCAAAGGGATCCGAAGTAGAGGTTGTCTGATAGTTCTTTTAGGGCAAACCTTAGTGTGCAGACTTGTAGGATTGACTTGGATTGTATATAAAGTGTGTTTATATGAAATTAGGTTGTTCTACTTTTCTATTCCATTATGTTGTTGTCTGGGGTTTGTTTAATTCGTTTCCGCATCTGCATAAAATAAAAAGGGTTGGCGACGTGTCCTGGGAGCGTCGTAAATTTTAGTTGACCGCTAAGGGGTGTGTGTGCACTTGGGGTTCGGGGCGTGACACAGGGTCTAAAGGTCTCAGGATTAAGGATCGGCCCAGTCTCCTTAGGAACTAGATTAGGACTGGCCGGGCTGGGCCGGTCCAAAGTCAGTCATAGGTTGACCCTGGATCGATGCTCACCTCGTGACATCCTAAAAATTCAGTCCTATTTTAAATTGAGAATTTAACTAGGAATCGACTATTCGACTGTGCTCATCTGCAGAGATCATTACGGCACAGTAAAGATCGATTAGAGATCAAAGATAAGTCGGTTCAATTGAAATGTGAGGCCAAACGTGAGTGATTCTACCAAACTACAAAATTCTCATCAATTGGCACTAGACTAATTTTTCTGTCGTTTTGGTACCTTGTGTTCATATTTGAAATCTTGAGATTTTCAAGACCACCGAGAGTCGCCAATGTGTCGAAGAAGTACATTATGACTCCCGAAATAAATCGATTATGGATCAATTGCACGAAAAATTTCTAAAAGTTACTCGGTTGGCTAGGTTACGCTAAAATCGCGCCATATTAAAATTAACCGAAAATTTAAATTCAATTTCAAAATTTGAAAGTTTTGTCATTTCACGTGTTATTTTAGGAACGTCGACTCATCCTCCAAAATTTTTTCTGCAAATCGAGATTTTTGGCGAAATTTCAAAGTGAGGCCGTTTTTGTCTGGAAAATTCAGGGGACCCTTTTTTTTTTTTATCACATTTTTGGGATGCAAGTTGGTTCTATTGGTGAGGAAAAATGTCAATTTGATTGAAGATAAGTTGGTGGAATTTATAAGGGCCGGATTGCATCAATTTAAGAGAATGGAAGAGAATTTGGGGGAAAATGTGTAAATTCGTAGCCCCCTTGGTCCTTAACTTTTGACCATTTGGGAAGCTTCTTGAGGAAGCTTGGTGGCTGAAATTGGATGAGGAGGCCAGTCGGCCTTGGTGGGGCATGGTCAAGGGGACAAAGGGGTGAGGTTGAAGTCAATTGGGACCCTCTAAGCTTTGTTGTCCCCCCTCTTCTCCATTTAGTCGGCTTCTCCATTTCTAGACTAGTAGAGCTCCCAAAATTTGTAGAAAATAAAGCAGCACACGCCCTACCATCGCAACCGCTCGTTGAGCCACTAGCCACCATCGCATCACCCATGTTGCTTTAGTCCGCTTGTCCAGCCATCGTCCATGCCCAAGTCTTCGAACAGAGCACATTTGCCCGTCGTTCATAGTCATTTAGTCATCGTCGTGGTCGCTGAAGCTACCGCTTGCCCTCGCTTAGGCCGTTGCAGCCTTTGCTGGTCCTGTCTTGTCTAACCAACCTTCAATTTAGCCCTTGCCATCCTAGGACAGAGCCAAAACCCAGCAAGGAGCAATGCACTATTTGGCTCGCTTTGGATTAGTTCTGGGCCTCGAATGGTGCCCCCGCTTTTAGAGTTTGTGGCCTGTCTCTGCCTCATCGTCCTTGTGAACTCATCGAAATTCAAAACCAGTGACTTCACTCACTAATCTCCACTTAAGAAATTAATTATGCTTAATGGTTGATTAGTTTAAGTTAAGTTTGGTTTAGGTGGTTAGTTAGAACGGATTAGCAATTTAATTGTTTGGTATTGCATGTTAGGTGGCTAGAGTAATGTATTTAGTGACTAGATAAGCTATAGTATTTATCTAGTTAGGTTTGGAATTTTTCCAGGCCTATTTTGGTGTTTATTTAGGCTTTTCTAGCCTAAGTTGCATTTATTGGTATTTATTAATTAATTTTGATAATTATTTAATTAATTATTATTTTCCGAAAATTAGACCGGGATAGGTGGTGACTGGAATTTCTTGCTGATTGCAATTGTGTGGTTGGGTTATTTAATTGAATGCTGTTTTGCGCTAATTGAGTGGAATTTGTAATTTTGGGAATTTATCCCAAAATTGAATATTTTTGGTATTTAATTAGAAAATACCGTGCATTGGTTTACAACGTCAAAAATGAGCTTATGGATTGTTGGAATGAGTGGGATTTTCAAAAGGAAAAATATTGTATTTTGGCTAAGGCCAATCGTGTATCCATACACGATTATTTTTATCGGGTATGATAACAGTGGTGAAATTGTCGAATGATTAGGATATTATACTTTAGTAGACTGCGGGCTTTGATATGTTAGCTTAGTGTGAGCAATATACCGGTATACTATATCAGCTTGCGGGCTTTGATATATCAGCTTTGGGTGAGCAGTATACCTTAGTAGCTTTTGGTGAGCATTGTGAGTATACTATATTAGCCTACGAGTTTTGATATGTTAGCTTTGGGTGAGTAGTATACTCTGTTATCAGCTTCTGGCGAGTTATATTAACTATCAGTTTTTGATGAGCTATACTATTTATCTTCAGCTTATGGTGAGCAGTTCTTAATGTGATTGAACTTGATAGATAGTATTGAATAAGTTGACCGAAGGAAGGTCTTGTTGGTATGAAATCGACTAGATCGATTGATCAATGACTCAATCTAATTTGATGACTTAATTTGATTTGAGTTGAATTGATTGGTTAAGTGGTTGAATTGTACTGACTTGCAGGAAGGAACGAAGGCAAAGGTAAGTCATATGACTTGTGCTTGTGTTTAAGCAGCCCTTTGGGCATATTTTCTTCCTAGTCGGTACTTAGGGGGTGAACTTGCTGAGACGTTGTCTCACCCCGTAGTGGGATAATATTTTTAAGTCCTTAGATGGCAGCTCCTCTTGAGCATTTTGGCTAGCCGAAGAAGGTCACCAAGCAAGTATCTTATATTTCGCTTCATGGGAACCCTCGAGGATGGGTCTATGAACTCATGAGGTCTGTGGTTTGAGTTGATGTGGGTCTACCCCATCAATACAGATCGTGGTATCGTCATGAGCGGAATGGATAAAGAGAAGGTCCCATATTGGAATATGAGGTTCCTATGTTGGTGCTTAAGCTTGCTTTTGGAAAAGGCACGGTGGACCCTCTTGGTGGTTCAGTAGTGGACCCGAGTCTATCAGATTCAGGGTCCCCGGAGTATTCGGTTGAAGACTCGAATGATTAGAGGATCTATAGCCCTCTAACCCCACCTTTTTGCAGACCTTGTATATATCGACTAATATTGTATATGACTTAGTTTGATATGTATATAAGTGTGCCGTGGTTCAAAATTTGTGACCTTACTTTTTTATCTCATCTTTCTGTTGTCAGGAGATTTAATTATTCGCTTCCGCATACGCATTAAAATCAATGGGTCGGTGACGCGTCCTGGGATGTTGCTATTTAATCGACCACCAAGGGATGGGCGCATGCTCGGAGGATCGGGGCATGACACACCCTAATTCCATGCCCCTCTAGTTCACTTTTCCTTTTCTTTCTTTTATTTTTATATATTGGTTATTCCCTCTTTTTATTTTCTTTTATTCCACTCAAAGTAAAGATAACAACCATTTTTTCATCGTTGTACTTATGTCATTTTTTTCTTCTTATTATTCTTTTTAGTGTAATATAAGAGACATTTATTTTTAGTTTTTGCTTATTTGATTTTTCATTCTATTTTTGAACATATTAGTGTATTTTTATATTTCACATTTCATAATTAATTCATTGTATTTTCTGATTCTATAATTTATACTTTTTTGCTTTATGTAGTACTATTAATTATATACAATCTAATCCAAGTATAAGTAAATCTTTCATTTCTTTTCTTGAAACTACTTATTTAATAAAAGAAATACAATACAATATAATTATTGTTGTGTTACGATCAATGGTATGATTTATATGTCTATACCATTATTTACTATTAGAAGGAGACAATTGCGAAGTAGTTATCACAAACAATGCCCTATAAAATTATAGTAGGACAAAAGGAAAGAGCCATTGAAGCCTTGTACTCTTACTTCTTTCTTGTCATGATGAATCATCTAAGTGTATGTTTGATAATCATTATGTTTCTAGAAACAATTTTTGGGCACCCCCGAAACAGCCCCCGATCTGTTAGGGTCGTTTCGGTTCGCTTACCTTTCACTTGCCCTAATAATATGTCACTCTGGTACCATAGAATTATAATGGGTCCATAAGTCTTGGGGGTTTAATCATTTAATTCGGTCCCAGCGCAGTTCATATAGTGGAAGCATATTCAAAATCTCCCTATCACATACTCAAGCAAAATAATGCAATGCACACCAACTACACATTTTATATAAGTTAGAGCCGAACACTATTATTTACATAGTTTGATGAACATCATAAGTCGGTACATCAAAAGGCCAAGGCTTTTCTATGCTCGGCTATATCCAAAAGTACCCGACTCCACAATAGTCATGTACATCGGTCCATCATCCAGTGTCGATAGTCCAAAAAAAAAAAAAAACTTCATTAGCAATCCATCACACTCAGTCACACCCAGCCTAGTCCATCAACTGGTGGTGACAACATCCCCAGCATGATCCCATCACGGTGGACATGCACAGACAAAAACTCCTGAGTGACAGGGCCGGCGGGTGAACCAACGTCGTACAAGACATCAGTCGGTATACCATAAAACGTATCAGGGGTGATTGGCGACAGAGGCATATCTCCTAATATGAAATGTTAGTCCTTAAAATGGGTGAGTACAACCACTCAGCAATAAAAGATTCATCAAGCTATATCAAGCATTACCATCAATATAGATTCAAGTATGGTAGACAAAAACAAGTAATTAAAGAATAAGCATGCATCAAAATCATGAAATCCTTCAATGTGATGTCAAATGTAGTCTTAATGTGTAGTGCAACATATCCAGAATGAACAAATCTCAATCATAGGGCCAATTTGTAATAACATGTCTCATTCCTTGCCATACACTCAGTCTCATATCCAAACTATACACACATGTAGTAAAATCATTCATTTTATCATTCAAAAGATTCATTCCCCCGGAGGACCGATGTTTGCGTCCCTTCGGCATTTGTATCCATCCAGGCATCACGAAAGCCTCCGGCATTCGGCCACTTAGGGCCACAGAGCATCTGGAGTGAATCATGCCTCTAGGCATTTTGTACCCCACCTGGCATCACGAGGAACCTCGGGGGCCCCCCATGAAAATGGTTACCCCGGCCATCCGGAATTACGTACCGACTAGCATACTACCGGGCATCCCGAAGCTCCTGGGGAAAAACCTCCGACATTCAGCCACTTAGGGCCACTGGGCATCCACAAGGCATCGACTCACTCGATCCTTTGGGCATCCCGACTCCTGGGGCATCGTTGACCCAAGGGTCCAACGGTAACAATTTAACATTTTAAATTTACAAGAATACTTTCAAAAGCCAAGAACGATCCATTTCATGCATTCACTATCCAATCTCGAAATTGCAAAAATATCTACAACCAGTACCATCATATCACATATCCATTTCAAATATATTCACCTTTGGGACATTTTGTGAAAATTCGAAAATAGAGTAACTCGATTTTACCATGCACGGTTCTGGTAAATATTTCGAAATAAATACTAAATGAGCTCGAAAAATTGTGAAATTTTGACATGTTATTAATGAGACCCTGCGGAAAATGTTTCATGAAGAACACCAAGTCAAATTCCTTACGTATCGAGAGTAAAAATTCCGGTATTCCTTACTAACGTTCTGTAAAATTTCCAGATTTAACATTTTCGTATAAAAATCATTTCGTCGACCAAATCTTGTCAATTTATGTTAAATTTTTGATATGTTACTCTTACAGATGTTCTCTCCAACTTTCATTCAGGATTGAAAGTCAAATTTTGGCTAGAAAATTCCAGAAAAATCGAGAAATCACCGGAGGTCATACTGTTCTTGCAAAACAGTTTACTAACCTAAAGAGAAATATTCCTATCCTTGAATCTCCGCATCCAATGTCTACAGCCAAGTATTTACAAGTGTATTACACCACAATACAGCCTCTTTACTTCCAAAAATCCACCATAGTTAGATTCTCGAGTTCTTATTTCACTTCAAAAGCGAAACCCACCAAAACTTGATTTGTTTTTGCTCAATTTCTTAGTCCCGCTTCATCTCATTTATTCAAAATCAACATGCAGCTCCAAATTTCACATTTTCTCACATCTACCAACTCCTCACTAGATAAAAATGGCAAGCAAAATATAGATTTAATAACCTCTACTTGCCTCAAGTCCAAAGCAACCGCAACAAGTAAATCAACAACTTGGGGCTTCGAGTGTGGCTCAATCAACAACGAAGCTAGGCGACATCGATGGCGGCAGCTAGGACACGGCGGAAGATGGTCCTCCTCTTCCCCCTTTGCAGCCTGCACTCGCGTGCCCTCTCTCCCGCTCGAACTCTCCTCCTCTCTCTCTCTCGCTCGCTCGCTCGCTCGGTCTCAATCTCTCTCTCGGCAATTCCCTCGATCAATCCGCCTCCCCCTCTTTCTTTTATTTGCTTAATTGGCTAGCAATCATTAGATTTTGCATGCAAGAGACACTTGGTTCCAAGAGGAAGACAAGTGGCTTCATCAAGAGGATAAATGGAGGAGGTGGCATGGCTTTCTCCATCCGGTTCTCCCCCCATGGGCCGACAGTTTTGTGGGCCTCTTGGCTTGCTTTGGGCTAAAAAAATCGAGGCCTAGTTGTCCAATTTAGATGGCCCTTAGAAAATAATAATAATAATAAGCCCATAATTCCTACACCACTTGAGGGCATTTTGATTTTCATAGAAATCAATTAACATTCCCATAACCAATTTTTTTTTCATAGGGGGTTCAGTTCAAGAGATAAAATAAGGTGGCCGATGATGTAAATGTCCATATGGCCATTCAAAGACAAATTTCCTTTCCCTCAAAATTTAATATTTCAGGTCGTCGAAATTCTCGGATGCCACAATTTTGCTCATAAATAGTTTTTTTTTTTGGTTCCCTAAACGAGTTTCGAGCATACGTGCATATTTGGCAACTACATAATATAAATATTCCCAAAATATAAAAAAGAATGGGAATGGATTTGGTATGAACTTCAATTTTTATTATTATTTTTTTGATGTAGAAATTTTTAAAATTTTTTAAATAATTTTTTACTAGCTAAGACTAGACCGATCTCGCCCAGCCATGGCGAGGCTTGACCTTACTCAGCCACAATGAGGTTGAGCCTCGTTGAGGGCTAATGAGGTCGCCTGATCTTGTCTCTGGCCGATTGTTGACCATCGTTGAGCCTAGCTATCGGCTAGAGGAGGAAGAAGAAGAAAAGAAAAAGAAGAAGAAAAAAAAAAAGAAAATGGCTTGATTCTGGAATTGTTCCGGGAACAAAAAAAGTAACTTTTTTCTTCTTTTTGATTATACTCCAAATCTAATCCCGTAAATAGATTTGTTCTTAGGAATAGAAAAATTAGCTAACATTACCAAACAGATTTTTGTTCCTTTTTTATTCCGATGAACAAAGGAGCAGAAATAGTCAAGAATTAGCTGGTTATCAAGCAAGCCCTAAAAATCACAAAGAAGTGTCTAACATCCCATTTGGGCCCTACGGAATAGTTTCTTTCAATAGTAAATCTACAACATCATTCCTAAATTTTATATAACAATGGTTAATCATACGACTTGCTACCTATTGATTAAGTAAATACACATGATTGTGAAACAATGTTGGGGACTTATGTTTGTCAATGTTTTAATAACTTACCACTTATGTTGTGGATTTACTATTGAGCTTGTGAATGGTAAGATTATTATTTTATTGTTAACTTATAAAAAGTTATGTACCTTCATACAAAATATAAAAAGTATGCTAATTTACTATTGGATCTGTGGATGATGAAATTGTTTTCTAACCGCTAACATACAAAAAGTTACTTAAGCACCTACTAGTTAAACCTAAAAACTAGCATAAACCCACTCAAACAATTACACGCTCACTTGTAAAATCTCAACAACGTTATTGTTAGATTTTCATTTCATCGGTAACTTATAGATAGTTATCTGCCAACTTGTACAATCTAAAAATAAGTAATAACGATTATTGGGCTTTGTGAACGGTAGAAATGATATTTCAATTGACAACCTACAAAAAGTCATGCCCCTACTTGTAGAAACTAAAATAAGTGGCAATTTATTGCTAAATTTGTGAATGATAAAACTATAATTTTGTTGGTCAATTACAAACATTTGCGCACTCATTCGTACAATAAAATAAAAAGTAACAATTTATTATTGGGTTTGTTATTCTTGATATTTCAAATTTACTACCGATGTGACGTTAATGGTGTGTATGATAAAATTTCTAAAATAAAAATCAATTTATGGATTGATTTCTCATTTTCTATTCCCTTGATGAGTTTCTAAGCAATGAAAAGCGTTTAATAACGGCTCAAAATTTATGTTTCTAGAATAGAAATCCGTTTGATAACGGAATAAATTTTCTATTTCTAAGGAGGTCGTGGTTGGCAGTGGGCGATAGGTGACTAGCGTTGGGTGATTAGCATCTGGCGCCTAGCAGCGGGCGGCAGGCGTTCGACGTTTCACGGGCTACGAGTGAGCGGCAGATGATGACGAGAGTGAATGATGAGAAGAGTTTTCATTTCTCACTTTTGTTCCAAAAATAGAAAAGTTAAAAATTTTAGTTTCTGATTTCTACTCCAAATCTAATTATGGAATATAATTTTGTTTCAAAAATAGAAAAATGAAATTATGTTACTAAAATAATTTTTATTTCAAATTAGAAGTATTAATTTTGTCATGCACATCCTAACTATTTTACCTTGTACCGCCAAACGACAATTAGGCATTGTCCAATCAAGTCAACTGAAAGCTATTGCGTGTACTTTGGTCATTATGCTTGATTGAAGGAAGTTTAATGTTTTTCTTGATTGAAAGTTGTTGCACCAGATTTTTTTTTTTTTTGATGACCCAGGGAACCCGCCGCACGGCCGGCAGCCGAGGAGTAAACCCTGGGGAGGCACGCAGGAAACCACCACCCACGCACCCCAGGCAAGGCACCACGCAGCGCTTCAACCTCCCTGCTTCGCAGGGGCTTCGAAACTGGGACCTCCATCGTGGAGTCCAACAGCCCTACCCTCTACGCTGCAACGATGGGTGGTTGTTGCACCAGAATTTAGTATTACTGAAAGCCATTGAGCGTAATTTGGTCGTCTTGCATGATTGGAGTGGCTTCAATTTTTTTGCTTTCTATAGTTGTCTATTGTCAGAAAGTCCTTTATTCAGAAACAATTTGCACGTTCGGATAAAATAAAGATTCTTCATGTGTGCCCCACCAATTGGACCAAAGATGCAATCTTCTCAGCTTCAGGAAGGTGCATTGACTATCGGTAGGAAACCCTCTCTCTCCCCACAAAAATTAAATAGTTATGTGCCAACTTACAAAATCTAAGAATAAGTGGTAACCGCTATTGAGTTTTATGGATAGTAGAAATGTTATTTCAATTGACAACCTAGATAAAGTCATACGCCTTTTTGTAGAAAACTAAAATAAGTGGCAACTCCTTTGAAATTCGTGAATACAAAACTTCAATTTCACTAATAACTTACAAGCATTTACGCACTCACTTGTAAAAAAAAAAAAACTAAGTGATGATCTATTATTGGGTTCGTTCAACGTTTCAAATTTAGTACCAATGTTACTTATTTACCATCCACAAATGAAATCCCATTTTATCAGGAAATGGGATTTTGGAAATCCGCAAGTGGGTGGAACACCGCTGAGACGGCAATTTAGCATTCTCTAGTCATATCAACTGAAAGCTATTGCGTGTCCTTCGGTCATTGTGCTTGATTGGAGAAAAAAATCAATGTTTTTTCTCTCCATAATTGTCTATTGTCGAAATTCTTTCAATTGGAAACATTCTTCAAGTTCGGAAAAAATAAAGATTTCTAGAACAAAGGCGCAATCTTCGCAGCTCTAAGAAGGTGCATGGAAATGGTGGGATTGAAGATTTCAATCCCAAAAGGTTTTCAAATTTGCATTTCATGGGCTCGGTTGACCAAATGTAGTCAACTATCAGGTTGTAAATCAAATATAGTCCGCTAGTTTTGGTTTGGCTGTGTTAACATTTAGTAAACTATAATTTTGTCGGCCAATTAGAAACATTCACGCACTCATTCGTACAATAAAAAAAGGTAACAAGTTATTATTGGGTTTGTTATTCTTGATATTTCAAATTTATTGCCGATGCGACGTTAAGGGCATGCATAACAAAATTTCTAGAATAAAAATCAATTTTTGGTCAGAAATTGATTTTTCAATTTCTACTCTCTCGACAAGTTTTTGAACAACGAAAAGCATTTAATAACGGATCAAAACTTTTGTTTCTAGAACAGAAATTCGTTTAATAATGGAATAAAATTTTTATTTCTATGGAGGTAGCAACTGGTAACAAGCAACGAGTAGGTGGCGGGCGGTGACAAGAGTGAATGATAAGAAGGTTTTCATTTCTCACTTTTATTCCAAAAATAGAAAACCTAAAAATCTATTTCTAGAATAGAACTCTGTTCCAAAAAGAAATTGCGTTATTAAAGGAATTTATATTTCAAAGCTGTTTTGGAGAGCAGAAAAATAAAGAAATATAGAAATATGAATCTTGTCATGCATGCCCTAAGTATTTTACCATCAATAGATGAAATTGTACCGTAAACGACAATTAGGCATTGTCCAATCAAGTCAACTAAAAGTTGTTGCGTGTACTTTGGTCATTATGCTTGATTGGAGGAAGTTCAATGTTTTTCTTGATTGAAAGTTGTTGCACCAGAATTTTGTATTACTGAAAGCCATTTAGCGTAATTTGGTCGTCTTGCATGATTCGAGTGGGTTCAATGTTTTTCCTTTCTATAGTTGTCTATTGTCGGAAAGTCCTTTATTCAGAAACATTCTTCACGTTCCGATAAAATAAAGATTCTTCATGTGTGCCCCACCAATTGGACCAAAGATGCAATCTTCTTAGCTTCAAGAAGGTGCGTTGACTATCGGTAGGAAACCCTGTCTCTCCCCCCCAAAAAAATAAATAAATAAATAAATAATTATGTGCCAACTTACAAAATCTAAGAACAAGTGGTAACCGCTATTGAGTTTTGTGGATAGTAGAAATGTTATTTCAATTGACAACCTAGATAAAGTCATATGCCTCTTTGTAGAAAACTAAAATAAGTGGCAATTTCTTCGAAATTCATGAATACAAAACTTCAATTTCACCAATAACTTACAAGCATTCACGCACTCACTTGCAAAAGGAAAAAAAAAAAAAACCAAGTGATAATCTATCATTGGGTTCGTACGACGTTTCAAATTTACTACCAACGTTACTTATTTACCATCCACAAATAAAATTCCATTTCATTCGGAGATGGGATTTTGGAAATCCGCAAACCGGGGGGGGGGGGGGGGGGAGGGGGACACCACTGAGACGGCAATTTTGCATTCTCTATTCATGTCAACTACCAGGTGGTAAATCAAATATAGTCCACTAGTTTTGGTTTGGCTGCGATAACATTTAGTAAACTGTAATTTTGTGAGGTGGTGGCTGGTAGCAGGCGGCGGGGGGCCAGAGTCGAGTGATTGGCGTCTGGCATCCGACGGTGGGCAGCGCGTCCGGCATCTCACAGGCGGCGAGTGGGTGACAATTGGTGACGAGAGTGAACGATGACAAGAATTTTCATTTTTCATTTTTTTTTTCAGAAATAGAAAAGTTAAAAATTTTAGTTTCCGATTTCTGCTCCAAATCTATTTCCAAAATAGAACTCTGTTCCAGAAAAAAAAAATCGTTCATTAAACGAATTTCTATTTCAAACCTGTTCCAAGGAGCAGAAAAACAAAGAAATACAGAAATATAAATTTTGTCATGCACACTCTAAGTATTTTATCATCAATAGATGAAATTGTACCGCCAAATGACAATTAGGCATTGTCCAATAAGTCAACTGAAAGCAATGAAAGCTATTGCGTGTACTTTGGTCATTATGCTTGATTGGAGGAAGTTCAATGTTTTTCTTGATTGAAAGTTGTTGCACCAGAATTTTGTATAACTTAAAGCGATTGAGCGTAATTTGGTCGTCTTGCGTGATTGGAGTGGGTTCAATTCCTTTCTATATTGTCGGAAAGTCCTTTATTCAGAAACATTCTTCACGTTCGGATAAAATAAAGATTCTTCATGTGTGCCCCACCAATTGGACCAAAGATGCAATCTTCTTAGCTTCAAGAAGGTGCATTGACTATCGGTAGGAAACCCTCTCTCTCCCAAAAAAATAAATAGTTATGTGCCAACTTATAAAATCCAAGAATAAGTGATAACCTCTGTTGAGTTTGGTGGATAGTAGAAATGTTATTTCAATTGACAACCTAGATAAAGTCATTGGCCTTTTTGTAGAAAACTAAAATAAGTGGCAATTGCTTCAAAATTCGTGAATACAAAACTTCAATTTCACCAATAACTTACAAGCATTTATGCACTCATTCGTATGACGATCCACAAATGAAATTCCATTTCATCCGGAGATGGGATTTTGGAAATCCACAAATGGGGGGAGCAACACTGAGACGGCAATTTTGCATTCTCTAGTCATGTCAATTGAAAGCTATTGCATGTCCTTTGGTCATTATGCTTGATTGGAGAAAAAATTTAATGTTTTTCCTCTGCATAATTGTCTATTATCGAAATCCCTTCAATCAGAAACATTCTTCAACTTTGGATAAAATAAAGATTACTAGACCAAAGGCGCAATCTTCGCAGCTCTAACAAGGTGCATGGAAATATTGGGATTGAAGATTTCAATCCCAAAAGGTTTTCAAATTCGCATTTCAGGGCTCGGTTGACCAAATGTAGTCAACTATCAGGTGGTAAATCAGAAATAGTCCGCTAGTTTTGGTTTGGCTGTGTTAACATTTCGTAAGTTCTCTGGAAATGTTGAAATCCTAACATTGATATGATCCAAAGTTTTTTTTTTTTTCGTTTTTGCTTTTCTATAGTCTTATAAGATTTTATAATTAGAACCAACTATAAGCAAATCATTTTGAAAGGAAAAGAAATGCTATATATGTGAAAGAATGCAACACTAAAGACCAAGAAACACATAGATTTACGTGTGATCTCTTCCAACTGAATTTTTTTTTTTTTTTTGTGTTCTTTAAATTTCCAAGATTAGTAAAAATGTATAAATAATAAAGAAATTGGGTAGAATGGAGATTTGTATAATTTAGCCACACCATCACAGAGCTCCATTCACTCCTATTATCCGTAATATTAATTAGACATAATCATCTCATTTAATTTAGTATGATATATCTCAAATGATATATCCACAATGATTTGCCTTCTAAATTATTTATTTGGATGTAGTTTGATATATAAATCATTGGATCTAAAATAACCGATGAAGAAATTTATTTGTTTATCTCTCATATATTATTGTTCTATGATATTTCTACTAGTTATTATATAAGAATTCTGTAAACTGTGTAGGGTAATATCCACTTCTTTATTCAAGTTATGAATTTATCTGTAAATTTATCTAAGCACATCTATAATCTACTAGCTGTAATATATAAGCTCGTAGTATAAGTTAAATGCTGCAGTTAAGATAGGTGGTTACTATAGGTGGTCAAAAGGTGAAAAATGTAAAGACATTTGGAAAGTAGTGTCTTAGCAACAAATGGGATGGAAATAGCCTCTCCATTCAAGTAATTTACCAAAACATATTTGTACGAGTCACCAGACCGATTCTTATATGATATTACCAATTCTTATTGGGCTCTACTTGCCAACATTTATTTCATTATTTCATACTATTATGATTAATTACAAATATTTATTTGGGAGCTCACCAGTGGATTGAATTTGCCTTAGAAATCATCAACTCTTTTTAAAATTACCAACTATTGCCATAATTATCATTGTTTATTAGTGAAACTTAAAGTTATAAACTTTTAGACAAAATTATTAACTTTATGTAAACTCAGTTACCAACATATATTTTATTATTAAGTAATCACCTACCGTTCCCATTATCTATCAACATATGAAGCTACTAAATTCTTATACAATATTATAAACTCTTGTGTCGTAAGATTATCATGTTGGTATTTGAAATTAACATGGACATGTATATACCATCCACAGATGGTAAAATCTCCGATATTTCAGATTGCTACTGAAATTACGTATTTACCTTCCACGGATGAAATTCCATTTTATCAGAAAATGGGATTTTGGAAATCTTCGAACGGAGGAAGAACCATCAGAATGAAAGCTTTGCATTCTCTATCAAATTAAAGCTATTGCGTGTACCTTGGTCCTTAGGCTTGATTGGAGTAAGTTCAATTGTTTTCTCCTCTCCATAATTGTCTATTGTCGGAAAGTCCTTCAATTAGAAACATTCTTCACGTTCAGATAGAATAAATATTTTTCAGGCGCGTACCTTACCAAACTGGACCAAAGGCGCAATCTTCCTGGCTCTAAGAATGTGCATCAAAATTTTGGTTTGGAAGATTTCAAATTCCTGCTCAGTTTATGGGCTTGGTTGATGTATAGTCAACTATCATGTTATATTTCAAATATAGTCTGCTAATCTTTGATTGCCTGTGTTAACATTTAGTAAAGTTCTCTCTAAATGTTGAAATCCTAACATTGATATAATTCTAAAGTTTATATATATATTGCCTTTTTATAGTCTTATAAAAATTTTATAATTAAATCCAAATATAAGAATTTACTCTTCTCGGAATTCACTTGTTTAATATAATAATCGGATATGATGAATGTATTTTGGTGATACCATCGAATGCTATGATACCTATATTGTTTGCTTTTAACTGATCTCTGCACATTTAATGTTGATGTACAAAAACATTGATCAAAAAAAAAAAAAAAAAAAAATCATTGGTTTTAAGATCTTAAAATAAGATAAGCCAAAAGTCTTTCCAAGGGGTTTCATAACATCTTAGGTAGAGATTCTTTTTTTTGATGACCCAGGGAACCCACGCACCGTACCAACACAGATAGCCTCGGTAGGCCCAAGGTGACAGGGGGTAAACCCTGGGGCCCCACGGGAGGACCCATCACCCCCGTGGAACGGGTAAGACAACAAGTGTCTCCGCGGAGAGTCAAACCCTCTCCCTCCTAGAAGGGACCATGGTGGGGAAGACTTAACCAGCGGAGCCACCGCGGTTGGTGATGAGATTCTTTTATTTTTCCCTTTCTTCTTAGTAAACAAAAATATGGTCTTTAGTTTCGATTGAAAATTATGATAAATAAAGAATGTCATTTTGTTGCACAATGTCATGTTGTATATCATATATAGTTTGCTAATTTTCGATTGGCTGAATTACCCATTAGTAAGTTCCGTGGAAAGGTTGAAATCCAACATTGATATGATTCTAAAGTTTATATTTTTTTCCCTTTTATGTTCTTATAAAAAAATTTATAATTAGAACCAAGTGTAATAAATCATTTTATCTCTCTTCTTTGAATTTAGTTGTTTTATTAAATAATCGGATATAATAGATGTATTTTGGTGATACGATTGTATGCTATGATATAATATTGTTTGCTTTTAACCAATCTTTGCCTGGTTGATTTACAAAGACAAACATGATCACCAACAATGTCTTTGGCTTTTTAGATCTTAAAATAAGAGGAGCCAAGAGCGTTTTCAAGGAATGTCTATTGGAGGCTAGCAATATCACATAGAGGAGGAGTCAATAGGTAATTTTAAAAACTCTTGACAAATTTGTGTGGAATTGAACGGTCAAGATGAGTAACTTCAGAATCAAGTGAAATCAGAATATGAACTTTGGTCATGATAATGAGATAACTACCGGTGTGCAAATGTCCACTATAAACGATAAACAAAAGTATATAAACAGAGAAAATCACACATGAAAGTTGTAGTGGTTCAGCTTATTGCAAACGTACATCCACACTCCCATGTTAACAGCTCACTTACTAGATTGCACTTGATAATCAATGAAAGGTTAAGTCGTGTCACATAAATCCAAGAGCTTCTACTTAAAGCTGGTGCTTATACCTAAGCCAATAGATCTCACTATCTCACACACACTAATGACACTATTACACCTCTCAAAATGATTATAAATATAAGCTCAAGAAAGACAAGTATTAAAGTACTCTTAGGCTTTGGAATTTTTTATTCTGGTCCTCTCTATTCTCTTCACCACATGATCTCATTTTATATTTCTCCACTGCAAAACTAACCATTGGACAGTTTTTCGAGGATCACTCTCAAATCAACCTGTTAGATGAGATTACATAATAAAGATTGAGTAGCCGTTGAGAGATAAGACCCGAATCCCCATTGATTGGGGCGCCCATACAAACAAATCTTCAGTTTCTATAAATGGAGCTCTTTGGATAAGGAGGATCACTTGTCTTTGAAAGGATTGTCAATCAATCCAATGTCTTGCATTAACAAATACAATTAATCTTTAAGTTTGAAGATCAATCATTATTTTCCATAAGTGAAATCCAAATCAGATCACTAGCTATATAGTTATAAGGATTGGAGTTTGCATCTGAATAGGTCTCTAAGTATGATGATATTCAGAATAGAGTCTGAATAGGTCTTTGATGTTGAACAGGTCTCTGAGTCTAAATGGACTGCTTGATCAAATGAATTGTCACAAATGGAATATTCCCAAAGTCCGGATAGATTTCTCATCGAGTTTGAAGATGCCAAGCATCTTGACAAAACTCGAGTGCAAGCTTTGCTGATATCCTCATATTACTCTAATGATGTCCATGAAATTTAATAATGATATCATCAACATAACTATTCAGAACTTCAAATGCAATATCCAAATTACAATAACTAGAGTCAATTTTTGAATATAGTCATCCTGAGAGTTTGCGTTTGAACAAATTCAGCCTTAGAGTTTATGTTTGAACATATAGTCAGAAGAAGATATCGCAATATGATGATATCCGTTTGATGATTTCCAGCTTCAACATTGATGATATCCATGAAATAACTATCTCCAGCTTCAGTCGTGATACTCGAGCAATAGTAGATAGAGTCTAAATGTAGTCATACAACAGTTTAAATAAGTCCGGCTTTAACGAAGAGTCTAAAGTCTGCTGATACACAACTCCAGTTTCTATATTCTCTTTTTTCCAAGTATAATCCTTTATAATATCCTTTAAACATTCTATTAAAATATCATATGCATAGAAGTTTGTGCATCTTTCACCTAGTTAATCAATCATTAAATATGGTAGTAGCTTTTGACTATTTTGTTATCTTCAAAACATTATAAGAGATTTTCCTAACAATGTCAAGTTATAATCTCAACATCTTAGGTATATTTCTTTTATTTTCCCTTTTATTTTCTAGAAAACATATATATGGTCTTTTGTTTGAATTGAAAAAAAAAATGATAAAAGAGAATGTCATTTTGGCCCCCAATGTAGCCAATTTTTGTGAGGGTTTTCAAAAATGGTATAAGTCAAATTTGGTGACTAATGCAACCACTCGGGTTTGCCCCGGTGGCTACTCTTTCAACATGGAAGGGGGAGGTGTAGGGTTCGAATCCCCACCTTCTCAAGGGGGTTGGGATGTACAATTTAGTTTCAAGTGTAGGTTTCGACTTCCATGCTCTTCAATGAGATAGGACAAAAGTTTGAGAGTGAAAATTAAAGTAAGAGTAGAGTAGGACGGACAAAAAAAAAATTTGGGTGACTAATGCTCTAAATCCTTGGCTCTAGGATTCAAGGACATATTATAGTGGTGGAAGGGCTCTCTATAAAGATTTATTGATTCACTAATGTAGTGTTTAATTACTGGGTCCTCAATTAGTGGTTGTGGATAGGGCTGAAGATGCTTTCCATATAGACTCAGATGAGTCTAATAAAAGTCTATGATAGATAACGATCTATCTTAACATTTTATTTTTCATATTTCTATTCCTCTATTAAAAGATGGAATAGGTCTTATTATTTTTATATCTCATGAAGATTTCCACGATACTTCTAATTAGGTCACTGCGGATTTTGATTGCGCTTACCATTTTATGATTCTATAAGAAAAAGAATATTTTATAGCCATACCGGATATTGACACTAGATTGCACTCACGACTCCTCCACTCCCAATTGTCAAATTCGTTTCTGTTGAACCCCTGTCCCTGCTCCCTCTTCCAGCGCTCTTCTTCAGCCTCTTCCAATGAATGGTTCGATCCTCGCATCGCTTCTTCTTGCCATATCCACGATCTCCATCTTCTCCAACGATGCTAGGGCTTCAACTTCAGCCCAGTGTCTTAGCGTCGACCAAAGATCGCTCTTGCTTGAGCTAAGAAACAGCCTCGTCTTCGTTCCCTCCAAGTCTTCCAAGCTAGTACAATGGGATGGAACTGCTGGTTCATGGAGCGGTGTGACGTGCGAGGACGGCCTTGTCGTCAGCCTTGATTTGAGCATCGAGTCGATCTCTGGAGGAATCAATAGTTCCTCGAGTCTCTTCAGACTCGAGTTTCTTCAAAGCCTAAATTTGGCTTTCAATGACTTTACACCGAGATTCCATCGGTCCTTGCGAATCTTAGCCATTTGGTACATCTCAACTTGTCCTATGCCAGATTTGTTGGGCAGATTCCAGTGGAACTATCACGCCTGACCAAGCTGCGTACTCTTGATTTCACTTGTTTCCGTGGACACGATTGGCTGAAACTTGAGAAGCCCTCTTTGAGATCGCTGATTGGGAACATGGGAGAGTTGAGAGAGCTATACCTTGATTGGGTTGATGTGACTGCTGAGGCAAGTGAGTGGTGCGATGCGTTGTCTTCTTCAGTGCCGAAACTTGAGGTGTTGAGCATGTCGTACTGTCTTCTGTCTGGTCCTATTAACTCTTCTCTTATGAGTCTTGCTAATCTGTCGGTCATTCAACTCGATGACAACTTATTGGGCACCACAGTTCCTAGCTTCTTAGCAAATTTTTCCAGCTTGAAAACATTGAGCCTACAGGCAAATGAATTGGTGGGAGAATTTCCTCGAGAAGTGTTCCAGGTACGGACACTTCAGACCCTTGACCTATCATTTAACCAACTTCTCTAGGTTTCTTTACCCAATTTTCCAGAGGATAGTTCTCTTGAGACTCTGGTCCTGGGGGAAACACATATTTCAGGGAGGCTACCAGATTCCATCGGTAATCTCAAAAAATTGTTGAGATTGGATCTATCTCTTTGTGGATTGACTGGATCGATCCCCGGCTCCATGGAGAACCTCTCAAAGCTGACTTATTTGGACTTGTCTTCTAATAATCTTACTGGTTCCGTTCCGCCATATGGTGCATCCAGAAATTTGACCCACATAATATTAGCTGAAAATGCTTTAGTGGGTCAGATTGTCTCCGTTGGCTGGGAAGACCTTCTAAATCTAGAAATTTTGGACCTGCATCACAATTCAATGGAAGGTGACATTCCCGCAATTTTGTTTACGCTTCCCCGACTTAAGACAATACTACTTTCAGACAATAGATTTAACGGTGAGCTTATCATATATCCGAATGTCTCTTTGTCTCAACTGGGCACGCTCAATTTGGATAGCAATCTGTTACGAGGGTCAATACCAGCATCCATATTTGAATTGCCAGAGCTTGCGTACCTCTCGCTTTCTTCCAATAATTTCAGTGGCTCGATGAATATCAATGTACTTCAGGGATCTGGAAATTTAACTTATATGGATCTATCTTACAATGGCTTGTTCATTAACACTATGGCGTCTGATTCTGCTGCTGCATCCTCTTTTCCTGAATTTAATACGTTAAAGTTGGCTTCGTGCCAGTTGCGGACATTGCCTCGATTTTTGGCTAACCAGTCCAAATTGGTCTCCCTCGACCTCTCCGAAAATTATATTCAAGGGGAGATACCGCCATGGATATGGACGCTGGAAAATCTTTCGCATCTCAATCTCTCCTCTAATTTCTTTGAAGATTTGGAAACACCTCTGCTCAATATTACCCTGAATGTCGTCGACCTCCATTCAAACAAGCTGCGGGGGAATATGCCATCCTTGTTGTTGTCAGATGGTTCCCGCTTGTATTTTCCGGAAGACATGCCAGGATCCAGGATGATGTTCTTTTCCCTGTCGAAGAATAATTTCCATGGATCCATCTCGGAGTCAATTTGCTTAGCTCCTGATCTTGAAGTGCTTGACTTATCACATAACCATCTAGACGGAACTATTCCTAAATGTTTAATGGTGGGGTCCCTCAAGGTGTTGAATCTAAGAAATAACCAATTGAGTGGCAATATTCCGCCGTTCATCTCAGCAACGTGTACTCTAAAGACATTGGATATCAGTGAGAATTTGTTGGATGGGCAGATTCCGTTGTCATTAATAAACTGCACAACATTGGAGATTGTGAACATCGGGGACAATCAAATAGACAGAACATTTCCATGCCATTTGAAGGCTATATCAAATCTCCATGTCCTTGTTTTACGATCCAACAAATTGCAGGGGGAAATTGAATGTCCGCATAGTCCCTACACCTGGCAAATGCTTCAAATCATTGACTTGTCTTCAAACAATTTCAACGGCACTCTGCCTACTAGTCTCCTTGCATCTTGGGAGGCTATGAAAGCCAATGTAGACTTTGATCACCTGAAGTATCAATCTTTACAATATAATGAGATGTATTATCAAGATACAATGAGTGTAATTGTGAAAGGTCAGAAGCTAGAACTTGTCAAGATCCTGACTATTTTCACGTCGATCGACTTCTCAAACAATAGATTGGACGGTCCAATACCAGACACATTTGGAGATCTCAAAGCACTTTATTTCCTTAACCTATCGCATAATGCCATCTCGGGTTCAATTCCTCCTGTTTTAGGGACTTTGAATCAGCTTGAGTCGTTGGACTTGTCAGGGAATTACCTTAGTGGAACCATACCAGCTCAGCTTGTGAATCTTGATTTCCTTTCATTCTTAAACATCTCAAACAATCAACTTGTGGGAAGCATCCCGACAACGGGACAATTTCTCACGTTTTCCAAAAGTTCCTTTGAAGGAAACCTCGGATTGCGTGGGCTTCAAGTCAACAAAAGTTGCTCAACTTCAACCAATGGGACAGAAGAAGCAGGTAGTGTTCCAACTCAAAGTGACACAGGCGATGACAACGACAATGATGATAGCGAGAAGAACTGGTTTTACATGGGCATACCACTTGGATTCGTGGTTGGCTTTTGGGCATTTTGTGGTCCGATAGTGTTTATTAGATCATGGAAGTTTGCGTATTATCGATTCTGGGATAAAGTGTTGTTCAAACACTTACATCCATGAAGATTTTCACTAAGGTTTAGTTATTAAACTTGAAAGGGAGTATTTTCTTTCTTTCTTCTCTTCATAATTCTTCATCACCGCTTAAAAGACGGTTTTGTATACCGATTAATAGAACTCTTGTTTACCCATCAAGAAAAAAAGTAGGCCCGCGTCTTGGGTGGAAATCACCATCAAAAGTAGGTCTGCGACCTAGACCTTCAATTGGATCCTTCTATTTTTTTATTTTCTTTAATCAACTCCTCTAACTCTACCCTATTCTCAATCAACTCCTTAAATAACTCTCAGTATGTTAAACGTGGCATGCTAATTTCTTTAGTATCAGAAAAAGGTTAAATTCCATAATGTGAAAATCTGAAGAAACTAATTATTAAAAAGGAAAGTAAAATATAGAACAGAAGGGAGGGAGAAGAGAGAGATGCGAGGAGGGGTGGAGGACTCGGTGGCAAACAACCACCACCAGCAATGATTGGCGATGGTTAAAATAGGTGAAGAAGTTATCAAAAGTTTGATTGAGCTACCAACTCTCATTGGAGTCTACTCACTAACATTTATTTTATTATTTCGTATGGTTTTGATAGCTCATGAATATTTATTTTCGCCAATGGGTGAAATTTACCGATTTTTTTAATACAATCTTATCGATTCTTTTAAAATGACCAACTATTCCAACAATTACCATCCTTCAGTGAAAGAACTTAAAGTGACAAACTTTCATAAGTAATGTCGCAACCCTCCCGAGGTTGAAATATATGAGGGATGTTGACGGACTGCTAAACAAACTTTACTGGTTCCTCTTCTGAGGTGGTGCCTTCCCAAAACCTACCAGTCATAACTTGATTTTCTAATTCTATCGCTTAATTTAATTTGCTTTGGAGCTGTCATTGATCAATTATGGGCCGGTGACGAGCCCGAGTGAGACGTGGGAGCTCGCTTTACTTTTGCAAACCAGATTTGTGAGTTTGAGGATTTATTTATACTAAATAAATCTAATTCCATTGCCAATACCATTTCTCTTTGTAAAAGATTTGCAAGCAATCCCCTCAATTTTACTTTCCCTATATCCTCTAATCATGTGAAAAAAAGGTGATCATGAATAGGTGTTCAAGCAATTTTTAAATCAAGCGGTAACAAAGATAAAAACAAATAAAGTACTAGGAAAATAAAGAACCTGAACAGTATCGGGCAAAATTAACAAAGCCTCGTTATTACGTTACAGCACAGGATCCTCGTGAACTATAAACTAAAAGTAAGCGTGCGCTAGATTCAAATAAACATGAGATGCCCAGTCTATAAGTGCCGAACTTGGCTGAGCTATTATGCACGAGTCAAATATTGTGAACTATTAAAGGTTATGATGCAGAGCTTGCCTAAATGAGATTAAGACGCAATTCTAATATAATCGTTTTTGTCGTTTTCTTTTGTCTAATTTATACAAACGCTAGTTAAAATCCTAAAATTACCCTACCTGTCGAGAGTACCCCTATATGGCCGAAATTGCCCTATTTATTTAGATGAACATGAGTTAATAAAAACTTATATAATCTAAGATGCAATGTAACCGAGCATGCTTCTAGGATGTCCTTATTTTAATATTTCCTTTTTATTATAGATATGCAATCACCTAGGTGATCATGAATATCCTATACGCCACATGACTATTATTTGTTTGGTCCAAATCACATGACAATTAAAGATGCAATATTTATGATTTTTCTCGCTAGTCTACGTGAAGTAGACAACTGTATCCTATATGCATGGATAAAACGCAGAAAAGGTCGATCTTTCCTTGAAAGATTCGGTCTTTTTAGCATAAGCGAAGTCATCGATAAAGGTCGAAGCTCAAGCTTATTTTCCATGAATCTCAGCAAAACAGATGATCAAAATTTTTCCAAGTGAGACAAGCCCTAACCAATATGCCAGGAAATTAAAATAAGGACTATCAATACGAGACAACATTAAACCAATGCAATCAAACAAGGTGGGGCGTGACTAAGAGCACCAAGGCGACCGACCATGAAGAACAGGCAAAGGAATCATCAATCCAATCCGATTCAATGTTTTCATGCAAAAAGATAGTCCATATAATTCAAACAAGGGCAATCTCATGCGAAAACAGATAAATATAAGGCTTCATTCATTTCGCAAAAAGCAACTTTTAGGAAAACATTCTTCGAATTTTTTGACGTTGTTTCACAGAAAATGAACTGGTGAGGAAAAACATTTTTCATCAATGAAAAAAAACCTTCATCAATGAAAGAAAACCTTCTAAAAAGGGAAAAATGTTTTCTGCTTTTCAAATAGGGGAAAACATTTCCTTAATCATTCTCTCTTATTTAACACTCTCATGTGAACTTGTTAGCCCCCTCTTCTTTCTTTTTTTCATTTTAAAAATTTCAAATGTTTTTATTATTTTCTTTTTTTCTTTTTTTTTTCCTTTTTTATCGAAAGTCACCCGTCATCGCCACACAAGCCTTGAGCTCGCCGGTGTCGCAGATCGGTGAGCCTTTTCGAGGTTAGTGAGCTTGAGGCTCGCTGGAATCTACCGAGAACCTCACAACCTTGAGTATGGACATTGGGATTGGAGAATTAGACGCCAAGATTAGACTCCTCTTCACAAACAGTTCGTTTATTCTCTGATCCAACGTGGCAGATTTGGTAACTTATCTCGCTCATTTTAAGGTTGATACGAATTCAAAAGACTAGGTTTCAGGCACCAAAACAATCATCTTCAAGTGTACTTTCCAACAATATATTGCTCGCACGCTGATTCGAAAGCATATCATTGCACAACCTCCTACCTATTGCTCATGTATATTGACTTGATTTTGCAACAATGTTAACATTTATTATAGGATAAGGGTATCGCAAATATTATGATTTTCATACGGTGGTCACTTGAGTGTCATATATTTTATTTTTTTTACTACTTAAATGTCATAACTTTTAGAAAAAATTCCCTTGCGTACCATAACTCTCATTTGATCACTTGAGTATCAATTTTTTTTAAAAAAAAAAAAATTCACCTAAGCGCTAGAAATCAAATGTGGCATGGCACTTTATGGTGAATAATTTCAAAAAGATAATACACTCAAGGGATCAATTGAAAATGTACATAAAACTTAGGTAATTGGAAAAAAAAATTATGACCCTTAAGTGAGCATCGTATATAAATTATAGTACTTAAGTGATAAAAAAAACTACGACACTTAAGTGAGCACTGTAAAAAAAAAATTATGACACTTGTGGTATCTTTTTCCTAATTTATTACTATTATTGGTCTAATAACTTACCGATTATGTTACATAATATGGTAGAGATATTTCATTGGTAACTTTATGGTGAATAATTTCAAAAACTTAATACACTCGAGTGATTGATTGAAAATGTCCATAACACTTAGGTATTTGGGAAAAGAAAAAACTTATGACACTTAAGTGAGCATTGTATATAAGTTATAGTGCTTAATTGATCAAAAAAATTATGATACTTAAGTGAGCACTGTATAAAATTATGACACTTGTAATATCTTTTTCCTAATTTATTACTATTAATGATAGAGATATTTCATTGGTAATTTTCATATAGTTATGTGCCCATAGAGATATTTCATTGGTAATTTTCATATAGTTATGTGCCCACTTGCGAATTATCAAAACAAGAGCTAATCTACAAGTGCCATAACTTTTGTATGATACTTACTAATGTGCCAAAACTCTTTTTTCGGCCACTTGAATGCCATAACTTTTAAAAAGCATTCACTTGAATGTCATGATTTTCAATTGATTACTTAAGTGCCATGACTTTTCAAAATATTCACCTAAGTGCTAGAAATTTGACTTAGCATGACACTTATGAAAAACGTTTTTAAAAAGTTATAGCACTTAAAGTGATCAATTGAAAAGTTATATGACACTAGATAATCAAAAAAGAAATTATGGCACTCAAGTAATATTGACACAAGAATTTTTTTGTCCATAAAATCGTATATGCATATATAGGATAAATAAATTGGAAAAATAAAAAATATAAATAATAAATAATAAAAGAGTGAGAAAAGAGAGAGAGATCAATCATTTTTTAAGCACATCCAGCCATTGAATTTAAATTTGGCCTGATAACTTGATCCAAACCCATCAAGTCAAACCCAAACCCATTTGCTCATGAATTTACCCATAAGACTTCGATCAATGCCTAGGCTCACTGGACCCATAAAATTGCAGTCCTCGATTTCCAATAGGAGACCATTTTGGATTTAAATGACGCCCATTTGACTTAAATTACTTCTTTCTCCTTTCTCGCCAATCATCACCTTCAACCTAAAGTAGCACCGACTCAGACACTCAACACACAACACAATATGACACGACATACCGACATGTCATTTTTAAAAAAATAGAGAATTTCGACATGTTAGGATACTTTGTATATATGATAAATTATCATTTTTATGACTATTCCAATCAAATTATTGTAATTCAAATTCAAATAATAAAAAAAGAGCTTTGAAAGAAGGCACAGAGAAGAAGGAAGACTGAGCGGAGTCGAGAGAGAGAGAGAGAGAGAAACGTAGGAAGATTTTTGTGTATTCTCAATGTAATTCTGAATGTACAAATTCTCCTAAGATATAATACAAGATGTATTATGAGTAAGGAAGTAAATGATCTAAAAAATCAATCTAGATCTAAATCTGATATTTAATTAACATACATACACAAATCATGATCAATTAAGATCAATATATCTCGGGCAATCCGCAATCCACATATCTTCCAACACTCTCCCTCAAGCTGGTGGCTTATAGATGTCCAAGACGCCTAGCTTGTTTAGTAGATATGCGTGTTGTCTCTGACATAGGGGCTTGGTAAACATGTCCACTGGTTGTTCCGTTGTCCCAATTCAGCTTGTCTCAATTACTCCTTCCTGGATCTTTTCCCGCGTAAAGTGGCAATCCACCTCTATGTGTTTGGTTCTTTCATGTACTATGGGATTGGATGCAAGTTTAAGAGCCGCATCATTATCACAATATAATCTGGTGGGTCCTTGCACTTCTACTCCAAGATCCTTAAGTAATCCTCGTATCCAAACTATTTGGCAAGTGGCCTTAGCCATAGCTCGATACTCTACTTCGACTGAGGATAGAGACACAGTAGCTTGTTTCTTGGTCTTCCAAGAAAGAAGAGATTCACCTGAGATAGCTAGTATAATCACCTAGAGGGGGGTGAATAGGTGCACAAACAATTTATCGAGATATGGAAGCGATTCTAGGTAGTCGATAGAAAGGAGTTCACAAAATGATTTACGATTAAAGTAAAGAGAGTAAGGGAGAGAAGATTGAACACAGGGTTATAGTGGTTCGGCTTATTCCAAGCTTACGTCCACTCTTCCGCACTGACAGCCCACCAGCTGGATTTCACTATAAACAAAAGAGAAGTTACAGCTCAGCTTTTCCTTGATTCCACAGTGTAGATGTTCCATCACACCTCCTCAAGGTTTCTCACAAATATAAACTCTCTTTTGTATATGAGTATTTGCTCAAAGGAATTGTCTAAACAACAGGAAGCTTCAGACTTTGGAATTCTTCTATCGCGCACACCTCAACAACTTAGAACGTCTTCCTTATATACTCCTTTATGCCATCATACCCGTTGGCACTTACCAAAGGAATTCCTCCAATCTACCCGTTGGATGGAATCAATTAGGAAGATCATTCGACTATTAAAGGAACGTGTCGATAGCCCATCAATCATGTTCGCCCATACAATCAGGATCTCGGTTTCCATAAGTAGAACCTTCCAAGAATATTTAGGCAATCATCGATTCCTTAATCTTCGAGTCAATCTCGATCAATCAAAGGATTCCGTTGTGTCTATTCCAGCCACGAGATCTTCTCCAGTTGATAAGGTCAAGCCCTTAACAAAACATCCGATTGGGTAACCTTTCTTCAACGGATTAGAGACCGTCAATGAGGATAGACTTTGAGTCTTGAGTCCGGCTGTCCGGAGGTCTTCGGACTTTAAATAGCGAGTCGCAAACCTTCGACTAGATCGATGGAAACGTTTTGTCGAACTTCAAAATACTTCAAGAGAATTTCTCCAACAATCTCCCCATTTTTGATGGTGACAAAACTTTCCCGCAGATTTGGACAACTTTGACTGTAAAACATTTCTCAAACACATATGCATATCTTATAGAGATAAATGGCTAAATGAATAACACTAGAATCTGCAACCACAGAAAATAGGTTAGTCTAATAAGTGATAAAACCATCCATAAAATACCAATGATAGTTAATAAAAGCAGTCAAGTCCAAGTCTAGTTCAGTTCTCATCCAGACACAAAAACAAAGTCAAACAAATCAAAACAATCCACAAAATCCAACAACCAGTCCAACCACACGATTAAAAGTTAAATTGTTCAAATCTTGCATCTCTCCCCCTTTTTGTCAACATTAAAAAGGTTGAGATGAAAATGGAATAAAGTTAAGATTGCTTGGGAATGCGGACAAGCTGGAAATCTCCCATAGACTGACGATGCCTTCCAGCCTTTTCAAGTCTTCCTTCAGCTGTGCGATCTCCTCACCCTTGGCATTGGCCGATTACGAGCAGTGAGGGCTTGGATTTTATCATTCAATGAACATGAAGAAACTCGACCCGCGGTTGCAAGTTTTGAACCTCGCATCCCAAGGCATAAATTTGACCGAGCATCTCCAAGAGAATATCCATGATTCTGTGAAAATCTGCTGCATTATTAGTCTGAGTACTTGCTTCGGCTCGATCTGATGGAGTAAATGCAGACGATGGTAGATCAGCATAATCTCGCAGGTTTGGCAATGAAATTTCATAACCTTCTTCTGGAAATTGAGAGGCATAAACGTCCTCCGGGGTCGCAAGTGAGCGCCCGACTCCTTCACTTGCGTCGGGATATGAGGACTTCCCTCTTTTATCTTGATCTCCCCCTGTTTCCATGCCTACAGGTGGAGAAGAGTGTTCGTCAGGTTCTCCTTCTTCTACTCTTTCTTCTTCTTCTGTCTCAACTCTTTCCTTTTCAGCTTCTCTTTCTTCTGCTTCCTTCTCCTCTGTTTCTTTCGCCATTTGTTCCGATTCTTTCCCTGGAACAGGACGACTTAAGTTCTTCAAAGCCATTGCAGAGATGGTGAGATTTTCATCATCATCTTCATCTTCAACAATAAGAGCTCTTCTTTTCGATTTTGAAGCAACCAAGGGCTCCTTTCCTTTCTGCTTTGATGAAGAAGAAGGTTGATGAGCTTTAAGTGGAGTCTTCTCCTTGAATTTCTCCAACGCCTTGTTCAATTCCTTCAAACGCATCTTGGTCACCATTTTCAGTCCTACCACCATATGATCGCACGATCGAATACAAAAGATTTGTGGAGGCTGAATATTCAGATGTCTGAATAACTTCATTACAAGACTTGGGTAAGGAAGTTGGCCTCTGTCCTTCATCATGGCTCTATACATGTGGAACATAACAGTGTGAGGAAGAGAAAACCTTTTTCCCAGTGAGAATGTCATACATCAGCTTTGCCTCTGAACTTGAAACATCAGTTTTGGAAGTTGATTTTGGTCTAAGGCAATTGATCACAATCTTGTGAAGCGAGATGTTGAATGCATTCATCCTTAAGTAGGAAATCTTTTCCTCTGTTCTCCTGTCCTTGACAAGTTCCAATGTAGCACCAGCAATAGAAACTTTGATTGGTTGATATCTTCCCCTCTCGACTCCCAACACATCTGCCAGCATATCCATATCCACAACATAGTCTTGATCTTTAACACTGAAGGAAAATCTATTCCCATCTAAAAAGCTAAGATTTGAATAGAAATATGCGGTTAGTTCAGCATAGGCCTCTGTAGTGTCGGAGCAGAACTTTTCAAGTTGAAGATAACCGAACTTTTTCCTCAAGTTCACATTTACAGCATCCAGAAAATCAAAATCCACACTACTAGGGTTTATTACCAAACGCTTCAGCAATTTTGAGTACAAGTCCCTTTGTTCCTTCGATCTAAACAAATCTCCTCTTTTTCCTCGACTTTCAACCACAATACCCATTCTCGATTGAAATTGACTGTACAATTTGTCATCATCATTCCCATCTACGGGATTCGGTCCCCAATCACGAGGATCACTTGGGACATTCGTAAGAGTTTCCTCAGCCAGCCCTTTACGAGCAATTCCCAAACTTTCCATTCTTCGCAGAAAAATATATTCATTTCCATACCCTTTTTCTTTAATAAAATCATCGACATATTTCAAGGGAGTACGCGTTGCTTTTAAGGCACGATACAGCTTATAAATAGAAGCGGGCTTTTGAACTCTTACAGGGTCTGCATCCTCGATGATTTCTTCTTCTTGTTGATGATCAACGCCTTGAGGGCTAGATGGAGGAGAGTGACGCTGCTGAGAATGTTGTGGGCTCGATTGCTGTTCTAGAGCCACATCTTCTTCAGTGAGATCGAAGTGCATAGGCCCCTCATTCATTCGCCGTGGTCCCCTGCTTGCGATTCTTGAAGACTTTCTTAAAGACGACATCTTTCTTAGTTTTTGAAAGATTCATGACTTTCCCAAGAAAG
Organism: Eucalyptus cladocalyx; assembly: GCA_017140615.1. NCBI lineage: Eukaryota > Viridiplantae > Streptophyta > Magnoliopsida > Myrtales > Myrtaceae > Eucalyptus > Eucalyptus cladocalyx. The sequence continues at coordinate 11,925,799 of CM029516.1, read as the reverse complement.
ATGACAACTTTTTTCGGAGATTAAACAAGGGAAGAAAATGGGAATGGAGGATCGATGCTTTCTAGGGTTTTTGAGAGTAAAGTGAAGAGCAATTAACAAGACACGATCGGTAAAAAAAGGAGAGATAAACGAATCGTCACAAAAGAAAATAAAAAGATGCCTTTTCAAAATAACTGTCTTTTTCCGCGAAAATAGTCATTTCAAAAATAACTTCCTTTTTGAAAATGAAACGATGCAGTAATTTCATCGATTATATATAGCAACAATTTAAACACAGTCTGACGATCGTACCTCTTCAAGATAAGATTCGAGAGAGCGAAAGAGAGACTAACTTACAGTCTGACAATCGTATCGAGACTAACTTAAAGTCTTATATGTCTGAGTTGGAAAGTCTTTAGACTTTGATTTCCTCATACCTAAAAATGTTGAGTCTGGAACGGATAGACTCAAATTGATTTTTCTCCAAAGGCTTTGTGAATATATCCTCCAGTTGATTCTTTGAGTCAACAAATTGAATTGAAACATCTCCATTTTGAACATGGTCTTTAATAAAGTGATGTCGAATCTCTATGTGCTTTGCTCTTAAGTGGAGAATCGGATTTTTGGTGAGATTTATAACGCTGGTGTTGTCGCAATTAATCTCCGTGCATGAGTTTTCAATTCCAAAGTCTCTTAGCTGTTGTTTTATCCACAGAATTTGTGAACAACAACTTCCGAGAGCTATATACTCTGCTTCTGCTGTAGAGAGAGCTACTGTACTTTGCTTTCTTGAAAACCAAGACACTATCATGCCTCCAAGTAATTGACAAGTACTTGAGGTGCTCTTTCTATCGACTCTGCATCCAGCAAGGTCTGTGTCTGAATATCCAAGAAGAGTAAAGTCTCCCCTTTTTGGATACCAGAGACCAAAGCTTGATGTTGATGAAATATACTTGATAATACGCTTCGCAGCATTCAAATGAGATTCTTTTGGGTCTGATTGAAATCTGGCACAAATGCAAACACTAAACAGAATGTCAGGTCTAGAGGCAGTAAGATAAAGAAGTGATCCGATGATACTCCTGTATAGCTTTTGGTCGACTTTCTTTCCTCCATCTTTGTCTATCTTCAAGGAACTTGACATTGGTATGTCAGCCTTTTTGCAATTGTCCAGTCCAAACTTTTTGACAAGATCATTTGCATATTTTTCTTGATGAATGAAAGTTCCTTCCTCCAGTTGTTTCCCTTGGAGCCCGAGAAAGAAGGTTAACTCACCCATCATGCTCATTTCAAATTCATCCTGCATAGTCTTAGAGAATTTCTTACACAAACTTTTCATTAGAAAATGCAAAAATAATATCATCCACATATATTTGAACAAGTAAAAAGCTTTTGCTTTCTCTTTTAATAAAAATGGTAGTGTCTACTTTACCTTTAACAAATCCATTTCGAATTAAAAACTTACTTAATTTGTCGTACCAGGCTCGAGGTGCTTGCTTTAAGCCATACAAGGCCTTTTTGAGTCTCGAATCCGAGTCGGTTTCTTTGGGTCTTCAAACCCTGGTGGTTGTTCCACATAGACTTCCTCACGGATGAAACCGTTTAGGAAAGTACTTTTGACGTCCATTTGAAATAACCTGAAATTTTTATGACAAGCAAATTCAAGTAATAAACAAATTGCTTCTAACCTTGCTACTGGTGCATAAGTCTCATCATAGTCGATCCCTTCTTCTTGTGTGTATCTCTTGGCCACGAGTCTAGCCTTGTTTCTTATGACTTTTCCTTTCTCATCCATCTTATTCCTGAAAACCCATTTAGCTTCAACAATTGATTTACCTTTTGGTTTAGGAGTCATCTCCCAAACATCATTAACTCTGAATTGTCTGAGTTTTTCTTGCATAGCTTCAATCCAGCTTTCATCAGATAAAGCTTCTTTTATGCTACTGGGTTCTATTTCAGAAATAAGAGCCACAGCATTAGACTCTTCTTGTCTTTTGGATCTTGTGCGGATTCCTTCATTGATGTCGCCAATAATAAGATCTTTGGGATGACTGGACTTATGTTTCCAGTTGCTAGTTAATTTATCAAATTGATGGTCACTTCCTTCACTAGAATCTTCAACAGTCACTTGTTGTTGGTCCTTCAAAGTCTGAGCTCCTTCTTGAGAATTAGACTTTGTAGAGTCTGGAGCAGATTCAGTCTCTTCAAAATGAGTCTGAATAGATTCATTTTGTATAGAGTCTTGGAATTTTGCATTCATTGATTCTTCCATAGTTTTAGTCTTCTTGTTGTAGACTCTGTACGCTTTGCTTGTGGTTGAATATCCAAGGAAGATGCCTTCATCTGACTTTTCTTCAAACTTGCCAACTCGATCGTTTGCATTTTTCAATATGAAACATTTGCATCCAAATACATGAAAATATTAAACAATGGGCTTCTTTTCTTTGAATAATTCATAGAGGGTTTTTTCTAGAATAGGCCTTAGAAAAACTCTATTGATAATATAACATGATGTTGAAACTACTTCAGCCCAAAACCGTAAAGAAATATTGCTTTCAATTAAGAGTTCTGGCCATTTCTTGAAGAGATCTATTCTTCCTTTCCACAACTCAATTTTGCTCTGGAGTATATGGAGAAGAGAACAAATATTGTAAACCAGATTTGTCACAAAATTTAGCAAAATCTTGATTTTCAAATTCACCTCCATGGTCTATTTTTATACTTGAAATAACATACCCATTTTCATTTTGAACCTTCTTAGCAAATTTTTTAAAGTAAGAAAAAGTTTCAGACTTACTTGCCAAGAAATATACCCAAGTAAATTGTGAGTAGTCATCCACAATTACTAGGCAATATTTCTTACCTCCAATGCTCTGCGTTCTTGTTGGTCCGAAGAGATCCATATGCAAGAGCTGTAGTACACGGTTAGTGGAAACTTGATTTATTGGCTTAAAGGAATTTCTTACCTGTTTTCCCAATATACATGGTGTACATAGATCAGACTTTTGGTATGATAAATTAGGTAGACCACGAACAAGCTTCTTTCTTTGAGATTTTGGCTATCTGCTTCATGTTGATATGCCCAAGCTTTTTGTGCCATAAGTTCACTTCGTCTTGGATTGAGATTAGACATTGCGATTCATCTGGTTTCACGTCTAAGAGGTAAATATTTCCATGTCTTCGACCCATGAAAGACTGAGTAGAGTCTTTACTGGTTCCTAAACAAATACCCTCTTGAAAGTTGATTTTGAAACCGACATCACAAAGCTGACTGATACTGAGCAGATTGTAATTGAGCCCTTCAACTAAAGAAACATTGCTTATTGTGAGGTTCCGAATCATTACAGTTCCAAATCCCACTATTTTTCCTTTGCTGTTTCCTCCAAATGAGACTTTTTCACCATTCACTTGAACAAGCTTTATGAAACAATTTGAATCTCCTGTCATGTGTTTGGAACATCCACTATCCAGGTACCATTTTACCTTTTTCTTGATAGTGACCTGCATTTAAAAAGAAACTCAAGCTTTCTTTGGTACCCATATTTTCTTGGGTCCTTTTGAGTTAGTCTGATATACGGTTTTTGCCCAGACTTTATTGACAAGTCTCCAAGCCATAGGGCATTCTTTCTCAAAATGATCTGCACTATTGCATTTTGAACATCTAAGAGCATTGCGACCTACTGGTTTTACAAAGGTCCTTTCAAAATGATTTTTGTAAGCATTCCTTGTTGGTCTTTGTTTAATTCTTTCTTTTACTTTAGGAAAATCGATTAAAGGAATGGTTTCAGCAGTCATTCCTAAACCAGATTTATTGAAATAAGGTCGTTGAATAGAAAGTATTTTCTCCAGTTTTTCAGATCCTAGAGAAAATCTTTTGGAAATATTTGAAATATCATTTTTCAAAAATACATTTTCTTTCAAAAGATTATCTTCACTTTCTTTGAGGGAAGAAACATCCCGGTCTAAGCATTTCACTTTTTCTTTCAAAATATTCTCTTGTCGTTTTAAAGCGGAATTTTCCTTTTTGAGTTCAGAAATTCTTTTAAGAGAAGTCTTAAAACTAAAACATAATTCATCAATGTATTTTGAAACTTTAAATGAATTTTGAAGTTACTTACCTCGAATTCACTTTCTCAGTCTGAATCAGTCTCGGAGTTTGATTCTGAGTCTGATTGTGCCATTAGACATATGTTTGCATAAACATCTTCACTATCTTCGCACTATGTATCACTCCAGGTTTCAGCTTTGAGAGCTTTTCGATATCTTTCAGTTTTTCCTTTCTTTTTCCTTAGAAGAGGACAGTTAGGTCTGATGTGTCCCTTTTTCTTACATTTAAAGCAGACTACATCTTTGTTTGATTCATCATCTTCAGCCGACTTGGTCTGTTGCTTTTGAAAACTTTGTTTCTTTGAATTGAATCTTCTTTCTTTTCTTTTCAACTTTCTGAATCTTCTTATCATAAGAGCAAGTTCTTCATCATCCATGTCGTCTTCAGAATCTGTTACATCATAATCATCATTAGATTTTATTGCAATTGATTTCTTACCTTTGGGATCTTCGTCTTCATTGATTCGTTCCACATCATAAGACTGAAGGGTCCCAACCAGCTCATCGACAGACAGTGGCATGATTCTTTGAGTCTCTCTGATTGAGGTCTTAATATGATTCCAATCCTTGGAGAGTCCACGCAGTAGCTTGTTTACTTTCATGGGATCAGAAATTGGTTGACCTTCATTTTCAAGACCATTCACGATTTCTGTAAAACGACTAAACATGTCAGTTATAGATTCTCCTGGTTTCATTTTGAAGACTTCGTATTGACCGAGAAGAATGTTGATTCTTGTCTCTTTCACTAGATCGGTTCCTTCATAGGTAATGTGTAATCTATCCCAGACTTCTTTGGCTGCATCATAAGAAGATATTATGTTATATTCAGTAGGTGATAAAGCACAATATAAAGAGTAAATTGTTTTTGCATCAAGAGCTTATCTCTTGATTATCTCTTCCCGACTCATTTCGCTGAACTCAACAGTGTCATTTCCTCTTTCTAAGATAGATGCAGCTTTAGGAATAATTCCTTTTTCTACAACGTCCCATTCCAGAGGATCCTTTGATCTTAAGAATGCCTTCATTTTCTTTTTCCATATGTTGTAATCATTTCCATCAAAGTAAGGTGGTATGGTGTTGCCCTTCTACCAGCCCTGGAGCCAACATACTAGCCATGGATCTTTAACTCTGAAGTAAAACACTTCAAACAAGTGAGTACACGAGCTCTGATACCAATTGAGATAGCTAGTATAATCACCTAAAGGGGGGTGAATAGGTGCACAAACAATTTATCGAGATACGGAAGCGATTCTAGGCAGCCGATAGAAAGGAGTTCACAAAATGATTTACGATCAAAGTAAAGAGAGTAAGGGAAAGAAGATTGAACACATGATTTATAGTGGTTCGGCTTATTCCAAGCCTACGTCCACTCTTCCGCACTGACATCCCACCGATTGGATTTCACTATGAACAAAAGAGAAGTTACAGCTCAGCTTTTCCTTGATTCCACAGTGTAGATGTTCCATCACACCTCCTCAAGGTTTCTCACAAATATAAACTCTCTTTTGTATACGAGTATTTGCTCAAAGGAATTGTCTAAACAACAGGAAGCTTCAGACTTTGGAATTCTTCTATCATGCACACCTCAACAACTTAGAACGTCTTCCTTATATACTCCTTTTATGCCATCATACCCGTTGGCACTTACCAAGGGAATTCCTCCAATCTACCGGTTGGATGGAATCAATTAGGAAGATTATTCAGCTATTAAAGGAACGTGTCGATAGCCCATCAATCATGTTCGCCCATACAATCAGAATCTCGGTTTCCATAAGTAGAATCTTCCAAGAATATTTAGGCAATCATCGATTCCTTAATCTTCGAGTCAATCTCGATCAATCAAAGGATTCCGTTGTGTCTATTCCAGCCACGAGATCTTCTCCAGTTGATAAGGTCAAGCCCTTAACAAAACATCCAGTTCTAGGTAACCTTTCTTCAACGGATTAGAGACTGTCAATGAGGATAGACTTTGAGTCTTAAGTCTGGCTGTCCGGAGGTCTTCAGACTTTAAATAGCAGAGTCTGCAAACCTTCAGACTAGACTGATGGAAACGTTTTGTCAGCTTCAAAATACTTCAAGAGGATTTCTCCAACATCACCCAACTTAATGCAATATCCAGTGACAGATCTTCGACTAATAGGACATGTTGCATAATCTGCATCACAGTATGCTGTCATCTTCATGTCACATTTTTTAGATAGAAGTATCCCAAGTCCTGAACATTTCTTCAGATATTTCACGACCTTTAAGGCCGCATCCAAATGAGAGCGCTTTGGTTGGTGCATAAACTGGCTAAGTGTCTGAACCGCATATGAGATATCAGGTCTAGTCATTGTCAGGTATATAAGTTTCCCAACAAGTCTTTGATAGCCTGACGAATCACTGAGCACAGGATCATCAGTTCGAGATATTCCCTTATCATACTCTGCGGTGGTCAACTTAGTGTTCTGCTCTATAGGAATTACAGCTGGCTTGCATCCTGATAAACCTTCTTCTAATATAATCTCTAATATAAACTTCCGCGGACTAAGGGAAATCCCCTTGTCTGATCGGGCAATTTCAATTCCAAGGAAATATTTTGGTGCTCCTAAGTCTTTAATGTGAAAGGTAGCATGCAAATATTCCTTGAAATTCTCTATAGATGCTCTATCATTTCCCATAACAAGTAGATAGATGACATACCTTTAGTTCTTGAGAATAAAGCATAATCATGCTTGGATTGCCTAAAGCCTGCTGTTGTAAGAGCGCTGGCGAATTTAGCATACCATTGTCTATATGCCTGTTTTAATCCATAAAAGGGATTTACGGAGACAACATACCTTATTCTCCCCTTGTCTCCGTATGCCTTGAGGGATATCCATGTAGATTTCTTTATCTAAATCACCGTGGAGAAAGGCATTATGGACATCCATTTGATGCAAGTGCCAGTCATTAATTGCAGCAACAGCTAAGAATGAACGGACTGTTACGTCTTTGGCAACTGGAGAGAACATCTCGTGGTAGTCAAAACCTTCCTTTTGGGTGAACCCTTTGGCTACTAGTCTGGCTTTGTACCGTCTAATAAAGCCATCAGCACGATACTTGATCTTGTAGACCCATTTGCATCCAATTGGTTTGCGATGAGATGGGAATGGAACAAGATCCCATGTATGATTATCAGTAAGTGACTTTAACTCTACCTTCATGGCTTCTTGCCATTTTGGATTAGTGGAAGCTTCTTCATAACTAGACGGCTCCTTGTCGTCGGATATACGAGAAATGCAACATCTATGCTCCGGAGATAAACTATGAAAGGAAACATAGGAGGAGATCGGATATTGAATACCTGGAGAGTGGTGTGTAGCACGGACATAATCCTTTGTCCAAGTTGGAGGTCTTATTGCCCGTCCAAACCGCCTAAGGTATTCTGCTCCAATGGTAGATGGTGATATCTCTGATGAGGAATTTGGTGCAGTGTCGAAAACTTCCATGTTGGCAATGGAATCTTCCAATGCATCCTCTGAAATATGTTTGGAAGGGTTTGAACTGATATTGGAATTAGGTGGGGCTAGGATAGGATTCCTTGGCTGTGCTACTGGTATATAAGAGAGGTCCTGATATGATGCCTCATCAGAGAGAAAGTTATGATAGCTAGAAGTTGTCTCTAGGCCTTCATCTGGGGATGCAGTTTCAGAAAACGGAAAGATATTCTCATGGAAGATTACATCACGACTTACTAAGAATTCTCTTATGGAGATTTCAAGAACCCGATATCCCTTCTGGAGATTTGGATATCCCATAAAGATACATCGCCGTGCACGTGGGCTAAATTTATCCCGAGATCCCATTGTTGCAACATAACAGAGACATCTGAAGATCCTGAGGTGATTCAAGTCAAGTTTCTTCCCAAACAAGATCTCGAATGGTGTTTGCCCATGGAGGATCTGAGTGGACATTCGATTAATGAGATAAGCTGCTGTGACAACACAGTCTCCCTAGTAACTTTCCGTAATCGATGCTTGAAACTTTAAGGCACGAGCAACTTCCAGTAGATGGCGATGCTTTCTCTCAACCACTCCATTTTGTTGTGGTGAGTAAACACATGAACTTTCGTGATGAATACCATGAGAATTGAATAACAAGGAGCATTCATGACTAAAAAATTCTTTCCCGTTATCAGTACGGATCCGCTAAATGGATTTCCTGAATTGAGTCTTAGACAGTAGAATGAAGTTTTTCATGTGAGAATAAACCTGATTCTTAGATTGCATAAGGAAAATCCATGTTGCCCGAGAACAATCATCTACTATCGTAAGAAAATAACGAGAGCCATCATGATTGACTGTGTGATAAGGTCCCCAAATATCCACATGAATTAATGCAAAAATTTCACCAGACCGTGAGGTACTAGAGGGAAATGGTGTACGTGATTGTTTTGCAAGTGGACATATAGAACACTCAGGATATGGAAATAAGGCACTGTGACCCAATCTCATATGCATAGTAAAATTTCTATCATTGGCAGTTGAATTACACAATGATTTCTTATTCAATGGATTGCAAGAAAAATTTAAACAAGTGTCAGCATCGAAAATTACCAGGCAAGAATTCTCTTTGCAAACTTTAGACACAAATATAAGGTTGAATTGAAATTCTGGGACATAGAGCACATTCTGGAGAATAATCTAAGGACTGAGATTCACTGTTCCTGTCACTTTGACATGGGTAATATTTTCGTTGGGTAATTGCATCGAAATAGGAAAATTCAAACTTGCATTTATATGTGAAAAGAGTCCCTTGTCGCATATAATATAGTCACTTGCCCAAGAATCTATAATCCATGCCTTTCTGGAAATGGAATTAATTAGGCAATGTGAAATACCTAAGAAACTTCCCCCTTTGTTGGATATATCCATCTTTTGCAATGCCTGCATGAGCTGCTGATATTGACCATATGAAATAGGCTGGTCAATTTTTGGACCAGTTGGTCTAGTGACCCGATAAGCTATGGAAATTTTTTTCTCCTTTTCTCTGGGTTTACCGTGTAATTTACAACAACTATCAATGGTATGGTTAGTACGCTTGCAATAATCGCAAAAAAATTTACCCTTTCCGTTTTAATTTTTTGCAAAATTTCTTGATGGCGTGGCAAAGATCTGGCCATCCACTCCTTTGAACGCGATCTCCTGTCCACCGTTCGATCCAAATGCGATCTCACCCCCGTGAGAGCCCTTAGATCCTCGCATGTAATCTAGACCTTACAATCCTCACATGTAATCTTGGCCGTTCGATCCTCGCGTGTAATCTGGACCGTTCGTCCCGTCCCTTTTAAAGCCGCGGGAATCCGATTCGCCAAACCCTAAGGGATTCTTTCTTTCCCTTTCGCGAGCTAGGGATGGGGTTGTCCTGGCGGCTGCGTCTCTCCGTTCACCGCGGGCAACGAGAGCGATGCTCTCGTTGTTCCTCGTGTGTTCGGTCGTTGCGTGTCGCTGACTCTCCTCCTGCATCGCCAACTGGAAAATTCGCCCGATCGGTGGCATGGGATCTGTGGCAAGGATCTGTGACCGAAACGTGAGGTACGATTCGTTTAAGATTAGCAGGAATCTCGTGGCTTGTTCTCTTTCTTTGATCTTTTTATACTGCTTGAGGGTAGATTTCGGCCCTTCAAGTTTTTCTTCTACCGCCTCGAGCTGATTCCAGAGAGACAAGAGCCTGTTGAAGCAGGCAGTGACCATCAGATTTCCTTGTTTAAGCTCGCTGATTTACTGCATGAGATTAAAAATCTTTGCTTGATCAAGTTTGCCATACATTTCTCGTACGTTTTCCCACATGGTTTTGGCATCCTCTGTGGGTGGAAGCCCAGCCACAACTTCTGGGGATATGCAATTCCCGATCCATGTTCAGATGAGTTGATTGCATTTCCGCCAATGTCGGGCTAGGTGTTCATCAGAGGGGATTACGATGGTTCCGTTGAGGAACCCATCTTTATCCTTTGTCACCAATGCCCGCTGGAGCTCCTGTGACCACTTCGAATAGACCTCTGGTCCAGTCAGTTGCTGGCTTATTAGTCGAAGCTCTGGTTCGTCGGCGTTGGAGACGTACAAAGGATCACTGAGTTCTGGTCGCCCAGTGAACGCCGCCGCTGGAACAGGAAGAAATCTGGGCGTGAAATTCGGGTAGGGATTCGTCCCTTGACCCGATCCACCTGAACCGACTAGATAACCCGCATTTAGATATCCCGGGTAAGGATTATGTCCCGCACCTGATTCGCCCGACCCGCCTGTCTGCTCCATCCTGATGGTTGGGCTTGCCCCACTTGAAATTGAGTTTACGTGGGCCACCATTGCACAGGTTGGGCTTGAATTGATTGTTGGTCGGATGCTGGAATTACTGTAGGGAGATTCTGGATCTACGGAGCCGGAGAACTTTCTTCTTCTCCGATGGTCCTGTCGTCAGCACCCAGATTGAGATCCTGCCAAGAAGCCATGGTAAGTTAAATAAAGATTCTTCCTTCGAGAGTGTGCCTAATGCCGAAAGATTAATCCCTTCGCAGGTGGAGAATTCTTTTCGGCAACAATTGGAGGCGGAAGCGAGTTAGAGACCGAGAGGCTCTAATACCATGAAAGAAGGCACAGAGAAGAAGGAAGACTGAGCGGAGTCGAGAGAGAGAGAGAGAGAGAGAAACGTAGGAAGATTTTTGTGTATTCTCAATGTAATTCTGAATGTACAAATTCTCCTAAGATATAATACAAGCTGTATTATGAGTAAGGAAGTAAATGATCTAAAAAATCAATCTAGATCTAAATCTGATATTTAATTAACATACATACACAAATCATGATCAATTAAGATCAAGATATCTCGGGCAATCCGCAATCCGCATATCTTCCAACAAGCTTAGAATGAATTTGTACTAAAAATATTAATCTAACATTTGTTAATATTATTCACTATTTCAATTTGACAAATTCAACTTTACTCCATTGAAACAATTCATAAAACTTGTTAGGGAAAAAAATCAACAGTCCACTATTAAATTTAACATTTAATGATTAGTCGAGAAAAAAAAAATCCACATTTCACCATCAAATATAACAAGATGTCTTTTCTTCTATGATTTTTCATTTTTTACATAATTACATTTTCACCCTCGTTATTGAAAATTTTCAAAATTGACCATATGCATGTCGGAATTGCATGTCAAAATTCCGAACTCACGTGTTGGGAGAGTTGATCACAATATGTGTTGATCGCGTGTCGGAACATGTAAAAGTGTGTCGGAGCATGTCAAACACATGTTAGAGTGTCCGACACGATACGATGGCTTTCAGAGAGTATTGATACTTCCTAGCCTTCAACCACTACAATCTTGTTGCCGATGATTGCTCGCACAATAGAGAGAGTCACGCTCCGCACGGATTGAGTTTGAAACATTCCGGTGAGCAATTTTGAGGGAGATTTCACCAAAAATCTCCCTTAGGGAATCGTTTCTAGAGACTTTCTTTCTCGTTTCTCGCTCATTGCTGGACCGCCTCGGGAGAAGCCCTTGTTCCACTTTATTTCGCAGCCATGAAAATTTAAGTGGCCAAAACTCGCTTGAAGCTCTTCCACCAATCTCCATTTTAGCCGACGACAATCATGAGAGCTCCCAATAGTTAATTGGACTGCCTACTGCGACTTACCTTGGTTTCATTGACAAGGTAATCTCCGATTCTCCATCATGTTATATGATTCTGGCGAAGGTGAAGTGAATGTAAAGTTCACTTTGCTTCACTTAGGATCGGTCATGTTAGAGTCATGTATTTGATTTTGAACTTCACATGTCAATTTTGTTTGCTTATGGTCACAAATACGGGTTTGAAATCGCAAAAATTTGCTCTTTAATCGATTGACTGCAACCTGTTTGGCGAGTTTGGTTGCTCAATGTTCCATTATGAAAAGAGTTACAGCAAGGCCAAAGAATTCTTATCTAAGTGACGAAAGCCAGAGGCAACAATATTCATCAGACTTGCATTGACATTTTGAGATAAGCACCGGCAACATCGCTATCAAAAGGCTTTCTACCAAAATGGTATTTGCAGCCAAAGGAGATTACCGCAATATTGAAGCAGAAAGTAATAAGAGGTAGCAGAATTTTACTCATTACCTCCCCAACAAAAGCCAAGTCCAAATTTTTAAGTACTGATTTTGGTATTTTGGCAGAAAGTTCTGCCAGTACACCACATACCTTCAGCAAACCACCCAAAAAAAAAAGAAGCTTTGTCATTACAATTGCGCTCCTTAAATTTTGTTAGTTGGGCATATGATAGAGGAACTTGTATTGTAAAATTTGGAGTATAAGGAACTGGACATAAGGTGCATTGCCATTTCTGTAGGTGTTGAGGTGCGTGCGCATCCTAGGGTGTAAGTGCCTGCATCAAATGCCAAGACATGTGCACCAACTATTAGCCCCTGATAAGAAGGTTGCAGCATCCCGAGTGATATCCAAGACAGAAAACTAATCGAGAATCTCCATGCAAGAACTTCTTCTCCTCAAAAGTTCAAGGCGTACTTCATGCACATCTACCAGGTGGTCAAGACCTCTAGCTCGTGGTAAGATGAGAATGTGCTTCTATGCCTATGCAAAGAAAAATCTTAGACAATTACTAACTTACCATATACACATCCGCCAGAACTTGTTACCTCGTGCTTCCAAACCGTCATCAACGTGTATGTCCATCACAATACCTCAGCAATCTCTGCAACGAAACCTCACGGTAACTCTCTATACATCTTCATGCTCGTATCTAGTAATGTACGCAACAATCGCGAAGTAAGCAGCTTCCTGTTCGCAGATCTTATTTCGTTCGATGGAGAGCTTATGGGGCCGGGCCTAATTTGGGCCCGAACTGATCATAGCTTTGAACCCAGTCAAGTTAGGCCCAGAACAACACCGATCCAAGCGCCTCTTCCAGTTGGTGGCGTTACTACTGCGAGTACTGCGGGATCTGCAGCTCCGACAAGTCCCCCGTCACTTGTCACATCCAATCGCACCACCACGTCAGTTCTCCTCGCTTCGTCGCCTTCCGACGCTTCGTAAGCAGCTCGGTTCGTTTCGGGCCGCGAGTTCTGGTGCTACGATTTGACTAGTTCGATCGGCAATTGCTGCTTTTGCGTTTGCGGGATTCGCTCGCTTTTGAATGTCCGCCGCGATGGGAATTGATGTGAAGTGGTTTTCGCGTTGGTTATCAGGATGAGGTGCAAGCGGCAATGGCTAGAGGGGTCGAGGGGAAGGAGGGAGCGAAGGCTAATTTGCGAAGAATGTGGCGCCGCGTTTAAGAAACCCACGTACTTGACGCAGCATATGCAGGGCCATTCGCTCGAGGTATATTGGGCTCTATGTTTTGTTATTGACAATGCAAGTTCTTTGAAACTTTTAGTAAAGTTGCAATTAGATTACACCTGTCAGGGAGGTGGTCGACGGTGGGGTACAGTTTGTAAAGGGGAGAGGTTCTGATCACAGTCGCACCGGTCTTTTGAGCAGATAGTTTTGATGGACAATGCTCGATTGTGGTCTTTGCTATCAAACTTTTCACATTTGTAACTTCTAATTAGGTATCGAAAACAGCAATTCGGATATTATCGTTGGGGATGTACATGATTTTCTGAGCCGTGGAATTGTGATTACCTATAAATATAGTGCTGTAATCTTGTGGAATATCATAAAATGGAAGCACCATTGAAAAAGCATCAATCTTTTAGTGTGGTCTAGTATCACAGATGGGTTTCCATGATTAAAAAAAAAAAAAAGTTCTGATTTTGGTTGAAAAATGAAGCTGTTTTGTTCTTTTCCATTTGTCTATTGCAAGTTTACCTATACTGAAATCAAGACCTTGCAGGGTAAAGTATGTTGGCTCATCTGATCATGATATGATAATGGCATGAAGCATTGGATCCCACTAAAAAGAACTCAAAATGCAAGAGGCTGCAATCTTGTATCTTGATTGGACTAGTATCAAGTTGGGGGACCACCTGAGAAGATCCATCAAGTCAGCCTCAGTCACGCATTTCCTATTTGAGGTTTGGAGCATCATTTTTTTTTTTTTTTTCTATTCATGTCTAGAGATTTGGTATGCTTTGTATCTATGTGTCAATATGCTAAATTCATTTGCAGAGGCCTTTCAAGTGTTCTATAGAGGATTGCCCTGCCAGCTATAGGAGAAAAGACTATTTGGCTCGTCACTTTCTTCAGCATAGAGGCAAGATTTTCAGCTATCCTATTGATCGTTGCCGTAAGTCATTTGCATATCAAGGGAACATGAAGAGGCACTTGAATGAAACTCACAATGATGAGTAACCATTGATATCTGGTGAATGTAAGAGTCTGAAGCAGCATGTTTGTCTAGAGGTTGGGTGTGGAAAGGTTTTCAAGTTTGCATCGGAGTTGCAAAAGCATGCGGATTCTCATGGGAAGTCAATTATAAAGGTGTCTTGGTGAAGCCAAATGATATCTATGAGCTGTTTAACGTGCTATTCGATTATAACGTCATGTCAACTGCTGCAGTCGAACTGGAGACTGTGGAGGCTCTGTTTTGATACTTAAGCAATGTTGACTATCTGAACGAGCCCATGTGGTCAGCTCACCAATTAGTCAATTGGGACACATGTGGGACAAAGTAGTTAAAGAAGAATATCCAATAGCATCTCCACACGCATGAGAAGAAAAATTCGGCTGATTCAGAGGCATTCAAATGTGATGTTGAGGGTTGGCTCTGCATTTTTTCAATAGTAAGATGTAGTCATCTACTAAGTAGATTCTGGCTGGGCATGGAATATAATTGTTTGGAACATTGAAGCTTGAGGGCATGTATTGTGGGGCTGCTAAGTGTACATTAGCTGATGTTTTTTCTTGTTGACAGAAATGAAATTTACGTCAGCATGTGAAGGCCGTTCATCTTGAGGTGAGGCCATTTGCATGCGGCCATAAGGATTATGGCAAGAAGTTTGTGTATAAGCACGTGAGAGACCATCATGAGAAAACCGGTTGCCATGTTTACACTCCAGTGAGCCCTATTCTCTCATTCTCTCAAATATTGAAATTCAATTTTACTTCTCCTTTGAAATCCAGCTTTTTACTACATGAGATTTGGATTATCCTAATACATGTCAATTTGGCTCCTTGGCTTCAAAGGTGATTTTGAGGAGTAAGATGAGCAATTTCAATTTAGGCCCAGAGGCAGGAGAAAGAGAAAATGTCCAATGATTGAGTCCCTACTGCGAAAAAGAGTCACTCTACCCAATGAGCTAGATTTCCTTTCTGATTAGTGGCTGAAGTATTTTGGGGGCGCTCGGCAGCAGCCAAGGATATTGTATAGGAGCTGTGGTTTTTTGCCTCATAGGTCCGAGCAAAGGTGACAAGTTCACTCATCATCCTCCCATCACTTGTTTGTATTTAAATAGTTGATAGAGTTTGCTATTGTTTTGTGTATGAAGATAAGAGAGCGAGTTAATACTTAGCAAAAGGTACTTGTAATGAGCTATTATCAGCTGTACATTATGCAATATGGTAAAATCCAATTGAGAATCCACCGGTTTCATTCCGATCTATCGCTGATCACCTGATCCATTTTTATCGTTGAACAATTGAGAAGTCCCTGTCGATATTTTCCTTTTTGAGATTGTTGAAGGCTTGGAAGTCGGATTTCCACCATCTCCTTTGGTAATGCTTAAAAGAAAAGTAATAATTGTCTATAAAAATCATTTCTCTTAAGTACATAAAATTTCTTACTTTTAATTTAAATTTCAGGCCAAATCCCAAGAAAGATCATGTACACATTTCCAGGGTATAAAACTGACCTAACCAAATGTCCCAAAAAAATCATGGAGTTTTACTCCAAGGACGAAAGTGACCATCATTTCTTTTACCATGTAAATTATTCTTTGCGGCAGACATTGGTGCTTTAATTAGTTTTTAAAATTAATAAAAACTAACAAATTAAAAACTAAAATATTGTTGGCCAAAAATTGTTGGAAAGTAAACCAGAGTTTTAAGGGATAAAAAACTGAGAGAGAAGTACACTATCGGTCATAAAGTTATGTACGGTACTCACTTTGGTATCAAAAGTTTCCGTCGGATCAATTAAATGCCAAAAATTTTGAGAAACTACCATTTTAGTGATAACGCCAATCTGATCGGCCGGAAGTCCGATGTGGCCTTTTTTTTATTAATTTTTTATGCTGATGTGGCTCGCCGGAGAGTCCAATTAGCATCTAAAGCAAGGAATGACATTGTCTAGTTGCATTTGCCCCCAAATAAGAACCCTAATTTGCCAAATTGAAAGAATTCCCCAATTTCAAACCCTAAGTGGCCATTGAATGAATCCTCCCAACTTGATCTGCCATGCTTTGGCAATTTGCCGGCGACAAGCCACAAAGAAGCTGCTCCACTTGGTCATCTCGACCTCCACCGTCGTAAGTGCTTGTCCCACCCCTTCTGGAGAACAGAGAAGATCAAACCTCAACTTCAACTTTGATCTCAACAGAACAAAACAAGGAGTCAAACGCTGTCTGTTTATGGAAGATGATGGAGTTGCAATTTGTGACTAGATCAAGGACAGAAAGTTCAGTTATCACCATCGGTGGGAATTAAAGTGAATGAATAAATTTCAAGAACGATTTCATCACTTCATATCTTTTGGTTGCAAAGTAGAGTAAAACAGAGCATGCCTCGCACTCTTTTGGAATCGATTATTGTTGGCAACAAATGAAAGTTCGATCGACGTGAAGAGCAAAAGATCACCGCACATCGATAATATTCCGGTGAGCTCTTAAAAAGAAAAAATTGAAGACATGAAAACATGGCCCCTCGGCCAAGCTCGCTAAGACAATACGAGTGGCTTGCGAGTGACATCGACACTCATCCATGGACGAGTGGTTCGCAAGCGTCGCATTGCTCGACCGGATCTGGTGGTGACAACTGGTGGCATCAACGATGGAGGAGGGGCAGAGGTCGAACTTGGAGAGAGGGGATGACCATATGGGTTTTTCAAGCAAGAGGGATTAGAGGCATTCTGGTGAAGGTGCTCGACCAGATCTGGTGGTGACAACTAGTGGCAATGATGGAGGAGGGGCAGAGGTTGAACTTGGAGAGAAGGGATGACTAGATGGGTTTTTGAAGCAAGAGGGATTAGAGGCGTTCTGGTGAAGGAGAGGGCGAACACCATTGTTGCAGAGAGCGGATGTTTTCTTTCTTCTTCACAGAGAGGGGATGACCAAATGTTTTCTTTCTTCTTCGTTGGACAGCAGCCAAGAAAGTCCACATGTACTGATTTTCTAAAAAAAAAAATGCCCACTCATATTAAATTTTTAATTAAAAAAGCCATGTCATTTTTTGGCCTGAATTTTTTGCCATAGGCATTTAAGTGATGGTTTTTTCTCCGATTTGGCACTTAAGTGATCTGACGGAAAATTTTGGCACCAAAGTGAGTATCGTACATAACTTATAGCACTTGGCACTGATAGTGTACTTCTCCCAAAAACTAATAAGTGCCGATGAAAATATTGAAATTGTTTTTCCTCAGATCGTCCCTTGAAGAGTCGTAATCCCCATGGGTGAGCCTAGCGATGGTTCGCCTCGAATCTAGTCCCAGATTGAGGTTGGACGATCCCAACCATTGGACCCGATCGGGTCCTAAGGCCTGACCGGACGCACACAAGCTGTTCGTGCAGAGCTTCAATGGATGGGAGCTCTGTTATGGCGGGCTCTGGAGGCACCTTGAGCTTCAGGCTCGTGCCATAGGAGCTCCTAAAGCCACAAGCACTACCTCGATCGAGAGAGAGAGAGAGTGAGTGAGAGAGAGAGAGAGAGAGAGAGGGAGAGAGGGTGTGCACGAGCCAGGGGGGAATGGGCTTGTCCCCAATTTCAATTAGAACCGGAAGTTGAAAACCCTAAATCCCCAATTTGATCATTTCGAGTACATACTTCGATTTTCTCCTAAAGTTATCAGTTCGCTCTTGCAAATGGAGGACAAAAGCTTCAGTAGCAGCTCACATTCCTATAAGAAAAGTGAATTAGATGTTGAGTATTACTGTTATTGTGGGTTACCGAGTCCAAGAACCGAGTCCGAGAAGAACATCTTGGACTCGGTTGAATCCCGGGAGAAGATTCCATGGGTGTGGCAGATATAGAGAAGGCTCGAAGTGCCAATATTTCAAATGGATTGATAGAAAATTCTCTGATCGAGCGACAGAGGTGATATTGGAGTTACTTGAAGGCCGAAATCAACCTCCACCTATGTTAATGGATGAGTTGGAGGATGTTGACTCAATGCAAGCTCAAATGAAGGGTTTAACATCTTTGGTGGACCATTTGAAGAGGGGGGGGTTGAAGGCTGAAAATCAAAAGAAACTTTTATCGAGCGTTGATTGTGTTCTTATTCTCTTGGGTAGTTTATTCAAATGTAAAGTGAGTAATGAGAAGAAGTTTGTATGTCTACCATAGTCGAAGACGTGAAATATGCACTTGTATTGGATTGTTTATAAGTAAAATGTGTTTTTTGGTTTGCTACAATTTTTGTATGGAGCAGAATGTTTTGTTGTTGTAATCTATGGGTAGAAATGCAAGGTTGGACTTGGAATGCATTAGTTGTGAGCACTTAAAAGTTTTGTTGTTTAGTTATGTATTGTCAATGTTTGTTTTGGTTAGTTTTTGCTTCAAATATAATGGTTTGCTGCATTTTTTATTTGGTAATGGTTTGCTGCATTGAAAGCTTTTAGCAATGGTTTGCTGCATTTTTCTGTTTGGTAATGGTTTGCTGCATTTTTTTATTTGATGATGGTTTGCTGCATTGTTTTATTTTATGATGGTTTGCTGCATTTTTATTTGGTAATAGTTCGCTGGTTTGCTGGTTTTGTGGTTTGCTAGTTTGCTGGTTTGTTGGTTTTTGCAAGCGCAAACCATGGCGAAATTAAAGGATGGTGGCAAATTCACGATTGACCATTTCGGTGTCATAAGTTGTAAATAGTGATCACTTGAGTACCGAGTTTTTATGAAAGTGATCATTTAAGTGCCAAGTTTTTATGAAAGTGATCATTTAAGTGCCAGTCGCGATTACAAAGTGATCACTTACGTTGCACAAGTTTTTTAAAAAAGAACATGTTAGTGCCAAACGTCACATTCCAATGCACCTTGTTCTTGCACCAGTTGAGTTGCTGGTGCATCTTCTTACACCAGCCCAGATGCAACAAGATGTACCAGCACCCAAAGTGTTCTTGTAGCAACACATATAATCAGCAACAGTGCAGCAATGCTGACAGCAACAAATTCATTATAATTCACAACTTTAACCAACAATGCTGACAGCAATAGTGCAGCAACAGCAACAGTGCAGCAACAGCAACATTGCAGTAACAGCAAAAATAAAATATACAGCAGCAATAGCATAACTGACTTGCTAGCATTCTAGCCGAAACCAACACAAGGGAAAATGAATAGTCATTCCAATACTTGCCATTAACATTGATTGATTGTTTACAAAAGAAAAGAAAAGCATGTCTAACTTCACTCCCCAAGCATCGAGAGTTCAACACTCTCTTAAAAAAAAAAAAAAAAACAATGGCATTGCAGGCAACAACTACCATCAATCCAGCACACTCCTAAAAAAAGAAGAAAACAAGAAAAAGACAATGTCCAGCATCACATGAAAAAAATCATGTCCAGCATCACATAAAAAGAGACCATGTCCAGCACCCTCCCTCCCATCAGTCAATATTGACAACACCTTGATCTCCTTTTCCTCTTGGAGCTTTGAATTGATTCATAATCCGAGCACTCTTTCGAACTGGTTGTGCAGGTTCTTTAGTTGGGCTTTCTATCACCTCCTTTTCCTTGTCGTTGTTTTTGACGGCGGCTATTTTTGTTCTACCACGTGTCATGTGTTGGTCCATATCATCACTACTGCTCACAATCGTTGGTTGAGATGGAACTGGTGCTGGGTTCTTTTTGGATGGCTGTTTCACAGCTGTACCCGATGTCTTCTTCTTTGGAGCACTCTTCTTTGGTTGCGCCCTTGATTATTGAGTTGGCCCACCTTGAGAGAGAAGTACCTCCGAAGTTCTCCCAGGCTACAAAAACATAGTGATATTTTCAACCAAATGAATTGAAATACAACAAATTAAATGCATGAGGCCTATAAATCTTACATTCAAAATGGTCATTCCAGTACGTTCATCTGTGTAAATCCCATAACCATATTGCCTTAATCTTTTCCCAAGAGCCCCTCTTGTTCGTTGTGGTGCATCATTTTCAGCAGCAATAATCCTTGTAGTAACCTCTGCAACTTGTGCAGTTGCTCGTCTTCTGACCTGAGAAACACATAACAAATGTAAATTTTAGCCTATAAAAGACCAAACACAGCGATGTACAACTTACAGGATATTTTTTTCTTGTTTGCTCAACAGTGGACTCGTTGTTGTTGTTCTTTGTCCTGCCCATTCCAGTCCTATCCTCGCACTTGAGCCTACAACATGGCCTTTTTTGGCCCTTTAGTAGGCCTTACAACAATGTACTATATTAGGATTATGACCAACGGTACTATCGAATAAGAACTGTAAAGTTACTAAGACCAAGAGGATACTTACCTTACAACATGGCTTTTGTTTGCCCTTCGATAGGAATTACTGTTACGGGGCCTTACTGTCCTCCCTTCAATAGGCCCAACAAGAGTTTCTTGTAGGTCTGTCCCTAGCACCGAATCAGCCATTACATCTTTGTTGATGCTTTTTCAGCTCACAACCTTTCTTATTGTGCCCTTCCTTGCTGCAATAGGAGTATTTCATCTTTGATCCAGTCCTACTCATCCTTTGACTTGATGCCTCTTCCTGCTGCATTTTTCGTCTCTTTTTTAGCCTTCCTATTTGCTTCTTCAGCAGTAAAGGTAGAGGACTTTCATGATTTGTTGGCTCCCAAAATTTGCTGCTTCGGATAGGCTGCATCATGAATTGGTATGAAGCAAGGTATGAGCTTTTTTTGTACCAATCATGTAGGTAATCATCTGGGTTTTCTTGCTTCATCTGAATAGCACAAATGGCATGGACACAGGGAATTCCATTCAGTTGCCAGGCTCGGCATGAACACTTTCTTCTATCCAGGTTGACAACATACTTATCCTGATTTTGAATAATCTCATATCCATTATCTCCATTCCAAACTGGATGGCAGAACCTACTAGCAGCAATATTTGCATCCAATCTCTTCACAATCCTAGGGCCACAGTCTCTACTCCATTTTGTAGCCTCATCTCTTTGCCTATGCAGTCTAGTCATAACCATAACTCGAATATCATCAAGCATGCTGATGATTGGTTTGCACCTAGCCTCTAAAATTCTACCATTGAAAGCTTCACTAAGGTTGTTATCAATGATATCGCATTTGAACTCTTCGCTGAAGAAGGCTTGACACCAGTGCTTAGCTTCTGTATGGAAGAGTGCATAAAAACCGTCATTTGTCAACTGCAACAATCCTTGTTTGGCTAATCTGAAATCAGCCATATTCGTACTCTTTGCTATCTGCCAGAACTGCTTCTGCAGCCTATCTCCTTTGAAGTTCCTTGACCAGTTTGCATATATGTGCCTCGCGCACATTCTATGCTCAGCATGTGGCATCAATTCAGCCAATGCAGAAATAAGTCCCTACAAAAATTCAAACTAATAAATACAAGTCAAGAAAAATATGCAAATGAAAAATTTTAAAATGGAGTATATTATAATTGACAATGAAATTACCTTCTGTTGGTCGCTCATGAATGCCCATCCTTCCCCATCGGTTATCTCAAGGTCAGCCATTAAATTTTTTAGGAACCAGGACCAAATATCCTTGTTCTCTATCTTTACCACTGCCCATGCTATCGGGAACATTTGATTATTGACATCTCTCCCCACAGCAGCCAACAACTCCCCCTTGCATAAACCTTTTAGAAAGCATCCATCCAATCCTATAACTCTTCTACAACCAGCTAAGAAGCCCCGTTTGCATGCATCAAAACAGACATAAAATCTATCAAATCTAGGCCCAAGATCAGGGAGTGGCCTCTCCACAACCTCTACATATACCCTACTAGATGGGTTTTGAAACATATTGTCGCGACCAATTTTTTCGGGGTTTAAACCACCTAGAGTTTTGGCTAATGGATTGTTAAGCCTAGACTTAACTCGGGCTCTCCCAAACCCATACCAATTCGCGACTTTCGATTCAAGTTCTTAACATGCAATTGATTTTATCTAGGAGTCGCCACTAATCAATTTTTGGTGGGTCGATTAGAAACCCAAGTAAAATAACAGGAGATTTACTTTACTCCTACGAACCAGAGATTTTGGTACGGGGACTTGATTACGCTAGATTTCTCTAACGCCCTTTCGGTACCTTTCTTTTTATTTTGAAAAATGTTTGGCAAGCAGTTTGGATTGATTTTAATTCCTAACATGTGAGGTGACCATGCAGGTGCGCATACCACCAATTTAACACTCAAGAAAGCAAATGAATAAGTTGCAAGACTTACCTCATAGCAACGAAAGCATCTGCGTTGTTAGATCAGAATTCACATCAGTAGTCCTAAATATGATTTCTAATTAACACGCAATTTTTGTTTTGTTTTCACTTAATTAATGAAAATCATGCAATATGCAATGCATGCCACTAATTTAACATGAAATGATATGACATAGCAACATGACTTAGCTATATGACCTAAGCAATATGACATAACTAAGCATGTAGTCTATCCTAAGCATGAGATGATTTATTCTAAATATGCAATGACATGTAAAGAATGTCCTAATTCTAATTTTGTCTTTTTCTTTTATGACCTTCGAAATTTAAAATTGCCAAATAATTAAACGTGCAATTTAAATTAATGAGAAGAAAATATGATATCCTAAATTAATGTTTTTGGTCTTTTTATTTAAGAAATTCGAAATAAATTTCCTATCCTAAACATGCAACATAACATTAAAACCAGTAACATCCTAACATGCATTTAACCTAAATCAATTATTTTTTTGGGTTTTTCCTTTACGGGAGCAATCGGGAACAGCACAGCAACAAATCAAGCAAGATATCATCCATGTCCATTTTGGAAATAAATTGACGAATCATATCTCGCGCATGAGATCGGATTGGCCAATTTCAAATAAAATCGCGAATCGTATCTCTAGCGGGAGATCGGATTGGCAATTTTTCCGTGCGATTGCGAGTCGTATTTCGAGCGTGAAATCGGACTATCAATCGTATGTACATTGTGAAATTAGGAAAATTTCCTAATTCATGAGAGATCAAGAGATCTCTTAGATATGGTAATATCGATCAAACATTCAAAGAAATATTGCGATATTATGAATTAGGCAGCGACATATATGAAAATAAGATTATTCGAGAGTCTTACCTAATTCATGATGTCACGCGAGTGACACTTCCAAATTCAGACGGATGATGGTGGCATCAACGATGGCTTATTGCTCCATGGTCTCGATGGAAACGGGTTAGAACGTCAACGGCGGTGGGCTCCGGAACTCGCTAGGATGCTGAGGAGCAAGTGGGGATGGATGTGCACCAACAATGGACTCCCGCGTGAGGAATTATTATACTTCTCTGCAAGACCAAGGAAGCAGCGAAGATCACGGTGTGGTAACTCTCACTTGTGAAATCCACACCTCGATAAAATTCGCACGCTTGATGAAAGTCAACAAATCTGCAAAAAAGAAGAATCATGGATTGGAGCAGCACTAGATTTGCTGCGCTTGGTAGTGACCAAAAGCCCACTAAGACTTCACTGTGGAGGCACTTGTGAATTTGCTGGATGTTGCTGAAACTCCACACCAAAATCACGCTCTTCGCGGGTCAACCTGCAAATAATTCACCGAAGAGTTCAAAGAATTCGAGCCAGATTTGATGACATGTCAACCGGAGCCATACACGATGAAACACAGCGCTGCAAACGCTGCGAGGGGTGAAAGACAAAAGCTCCGTTGGAGTGGGTGACGCTCGATGGCTTCGGGGCACAACAAAATTATCGACGTTGGCTCGAGCTGTGGCGGGATGAGGCAGCGGGCTCGATCATCGTCGCAGATAGTAACAAGGATGTCATAGGACGGCGTCACGAGATCTCCTGGGTTTGTCGTGGGTGCAGCGCGGAGAAAAGCCTGGCTGCCTTTCTTTCTCGTGGCTTTTGTGTTGAGATCGTAGCCTCCTTTTGAGAGTGGACGTCCAATTAAATTGTCAGATCGCACTCACGAGGATGACCCGTTTCATCACCCTCTTCAGTCTTCAAGAGCGCTCACGACCTCTCTCTGTACATCTTGCCGTTCTCTCCATATTGTGTAGCCATGTATACAATGTCATGTGTGGCCCCCCCGGTTCGGCAGAGAGAGTTCCTTCTTTTTTCTCTCTCTCACGTGTGTCCCTCTATGCTCTCAGAATTGTGGCCGTATGTATTGATTGTGTAGCCTCTCAAAACCCTATGCGTTTTAATCTATTTATAGGCCATGGATTAGGGTTTTAATCGATATCCACGAAAAAATTTTCGAACGCAATATTCCTTCACCAATTTTATTCAAGATTGTGATAGAATTTTTCTCTAAATCTAAATCTTGTAAAGATAAATCGCAATATCTTCCTGTCACATATGCCCTATCCCAAAAAAAGATTCATATCTCGGAAAATTTTTAAAATATTATATTCCCACGAGATAATTTTTAATTATTAAAAAACATGGGCTTTGGCCGAGATAATTTTTAATTATTAAAAAACATGGGCTTTGGCCAACCTGCTCGCTTCATGGGCCTCATCCATCTAATTCGAACTCATCCGCCATCGGTCCAATAAAATGCAAAAGATGCAAATAACAAAATAAATGCAATCTATATCTATATGCTATGCAATAAATAAAATTAAGCCCTAATTCCCTATGCAATAAATAAATAAAATAAATCGCCAAAATTTAGGTGTCAACACATACATTCACCAGCATAATCCCATACCTACGCATATTCTTCCTTATACCCACCCATCAATATCTTCATCACCCTCATCTTCGCTCTCTTACATTGATTCCTCGACACATTAACCCCCACTTGCTCCTTCACTAACTTGTTGAAATTGAGGAATCTTGATCTCGGGAATTGCTTTGATAGTATTGAAAAAATGCTTTGATAACCACACACTTGTTACCCTTTTATTGTTAAAGATAATTGGACAAGTATGCTCCTCCTGAAAGGACCTAATCTGGAATGACCCATTCTTACTAAGCGCGGCATAGAGTTTCCACGAACAATTAGCTTGTGAGCACTTAGCTCTCACAAACTCCTTCGTGTTTCTAATGAATTTAACGCTCCTCTGTTCACCAATTGAGTTCTTTACAATAGCTTCCTTGAACTGTTTGGCATCATCAAATCTCATGCCCACCGACAAAACAGGTTTATCAACAGTCAGATCATAACAAGGGTACTTACTTTTTCTTCGAGGAGCAGGTTCTTCATCATCATTGTCAAGCTCATTTTCCGAACTAGCAACTTCATTGCCACAGTTTTCTTCATCTTCACTTCTATTTTCGACTCGGGCCTTCTTTGCTGAAGCTGCAAGTTTTTTCTCAAAAATTCCCTTTGCTTTTGTCTTGACTGTGCGAGTTCATCATCATCTTCGTCACTTGGGAAATTTACTACAACCAAACATTCATCTTCCGATTCACTAGATAAAGCAATTTCCCATTCTAATCCAATGAAGTCTTCATCCAAGATTTCAGGACATCTCCCTATTTGTTCATCTCTATCAATATGACTTATCTCCCTATCATTTTGTCCTCCATCTAACCTAAACTCATCCCCAACCTGATTACTCGCTTGAACAGGATCCCTCACTTCTCCTCCATTAGTGGTGGTCTGCTCATCCCCATCCTCATCCTCATCCTCACTATAATACTCAACATATACCTTAGCTTCTTCACCGTGAAGATAATGGTAAATGATATCCTTAATACCATTATCGTCATTAAAAAATCTCAACCCATCCTTCAATTCTTTCCCAGGAACACAGTAATGTAGTTTTTGCACTTTGCATCGTAAAAAATATACCAAATCCCTTATAAAATCAATATATGATGGCTTCCAAACATTGACATAAATAGTACCTTCATTTCCACCACTATATTCCCAATCTTCAGTGCCAATAACAAACTCTCCACCATAGCAAACAATGACGCCTACCTGATTTGCGTCCATGTCGATGCTGCACCCAATGGAAAAAACAAAGAAAAAGAGTTATTGTCATTTTGTTGGACACACATGACAAAATCGGCAACTTTACATGCAGGTTCTTGTCGTTTTGTTGTCAAGGAACAAATGCGACTAAAATCTCCCCAATTCGGTGCATTTACAGAAACAAAAGAAACCGAATTAAATAAACAAAGTGAGGTCCCCACCACCCATTTTTCAATTTCATCACATTCACATTCGGTCCCCCAACAAAAGCAGTCCAATTAATTAAATAAACAAATTCGGTCCCACCACTGTTTCCATCCGAGTCAAGCCCCTCAGCACCCTGTTTTTCTATTCGGTCCCCACAACAGAAAGCGAACGAACGATGGAAGAATCAATTTTTCTATTACATCCCCATAAAAGTGACATCCCCACCACTTTTCCCACTACTTTCCCCCTAAGTCGAGCCCTCAATTTGCCCTCCATTCCCTAACTTGCCATTCGGAACCCTAAATTTTTCGCAAAATTGATCCACGTAGAGAACATGACAAACCTGAACGATCGTGAACGACGGTGCAACTACAGCGATGGCCGAGCGACGGTGGGCGAGCAAGGGCGGGCGAGCGAGGGCGGGCGAGCGAATGGCGGTGGGTGAACGACGGTGGGTGAGCAAGCTACGGACGGCGTCGAGGAGAACCATATACGAACCCTATTTTACTCCCTCTGCAACGACGTCGTTTTTTGCTATGGAGCAAGGCGACGTCGTTTCTTATGTGAATCCACGATGGATGGCAAGAAACGACGTCGTTTCTTACGAAGAACAATGGCGTCGTTTTATGCTATCCACCGTGGACAATCTTAAGCCACGTCGATTTTTTTTTTTTTTAAATATAAAGGCCACGTATTTATTTTGGCAGGAATTTCTTGTCGGTGGCACCAAAGTGATCGTTTTTCCTCCGATTTGGCACTTAAGTGATCCGATGAAAACTTTTGGCACCAAAGTGAGCGCCATACACAACTTATGGCACCATTAATGTACTTATCCCCAAGTTTTTGTGTTCCGGATTTTGATTCACGGAATGCCAAACTCGTCTAGAAACGTTTTCCTCTTTGTAGCCTAGAAAACAATAGAGAATTGTAAAGTAACTATCACAAACAATGCCCTAAAAAAACAAAAAAGTAGCACAAAAGGAACATATTATCAGAGCCTGTAATATTGTTTGAAATTCAAGATGCGTTTGTTTTAAGATAATTCAAGATTTGAAATAATTGGTTATGTTGTTTAGAAAGTTAATCAACAGAAAATTTTATCATGATTAACAATAATGTATGCCAAAAATTTTTTGTCTATAATGGAAATATTTTTTATTCATTCATTTTTGTAAGCGACACAAAAAATTATTTCTCAGAAAAATATATTCTAAATTTTGAATTTTCTGTGGAACAAATGCTTCTTTAAAATCATTCCTTTGCTCTCCGAGCTTGCGGCTACCCTTCCAAGAGGATACTTGCCATGTTGAGACAAGGGAAGGGCGGCTGTTTTCTTGTTTCTTGACAATAATGAGTCATTTAATAATCACAAAAAAGTGTTTAACGTTCCGTTTAGCCCAAACACAACAACATTCCTTTCAATAGTAATTTGTAATACCATTCATGAAATTTCAAATAATGGTGTATATTGATGATATTTTGCAACAATATTAGTGAATTATAACCGTAAATGTTCTAGCTATATATTTACTACTCAAAACTAAATCACAGCACCATTAATGGTTTTCTAATATTGAGTTTATGGATAGTAAGATTGTTATTTCATTGGTGACTTCACAATTTTGCATCCACATGTAAAATATTAAAGTTAGTGTCGATCAACTATTGGATTTGTGGAGGATAAAATTGTTATTTTATTGGCAACATATATTTATGCGTCCATTTGTAAAATCTAAAAACAAGTGGAAATGTACTGTTAAGTTTGTATTGGCAAAATTGTCATTCCATTGCTAATTAGAAATGGCTAATCAACAAATTATTGATCGCTTTTTACTTTTCATCGGTATTTTGAATTTATTATTGACATTATGTAATTACCGTTCACAGGAAAAAAAAGGGGTTAATATCCTGAAAAAACCAAAAATTGGTACATTTATGACAAATTGGCCCAAACTAATTTTTTGACACCAAAAATCATAAATTGGTACACTTGTGATAAATTTATCCTATATTAGTTTATGTTAAATTTCTTGTCAAATTGCTGAATTGGATGGCATGTAACAGTTGACTGGTGTATCAATTTGAGATTTTATTATTTGTTTGTCATAGTTGTACCATTTAATCCACTTTAACTGAGGATATATTTATCACAAATATACCAATTTGAGGTTTTTGATTGTCGAACAAATTAATTTGGAGTAAATTTGTCATAAATGTACCGGTTTAAGATTTTTTGTGGTCATTTGGAGTAAATTTGTCATAGGTGACCGATTTGAGGTTTTTTCGTTATCAAAAAATTAGTTTAAGGTAAATTTATCTTATGTGTTTTAGTTTAGGGTTTTTTAGGGTATTAACCTAAAAAATAATTTCATTTTATTCGTCAATGGAAATTTATAAATCACTAGATTGGGGAGCTCCACTGAAAGGACAATTTTGCACTTCTAGTCAACTGAAAACTACTGGTCGTTATGCTTGATTGTGGAAAGTTAGTAAGTTAAATGTTTTTCCTCTCCATAATTGCCCAGTGGAGGATAGTTCTTCAAGTTTGAATAAAATGGAGATTCTTCAAGCTGTGTACCCACCACCAAACTGGACCAAAGGTCTTCCCAGCTTTTTCTAAGAAGATGCATGGAAATTTAGGGTTTGAAAATTTCAATCCCAAAAGGTTTTCAAATTCTTGCTTTGTCCTTGTGCTTGAAGTCGGACCTAGTTGACTGGTTCACTTCGTCATTGATTTGACTGGTTGAGTCTGCCGTTTTCAAGTCAACAATCATGTTCAATGACAAATATGGTCCGCTAATTTTGGTTGGCTGCAATAACATTTTGTAAGTTCTCTGGAAATGTTAAATCCCAACGTTAATATGATGCTCTTCGTCTGTCATGGACTAGTTCCACCTAGTAGCACATGATCTAACTCTAATGTAGATGTAAGTTTTAAATCTAAAATCTATTACAAGTTGCAGTCGAAGTGATACCAAAAAATGAAACTGGCATGTCGCATATTTCATTGTTCTGATAAGATTTCTCTAATTATGTTTCTGAATTTGAGGAAGGTTAATTCTTGGGATGATGATATAAGTAAACAGTGAAGAAAGCCTTAATGACAGTAAAAACAAAGAGAATGAAAGCAGCAGTGGCCGGACCAAGGGTTGCCAAAGTACTAGAGCTGGACCCATGTCCATTTCACTGGCCACTTGCCCGAATTGCTCTGTCAAGTAGCTCAAGTCAATATTGAACCTGACATCCTTAGGGAGATCATTGAAGAATCTCGCAACCTCATGAGGTTCGTGTTAGTGGAGATGAGCTTGGAACACTAACAGTAGCAGTTTACCACTTGCTCGAAATCCCAACATATTGGTTATATATTTCAAAGGCAAAATTGTACTTTAGGAGTTTAGCCCTGAATCATGAGACAGGAAATCAGAGAAACTGTTATTCAATAAATGGGAGCGAAATGAATATCTGTTCTCTAGAAGGGGACTTGAACTGTAGAAAGCAAGGAATGATATACAAGGGGAAGAGATGCTCTTGTTTGTTCTTTCTTGGCTTTTCTTTATCAACAGTCAAGTCAACTTTAGGTAGCCGCGCATGGGGACCAAAAAATTAGTCGTGCCATGTGATAAGATTTAGACCAAACACAGCTCTGTTGAACTCCCATACTAAGAAGTCCACGTTCATCTGCTTTCCAATAAGAACACAAATCCACCACAAACTCTGTAATACAGTATTGAAGTCGCATTCAAATATAAGTAAATCATTCATTTTCTGTTCCTGAATCTACTTATTTACACAAAATAGGACATCACAGATGCATTTTGAATATTCAGAGGCTTTCAATTTCTTGAACTCAGAACAGCTGATTCTCTCAACCACATGAGTGTTTCCCAATCTGCTTGAAAAATAATGAGGATTTTGCGCCTCCTATGGCTGGTCTTAATCCTCGCGCATACCAACCCCTTCAGCATAGGCACGGTTTTGGTTTCGGGGCAGTGTCTCGGTGATCAGAAATCACTGCTGCTGGAATTGAAGAATAGCCTCAACTTCAGTACTTCTTTGTCCACGAAATTGGTCGGATGGAATCAGACCAATGGTTCTTGGGATGGCGTGACCTGCGAAGGTGGCCAAGTTATGGGACTCGATCTGAGCAACGAGAGTATCACTGGTGGACTTAACGACTCATCAAGTCTTTTTAGACTCAATTATCTTCAAAGGCTGAATTTGGCTTTCAACCGCTTCCAGGCTTTGGAGATTCCATCTGGATTTGGTAATCTTACCAATTTGGTCTCCCTGAATCTTTCGAATGCCAGATTCACAGGACAGGTTCCAATTGGAATATCACGTTTGACGAGGTTAGTTACTCTTGATGTATCTCAGCTTTATCTTCTTGGGCTCACTTCACTGAAACTTGAGAATCCGAATCTAAAGATGCTTGTTGGGAATCTTAGCGAGTTGAGAGAGTTGTACCTCGATGGAGTGAACGTGTCTGCTACAGGCAATGAATTGTGCAACACCCTATCTTCTTCACTGCCGAAACTTCAAGTGTTGAGCATGAAGAATTGTTATTTATCAGGTCCCATTGAGTCTTGCTCTTCCCTCGTGAATCTTCGTTCTCTGTCAGTGATTAAACTGGGCGGCAATAATCTATCTACCACTGTCCCAGAGTTCTTTGCCCACTTCTACAATTTAACCACTCTGGAGCTTAGTAATTGTGGCCTGCAGGGACAATTCCCTCAAAAAATCTTCCAGTTACAAACACTTCAGACCCTTGACCTGTCATACAACCAACTTCTACAGGGTTCTTTGCCGGAATTTCCAGAAAATGGTTCTCTTCAGGAACTGGTTCTCAGTTACACGAATATTTTTGGGAGGCTCCCATATTCAATTGGTAATCTCAGAAATCTGTCAAGAATAGAATTGGTGAATTGCAGCTTTGATGGAAATATCCCAAGCTTTTTCACCAATCTCTTGCGACTATCTTATTTGGACTTCTCACTAAACAATTTTACCGGTTCAATTCCATCACTCAGCAAGTCCAAGAATCTGACACAAATTACTTTGTCCCACAATAAGCTAACTGGTCCAATTAATTCAACCCAATGGGCATCCCTATTGAGTCTTCTTAATCTCGACCTACGATTCAATTTACTTGAAGGAAATATTCCTTCATCTCTGTTCACCCTTCCATCAATCCAGAAGCTTCAACTTTCCAACAACCAATTTTCTGGTCAAGTGAAGGGATCCTTTAATGCTCCATCGTACAAACTGGATACACTTGATTTGAGCAACAACAATATAGGAGGAGAGCTACCAATGTCTATATGGAAACTCCAAGGGCTCAAATACCTCTCACTTTCTTCTAATAATTTCAGTGGCTCATTCCACATTAGTTTGGTTCAGCAGCTGAGAAATCTTTCTCATTTGGATCTTTCCTACAATCGTTTTTCCATTGATCCCACAAATACTGCTTCTCAGGCATCTTCATTCCCTAACATTACAACTTTAAAGTTGGCTTCTTGCCAGTTGAGGACCTTACCCGAGTTCTTGGCTGAGCAACACAGATTGATATATCTAGATCTCTCTGACAATGAAATTCAGGGCAAGATACGAAAATGGATATGGGAGCTCCAAAATCTTGTGTATCTTAATCTTTCGCATAATTTACTAGACGATATTGAAACACCGTTGTCTAATCTTGCTTCTGCTCTGACAGTTCTTGACCTCCATAAGAACAGGCTCCGTGGACAAACGTTACCACTACCGCCGTTTGCCACACACATGGACTTCTCGAGTAACAACTTCACTTTAGACATTCCACCTGCTATTGGTACGAGTCTTCCTGTGACAATATTCTTCTCCCTGTCCAATAACAATTTCCAGGGGTCTATCCCAGAATCAATTTGCAGAGCTAATTATCTCGAGGTGCTTGACCTATCTCATAATTATTTGACGGGAAATATTCCTGATTGCTTGGTGATGGAGTCTCTCAAGATATTAAATCTGCGAAATAATGCCTTGGATGGTAGCATTATCAATTTCCCTGAAACATGCGGTTTGAAGACTTTGGATTTCAGCGCTAATCGATTACAAGGGCAGTTCACAGAGTCATTGGCAAATTGCACAACTCTGGAGGTTTTAGACATCGGAAACAACCAGATTGATGACGTGTATCCATGTCAATTGAAGAGCATTGCAAGTCTACGTGTACTCGTGTTACGATCCAACAACTTCCATGGAGAGGTTGGATGTCCGGACACTAATGGCACTTGGAAGATGCTTCAAATTGTGGACATATCTTCCAACAATTTCAGTGGCGCTCTGCCCTCTCAATACCTCACAACTTGGGAGGCTATGAAGGCTAATGAAGACATGAATCATATCCAGTATCCATTCCTTATCTTTTCTGGACTCTATTATCAGGACTCGGTAAGCGTCACCATCAAGGGTATGCAATTGGAGCTGGTGAAGATCTTGACTCTTTTCACTTCAATCGACTTCTCATGCAACAATTTCGAGGGTCCAATACCTGATACTCTTGGGGATCTGAAAGCGCTTTATTTCCTCAACTTATCAAAGAATGGATTCTCAGGGCCAATTCCTTCATCCTTAGAACACTTGCAACAGCTTGAGTCATTGGACCTTTCACGGAACGACCTCAATGGGACGATTCCCCCACAGCTTTCTGATCTTAATTTTCTTTCCTTCCTGAACCTCTCATACAATAAGCTTGAAGATAGCATCCCGGCAGTCCAACAATTTCTCACCTTCTCAGAAGATTCCTTCAAAGGCAATAGCAGACTGTGTGGACTTCCGCTACCCACAAAATGCTCAGATCCCGATAGCAAGGGAATAGATCCCTCAGATTCCTTCGAAGGCAATGACAGCGATGATAGCGAGAAGTGGTTTTACATGAGCATATCGCTTGGATTCGTGGTTGGCTTCTGGATATTTTGTGGTCCGTTAGCGTCAATCAAATCTTGGAGGTTTGCTTATTATCGATTTTGGAATAAAGTACTGCTCAGACACTTATGTCCATGAAGATTTCAGCTAAGATTCAGTTATTAAACTCAAGAAATAGCATTTTTCTTTGTTTGTTCTCTTCATAATTCTCCATCACCTTTAAAAAGACGTTTTGTTTAATGATCCACATATAGAATATTTACACTTATGTTGCTTGTGCAATTGGATCCTTCAATATATATATATATATATATAGATTGATATCAACTCCTCTAACTCTACCCAATTCTTATTCGATAACTCCTAGTATGTTAGATGTGGTATGCTAAGATGATATTTTTCTTGTTATCAAAAAAGTACAAGTCACTAATGTTAAAATCAAAGCAAATTAATTATAATTTATAACAACAAAAAGGAAGCAAAATGTAGAAAATAAAAGTGAGATCCTGAGATACACGGGAATGGGTGGTGGACTTGGTGGCAGCAGCCCCCACCAGCGATAATTGGCGATGGTTAGAAAATATGAAGAACTTATCACAAGATTGTTTGAGCTACCAAGTTGTATTGGAGCCCACTTACCAACTTTTTTGTTTTTTTTTGCATTATTTCACATTGTTTTAACAACTTATGATTATTAATTTGGGAGCTCAGGAATGGGTTCAATTTACCAATTCTTATAAGACACTATCAATTCTTTTTTAAATTACCAATTACTGACAATTACTATTATTTATCGGTGGAACTTAAATTACAAACTTTTATATGTAATTATTAACTTCATTTAAATTCAGTTACCAACCTTTATTTGATTATTTATTGATTAGCATTTATTATGATAATCTACCAAAGTATGAAGCAACTGACTCTTCTATAGATTATCGACTCTTACATGGTAAGTTTATTATGCTAATATTTTGACTCATTGAAAGGGTTGGTAAAATCGGACCTAAGCAAGTCCTTAAAAAGCTTAAGGAGGAAATAGACAGAAGAACTGCTATGGGGTGGGAGACCCCGTGCCGTCCTCCGTATTTCCTTTCTATCGGGAAGAAAAAGATAGACATGGAAATTGGGAGCCTCACAGTGGTGAAGGTAGACACTATGTTAGGACTTTGATTCTAACAACCACCGGGTAGGTAGGTATAGTAGTTTCCCACGCTTAGGGTGAGTGGGGGTAGGTGAAATG
Source organism: Eucalyptus cladocalyx (assembly GCA_017140615.1). Taxonomy (NCBI): domain Eukaryota; kingdom Viridiplantae; phylum Streptophyta; class Magnoliopsida; order Myrtales; family Myrtaceae; genus Eucalyptus; species Eucalyptus cladocalyx. The sequence continues at coordinate 11,891,163 of CM029516.1, read as the reverse complement.
CCCACTGTTGAGTTAGCATGCCTTACGGCACTGTTCTTAACTACAGGTTAACTCAGTACCCTGGTTGAGAACAATGGAAAAAATAATGCAACCGTTGGTGAGTAACTAAAATTAATTGGTAGTCTCGTTTAAAAGTTGTAACTTTAACACACTGGTAGCTTAAGAAATATTGTTTTTTTTTTTTTTGGAATAGTCAATAATTTGAAAAAAAAATGATGGTTGTGAGTTAATAAAGTGTGATAGACAAGTAAATCACCTGCCTATCAACTTATGCTATCGACCCTTGGGATGGGGGCATGGGATATATGTATGGAAAAATATAAAATTTGTCACGAAAATGCAATTGAGTCTTAAAACTTATAAAAAGTATAATTAAGTTATAAAACTTATTAAATTGGTAAAATCAAGTCTTTCAATCAACTCCATCCATTTAGACTAGTGAAAAATGCTAACATGGTTTTTTTAAATATTTTCTATTCCAACATGACAATGATGTGGATTAATTTCTATTTTTTTTTAACCATAGTGTTAATTAAATAAAATAAAAATATTTATTTAAAAACACAAAAAAAAAATGTGACAAAAAAAAGCCAAAGGCATGGGCTTGCCGCCCTTGTCACTACTGCCCCCATCACCGAAAAAGGTCGATGAGGGCTCAGCGAGGCCCACGCCACGGCTCGCACTTGTGATCAATGAGGGTTGTTGGCCCTAGACTAGGCTCCAGTGACCTCCGCTAGCCCTTTTCGAGTCCCCACCGACCCTTTTCGACAATGGGGGTGGCACCGACAAGAGCTTACCCCCTTGCCCTTAGCTCTTTTTTTTTTTTTATTGTGTTTTTTAAATACTTGTTTTATTTTATTTAATTAAAATTTTTAATTAAAAAAGTAAAAATTAATCCAAAACAATATCGTTTTAGCTTTGTGTTCCATGTTTTTGCCAAGTCATCACCACGTAGGAGAGAGAAAATATAAAAAAGGCAACATCAGCATTTTCCATTAATCTAAATGGACGGAGTTAAACACAATGACTCGATTGTACTAATTTAGCAAGTTTTAGAATTTGATTATATTTCTTTTGTAAATTTTAGGACTTTCAGATTACATATCCCTTATTTCATGGACAGTAGAATCATCCAAAACTTATCCTCTTTGTAACTAGAAGAATATAAAACATGAAATTTTTTGCAAAGTAGCTATCACAAACAATGTCCTATATACTAGAACATAAGGAAGATGCTATCAAAACCCTGTACTCTTACTTGGAATTCAAAATCGTTCCTTTACTGTTCTTTTGTTCAAAATGGTCCTCATACTTATAAAAGGGTCTCTGTCCAATTTTGAGGAGTTACAGCGATGAATTTTTTTTTTCTCAAGTGGATTAAACGCCGTTAAAAAAAATGTTGATTTGCTGTTAGGGATCAAACTGACGTGGACACTCCATATGGATGTCTGTGGAAGAAAGAATACTAGAAGAGGAAACTTGCTAATGTTGAGAGTAGGGAAGAACGGTGCTACATTTTATTTTATTTTTTTGTTACAATAAGTTGTCTAAGAATCACGAGGAAGTGTCTAGCATTCCGTGGCCCATACAAGAAAATTCCGTTCAACAGTCAATTTGTAGCAACATCCATAAATTATGAATAACGGTGGTAAGATCGCGCAACCTGTTACCTACTGGTCATGTATATTTACTTGATTTTGCAACAGTATTAGCAACTGACGACCATCAATGTTCTAGTAGTGTTCCAATTATGTTGTGTATTTACTACTCATAACTCAATCATAACGCAATAAGTGATAATCTACTAGTGGGTCTATGGATAGTAAATTTGTAGTTTCATTAGTAACTTTTAAATTGTCATGCACTCACTGGCAAATTATAAAAAATCAGTGCGAATCTACTATTAAGATTTTTGGATGGTAAAATAATTATTTCATTAACAACTTACAGACGTTAAAAAAACAAAAAACAAAAAAAAAACTTACAGATGGCTACCTGTCCACTTGTATAATCTAAAATCAAGTAGTAAATTATTTTGGAGTATGTCCGTAATGTGGTAAAATTGTTTTTTTTTTTTTTTTTTTTGGTAAGAGAATGTGGTAAAATTGTTATTTTATTGGTATCTTACAAACATTTACCTGCCCACTTTTGGTTTTTAAAATTTCTTTTTCATTGATAACCTACCAATAATGATGCTCCCACATTTAAAACTTGCAACAAGTGGTAATGGACTACCATGCTTGTTTACAAACACTTACGTGCCCACATGTAAAATCTAAAAACAGATGCCGCTCTACTATCTGGTTTTGTTGATGGTAAAATTGTTATTTTATTGACAACATAGAAACAGCTATGTGCCTACTTGTTAAAACCAAAACAAGTACTAATTTTTTATTAGGTTTGTGGATAGTAAAGGTTCTACTTCTTGCAAATTACAAACATTTATGCGGCCACTTATAAAATCACAAAAAAGTGACAATATATTATTGGCTTTTGTGAGTGATAAAATTGTTATTCAATTAGTAACTTACAAATGCGCCCCCCTTGTCTAAATAAAATAAAATAAAAAACAAGCGGTATGCTAATATTGTGTTTTATGAGTGGTAACGTTGATATTTCATTGATAACTTAGAAACATTTATGCACCTGCTTGTAAAATGTAAATAAGTGATAATCTACTATTCAGTTTGGTGATGGAAAAATTATTATTTAGTTTGTAATCAACTCATCATCGAAATATTAAATTTATTACCGTCGTTACGAACTAACAACGCACGGAACAATTTCCATTTTTGTCCGTCTTATGCGGAATTTTAGAAATCAGCCCATCAGGGCGCACCACAGAAATATCAATTTTGCATTCTCTAGTCAACTTTGAGGTGAATGTCTTAAGTAGGGTAAAAAAAAGGTGAAAGACAACAGCAACGGAAATGAAGGAGCAAGGGCTAGAAAACTATAACTATTGGAATTGCTCAGGTGACCACTCTTCCCACTCAAAAATGCGGAGGTATGGAGTTCACTTTCCATCCTTCTCGGCATTGAGGTGAGGATGCTTAAGTGAGGGAGTGAGGTTTCGCGACCTGCTCATAACACACACAGTGTATTGAGTTTGAGTCACATATATATATTTGTCTAGTCTAGTTCAAATATTAATACCAATTTGATCGATTAGACCTCTTTTATGTACGGACTAAAAAATATTCCTGACACCATTTAGAAATTAGTTTTGGTTATCACTGGACATTCATTCAAAGAGAATCTTGCATATCGTGTGACTTAGTGCAAGATGACATTACTTTTAGTGTGGCAAAGCAAAGAAAATTTGGACATGAAATATTACTTTACACATACTATGGAAGTCAACCTCAGCAGATACGTTCCCAATGTAAACACACAATACAATTTATGATATAATTAAGTGCGTTTGGATGGGCATTTAGAAAGCCCATTCAAGCCCCAAAGCTCTTTCACCTCAAATTGAGGTGTTTGGTAACTATCTTCAAGGGGCTTTCAATTGAAAGTCAGCCCTTAGGAATGCTGAAAGCTCAAAGCTAGTGGAGACCAGCCTTGAGCTTATAAAATCTTATGCTTCTAGAAGTGCAATATCTCGATTATCCTAATACTATACCACCCTTTGGATTTGGGCACCATTTAACTATCTATATTTTCATCACTAACCATAGCGTATATACCAATTCCCTAAGCTGATCATATCCTCTCCATTGAAGTTTGATTTTTCTTGGTCTAGCCAACGTAACGTAAATTGGGGGAAAACCAATGGGCAACCTCTCTTGGGTGCTTCCCTAGTTTGTCACTGCACAACGCTCCATACTTTTCTATCCAGAATCCCTCCCCCACCGTTCACTGGACTTCAAGACCAAATAATTAGTCAAGAAAAGATGTTTTTCCTCTCGTCTTTGAGAGCTCTCCCCTATCTATGGTGGTAGAAACCCTAACTCTCATGGAGTTTCCCCTTTACCAAAAATCCCGATTCTTGCTGGAGAATCAATGAACTACTAAGTAATCCTCAGGAACCCTCAATACTGCCTTTACTCGCAGATTCGTGAAGCCCGGAGCAATGGAACAGGACTGCCACCCACCTGCGGGGACTTCAATAAAGGCTTGAAGACCTGCAGCTTTGGCCGAATACAAGGTGGGATGTTGCCATTTCTTTCTCTGGAAGTCTTCCAATACGTCTGAATCTTCGGTAGTGGAATGGGTGTAGGCGGGGTCTTGTGGAATGAAGCTTGCCCTTTTTGAGCGGTGGAATGTTGCCATTTTTCTTCATGGAGGACTTCGGGTCTGTATGTTTCTATTGTAGTGGGATGGGTGTCGGCTGGATCCCGTAGAATGGAGATTGCCCTGTTTGACCGGTTTTGGGGTTCTGCTTTTTACGGAGTGCTGCACTGAATCTCTTTTCTCTCCTTGCTGAGATAATAGGCTGAATCGAGGGTGAAATACCACAATTTCTTTGTCAAACCTGCAATTACAACCATAGAGCTCCCTTCAATCTGTCATAAAATCACCTAGTAAATTAAACCCAGTCAAAATCATTACCTGTAGATCTGGAAAATGGAAGGTGCAAAAGAGAATGAATTGCGTCTGGCAGCTTTATGTAAAAGCCTGGGTCATTTGTGATCGGAGAATGATATAGTGGAAGTGATTAAAGATATTCCCCCTGAAAAAAGAGCAGAATGTAATCAGACCCTCTTCGGAAAGCTATATTCCAAACCTAATGTCAACTTCCCAGCGTTATGTCAAACCATGAAGAAAGTGTGGAGAGTAGACTCGGTGATATGCACACAAAAGGAACCAGGTTTGTTGTCTTTCCTTTTTCAGTCGGAGGAGGAAAAAGAGAGAGTAATGAAGTCAAGGCCATGGTCCTTTACCAGTAACATACTAGTTCTCAAACAATGCAAACCTAACATCCCATAGCACTGTTATGATTATACTTGCTGCGTCTTTTGGGTGCGCATTGGAGGGATTCCCCCTAGGTGGTTATTAGAAGATGTTTTTAACGATCTAGCAAAAAAGGTGGGCAAAGTTCTAGAGATTCAGGTTGACTCTAAGGGAAGTGGACCATAGAAAAATGGAAGAGTACAAGTGGAAGTGGACCTATCAGCTCCTCTAAAATCAGGGGCTATCCTGGATATCGGAAATAAGAAGCTATGGGTGGAATTCAAATATGAACAATTGCCCCACTATTGCTATTCGTGTGGAAAAATTGGCCACTATGCTACAAACTATGAAGAAATCCCATATGAACAAACTGCCTGGGCTGAAAACAAAGTTGGAAAATATGGACCATGGCTTAAGGCGGAAGTGCGAGATCACAGCCCCTACTGGAACGCATTCTATGGAAAATTAGAAGATGAGTTTACTATGGAAGAAACGGCACTAGAAGTCCCTCCTATAACTTATGAAATGAACCAAGTGACCGAAAGCAGAATCGACAACACAAAGCAGCCCCAAATCGTAACAAGAAGAGAGCAGAAAACTCTGAAGTGGGGGAACCACCAGAAAAATCAGCAAACACAACACCGAAAACCACAAATCATGGCAAATAGATTATTTGTTTCGAAGCAAACAAGCCGATCCTATCGAGGGTGGGGAAAAGTAGCAAAAAATCATGAAAGTGCAAAAGGCGAAAAAACAGAAATGTATAGCAGAACAAACTCCATTTATGATTGATGATATGGAGCTCTTGGAGACTCCAATCCAGTTGATTAAAGATAGCAATGAGTGGGCTGTGGTGGCTAGCCCTAATAAGCCACCTACGACAACATGAAAATCATAAGCTGGAAGTGTCAGGGGCTGGGCAACCCCTTGACATTCCAGGAGCTAAGAGCCCTTGTAGCTCTTGAAAGGCCCAACTTGGTCTTTTTAATGGAAACAAAGAACAAAGCAACAATGGTGGAGGTTATAAAAAGGAGACTGAATTTCCAAAATCTGTTCTTAGAAAATCCAGAAGGAATTGCGGGAGGCTTAGCGGTTTTATGGAGCGAAGAAGTGGTGCTAAAGGTAAATGACAGCTCTAAAGAGTATATTGATGTGGACTGCAGAGATCTAGCTAGTGGCTATCAAATAAGGATAACTTTTCTCCATGCACCGACGCACTCTGGGGAGAGACTAAAACTATGGCAAAAGTTAAAGGAGTCCCAGTCTTCAAATATTTTACCGTGGATATGTATGGGAGACTTTAATGAAATATTATACTTTTGGGAGAAAGTGGGGAAAAAAGAGGCTGATAACCATAGAATCGCAGCGTTTCGAGATCTATTAAATTAATGTTCCCTAATGGACATGGATAGTAAAGGTTGTGCCTACACTTGGTCCAACAACTAAGAGGGGGAGGCCCATGTTAAAAAACGTTTAGATCAAGTCTTATGTACAATGGAATGGAGAATTACCTTCCCTGTTGCTGAAGTACAGGCTCTACTAGCAATCGACTCAGACCATAGCCCTCTCCTCTTGGTGTTGCATCCTGAAAACAAGAGAAAGAAGAGAGATTTCAGATTTGAAGCATACTGGTCGGAAGATCCAGAGTGTGGACAGATCATACAAAGAACATGGAACAAAACGCCACTAAGCCAGACGAGTTTCTCAAAGAAGGTAAATGATATCTCTATGGAGCTTGTTAAGTGGAGTAAGGAAAAATTCGCCAATGCGCCACATCGTATTAAGGAGCTTAACAGAGAATTAACAGAGATAACAAACAAGAACTCTGTAAATTTCAACAAGCAGGAAGCACAGCATGTTATTGATGAGATAGAAAAACTTTGGAAACAAGAGGAAAAATATTGGGGGATGAGAGCACGCATCAACTGGCTGCAATGGGGAGATAAAAACACGAAGTTCTTCCATGCCACCACGGTACAAAGAAGACAAAAAAAAAAAAACAGAATTAAAATGCTGCAAATGGAAGATCACAGTTGGTGCAGGGACTCGGCAGCACTTAAACAACACATAGGGTCTTTCTACCGAAACTTATACAATTCAATGGGCCCTAGGAACTATCAGCCAATACTAAACCAATTTTCCAGATCAGTAAGGGAAGAAATAAATGAAAATCTCATGGCAAACGTCACAATTGAAGAGGTGAAAAAGGCAGTTTTTTAGCTAGGTTCTTTAAAGGCTCCGGGGCCTGATGGACTAAATGGGCTTTTTTATCAACAATCTTGGGAGAACGTTCAACAGGATTTGTTCCAGCTAGTGCACAACTTCTTCAAAATAGGTTCCTTTGATCCCCCCTTAATAGAACGCATATTTCATTGATACCAAAAGTAAAAAACCCAGAAAATATAGGTCAATTCAGACCTATCAGTCGTGCAATGTCAGCTACAAAGTTATTGCAAAAGTTATGGCAAAGCGAGACTAAAGGTTTGGCTTCCAGAGATTATAGAACTTGAACAGAGTGCTTTTGTTCAAGGCAGGCAAATTCAAGATAATATTTTAATAGTTCGGAAAGTCTTGCATCAATTGAGAATAGCAGAAAGGAAGAAAAAGTTCTAGGCGATATTGAAACTAGATATGCAAAAAGCCTATGATAGAATCGAATAGGACTTTTTGAGGGATTGCATGCTGAAAATAGATTTCTGTGAGCGGTGGGTATCCCTAATCATGCAATGTGTGTCAACGGTGTCTCTAAATGTGAAGATAAATGGGGAGCCTACCCCATATTTCACCCCTTCAAGAGGAATTCGACAAGGTGACCCTCTCTCCCCATATTTATTTATCATAATGGCAAATGTTTTGACTGGGATGATGAACAAAGCCCTCGAAGATGGAAGCATTAAGGGAATAAAGCTAAACATGTTCTGCCCTACACTATCATCTACTCTTTGCTGATGATGCCATATTTTTCTTGAACGGGACTATTGTGGAATGCCAAAATCTAGCCAATATTCTAAACCAGTACTGTTTTGCATCGGGCCAAGAGTTAATTTAAACAAATCAGGGGTATGTTTCAGCAGCAATTGTCCATTATCTCTGAAAAGAAATCTAGCACAGCAACTCAGGGTTCCAATAATAGAAAAAAAACAAGAAAATATCTTAGCATACCAACAGAGTGGGGTCAATCCAAGAAGGAGATGTTCACTTGGATCTTAGCAAGAGTAAACTCGAAGTTAGAAGGATGGAAAGAAAAATTACTCTCAAAAGCAGGAAAGGAAATTCTAATAAAAAGCATTGTGCAAGCTCTCCCGCACTATGTAATGTCAGTTTTTAAATTGCCAATATCCATTTGCAAAGCTATAGAAAAGAGAATTGCTTCCTTTTTGTGGCAGAAAAGTGATTCAAAAAGGGGCTTGCATTGGAAGAATTGGGAAACACTGAAAACCAGAAAAGATGAGGGAGGTTTGGGGTTCAAAGATTTGAGAAATTTTAACCGAGCAATGCTCGGCAAGCAAGCTTGGCGACTAGCCAAAACACCCTCAGCTTTGTGGACTAGAATATTGAAAGGCATTTATTTTCCAAATGGCAATTTGTGGAAGGCAAGAAAAGGGCAGCGACCGTCTTGGGGATGACAAAGTATTTTAACGGGGAGAGAAGCCATAGAATCAAAGGTTAAATGGTTCGTAGGGATGGCAAATCAATTAACATCAGAGAAGATAAATGGCTAAAGTTTGGAGTACTCGGAGGCCCAGTTAACCAAAATGAACCAGTGATGGTGGCCGAACTCATCAATGAAGACTTGCGGGTATGGAAGGAAAATTTAGTTTGGATCAGTAATAAATCAGGGACATACACTGTGAAGAGTGGGTACAACATGAACCATTCAAATGCCACAAAAACAGAACAAAACAGAGCAACTTGTTCTTTCAAGCTGCCAAGATCCCTCTGGACAAGGATATGGAGCTTAGATATTCCCCCAAAATTGCGAACTTTTTTATGGAGCCTATGTCAAGATGCCATACCAACAAGGGAGAACCTGTACAAAAGGAAAATGCTACCCAACTCCTATTACACTCTGCGCCAAACATATGGAGACAACAGAACATCTATTCCTTCTTTGCAAATGGACCAAAAAAATCTGGACAGACCCTCGACTCCAGATCAACAGCGAACCAAGCAACATAACTAGATTGATAAGTGGCTACTAGAAGTTTTCGAAAGGAGCGATATCTTACCTGAAAAAGAACAAATTGCTGCAATGCTATGGAACATCTAGAAAGCACGGAATGATTCGATCTTTTGCGGTAAGCCCCCACAACCGACAGCCATGGTAGATCTGGCACTAGCGCAACAAGTAAAATTCAGCAGATGGCAGACCAAGAAAGGGCAGAAACCCACAAATCGACACCTACCCACCAGATGGAAGCCGCTGGAACAAGAAAAATTGAAGCTGAACGTCGATGCCTCGTGGTCTCCGGGTGATTTCTCAGGATCGGCTGCTGGTATACTGCGTGACTCATCGGGGACGATGGTCGACGGCTTTGCGGTGCAGATCCGGGCGCTCTCTCCCCAGCACGCCGAAGCCCTAGCTCTGTTGCAGGGGTTGAAGTTCTTGAACTGAAGTGAAGCTACGCACGTGGGACAGGGCTTCGTCCAAAGCAGCGGATGGATAGTTGAAAGTGACAGTTCAAACACGGTGGATGCTGTGATGGGCCAGGCTGAATCCTCCTAGGACATAAAAGAAATCATTGAACAGTGCAAAGAAGAGCTTCACTTTATTAAATCAGTCAGGGGCGTAGCAATAACGGTCGAGCATAGTCTTTGCGAAGCAAATCGAGCTGCAGATTGGCTTGCAAACTCCCACCGATCCAAAAATCTTCTTGCAAACTGGGTGAATTATCCTCCTCTCTTCCTTTTGGAAATTCTCTGTTCAGAATTTTACCCATCGTCGACTTGTAAGGCTCGTTTAGTATAATGAATGAATGCAAAATCCTATTTTCGACCCAAAAAAAAAAAAAACGTAACGTAAATTGACACCAAAAATTCCACAAACGAATAAAGAAATGCCAACGGACACAAACGCGTTTCTGCTCCTATTCCCAACACATGAGTCCACAGAGTAGGTAACATCATCACCCCCGCAACTTACTTTAACGCTAGACAGAATCATCCCCACCAGCAGAAGTTTACTTTGACTGCTCCTTGTTTCCAAGCCGAAGCATCCCCAGTTTTCCTCCTCGCCACGCTGCATTTGTGACATCCCGATTTTTCAATTCTATTTTCAATAAATTGAGACGGGCATTTCGTTGGCACTCATATAGTTATTTTCCTTGAGTCGGCCACTCATGTGAAAACTAGTCTATCGGGTGAAGCCGTTAAGAGTTTTTAATGCATCAGACTTGAGAATTTGATCAGGAAGCGATCTTTCGACCGAACTAATCTGCAATGGTCATTACAGTACAATTAAAAATCGATTAAAGATCAGAGATAGGTTGACTCGACGGAGACATGTGATCAAGTGTGGGTGATTCCACCAGATCGCATAATTCTTGTCGATCGGCCTGGACCGACTTTTCTATCGATTGGGTACCGTGTTCGTATTTGAAACCTTGAGATTACCTCGACAACTGAAAGTCGCCAATGTTTCGAAGATGCACATTGTGGCTTGAGTTGATCAACCACAGGTTAAATGCATGAAAATTTCTAAAGGCTATCCGGTAGGTTGGGCTGCGCTAGTATCGTGCCAAAGTGAAATTAACCGTGGAATTGAGATTTAATTCGAAATTGGAAGTGCGGGTGTGTCACAAATCATTTTAGGATCATTGACTTATCTTTGGAAGATTTTTCATGCAATCGAGTTTTTCAGCAATTAAATCGAGAAAATGGTTAATTTGGCTCGAGAAATTAGTAGGCCCGCATTTGGTCACGCTTTTAGAATTTAAGTTGGTTCTATGGACAAGTGAAGATGTGAATTGAAGTGTGGTGACATTGGATTAATTTTATGGACTTTAATTTGATCAATTGGAAGAGAATCAAATGGAATTGAAGAAATTATTGTACAAGATTTTATGCCCCGGCGGAAAATAGAATTGCACCCATTGAAGATTGTTGTGGGAGGATTGGAGATAGTGGAATGTGACATCATCAAGTGATGTCATGGTGGGACTTGTGCAGCTAGGATCTTGACAAATGGAGGGTAGAGATTTAATCTCAAAAAGGGCACCAATCAACATCATCTTCAAGCTTGGGAAGAGAGAGAGAGGAAAGAGAGGAGGAGGGAGTGCGACCGGACCAGCCAGCTGACCGGACGCCGCCCCCTTCGTCGCTTGACGCTGCCAGCTTCATCGGAGAAGCTTGCCGCTGCCGTCGTCCGTGCGCGTCGCCCGCGCACTGCGGCTGCTCGTCGTCGCACCATCTCCGCTACCTCCAGCCTTCGTCCGCGCAGCCCCGAGCTCCTACCCCTCCGTCAAGCCGCTGCCGCCATTGCAAGGGTCGCTAAAAGTCTCGTCGGAGCCGCCGCTCGCCGTCCAAGCCTCGTGCGCAAGGCCGCCGCTGCTCGCTGCCACTCTGCACGTCTCCGCCTCCCTCTTGCCTGCCCTTGCGTCGCAGCTGCTGCATCAGCCCGTGCCGAAGCCATTCGGCCACCTCTGGCCACCATTCGGGCCCCGCCTAGGTCCGGTTCGACCCCTCAACCTTCCCCTGTCCTTCTCCATCTCATCCAAGCACCTGATCTACCCTTCCTCGACCTCAATCCACGATGGACAGCAACTGGAAAAAAATGGGTATGGCAGCGAACGTTTGGCCCGTTTTGGCTACCTTCTCGAGCCCGGATGCTCGACCCGCTTTGAGGAAAGTCAATCCTCGCGTCATCCTTGTCGTTTTGATCCGCTCGGCTCGCTAATCCGGTGAGTTTAGCTCACTAAATTTTGATTAGAGGGTTAATGATGCTTTATGTGTGCTTAGTTTATGTTAAGTGTTATTAGGTAGTTAATTTAATTTATTTAATTGTAGATTATATTAAGGTGCTTAATTAACTTAAAGTGTGTTTATTTAATGTTAAAATGAGTTATTTAATGTGAAGCCTTGATGGGACATAATAGGGTTTTATTTTTGAATTATTTAATTGCTTCGAAATTCTTGAATTTATAATATTATATTATATTCCGAAATTATTAAAATATTATTATTATTTTAAAAAACGAAAAAATTATTTTTGACCCGGTTGCTCAAAATTTTGTGCCGGTCGCTGCTGTGTACTCGGATTTTGAAATTGATTATTGGATATTATAAATGGAGTGTAGATTGTGAAAAATATGGATATTATTATTTAATTAATTTTCGGAATAAATTTAATTATTTAATAAATTCCGAAAATTATTTTGTGACCCTAAATTCTTAGAATTTCGTGCCGATCGCTGCTGTGCATTTAGAATTTGAATTTAATGAATGGATGTGGCAAATTGGGTGTTGATTGTGATAAATAGGAATTCTTTATAAAATTATAAGTGTGGAAATTGATGGGCGATTGGCCATGATTAACCACCTATTAGAGGTCGTGCCCAGTAAGGCCGTGAATTACCACCTATTAGAGATCGTGCCTAGTGGGGCCATGATATGCCACCCGATAAAGGTCGCGCCCAATGGGGCTGTGATATGCCACCTGACAAAGGTCGCGCCCAGTGGGGCCGTGATATGCCACCTGATAAAGGTCGCGCCCAGTGGGGCCGTGAATTACCACCTATTAGAGGTCGTGCCCATCGGGCCGGGATCTACGACCTTTTAAAGGTTGTGCCGAGTGGGACCGTGATGCCACTAATTCTAATTTTGCCGAGTGGGGCCGTGATTACCACTAAATGTTAGACTTACCTGTAGGGTCGTGATTGGAAGTTGTTATTGATTTGCTAGAATAACATGAAATCGGCCGAGTCGATTGATCACTGAGACGATCCAAGTGGTTGAATTGTTCTGATGATGTGATTGTGCCTCAATTGTTTGGTTATCATAATTGCATGTGGTTGAACTATATAAACCGTGCTAACCTGCAGATGAAGACTAATGCAAAGTAAGTCTTTATGTGATGTGGCTAGGCCACCTGGGGCGTATTTTCTTTCTAATAGGGGTTTAGGAGGTTGAACTTGCTGAGATATTGTCTCATCCCGGTTTGGGGATTAAGATTTCAGGTCCCCGGTGATTGGAGCACGCAGATAACTTTGGTTGGCTATTAAGGAGTTGTAGAGGTGAAGTCATAAGGATTGAAGAACATGTCCGACTTGTAGGTCGTAGGACAGTTCCTTTTTTAGAGCCAGTCTTTTGTAGACTTTTGGTTGCAGACCTTTGTTTTGCTTCCTGCTTTTCTATCCCGTATTTCATTGTCAGGGGTTTTATAATACATTCCGCTTACGCAATAATAAATGAATGGGGTCGGCAACACTACCTGGGAATATCGCATTTGCATGACCATGGTGGGATGTTGGCGCGCCTGAGGTTCGGGGCGTGACAGCATTTCTCTATTCTTGAAATTGTCCATTTCGCACGAAATTTCCTAGATGCCTCTCGCACATGTCCTCATTTTTATGAGCTTTATATTTATGAATATTAGAGAATTTCCTTTTAAAAGATTTTTATTAGAGATATTATTAGATATTAGGGATCTTGCTTTGACATTTGATTATCTCCTAGAATTTCCTTGTTAGATTAAGATAACTAATTTGCTTGTTACATTAGATTACTTCCTTTCCTGTATATATTGTTCGGGTATATATACCACTTGATTGTAACACATTCTAAAGATAAATTATTAAGTAAAGATATAACATTTTAGTATTTTCATTTTTGAGTCATCCTCTTCAAGAGTACCCCATAGGCATTTGCTTGTTATAGTCACAAATACTATCACGTTGTCTTTGAGAATAGCTCTATCTTGTGAGTCGATGGTCTCTCCCCTGTCGCCGAGGAAGTTGCCATTTCTCTAAGGCCTCATTAGTCATGTCGGAAACATCATTGAGCTAGTGAAGGCTACCGAAAGTCGAGCTTCCTTTTTCTCTAGCTTCACTCGTTTGTGCATCTCTCTTGATCATGATCATTGGTTCTGCTACTTCGTCAAAATCAAACTACTATTGGTTTGTTGGTTTTGGTCATAGTTTCTTTTATTATTATTTTTTCTAATTTATTTTTGTTGTCCTTTTCAATTGCGAATGAGAAAAAAACACAAAATAGAGCTTTCTATGGTGCCATTAATGCTCCAACTTGCAACACCTATGTACCATAGATGTGTTAAGTTTTCTTTCAATTGTGAGCATTATCGACAAGCAAAGTCATTGTCAAATGTCTAGACAGCCATGAGCGCTCAAGTCAAACATTTAGGAGTAGAGCACCATGGGGTGGTTTAGTTTAGTGTGCCGCAATCAAGTTGGATTTCCATTTAGTTTTATCAAGGTTGTCTAAAAAAGAGGTGTCAACTTAATGATGTTTCTTTAGCACTTGTCAATATTAGGATAACTAGTTTTCACGTTACATTGTCAAAATCTTGCACCGAAAGAGAAGATAGAGCTTTCCATTAGCTAGAGCAATGTGGTGCTCATTGGAGGGTTGATTTTTATTTATGTATCACTCAATAGGATCCATTCCAGTTAATATAAGATTTTGACAATTTAATTACATTAAAAATCTAACAAATCGGGTGTTGTTTTAGATGGGAAGAGAGTTTGCTTCTCTCCTTATGCCCTTGGTTCCTAGTCTTCTAACAATCGGGTGTTGTTTTAGATAGGGAGAGAGTTTGCTCCTCTCCTTATGCTCTTGGTTTCTAGTCTTATTGGAAGTTAACTGGGCACTTGACTACTCAATCCAAAAAAATAAAAAATAATAAAAGCTTAAAAAAACTGTATCAAACCACTCTTAACATAGCAAAACTCACTACAAAACAAAAAAGAAGGAAGAAATCCTTCAAATATATCAATATGCAATACAAAAAGAGAAAAGCCGGGGTGAGTACTAGAATTTGTCATGGGTGAAACGTCGATGCTCCTTTAACCAACTGACACGCGTTTCCAAGGGAGAGAAAGTACGGTAATAATCCTTTGGACTGGTTGAGGTGGGCCATGGTACTTGTCCGGCGTGCAATGTGCAAGATGGATCAATTCCCTGTGCCAACAGTTCGCTTTTTATTTTATTTCTTTAAATTTTAAACCTTTCCAGATTTTTCCCTCTTTTTATTTACCTTTATACTATCCTTTATACCTCTAAGTACAGATAAGGCCCATTTTCCAAAGTTTTACTTTTGCCTTTTTTCCTTTTTTTTCCTTTTAGTTTAATATAAGAGAAATTATCAATTCTTTTCAAAAGTACCAACTATTCTGATAATTACAATAATTTATCAGTGGAATTTAAAGTTATAAACTTTTTTGTGAAATTATTAACTTTATTTAACTCAATTACCAACTTTTATTTGATTATTTAGTAATCAACAACTGTCTCAGTAACCTACAATCTAGAAGCGACTAACTCTTATAGAAGAATAATAAACTCTTATGTGTTACGTTTATCATGTTTGTATTTGACTTAACAAAATTTCATGAACTATGAAATGGTTGGTAAATCAGGAAAAAAAAATGTTGCTTAGCGACTCAAATTAAGGTTGGTAGTTTCATTTTGAAAATTTGTAACTTTAAGGGTATGTTTAGTAACATTTTCCCAGGAATAATTTTTTTTCAAAAATAGTTTTTTTCTATTTCCATTCACAAGATTAGTTTATGAGTAAAAGAAAGTATTTAGTAACTGCACAAAATTTCTATTCTTAGAATAAAAAAAGAATAATAATGTGTTTGGTATGACCTACAAATTTTTTTGCGATTTAAAATTTCTTTTAAGTTTTTAATAATTTTTGAGATTTTTTTTCTTTTTTTCCTCTCTTCTTTTGGTGGTGGCACTGGTGACCGGTGATTGACAACTGGTGACTGACAACTAACAACTGGCGACCAAAGACCAATGATCAGCGGTGGCTGCCCGCAACTAGTGGTAGGTGATGGCGACCGGTTAGTAGAGGAAGGTGATGGTGATCGGTTAGTAGAGGAAGAAAAAGAAAAGGGAAAAAAAAAAAAGAAGAAAAGAACTGTTTCCAAGAACAAGAAGTAATTTTTTTTTTTATCTTGTTGTTTTTGTTTCAAATTTATTTTCTAGCCACTTTTCTATTTTAGGAAATAAAAAAAACTAACGTTACCAAACGAATTTATGTTATTTTTCTATTCCAAAGAACAAAATAACAGAAAAATTAAAAAATTAAAACGTTACTAAACATAGCTTAAAAGTTAGTGGCTTAAGAAAATAAATGCTGGTACTTTAAAAAAGAAGAAGTGATTGTACGTTACCAACGTACAGACCAAGCAAGTCATCGGTCAATTTTTGCTACCATCGGGGTCGTAGAATGGCAAACTCTCACAAAAATTCAACAGTATGGAACACCGTTCCATATTGTGTTTCACGGCCGAAATTGTCCAAAACATGATCCTATTTGCAGCCAGAAAATATTAAACAAGAGAAGATTGCAAAGTGGCTATCAAATAAATTGCCCAGTCCAGTAGGACCGAAGAAAATGCCATGGAAACCATGTACTCTATTCTTGGTCGTGATGAATCGTCTAAAAATCATCACGAAATGTCTAATATTCTGTTCGGCCCTTACATAATAGTTTCCATTCAATAATAAACCTGTAGCACCATCCATAAATTTTGTATAACGGCGGTTCATCGTCCAACTTGCTGCCTATTTGTTATTTCAATTGACAATCTACAAAAAGTCATGCGTCTACTTGTAGAAACTAAAATAAGTGGCAATTTACTGCCAAGTTCGTGAATGATAAAACTTTAATTTTATTGGTAACTTACAAACATTTACATAGGCACTTGCAGAAAGAAAAAAAACGAGTGATAATCTACTATTGTGTTTGTTATCATCGACATTTCAAATTTATTGCCAACATTTTGTACCCACTGCAATTACATTTTATTCGAAAATGGGAATTTGAAAGTCCCCTGGGGACCCAACACCGCAACGATAATTTTGCAATCTCCAGTCAAGTCAACTAAATGCTATCGCATGTACTTTGGGCTTCTTTTTTTTTTTTTTTTTTTTTTGGGGGGGGGGAGAGGGAGCAATGATAATTTTGCATTATCTAGTCAGGTCAACTAAATGCTATTGCGTGTACTTTGGTTTAAGGCTTGATCGGAGTAAGTTCAATGTTTTTCACATGCTTGCTTGACCCAATACAGTCAACTATCATTTTGTGTATGAACGGTGATATCCTAAAATTGACATGATTCTAGAGTTAATATATATAGATATTGCTTCTTTCACAATCTTATAAAATTTTACAAATAAAACTCAAATATAAGTAAATCATTTTATTTATCTTCTTGAATCTACATATTTAATAAAATATTAGATATAATATCTATATTGTTTGCTTTTAACTGATCTTTGATGATTAATGTTCATGTACAAAGACAACATTGACCACATGATGTCATTGGTTTTATGACCTTAAATAAGGTGAGCCAAAAGCATTTTCAAGGGATGTCAAGTTCTAATTTCAATATGTTAGGCAAATTTCTTTTATTTTTCCTTTTTTCCTAGAAAACATAAATATGGTCTTTTGTTTCGATTGGAAAATTAGGATAAAAAAGAATGTCACTTTGTTGCGCAATGTCGCTAATTTTTACTAGGAAATTTTGAAAGTGGCATCATCCGTCCTCCAACCAACGTATACATTTGACAAATTCGTCCCCTCCGGCAGGCGCTTACTTTGACTGTTCCTCGTGTTCCCACTCTGAACCGTCCCCTATTCTCCTCCTCCTCCTACTCCTACTCCCTACCTACAACTCTCTGTTCTTCAGCTGCCCGTTTCGCAGCAGATCCCTCTCTCGGAGGTCGTCATGTTCATGGGCTTTCGGTTTCTTGAACTCAGAGCAGCTGGGTCTCTCATTTACATGAGTGTCTCCTGATCCGCTCGAAACAAATGAGGATTTGGCTCCTCCTATGGCTGGTCTTAACACTCGCGCAAACCAACCCCTTCAGCATAGGCAGGATTTTGGTTTCGGGGCAGTGTCTCGCCGGCGATCAGAAATTGCTGCTGCTGGAATTGAAGAATAGCCTCAACTTCAGTACTTCTTGGTCCACGAAATTCGTCAGATGGAATCAGAGGAATGATTCTTGGGAGGGTGTGACCTGCAAAGATGGCCAAGTGACGGAGCTTGATCTGACCAACGAGAGTATCGCTGGTGGACTTAACGACTCATCGAGTCTTTTCAGACTCAAGGATCTTCAGAGGCTGAATTTGGCCTTCAACCGCTTCCAGTTTTTGGAGATCTCATCTGGGTTCGGTAATCTTACCAATTTGGTGTACCTGAATCTTTCAAATTCGGGCTTCACAGGACAGATTCCCATTGGAATATCACGTTTGACAAGGTTGGTTACTCTTGATGTATCCATGCTTTATTTTCCCGGGCTCACTTCACTGAAAGTGGAGAATCCGAATCTAAAGATGCTTGTGGAGAATCTTAGCGAGCTGAGAGAGCTGCACCTTGACGGAGTGAACGTGTCTGCTACAGGCAATGAATTGTGCAATGCGTTGTCTTCTTCGCTGCTGAAGCTTCAAGCGTTGAGCGTGACGAATTGCTATTTATCAGGTCCCATTGAGTCTTGCTCTTCCCTCGTGAAACTTCATTCTCTGTCAGTGATTAAACTGGACGGCAATAATCTGTCTACCACCGTCCCGGAGTTCTTTGCCCGCTTCAGCAATTTAAAAACTCTGCATCTCAGTTTTTGTGGCCTGCAGGGAGTATTCCCTCGAAAAATCTTCCAGGTACAAACACTTCCGACCCTTGACCTATCATTCAACGAACTTCTTCAGGGGTCTTTGCCAGAATTTCCGGAGAATGGTTCTCTTCAGAGACTGGTTCTTAGTTTCACGAATATTTCCGGGAGGCTCCCAGAATCAATTGGTAATCTGAGAAATTTGTCACGAATAGAATTGATTAGTTGCAGCTTTGATGGAAATATCCCAAGCTCTTTTGCCAATCTTTCACGACTGACTTTTTTAGACTTGTCATTGAATAATTTTACTGGTTTAATTCCATCACTCAGCAAGTCCAAGAATCTGACACAAATCACTTTGTCCCACAATAAGCTAACTGGTCCGATTAATTCAACACGGTGGGAATCCCTGTTGACTCTTCTTAATATCAACCTGGGATACAATTCACTTGAAGGAAACATTCCTTCATCTCTATTTGCACTTCCATCGATTCAGAAGCTTCAACTTTCCAACAACCAATTTTCTGGTCAACTGATGGGATCTTTTAACGCTACATTGCACATGCTGGATACAGTCGATTTGAGCAACAACAATATAGGAGGAGAAGTACCGATGTTTATATGAAAACTCCAAGGGCTCGAGTACCTCTCACTTTCTTCCAATAATTTCAGTGGCTCATTACATATTAATTTGGTTTGCCAGCTGAAAAATCTTTCTTATTTGGACCTTTCCTACAATCGTTTTTCCATTAATGCCACAAATACTGCTTCCCAGGCGTCTCCATTCCCTGAGCTTAGATTTTTAAGGTTGGCTTCTTGCCAGTTGAGGACTTTACCTGATTTCCTGGCTGAGCAACCCAGATTGGTATATCTAGACCTCTCTAACAATCAAATTCAGGGCAAGATACCAAAATGGATATGGGGGCTTCAAAATCTTCAGTATCTAAATCTTTCGTCTAATTTACTAGACGATATTGAAACACTGCCACCTAATCTTACTTCTAGTCTGTCTGTTCTTGACCTCCATAAGAACAGCCTCCGTGGACAAATGTTGCCTCTGCCGCCATTTGCCATATACATGGACTTCTCAAGTAACAACTTCACTTTAGTCATTCCATCTGCTATTGGTACGAGTCTTTCTGGGGCAATATTCCTCTCCCTGTCTAATAACAAGTTCCAAGGGTCTATCCCAAAATCAATTTGCAAAGCTGAATATCTTGAGGTACTTGACCTATCTCATAATAATTTGACAGGAAATATACCTGATTGCTTAGTGATGGAGTCTCTCAAGGTATTAAATCTGCGAGACAATGCCTTGAACGGCAGCATTATCAAATTCCCCGAAACATGTGGTTTGAAGACCTTGGATCTCAGCACTAATCGATTACAAGGGCAGTTCCCAGAGTCATTGGCAAATTGCACAACTCTGGAGGTTTTAGACATCAGAAACAACCAGATTGATGACGTGTATCCATGTCAATTGAAGAGCATTGCAAGTCTACGTGTACTCGTGTTACGATCCAACAAGTTCCATGGAACGGTTGGATGTCCGGGGACTAATGACACTTGGAAGATGCTTCAAATTGTGGACATATCTTTCAACAATTTCAGTGGCGCTCTGCCTTCTAGATCCCTCACAGATTGGGAGGCTATGAAGGCTAATGTAGACATGAATCGTATCCAGTATCCATTCCTTCCCTTTTCTGGACTCTATTATCAGGACACGGTAAGCGTCACCATCAAGGGTCTCCAATTAGAGCTGGTGAAGATCTTGACTCTTTTCACTTCAATCGACTTCTCATGCAACAATTTGGAAGGTCCAATACCTGATACTCTGGGGGCTCTAAAAGCACTTTATTTCCTCAACTTATCAAAAAATGGATTCTCAGGGCCAATTCCTCCATCCCTAGCAAACTTGCAACAGCTTGAGTCCTTGGACCTTTCACAGAACGACCTCAATGGAACGATTCCCCAACAGCTTTCAGATCTTAATTTTCTTTCCTTCCTGAACCTCTCATACAATAAGCTTGAAGTTAGCATCCCGGCAGTCAAACAATTTCTCACCTTCTCGGAAGATTCCTTCGAAGGCAATAGCAGATTGTGTGGATTTCCGCTGCACACAAAATGCTCAGATCCCGATAGCAACGGAATAGATCCCTCATATTCCTTTGAAGGCAATGCCAGCGACAGTGATGATAGCGAGAAGTGGTTTTACATGAGCATTTCGCTTGGATTCGTGGTTGGCTTCTGGATATTTTGTGGTCCGTTAGCGTCAATCAAATCTTGGAGGTTTGCTTATTATCGATTCTGGGATAAACTATTGCTCAGACACTTATGTCCATGAAGATTTCAGCTAAGGTTCAGTTATTAAACTCAAGAAAGAGTATTTTTCATTGTCCGTTCTCTTCATAATTCTCCATCACCTTTAAAATGACGTTTTGTTTATTGATCCGCATATAGAGTATTTACACTTCTATTGCTTGTGCAATTGGGTCCTTCATTTTTATTTTTATTTTTGATATCAAGTCCTCTAACTCTACCCAATTCTTCTTAATTAACTCCTAGTATGTTAGATGTGGTATGCTAAGATGATATTTTTCTTGTTATCAAAAAAGTACAAGTCAATAAAGTTAAAATCAAAGGAAATTAATTATATTTTATAATAACAAAAAGGAAGCAAAATGTAGAAGACAAAATTGGGATCCTGAGATCCACGAGAAGGGGTGGAGGACTTGGTGGCAGCAACCCCCACCAGCGATAATTGGCGATGGTTAGAAAATATGAAGAACTTATCACAAGATTGTTTGAGCTACCAAGTTTTATTGGAGCCTACTTACCAACCTTTTTGTTATGGTTTTGTTTTGTATATATTTTTTTTTTTTTTGCATTATTTCACATTGTTTTAATAACTTATGATTATTAATTTGGGAGCTCAGCAATGGTTTCACTTTACCAATTCTTATAAGAGATTATCAATTCTTTTTTAAATTACCAACTATTCCAACAATTATTATTATTTATTGGTGGAGCTTAAGTTACAAAATTTTATATGTAATTATTATTTTCATTTAAATTCAGTTACCAACCTTTATTTGATTATATATTGATTAGCATTTATTCTGATAATCTACCAAAGTATGAAGCGACTTTCTCTTCTATAGATTATCGACTCTTACGTGGTAAGTTTATCACGCTAGTATTTTGCCTCGTTGAAAGGGTTGGTAAATTGAAAAAATAATGCAACCGTTGGTGAGTAACTGAAATTAAGGTTGGTAGTCTCCTATAAAAGTTGTAACTTTAACACATTGGTAGCTTAAGAAATATTGGTAATTTTTTTTGGAAAAGTCGATAATATGAAAAAAAAAAAATGATGATCCTTCTCTGAAAATGGTTGTGAGTTAATAAATTGTGACAGACAAGTAAATCACTTGCCCATCAACTTATGCTACCGACCCTGTGGAGTGGGGGCATGGGATGTGTACGGAAAATTTTAAAATTTGTTACAAAAGTGCAATTGAATCTTAAAACTTACAAAAAATACAATTAAGTCATAAAACTTATTAAATTGGTAAAATCAAGTCTTTCAATCAACTCTATCCATTTAGACTAGCGAAAAATGCTGATATGATTTTTAAAAATATTTTCTATCCCAATGTGACGATGATGTGGTTAATTTCTAATTTTTTTTAACCGTAGTAATAATAAAATAAAACAAAATAATTTATTTAAAAAACACAAAAAAAGGTGGAAAAAAAAGCCAAAGGCATGGGTTTGCCGCCCTTGTCAATACTGCCCCCATCGCCAAAAAGGCCGATGAGGGCTCGGCAAGGGCCTAATGCCGAGCCCGGACTTGTGATCAACGAGGTCATTGGCCCTAGACTAGGCTCTGGTGACCCTTGCTGGCCCTCGTCGAGCCCCCGCCAACCCTTTTCGACAATGGGGTGGCATTGACAAGAGCTTTCCCCGTTGCCCTTAGCTCATTTTTTTTTTTTTTTTTGTGTTTTTAAAATACTTTTTATTTTATTTAATTAAAATTTTAATTAACAAAGTAAAAATTAATCCAAAACAATATTGTTTTAGCTTTGTGTTCCATGTTTTTGCCACGTCATCACCACGTAGGAGAGAGAAAATATAATATAAAAAAGGCAACGTCAGCATTTTCCATTAATCTAAATGGATGAAGTTAACACAATGACTTGTTTGTACTAATTTAGCAAGTTTTAGGATTTGATACAATTTTTTGTAAATTTTAGGACTTTCGGAGCACATATCCCTTATTTCGCGGAATAGTAGAATCGTCCAAAACTTATCCTCTTTGTAACTAGAAGAATATAAAACGTGAATTTTTTTTCAAAGTAGCTATTAAAAACAATGTCCTATATAGTAGGACAGAAGGAAGATGCTATCAGAACCCTGTACTCTTACTTGAAATTCAAAATCGTTCCTTTACTTTTCTTTTGTTCAAAATGGTCCTCATACTCATAAAAGGGTATCTGTCCAATTTTGAGGCGTTACAGCGATGAATTTTTTTTTTCTCAAGTGGATTAAACGCCGTTAAAAAATGTTGATTTGTTGTTAGGGATCAAACTGACGTGGACACTCCATATGGACGTCTGTGGAAGAAAGAAAACTAGAAGAGGAAACTTGCTAATGTTGAAAGTACGGAAGGACAGTGCTACGTTTTTTTTTTTTTTTTTTTTTTTTGGTCACAATAAGTTGTCTAAGAATCACGAGGAAGTGTCTAGCATTCCGTGGCCCATACAAGAAAATTCCGTTCAACAGTAAATTTGTAGCAACATCCACAAATTATGAATAACGGTGGTAAGATCGCGCAACCTGTTACCTGCTGGTCATGTATATTGACTTGATTTTGCAACAGTATTAGCAACTGACGACCATCAATGTTCTAGTAGCTTTCCAATTATGTAGTGTATTCACTACTCATAACTCAATCATAACGCAATAAGTGATAATCTACCAGTGGGTCTATGGATAGTAAATTTGTAGTTTCATTAGTAACTTTTAAATTGTCATGCACTCACTTGTAAATTATAAAAAAATCAGTGCGAATCTACTATTAAGATTTTTGGATGGTAAAATAATTATATCATTAACAACTTACAGAAGTTAAAAAACAAAAACAAAAAACAAAAAACAAAACTTACAGACGGCTACCTGTCCACTTGTATAATCTAAAATCAAGTAGTAAATTATTTTTGAGTATGTAAAATTGTTATTTTATTGGTATCTTATAAACATTTACCCGCCCACTTTTGGGTTTTATACATAATAAAATTGTTTTCTCTTTGATAACCTACCGATAATGATGCTCCCACATTTAAAACTTGCAACAAGTGGTAATGGACTGCCATGGTTGTTTACAAACACTTACGTGCCCACATGTAAAATCTAAAAACAGATGCCGCTCTACTATCTGGTTTTGTTGATGGTAAAATTGTTATTTTATTGACAACATAGAAACAGCTATGTGCCTACTTGTTAAAACCAAAACAAGTAGTAATTCTTTATTAGGTTTGTGGATAGTAAACAGGGGTGAGCGCGGTTCCCGGTTCTTAAAGGACCGGTTCCGGTTCCCGGTTCCATTTTTCCGGGAACCGGAACCGGAACCTGTCGCGGAACCGGTTTCGGAACCGGTTAGGGTTCCAAAAGGAACCCCCCCTCCCCCGAGACTCCCGAGACTCCGACTCTTTCACTTTCAGTTTTTCAGAGTCTCGCCGGACACCGCTCTGAGTCTCGCCGCCGGACGCCGCTCGCCCTCAAGGCCACCGCCGCTGGACGCCAGTCACCGACGTCGCTCGCGCGAACCCTCGCCGCTCGACGCTCGTCGCTGCCGTGCTCTGCCTCTGCCCGTTGCTGCCTCGACACCCGTCACCGACTACCCGACGCAGGTAGATCTGAGCCGAGCTCATCTCCGCTCGCGACCCACCACCTTTGCTCGCTCCAGAAGCCCCGACGACGCCGATTCTGCTATCTCCGCTCGCGACCCACTGCCGCTGTTCGCGCCAGAAGCCCCGACGACACCGATTCTGCTGTCTCCGCTCGCGACCACCGCCGTTGCTCGCGCCAGAAGCCTCGATGACGCCGATTCTGCTGTCTCCGCTGGTGACCCACCGCCGCTGCTCACGCCAGAAGCCCTGACGACGCTGATTCTGCTGTCTCCGCTCGCGACCCACCGCCTCTGGTCACTAGGTCTTTGATTCTGACCCACGACGCCACTGCTACTGTCTCCGCCTCTGCTCCGACGACCCGACGCCAGCAGTCGCGACGCCTGATGCCGTTGCCCCGAAGACCAGCGACCGACGTCCTTGCTCAGCGCCAGACGCCGCTTGCCCGGTGAAATTGGATTTCTGGACCTTCTCTCCAAGGGTACGAGATTGCTCAGTGATTATAGTCCCTCTGCTGTCATTTTCATTGTTTTTGGAGTTCAAATTCTGGATGAGCAAGTTGTTGGCAGCAAATTTTGAGTTGCCATTTGTATTTTGTAGCATCATTTTGCTGGAAATTGATGGAGTTTTGATGTACCATATCATTATGCCAACAATTTCAAATTGATGGAGTTCTGATGGCATCATTATGCCAGTGGCAGCATCTTGTGGGTTTAAATCCGAATGCTTCATCCCCCATTAGAAATTTTCAGTTCATTTTCCTTCTGTAACCTGCTCAACTAAAGTCGGTACTTCTGCATAAATAGATTCAATTGTTGGAACTGATGCATTTTTTGCCACTACCTTTTTAGATTGCTGAAGCACAATGAAGCATGAAGCATGCCGAAAGGGTCATAGTCGGACAAGCTGTAGTATAAGGACGTGGGTTGGTTGTGATTGTCAACAAGAAGGATGTCCTTGGAGGGAAGAACTCGATGCTATATGAAGAGGTGATGAAAGCTGTTCCTGAAGAAATCCAGACTTTGATTCCCTGGGTTTGCCTTTCTTATAGATGTCCCTCCTGTGATGCTCCTTTTTCTTCACACGCATCTTATGTGATGGCTCATTATGCTATTTCCAGTTCTCCTTTCTAGTAGCCCTTTTCCTCTGTCTGCGGGTGTCAGGATAGATTTCTACTTGATGAAAAAAAGATATGCTCATAACAAGTTTGCTGCATGACTTTGTCCCTTGTTTCTGCCCCATCTCTTGAAGCTTGTTGAATCAAATTATATTGATTGAACATTCCAAACTCAGAACTGTTTCGTACCTAAAAAGTATTTGCCATTTTTTAAGACTATGGGAATGATGTTATTGTAACTAGAAGAGCCTTTGATGCCGTGCCTGCTTTTGGATCCTGTCTTGAGGGATTGGGGATTATATAATCTATTTACTGAACTTTGAATGAGGGCAACACTTGGAGCCGTACCTATCAAGAAGTGGGTTTGTGACGACTTGCCTTTCTTGTGCAGATTGTTGCCCCTAGTCTTGCGTTCATAATTCTGCTGAAAGATTTCTCTAGAAATGAGATTGATGGTTTACTACATTTACAAATAGTTATCTATGAACTTATGTGAGCAATTGGAAAATCAATGGGTCAAACAGTAAATTGGTATTTTGGGCATAGATTGCAGTACCAGTAACTCCTGTGTTGTTTTAGGAGATCAAACAAGAAGAATGTCCTTATAAGTAGACTAATGTTGAACGGGCCATTAATGAAACATGGTTTGATGCCCTAGCATGTTTTTAAGTAAGAGAGGAACTTGGCTGGAGTCATTGACATGGGTTTTTAACAGGTGAAGTCTATAACTGTTGTTTTCATATCTGCATTAGAGGGTAGACGCAGGATGGCTATCATGCACCACGTTCTCGATATGTATGAGGATTTGTGTCTTAGATTGCCAACAGCTTGTCTTAAACATTGGTTGCATAAGGTTAGTCTTCCGTAACGCTTAGTCAGTCTTCTCTAGTTCTTCCAGTTTTGATTATATATGTCCAAATTATTGGCAGTTGGCATTGGTATGTTTGGTAAGATATGGGAAGTTACCGTAAAGTATGCACGTACATTATAGTTCAAATCTGAAAATGACCACAAAAAAAAAACCTGTTGGAACCTGGAACCACCTTAACCCTGTGACAGCAGGGGTTAGGTTCTTTCTGACGGGTAGGTTTCGGTGTTCCAAAAAATGAGGAACGTGTCTTGAGGGTAGGTTTGGGTTCCAGACAGTAACCGAACCGGAACCTGGAACCGCTCACCCCTAATAGTAAAGGTTCTACTTCATTGGTAATTACAAACATTTATGCGGCCACTTATAAAATCACAAAAAAGTGACAATATATTATTGGCTTTTGTGAGTGATAAAATTGTTATTCAATTAGTAACTTACAAATGCGCCCCCCTTGTCTAAATTTTTTTAAAAAAAAACAAGTGATATGCTAATATTGTGTTTTATGAGTGGTAAAGTTGATATTTCATTGATAACTTAGAAACATTTATGCACCTGCTTGTAAAATGTAAATAAGTGATAATCTACTATTCAGTTTGGTGATGGAAAAATTATTATTTAGTTTGTAATCAACTCATCATCGAAATATCAAATTTATTACCGTTGTTACGAACTAACAACGCACGGAACAACTTCCATTTTTGTCCGTCTTAATGTGGAATTTTAGAAATCAGCCCATCGGGGCGCACCACAGAAATATCACTTTTACATTCTCTAGTCAACTTTGAGGTGAATGTCTTAAGTAGGGTAAAAAAAAATGAAAGAAAACAGCAAAGGAAATGATGGAGCATGGGCTAGAAAACTATAACTATTGGAATTGCTTAAGTGGCCACTCTTCCCACTTAAAAATGCGGAGGTATGGAGTTCATTTTCCATCCTTCTCGGCATTGAGGTGAGGATGTGTAAGTGAGGGAGCGGGATTTCACAACCTGCTCATGACACACACACTGTATAGTGAAATAGGTATAGGATAGGATCAAACAAAAAGAAAAAGAAAAATGGGCTATCAAAGTACTCGTGCGCCATTTGTTCCGGTGGTATCTACACTTGCCCATATTACTCCGTCAAGTAGCTCATGTCGATATTGAATGTGGCAACGTTAGCGAGATCATTCAAAAATTTGCATCCACAGTCAAGAACCACCGAAGACGAGCACTGGCTCAACCAAGTTACTTAATGAATTTGCAATCCAAGTCAAGTCAACTTAAGATAGTCACGCATGAGGACCAAAAAATTAATGATACGATGTGATACGAATTAGACCAAATACAGCTCCATTGGAATCCCATACGAGGAGGTTCATGTTCATCTGCCTTCACCTAACAACAGCACTCCTTGCATGAGTAAACTCGCAAACTCTGTCGAATAGTATCGAAATTGCACTCAATGAGAACCTCGCATTTGTCGTGGCTTCTCTTGCCATTCATATGCACCAATTTCTTCGGAATCTATTTGGTACCGGCTTCTAGTCTATGTTTCGGCAATCAAGAATTGCTGCCGGTTGAGTTGAAAAATAGCCTTGTATTTGATGCATCCCGATCTTCCAAGCTGGTCATGTGGAATCATAATGCTCGCCCTTGGAATGGTGTGGCGTGCGACGAGGATAGAAAGGTCATCGAACTAGACTTCAGCTTTGAATCAATCTCTTGCAATATTAAGAGTTCATCGAGTCTCTTTAGATTAAAGCATCTTCAAAAGCTAAACTTGGCTTTCCACGTTTTCAAATTCTCTGCAATTCCGTCTGGCTTCACAAATCTCATTGGCCTGGTTCATCTGAACTCGTCCAATGCTGGATTCTCCAGGCAGATTTTGATGGGGTTAGCGAGGTTGAGGAAGTTAAGCATTCTTGATCTTTCTCTTCCTTATTTCCCTAGAACTGATGCACAAAAGCTCAAGAATCCCAATTTGAAGACCATGATTGGAAATCTCATGGTGCTACGACAGTTACATCTTGACGGCATCAACCTGTCTTCCCGGGGAAATGAGTGGTGCAATGCATTGTCCTCTTCAGTGCAAAAACTTAAGGTTCTGAGCATGTCTAATTGCTTTCTCTCTAGTCCTGCTGACTCTTCTCTCGTGAATCTTCATCATTTGTCATTCATTTAACTCAATGGCGACAACCTGTCAACCACATTTGCTAAGTTCCTTAGCAGATTCACCAATCTAACTACTCTGCGTCTGAGTTATTGTGGGTTCTATGGGGAGTTTCCTAGTAAAATCTTTCAGCAGCAGATACTCCAGATCCTTATTAGGCAACCAACTTCTTCAGGGTACTCTGCCCAATTTTCCGGAGGATAGTTCTTTTGAGACTCTGGTGCTGAGTAACACGAGTATTTCGGGGAGGCTTCCAGATTCAATGGGTAATCTTAGAAAATTGTCAAGATTGGAATTGTCTAATTGCAGATTGAGTGGATTGACCCCAAGTTCGATGGAGAACCCGTCAAAGCTAACTTATTTGGACTTGTCTTTAGATAATCTTACTAGTTCAGTTCCTTCGTTCAGTGTGTCCAAGAATCTGAGACAGATTATGCTATTCCACAATGCTTTAACAGGAGATTAAGTCACCCGATGGGAAGAACTTCTAAGTCTTGTGAATCGAGATCCGCGGTAATTCCTTCGGTCAAGATCACTGGAAGGCAGCATTCCCCCGTCTCTCATTATACTTCCTTCGGTCATGATCATAAATTTGCCCAACAATCAGTTTTCCGGGGAGCTGAGCAGATCTTTAAATCTTATGTGGCATAATCAGTGATGACATGAATAATTTTTTTAAATTGTCTAATTTTTTCCTTTCCATTTTTTTTATAACCCTCATTCGCCACTGGCAAGGGCGCGAGACTCTTGCCTAGTCTGGGCGGGGCAAGGGCCTCCTCACCCTCATTGGCCAACATGTTTAGGATTAAATTAGCACAAGTGTAATAGTTCTAGGACTTTTTTGATAATTTTGTCGAATTCTACCAATAACCGTTTAAATTTAATGGGCACTACAATTATTCGCCTTAGTTTGAAAGGGAAAAATATGTAATCTATGTGAAAGAATGCGAAAATAACGACCAACGAACACAGAACAATTAAGTTTCCATGTGATCTCGTCCAACTGATGTTCTTTTTTTTTCAAAAATCTTTATTCCAAAATCATTCAAAATATATAAATAATAAGAAATTCGGGTAAAATTGAGATTTTTGGTCTGAGTGATTGCTGATTTTTCAGCGGATAGTTATCTTGAGACACTGGTCCTAAGTTACGCGAGTTCCATGTTCAATCAGTAATCTCAGAAACTTGTCGAGATTAGAATTGTTTATCTACAGTTTGAGTGGATCGACACCTTAATGTGGAACCTTTCGGAGTTGACTTACTTTGGACTGGTCTTTAAATAGTCTAATTGGGTTCAGTTCCTTCCTTCAGTATGCCCAAGAATCGCAGACATATCATGTTGTCCCCGCGATGGGAAGGACTTCTAAAACTTTGTAAAACTAGATTTGAGGTACACCTCGTTGGAGGGAACCATTCGGCCGTCTCTTTTTACACTTCCTCCCACTGATGTCCCCATTCTTTTTCATTTTCGGTGTTCAGTCCAAACGTAACATGAAATGAGTCTGAGAGCTACATCGTTAATTTCCTTTTTTACCCAATAGTGTGCACAAAATCAGGTTCTAAGTGAAATCAACCTTGCAGAAATAAAAAGGGAGCGCAATGAATCTCTGTTCTCTTGAAAGGAGCTTGTGTTGTAGAAAGGGAAAGAGATGCTGATGTTCTTTCTTTCTTTATGGACTTCCGTTCATCAACAGTCAAGAATCATTGATGGTCACCGCTGGCTCCACCCCCCCCCAAAAAAAGAAGAAGAAGAAGAAGAAGAAGAAGAAGATCAGACCAGACACACCTCCTTGTACGTGTTCACTCACAAACTCCGTAAAATATTATGCAAGTTACTCTCAAATATCTCAAATAAAAGCAAATCATTCTATTTCTTTTCTTGAATCTACTTATTTAATGAACAAAAATAGGACTTGATAGATGCAATTTGGCGTTACGATGAAAAGCTATGGTATCTATCTACGGTTTAACCGATTTCTATATTGTTTATATTATGTACAGAGAGAAATTGATTCGCACAGTGTACTTGTTTTATAATGTTAAAATAAGACGAGCCAAAAGCATTTTAAAGAGATGTTTAGATTCTGGCTGGGCATGAAATATAATTGTTTGGAACTTTGAAGCTTGAGCTCATTTATCGTCTGGCTGCTGAGTGTACATTAGCTGCTGTTTTTTTTCTGGTTGACAGAAATCAAATTTACGTCAGCATGTGAAGGCTGTTCATCTTGAGGTGAGGTCATTTGTATGCGGCCATAAGAATTGTGGCAAGAAGTTTGCGTATAAGCACATGAGAGGCCATCGTGAGAAAACTGGTTGTCATGTTTACGCTCCAGTAAGTCCTATTCTCTTATTCTCTCAAATATTGAAATTCAATTTTACTGCTCTTTTGAAATCCAGCTTTTCACTAATGAGATTTGGATAATCCTAATACCTGTCAATTTGCCTCCTTTGCTTTAGGGTGATTTTGAGGAGTTAGATGAGCAATTTCGATCTAGGCCCAAAGGCGGGAGAAAGAGGAAATGTCCGACAATTGATTCCCTACAGTGAAAACAGAGTTACTCTACCCAGTGATCTAGATTTCCTATTGGATTAGTGGCTGGAGTCTCTTAGCGGCGCTTGGTAGCAGCCGAGGATATTGTATAGGAGCTGTGGTTTTTTGCCTCGTAGGGCCGAGCAAAGGCGACAAATTCACTTATCATCCTCCTGTCACTCGTTTGTAATTAATAGTTGATAGAGTTTGCTATTGGTTTGTCTACGAAGATAGAGAGCTTACTAATCCTTAGCAAAAGATGCTTGTGATGAGCTATTGTCAACTGTATATCATGCAATATATAGTAAATTCAATTGAGAATCCGTTGGTATCATATTGATCTATCACTGTTCACTTCATCCATTTTTATCGCTGAATAGTTGAAAAGTCTTGGTCGATGTTTTCCTTCCCAAGATTGTTGAAGGCTTGGAAGTCCGATTTCTACTATCTCCTTCGGTAATACTCAAAGAAAATTAATAATTGTCTGTAATATTCATCCATCTCTGTAAGTACATAAGCTTTCTTACTTTTCATTTAAAATGTAAGGTCAAATCCTAAAGAAAGATTTTTTTTTTCCTCAGGAGATAAAAAAAAAAAAAAAAAAAAAAAAAAAAAAAAAAAAAAAAAAAAAACTTCACCAAATGTCCTGAGCAAATCACGTAACAAATCAAAATCAACCGTCGTCATCATTTCCATGTAAAACTGTTCTTTGTGGCGGATGACATGGCTGATGGTGCTCAAGTGGTGCACTGATGTGGTGCTTTTATTAATTATTAAAATTTTAAAAATTAACAAATTAAGAACTGAATGATGTTGGCCAAAATATATTGGAAAGGAAACCAGAGTTTTTAAGGGACGAAAAAACTGAAAAATAAAATAAAATACTAAGACACGTTGAATTAGAGAATCGTCTTCTTCAGATCATTGCCTAGGATCGTCCCTTGAAAGAGTCAGAGATGGGTTACTGCCGCAAGCCTCATGCATGAGCCCAACGATGGTTACTGGACGCCCCATATCGGTTCCCATGGCTGCGGTCGTGGATGCCCACGAGCTCTTCATGCAGAGCTTGATGCACGTGAGCTTTGTCCCAGAGGGCTTTGCAGCCTCCACGAGATCGTCCATGACGATTGAGAGCGGTTTCAGTGAAGTTATTCAACTGCATTCCTGAGCGTGGCTGATGGCGTTTTGTATTTTGTTTCACGAAAATCAAACTCGTCCGAATACTCAGTTGTCTTAGTAGCCAGAAAACAAGAGGAAATTGCAAATTAACTTATCACAAACAATGCCCTGTAAAAGTAGCACAAAAGGAAAATGCACCAGAAAGTAGCCGCGATTGTGTGTCAAAGGGAGATGAGTGGGTTTGTTGTCCAAGAAAATTACACAACCAACCTTCTATTCGTGAGATGCTATAACTCGAAATATGGATTTGGATGGCAGGGTTTGTCTAAACGAAACTAGTCTAGGGGCAAAGTAGAAGGAGGTGCTCCATCGTCTCAACTTCATGGTGATAGGATGGGCACCCTAGGTCAGGTAATATTCAATATTCTTCACCTAAGCAAGTTATCTTTAGTCGGCAAGACATTTTGGCAAATGCTCCACTGGACCGGGGGGGGGGGGGGGGGGGTGGTTTAATTGCCAAATTTGGTTCCATGACTTGTGGGGTAGCTGGAATGATTATGACGCTTGTGATGTTGATTGATTTTTCCTTTGTCCTCACATCCAGTTATATGCACTCTTCACTGTAAAAATCTCTGATTTTGTAACAGTCCATACCAAATTGTTCTGTAGAGTTTGAGTATTTAAGGACACTGATAGGATGTCATTCACAATCTGCTCATCAAATAATTAGTGAAGAGTCCGCTTATCCCATCTATTTTTCTCATGTAAAATCAATTCAGTAACACTAAGTGTAAGGTATTAAAAAGCTTACTTTCAATGGACACTGACATCCACAATACCACAACCGCAACGTGGCGGATTTGTTTCGAGGTCAATACGAACTCAAAAGACTTAAGTTTCAGGCACTAAAACAATCATCTTCGTGTGTACTTTCCAAAAATATATTGCTCGCATGCTGATTCTAAAACATATCGCACTCATTCAACAATATATTGCGCAACTTCCTACCTACTGCTAATGCATATTGACTTGATTTTGCAGCAATGTTAGTGATTTACTTTGGGATAATTACAATACAAGTATTATAATTCTCGTATAACGCTCACTTGAGTGTCATAATTTTTTTCAACCACTTGAATTTCATAACTTTATAAAAAAAGTCAATTTGAGTACCATATCTCTCAATTGATCACTTGAATATCATAAATTTTTCTAGAACGTCCAACTAAGCACCAGAAATCTAACGTGGCATGATACTTTGTAAGAAATATCTTCAAAAAGTTATGATACTCAAATGATGATTAAAAAAAAAAACTATAGCATTCAAGTGAATACTGTATATAAATTATAGTACTTAAGTGATAAAAAAAAATTATGGCACTCAAGTGAATATTGTACGAAAATAACAATCTACAGTTAATGATCTAATAACTAACCAATTATGTTCAATAATTACTACATAAAACTAAATCAAGGTATGAGGGGTGGTAATCTACTATTGGGTATGGTAGAATTGAGATTTCATTTGTAACTTTCATATGGTTTATGTGTCCACTTGTGAATTATTAAAACAAGAGCTAATCTACTATTAGATTCGGGGATATACAAAACACAAATGTCAATGTACAATGCTCACTTGAGAGTCAAATTTTTTTCATCCACTTTAGTGCCATAACTTTTCCAAATATATATCCAAGTGCAAGAAATCTGATGTGGCACGATACTTACATGGATTGTTTTTAAAATATTTTAGCACTCAAGTAATTGATTAAAAAGTCATATGACACTCAGATGATCAAAAATTAAGTTATAGCACTCAAGTGCTACTAACGTCGGAATTTTTTTTCGTCGACAAAATTGTATATGCACATATAGGATAAATAAATATGTATATATATATATATATAGAAAGAATGAGAAAAGAGAGAGGGAAGAGAAAGATCACTTTTGAAGCCCATTCGACCATTGAGTTTAAATTTGGCCCAATAGCTTGACCAAACCCATCAACTCAAGCCCAAATCCATTTGCTCGTGAATGTGACCCATCAACGTGTGGGCTCGCTTGACCCATAAACTTTCACTACTCGATTTCCAAATCGGACCCCATTTCGGATTTCCCTCAGGAATCGATTTCCAGAGACTTCTTTTTCATTTCTAGCTCATCACCGCCCAAGGCGACGCCGCCATCGCCGGGCGGCCGCCTCCTGGGAAGCCCCTTGTTCAATTCTTCCGTGGCCGTGAAGATTGAAGTGGCCGGAACTCACTTAAATCTCTTCTACCGGTCTTTATTTTAACCGACGACGACGATCATGAGAGCTCCCTTAGTTGATCAGATTGCTGACAGCGACTTAGCTAGGCTCCATTGATAAGGTAATCTCCGATTCTCCATAATGATGTGATTCTGGCGAAGGTGAAGCGAATGTAAAGCTCGTTGTGCTTCGATTAGGATCGGTCATGTTAGAGTCATGTATTTGATTCTGAACTTCACATGTTAATTTCGTTTGCGTAAGGTCACAATTACGAGTTTGAAATCGCAAAAAATCTGCTCCTCAATCGGTTGACTGCAATCTGTCCGACGAAATGTTTATTAGGTTTCAATGCGGATTAGTTTTGTCCTTTTCGGAATCTGAAAGTATGCTGACATAAATTGAGTGATAGTAATTGATTTTCAAGTCACTTAAGCATTAGTTCTGATGTTTTCACAATGGCCGAAAACATTTCTTAACCATTATAATTATTTGTTTTGTGCTACGTTGCCGGTGATTTCCATGGTAGTGGGCAATGAGTATATGATCTGGAGTTATTGTTCTCGACCTTCAGCTCTGGTGACATTCTTGACCGAGGCTTCTACCGTGTTAGTCTCTCACGCTTGGTTTCCTTGCGAGTCCATGTACAAGTCATGGTGGATTATAACGGTAAAGGCGGAGGCTGGAGATTTTGACCGATCTCAGTTGTTTGTGTAAGAATACAAACGGTCGATGGCTAAGTTTGTCTATGTGCAGCTTGGAGTCTGGGGTCTTGATCTCAACCCGTAGCTTTGAAACTCATGTAGTGTTTTGAGTATAATCTGGTGGTTCTTGATCTGTAAGAGGAAAAGGTCAAGAAGGACAAATATCAGTGAATGAAAGGAAACAAAAATAATGTTCCTCGTGCCAGAACTTCTTGTTACCTCGTGCTTCCGAACAGTCGTCAACCTCCAAGTCCATCGTGAAAATCTACCCCTGCAATCTCTGCGACGAAACCTCGCGGTAACTCTCTATACATCTTCATGCTCGTATCTAATAATGTACGCAACAATCGCGAAGTAAGCACCCTCCTGTTCGCAGATCTAATTTCGTTCGATGGAAAGCTTACCGGGCCGGGCCTAATTTGGGCCCAAACTGATCATAGCTTTGAACCCAGTCAAGTTAGGCCCAGAACAACACCAATCCAAGCGTCTCTTCCAGTTGGTGGCTTTACTACCGCGAGCACTGCGAAATCTGCAGGTCCAGGAAGTCCCTCGTCACTTCTCACATCCAGTCGCGCCACGAGGTGAGTTCTCTTCCCTTCATTGCCTTCGATGGTTCCCATGCAGCTCGGTTCGTTTTGCGTTTGTGGAATATGCTCGCGTTTGAATGTACGCCGCGATGGGAATATGGGAACCGAGGTGAAGTGGTTTTCGTGTTGCTTTGGTCTTCATCAGGATGAGGTGGAAGCGGCAATGGCTCAAGGGGTCGAGGGGAAGGAGGGAGCGAAGGCTAATAATACCAGCGAAGAATGGGGCGCCACTTCTAAGAAACCCGCGTACTTGAGGTAGCATATGCAGGGCCATTCGATCGAGGTATGTTGAGTTCTCCTTTTTGTTATTGATGCTGCAACATGAAAGCAAGTTCTTTGAAAATTTTAGTCAAGTCTCGATTATATAACACCTGTCATGGAGGTGGTCGACTGTGAGGTACAGTTTGTAAAGTGGACAGGTTCTGATCACGGTCGCACTGGTCTTGTTGAGCAGATGGTTTTGATGCGCAATGCTTGGTTGTGGTCTTTGCCATCAAAATTTTCACATTTGTAACTTCTAATTAGGCGTCAGAAACAGCAATTCGGATATTATCGTTGGGGATGTACATGATTTTCTGGGCCGTTGAATGGTGATTACCAATTTACCCATCAATATAGTGCTGTAATCTTGTGGAACATCATAAAATGGAAGCACCATTGAAAAAGCATCAATCTTTTAGTGTGTTCTAGTCTCACAGGTAGATATTTTATGATAAAAAAAGTTTTGATTTTGGTTGAAAAATGAAGCTGTTTTGTTCTTTTCCATTTGTCTGCTGTGAGTTTGCCTATACTGAAATCGAGAACTTGCAGGATAAAGTTTGTTGGCTCATCTGATTATGATATGATAATGGTGTGAAGCATTGGATCCCACCGAAAAGAACTCCAAAATGCAAGAGGCTGCAATTTTGTATCTTGATTGGACTAGTATCAGGTTGGGGGACCCCTGAGAAGATCCATCAAGTCAGCCTCGGTCACGCATGTTCTATCTTGAGGTTTGAAGCATCGTTCATTTTTTTTTCCCTATTGATGTCTAGAGATTTGGTATGCTTTGTATCTATGGGTTAATATGCTAAATTCATGTGCAGAGACCTTTCAAGTGTTCTATAGAGGATTGCTCTCCCAGCTAAAGGAGAAAAGACCATTTGGCTCATCACTTTCTTCAGCGTAAGGCAAGATTTTTAGCTGTCCTATTGATGGTTGCGATAAGTCATTTGCATATCAAGGGAACATGAAGAGGCACTTGAATGAAATTCACAATGATGAGGAACCATCGACGTCTGGTGAATGTAAGAGTCTGAAGCAGCATGTTTGTCTGTAGGTTGGGTGTGGAAAGGTTTTCAAGTTTGCATCAAAGTTGCGAAAGCATGAGGATTCTCATGGTGAGTCATTTAATTATGAAGGTGTCTTGGTGAAGCCAAATGATATCTATGAACTGTTTAACATGCTATTCAATAATAACATCATTTCAACTGCTGCAGTCAAACTAGAGACTGTGGAGGCTTTCTGTTGTGAGTGCATGAAATACTTCAGCAATGTTGATTATCTGAAGGAGCACATGCGGTCGGCTCACCAATTAGTCAATTGCAACATATGTGGGACTAAGCAGTTGAGGAAGAATATCCAACGGCATCTCCGCACGCATGTGAAGAAAAATTCGGCTGATTCAGAAGCATTTAGATGTGATTTTGAGGGTTGTCAACGCATTTTTTTCAACAGTAAGATGCAGTCACCTACTAAGTAGATTCTGGCTGGTTATGGATTATAATCTTTTGGAACTTTGAAGTGTGAGCTCATTTATCGTGTGCCTGCTGAGTGTAAATTAGCTGATTATTTTCTTGTTGACAGAAATCAAATTTACGTCAGCATGTGAAGGCTGTTCATCTTGAGGTGAGGCCATTTGTATGCGGCCATAAGGATTGTGGCAAGAAGTTTGCGTATAAGCACGTGAGAGACCATCACGAGAAAACTGGTTGCCACGTTTCCACTCCAGTGAGCCCCATTCTCTCGTTATCTCAAATGTTGAAGTTCAATTTTACTGCTGTTGAATTCCAGCTTTTTACTACATGAGAGTTGGATGATTCTCATTCCTAGCAATTTGGCTCCTTGGGTTCAGGGTGATTTTGAGGAGTTAGATGAGCAATTTCGATCCAGGCCCAGAGGCGGAAGAAATAGGAAATGTCCGACAATTGAGTCCCTACTGTGAAAAAGAGTTACTCTACCCAACGAGCTGGATTTCCTTTTGGATTAGTGGCTGGAGTCTCTCGGCAGTTTTCGGCAACAGCTGAGGGTTATGTATAGGAGCTGTGGTTTTTGGCTTTATAGGTTGAGCAAAGGTGACAAATTCACTCATCATCCTCCTGTCACCTGTTTGTAGTTAGTAGATAGAGCTTGCTATAGTTTTGTGTATGGAGATAAGAGAGCGAGTTAATAATCCTTAGCAAAAGATGCTTGTGATGCTGTAAATCATGCAATATAATAGTAAAATTCAACTGAACCATTGGTCTCATACTAATTTGTCGCTATTCACTTGATCAATTTCTATTGTTAAACAGTTCAAAAGTCCTGGCTGATATTTTCCTTCCGAGATTGTTGAAGGCTTGGAAGTCGGATTTGTACTCTCCGGCTGGTAACTTTTAAAAGAAAAGTAATAGTTGTTTATAAAAATAATTTCTCTTTAAGCACATCAAATTTCCTACTTCTAATTTAAGTGTCCGGCTAAATCCCAAGAAAGATAATGTAAGCATTTCCGGGGGATAAAAATGATCTCACCAAATGTCCTGAAAATATGACGGAGTTACTCGAGGGATGAAAGTGACCATCATTATCTTTTTCCATGGCAGATGATGCTGGCGCTTTAATTTGTTGTTAAAATTAATTAAAAAAATAACAAATTAAAAACTAAAATGTTGTTGGCCAAAATATGTTGGAAAGTAAACCAGAGTTTTAAGGGATGAAAAAACTGTTAGGTGCCAATGAAAATATTGAAAATGGTTGAATAATGAGAATCGTTTTCCTCTTATCATCTATGTAGCACGGACTCTTCGGAAGTCTTCGTGTCGTGTCCGACACTCCGACACGTGTCCGACACTCTCCAACACGTCCCGACACGCTCCGACACGCGGTCAACGAGTGTTGAAAAATCCGACACGTGGTCAACTCTCTCCAACACGCGAGTCCAGAATTCCGACACGCGATTCCGACACGCACGGGGTCAAATTTAAAAATTTCTAATACTTGAGGGGTCAAAATATAAATATACATAAAAGAAGTAATAAAAGAAGTAATAAAATTGCTATAAATATACACGCATGAGGTCAATTTGTTTTTTTCAGATTTTTTTTTTATAATTGTTTTATTTTTTTAAAAAGTCTTTTAGTATGAAAGAAGTAATAAAAAATGCTATATATGATAAATAAATAAATTTAAAAATATCATTTTAGCATTTTTCTTTAAACAATGTTTTTTTCCTCTAAGTTTTGTGTATTATTGTAACAAATTAAAATAATGAATGATATTATTTAATATTTTTCGTGTAAATTAATTCTAGGCTATTATTATTATTATTATTAGTATTTAAGTATTTATATATAAAAATATATTTAATATATAACGTGTCGGAACGTGTCGAAATTCTCTATTTTTAAGAAATGACGTGTTGGCGTGTCGTGTCGTGTCGTGTCGCGTGTCGCGTGTCCGTGTCGGTGCTACATAGCTTATCATTGCCTAAGATCGTCTCTTGAAGAGTCGTTCGTGAGCGTCAGTCAAGCCCTAAGTATGAGCCCAGCAATGGTCACTGCTTGGAATCTGGTCCAGATCGAGGTTGGGCGACCCCAGCCAGCGGACCAGATTGGGTCCTATGGCCGCAGCCATGGATGCCCACGAGTTGTTCGTGCAGAGCTTCAATGGATGTGAGCTCTATCCCAGAGGGCTCTGCAGCCACCCTGAGCTTCAAGCTCGTGTCATAGGAGTTCCCACGGCTGCGAGCACTACCTCGACTGAGAGAGAGAGAGAGAGAGAGAGAGTAACGAGGGGGATGGGCTTGCCGGTGATGATTAAAAGCTGTTTCGGCCATGTTTTCAACTGCACTCATGAGCATTGCTGATGGTCTTCTGTATTTTGATTCATGAAAGGCCAAACTTGTCCAAAAACTTTTCCTCTTTGGAGCCCAAAAACAAGAGAAAATTGCAAAGTAACTATCACAAACAATGCCATGTAAAGTAGCACAAAAGGAAAATGTCATCGGAGCCTGTAATCTTGTTTAAAATTGAAGATGCATTTTTTTTAAAGATAAATTCAAAATTCGAAATGTATTATTCGGAAAATAACTGGTTATATCGCTTTAAAAAGTTAATCAATAGAAAATATTTTCATGATCGACTAACAATTAATACCTACCAATTTTCATCTGTGATGGAAATATTTTGAAAGGTTTTCATAAGTGACACAAAAGTTTATATCTTGAAAAAATAAAAATATATTCTAAATTTTGAATTTCCTGTGGAATAAAAGCAATTTTTTTTACATCATTCCTTTGCTCTCCGAGCTTGTGGCTGTTTTCTTGTTTTTTGACGATGATGAGTCATTAAATAATCACAAATAAGTGTTTAACATTTCGTTTAGTCCAAACAAAATAATCTTCCTTTCAATAGTAAATTTGTAATTCATGAAATTTCAAATAACAGTGTATATTGATGATATTTTGCAATGATATTAGTGAATTATAATTGTAAATTTTCTAATTATATATTTAATACTCAAAACTAGATCTTAGCACAATAAATGGTTTTCTAATATTGAGTTTGTGGATAGTAAGATGGTTATTTAATTGGTGACTTAACAATTATGCACCCACTTGTAAATTATAAAAGTTTGTGTCAATCAACTATTAGATTTGTGGACGATAAAATTATTATTTCATTGGCAACATATATTTATGTGTCCATTTATAAAATCTACAAAGAATCTGGAAATATACTAGAGTCTGTCAATGGTAAAATTGTCATTCCATCGCTAATTACAACTGGCAAATCAACAAATTATTGATCATGTTTTACTAATCATCGATATTTCAAATTTGTTATCAACATTACACAATCACAATTCATAGAAAAAAATGCCATTTTATTCATCAATAGAATTTTATAAATCCGGGGGCTCCATTGAAAGGATAATTTTGCATTCCTAGTCAAGTCAACTGAAAACTACTGGTCATTATGCTTCATTGTAGTTAGCAAGTTCAATGTTTTTCCTCTCCATGATTATCTAAGATGTGTAACCGGTGTATACCTGCCACCAAACTGGACCAAAGGCTTTCCCAGCTTTAGAAGGTGCAATGAAATTTTCGGTTTGAAAATTCCAATTCCGAAAGGTTTTCAAATTCTTGCTCAGTCCATGGGCTTGAAGTTGGACCTGATTGACTGCATTTTATAAATGATGAATAAGAGAGCTCACTTAAACGACAATTTAGCATTCTCTAGTTATTGCGTGAAGTTTGGTTGTTATATTTTATTGGAGTAAGTTCAGTTGCCTTTCCTTTTCATAATTGTCTACTGTCGGAAAGCCCGTCAATTAGAAACATTCTTTACGTTTGGATAAAATAAAAATTCTTTACGCATGTGCCCGTTCTATTCGTGAATGGAATTTTATAAATCACCGAACCGGGGACCTCACTTAAACAACAATTTTGTATTCTCTAGTGAAGTAAACTGAAAGCTATTGCATGTAGTTTGGTCGTCATGCTTTATTGGAATAAGTGCAATTGTTTTTCCTCTCCATTATTGTCTATTGTCGGAAAGTCCTTCAATCAGAAAAGTTCTTCAACCTCAGACAAAATAAAGATTTTTTTTACACATGTGCCTACCAAATTGGACCAAAGCTATCGTCTTCCTAGCTCCACTCTTAGAAGGTGCACATAAATTTGGTTTTGAAAATTTCAATCCCGAAAGGTTTTCGAATTCCAACCCATTTCAAGGGCTTAAAGTTGAACCCGGTTGACTGGTTCACTATATCATCGGTTTTTTTTTTTGGTCGAAACTGTATCATTGGTTTGACTAGTGATTACTGCCGCTTTCAAGTCAATTATCATGTTGTGTGAACAATATGGTTTGCTAATTTCGATTAGCTGGAATGACATTTTGTAAGTTTTCTAAAAATATCAAATCCCAAAGTTAACAGGATGCTCTTTATCTATCATGGACTAGTTCCATGTGGCAGCACAGCAAAGAAAATGCAAGTTTTAAGCAATCTAGCCAATTACGAATAGTGGTTGAAGCAATATCAAAAAATGAAACCAAGCATGTTTCAAATTTTATTGGTCTAAGAAGATTTTTCTAAATTATGTTTTGGAAACTGAGTTGTTGAGGTAGGTTAGTTCTTGGAATGATAAAATATGTAAGCAGCAAAGAAGGCTTTAATGACGGTAAAAACAAAGAGAATGTAAGTAGTAGTAGCTGGACCAAGGGTTGCCAAAGTACTCGCGCTCGATTCTGTCCATTTCATGTGCCAACTGTTCCAGTGGTATACGGCCACTTGCCTAAATTACTCGGTCATGTAGCTCGAGCCAATATCGAACCTGACACCCTTAGGGAGATCATTGAAGAATCTCGCAACCTCATGAGGATTGCGTCAGTGGAGGCGAGCTCAGAATGGTAACAGTAGTAGTGCATTGCTGCTCGAAATCCCAACATGTTGCTTATATTAGGCCAAAACGTACATGAGATTAGCTCTAAATCATTAGACAGGATAATTAGAGAAACTGTTCGACAATCAATGGTAAATTTGATGGGCACAATAAGGGCTTGACCTTAGTTTGAAAGGAGAAAAATCTGACATATGTGTGAGAATGCAAACATAATGACCAAGAAACGCGGATCACCTTTGTTGTACTGGTGATCTCCTCGGCTGATGTCTTCATTTTCCTTAATTTGCGAAGATCAGTCCGAATGTAACAGGAAAACCGAGTCCGAGAGCTCCATCTTTGATTTCCTTATTTTCCCAATAGTAAACATTAAACAGAAAATTCGGGTCCTGATTACAATACATCTTGTAGATATAAAATGGGAGATATGAATATATGCTCTCTAGAAGGGAACTTGTGCTGTAGAAAGTGGGGAATGATGAATTTGCATTCGTAAGTCAAGTCAAATTAAGAGAGTGGTGCATGGGGACTAAGAAGTTAATGATACGACGATATTTTGCCACAATATTAGTGACTTATAACCGTAAATGTTCTAGTTATACATTTACTACTCAAAACTTAATCACAACATGATAAATGGTTTTCTATTATTGGGTTTGTAGATAGTAAGATTGTTATTTCATTGGTAACTTATAAATAGTTATACATTCACTTGTAAAATATAAAAATAAGTGTTAGTCTACTATCATATTTGTGGATAATAAAATTGTTACTTCATTGGTAACATTTACTTGCGCATCCATTCGTAAAATCTAAAAACAAGTGGTAATATACAATTGAATTTGTCAATGATAATATTGTTGTTTCATTGCTAATTTCAAATTGCTAACCAAATTAACTAGCTATCGATCAGTTTTTATATATTGTCGTCAGTATTTTAAATTTATTATCGACGTTACGTAATTACCTTTCACAGAAAAAAATTCCATTTAATTCATCAACGGAATTTTACAGAACACCAAACTGGGGAGCTCCACTGAAGCTACAAGGTTGCATTCTCAAGTCAAAGTCAACTGAAAGCTAATGCGTGTATTTTGGTTGTGATGCATTATTGGAGTAAGTTTAATTGTCTTTCCTTTCCATAGTTGTCTATTGTCGGAAAGTCCTTCAATCAAAAACATTCTTTACGTTTGGATAAAATAAAGATTGTTCATGCGTGTGCCCGCCAAACTGGACTAAAGGTGCAATTTGCCTAGCTCTAAGAACATTAAAATTGTTACTTCATTGGTAACATTTACTTACACGTCCATTTGTAAAATCTAAAAACAAGTGATAATATATAGTTGAGTTTGACAATGATAAAATTGTTATTTCATCGCTAATTTCAAATTGCTAACCGAAATAACTAGCTATTGATCACTTTTACATAGCATCATCAGTATTTCGAATTTATTGTCGACGTTACTTAATTACCTTCCATAGGAAAAATTCCATTTTATTCATCAACGGAATTTTATAAAAACACTGAATCCGGGAGCTCCATTGAAATGACATTGTTGCATTCTCTAGTCAAAGTCAACTGAAAGCTAATACGTGCACTTTGGTTGTGATGCATTATTGAAGTACGTTCAATTGTCTATCCTTTCCATAATTTCTATTGTCGGAAAGTCCGTCAATCAGAAACATTCTTCACGTTCGGATTAAATAAAGATTCTTCACGCATGAGCCTGTCAAACTGGACTAAAGGTGCAGTCTTCCTAGCTCTAAGAACATTCTTTACGTTCAGATGGAGCTTAATTCATGGGCTTGAAGTTGGACCTTGTCGACTGGTTCACTGCATCATTGGTCTGACTAGCGATTATGGCCGCTTTCAAGTCAACAATCATGTTATATGAAAAATAAGGTATGCTAATTTCGATTGGCTACAATAACATTTTGTAAATTTTCTGGAAATGTTAAATTCTAGTGTTAATACGATGCTCTTCATCTGTCATAGACTAGTTCCATGTGGTAGCACAAGATCGATCTAACTACAATGAAGATGTATGTTTTTTAACATCACGAGTTGAAGTGCGAGACTAAGTCAAGTCAGAGCCTCATTAGTTTTGATTTTACGAAAGTCAAATTTGAGCTCAAGCTCGAATCAAGCTCTGACAAAAACTCATTTATGATAATCGAGTTGAATCAAACTAAGTCACTTCAAGTTTATAAAAGAAATTCATGAGTCAAACTTAATCCGGAAAGGTTGAGTTTTGACGTAATCGAGTTTGAATGA
Organism: Eucalyptus cladocalyx; assembly: GCA_017140615.1. NCBI lineage: Eukaryota > Viridiplantae > Streptophyta > Magnoliopsida > Myrtales > Myrtaceae > Eucalyptus > Eucalyptus cladocalyx. Next base: position 11,846,324 of record CM029516.1, on the reverse strand, counting down.
AGTGTTCAATCTTGAATTTTTAAGTCTAGTGTCACAGGCCTCTAGTTCCTTCACCATAGAATATAGCTTGTGCAGCACCCAGTGACCAAATAACACCATGCCAACCTTCTTTCTATAGTTATTTTAGAGAACAATACAACAAATAACTTCCTCATATCGGATCGGACCACGCCCAATTTAACTCAAATGTCTAATCTAACGAGTGAGATAACATATCACTTTAAGCACAACAACTGGTTTCAGCTTGCCATAGCCTTATTAGGAGGGTAGCATCAGGTCCCGACCGGTTTATGCTCAGGAAGCTAACCTCGCTTTCAAAGCTTCATGGAAATATATTCATTCTATTTTCCTAGATTTTTTTAGCATTAACCATCCCGACGCCACTCCCACAAACTAGTTATATTCATCCCTCTACATCCCTCACTATTCACCTGATAAACCCCAAGCTCTACTCACGAGGATATGTGAGTACAGAAGAATCACAGGCTGTGAAAATAGTATTGTTCAAATATGAATATCAACTTGATGGATTAAACCTCTTTTATGTACCGGCTGAAAGATATTCCCAAAACCTCTTAGAAATCAGTCCGGTCATCACTGGACATCCGTTCAAGGGAATCCTGCATATGGTCGTGAGTTTGTGCAAGATGAGATTACTTAGTGTGGATAAGCAAAGAAAATTTGGACAATAAATATTACCTTGCAACTACCGCGGAAGTAAGCCCCAACAGATATGTTCCTAGTGCAGATCCATAGTGCAATTACGATATAATTAAATTGAGTCTTTTAATAAGTATCATTCGCACACTAGTAAAGATCACTAAATTAGTAGGAACAATTAAGTAGACACAAGCACACATTAATAAAAGCACAATTATCAATTGATAGAAAATTTTCGTTTTCAATTACTTATCAAGCTTTAACAAGTGATCCAAAAGATACATTCTTCTAAGGGCTAATACCACGAAAAAATTTCAAACTATTATAATTGTGATAAAATTACCCTAAACTAATTTTTTGACTATAAAAAATCCCGAATTAGTGCACCTATGACAAATTTACACTTTGTTAGTTTTTGTAAAATTGAATTAATGTTACGAAAAACTCCTAACTAGTACATCTATGACAAATGGAGAGTAAAACCCTAAACTAGTACACCTGTTAAGCTTAGAAATTTGACGATAATATTCAATGGAAACTAATTTATAATAAATTTGTCATTAATGTACCAACTTGGGCTTGAGATTTTTTAGGTCAGAAAATTAGTTTAAGATAAATTTGTCACAAGTGTACCAGCTATAAGTTTTTTATGTTATTAACCATTCTTTTAATAAAGAACTTGTGATATTTTCAGCAATCTTTTGTCCGTCAACTATCTCCAATCAAAAAAATGGGCCCATTCACATTATAACCAATTCCATTTCTGGTTCAATCTTGCTTTTAGTGGCTGTGACAAGAATGAACCACACATAAAATCTAATGCTTCTAGAAGTGCAACATCTCTATCGTCCTACTACTAAATCACCCTTTGGAAATGGGCACCATTTAACTATCTCTATTTTCATCACTAAACATAGCTTATATACCAATTCGCTAAGCTGGTAATATCCTCTTCATTGAAGTTTGTTTTTTCTTGGTCCGGCCAGCATAACATAAATTGACACCAAGAAATCCGCAAACGAATAAAGAAAAGCCAACAGACACAAACGCGTTTCTGCTCCCAATCCCAAAACTCAGGAGTCTACAGAGTAAGAAACATCATCAGTCCCACAACTTACGTTAATACTAGACAGAATCGTCCCCACCAGCAGACGTTTACTCTGACTGCTCCCTATTTCCAAGACGATGCATCCCCTATTTTCCTCCCTCCTCCCCTGCATTTGTCTGTTCTTGAAATTGCCCATTTCGCACGAAATTTTTCTGGATGCCTCTCTCACATGTCGTCATCTTTACGGGCTATTTATTTATGAATATTAGAGAATCTCTTTTCAAAAGATTTTATTAAAGACATTATTAGCTGTTAGGGATATTGCTTTGACATTTAATTATCTCCTAGAATTTCCTTATTAGATTAAGATAACTAATTTGCTTGTTACATTCCTGTATATATTATTTGGGTATATATACCCATTGATTGTAACACATTATAAAGATAATTTATTAAGTAAAGATGTGACGTTTGAGTATTTTCATCTTCAAGAGCAACCACAATAAGTTGTCATCTTTAAAAGTGCCCCATAGACATATGCTTGTCATAGTAAAAAATACGGTCATGTTGTCTTTAAGAGCAGCTCTATCTTGCAAGTTGATGATCTCTCCCTCGTCACTAGAGGAAGTTGCCATTTCTCTAAGGCCTCATCAGCCATGTCACAAACATCGTTGTGGTGGTGAAGTCAACTGAAAGTCAAGCTTCTTTTTTCTCTAGCTTCACTCCTTCGTGCATCCTTCTTGATCGGGGTTTTTGGTTCCGCTACTTCATCAAAATCAAATTACTTGGTTTGTTGATTTTGGTCTTAGTTCCTTTTTCATTTTTTTAATCTTTTTCAATTGCGAACGAAGAAAAACACAAGACTGAGCTTTCTACGGTGCCATTGACATGTAAAGTTTTTTTTTTTATTTTTTTTTTCAATTGTGAGCGTCATCGACAAGCAAAGCCACTACCAAATGTCTAGGTAGCTATGAGCACTCGAGCCAAACACTTTTTCATCAAGTAGCCAAAGTTGAGTACCATGGGGTGACTTAGTTTAACGTGCCACAATTTAAGTTGGATTTCCATTCGATTTCGGTTGTCTAAAAAGGAGATTTCAACTTTATAATGTTTCTTTAGCGCTCATCAATGCTATGGTAACTATTTTTCTTGTTATCTTGTCAAAATATTGGACAAAAGAGAAGACAGAGCTTTTCATTAGCTAGAGCAATGCAGTGCTCATTGGAGGGTTGATTTTTATGTATGAATTACTCATTGGGATCTCTTTCAATTAAGATAAGATTTTGACAATTTAATTACATTTAAAATCTAACAAATGGGTGTTGTTTTAGGCTGCGTTTGGTAACGTTTCTGTTCTTTTTTTGTTCCAGGGAACAGAAACAAAAAAAAGTATTTCTGTTCCGGGGAACACTTTTTGAACAAAAATATGCGTTTGGTAAATTTGTTCCGGGAATAAAAAATAAACAGAAACATGTTTGGTAAATTTTTGTTCTTTTTTTGTTTCTTTTAATTTTTTGATATTTTTTTTTTCATTTTTCATTTTTTCCTTTATTTTTTACTTTTTTTTCTTTCGGCCGGTCGCCGGCCTCCGGCGACCGGCCGACGGGGCCGGCAGCCTCGCCCAGCCACGGCGAGGCTCGCCGGCCCCTGGCGAGGCCGAGCCTCGCCGTCGTTGGGCGAGGCTCGACCTCGCCTTGGCCGGGCGAGCTCGCCCGCGCCGGCGAGGCTCGAGCTCAACCCGCGGCGACGCCTCGCCTCACCGGGGGCCGGCGACGCTCCGGCGAGGTCGCCGACCTCGACCGCGTCGCCGGCCCTCGACGGCCGGCCATGGCCGAGGCCGGCAACCGGCCAAAGAGAAAGAAGAAGAAAAGAGGAAGAGAAGAGGAGAGAGAGAAGAAGAAACAAAAACAAAAAATTGTTTCTTGAAAATTGTTTCTGGAACGAGAAATAACTTTTTGTTGTTTTCGTTTCGTCTTTTTTTGCTTCGAAACAAAAAAACAGAAAATGTGTTTATAAACACTTTTCAGAAACAAAAACATGCAGGGCCTTAGATTGCAAGAGAGTTTGCTCCTCTCTTTATGGTTTTGATTTCAAGTCTTATTAGAAGCTAACTCTGCTCAATCCAAAAATAAAAAGTTAAAAGCCTAAAAAATCTCTAACAAGCCACTCTTAGCATAGGAAAACTCACTACGAAGGAAAAAAAGAAGGAAGAAAACCTAAAAATGTATCAATATACAATACCAAAAGAAAAAGTCCGAAGCGACTATTAGGATGTGCCATGCGTCGATTGCTCCTTTAGCCGACCAACACGCATTTCTATTAAATATAGTAAAAGTTGCATGAAGGGAGTGAAGTACGGTAATAATCCATTGGCCGGGTACAGGTGGGCCAGGGTAATCGTCCGACGTGCACGATGGATCAATCCCCTGCATCTACACTAGTTCGCTTTTTCTTTTCTTTCTTTTAATTTAAAACCTTTGTGGATTTTTTCCTCTTTTTACTTTCCTTTGTACTACTCTTTATACCACTCGAAGTAAAGATAACACTCATTTTTCATCGTCTTACTTTTGCCTCTCTTTTTTTTTTTCCGTTTTCTTCCTTTTTCTTCCTTTCAAATTAATATAAGAGAAATCATCTACCAACTATTCCCGTAATTACCATAATTTATCAGTGAAATTTAAACTTAACAAATTTTTTTATGAAATTGTATATGAAAGGTGAAATCCTAAAGTTGAAATGATTCTAGACTCTTTTTTTGGCTTCTTTCACGGTCTTATAAAATTTTGCAAATAAAACTCAAATATAAGTAAATCAATTTAGTTATGTCCTTGAATCTACATATTTAATAAAATAGTTGGATATGATATCTATGTTGTTTGCTTTTAACCGATCTCTGCATGCTTAATGTTCACGTACAAAGACAACAATGATCACATGATGTCATTGGTTTTGTGATCTTAAATAGGGTGAGCCAAAAGTATTTTCAAGGGATGTCAAGTTCTAATTTCAATATCTTAGGCAAATTTCTTTTATTTTTTCTTTTTTTCCTAGAAAACATAAATATGGTCTTTTGTTTCGATTGGAAAATTAGGATAAAAAATAATGTCACTTTGTTGCACAATGTGACCGATTTTTACTAGGAATTTTTGAAAGTGTTATAAGTCAAATTTGGCGACTAATGACATCCCAAAATTGACCCTAGAATGCACTTAAAGTAGGACGAATCCTCCATTTTGTCCTCTTCTTTTCGATTGATTTCCTCTTCCCTCTTCCCACGCCCTTCTTACACCTCTTCCGATGAAAGGCTCGATCATTTCATTGCTTGTTCTTGCTATATCCACGATCTCCATCTTCTCTGACGTAGCCAGGGCTTCAGCTTCAGCCCAATGTCTTGGCATCGACCAGAGATCACTCTTGCTTGAACTGAGAAACAACCTCATCTTTGACGCCTTCGAATCTTCCAAGCTAGTACAGTGGGACCGAAGTGCCGATTCATGGAGCGGTGTGACGTGCGAGGATGGCCTTGTTGTGGGACTCGATTTGAGCTATGAGTGGATCTCTGGCGGAATCGACAGTTCGTCAAGTCTCTTCAAGCTTGAGTTCCTTCGAAGCCTGAACTTGGCTTTCAACTACTTTCAATCCACGGCAATTCCGTTGGGCCTCGCGAATCTCAGCCGATTGGAACATCTCAACTTGTCCCACGCTGGATTCAACGGGCAGATTCCTGCTGAGCTATCTCGCCTGAGGAAGCTACGTACTCTTGATCTCACTTGCTCTTTCTCTCCTCCGAAACAAATGAAACTTGAAAAGCCCTCTTTGAGGTCGCTGATTGGGGATTTAAGGGAGTTGAGGGAGTTGTACTTTGATAGGGTCAATGTGTCTGCTGAGGGAAGTGAGTGGTGCGACGCGTTGTCTTCTTCAGTTCCAAAACTTGAGGTGCTAAGCATGTCTTACTGTTCTCTGTCTGGTCCTATTGACGCTTCTCTTATGAGTCTTGCTAATTTGTCAGTCATTCAACTCGATGGCAATAACTTGTCCACCACAGTTCCTAGTTTCTTAGCGAATTTCTCCAGCTTGAAAACATTGAACCTACATGATTGTGCCCTACAAGGAGAATTTCCTCAAAAAGTCCTCCAAGTACAAACACTTCAGACTCTTATCCTATCATCCAACGAACTCCTTCAGGTTTCTTTGCCCGATTTTCTAGAGGATAGTTCTCTTGAGACTCTGGACATGTATTGTACCAATATCTCAGGGAGGATACCCGATTCAATCGGTAATCTAAGAAAATTGTCATGGTTAGACCTGATGGATTGCAATTTGAGTGGGTCGATCTCGAGCTCAATGAAGAACCTATCGGAGCTGACTTATTTGGACTTGTCTTATAATAGTCTTACTGGTTCAGTTCCGCCATTTGGTGCATCCAGAAATCTGACCCAAATAAGATTATCTAATAATTCTTTAATGGGCCACATCACCTCCGTTGGCTGGGAAGACCTTCTGAATCTTGAATTTCTGAACCTGCAAGGCAATTCATTGGAAGGTGACATTCCCCCAGCTCTATTTACACTTCCCCGACTTGAGTCTATATCCCTTTCACACAATAGATTTAATGGTCAGCTTATCATATATCCGAATGTCTCTTTGGATCAACTAAGCACACTTGATTTGGAAAGCAACCAGTTGCAAGGGTCAATACCAGCATCCATATTCAAACTGCTACAGCTTCAAGAGCTCTCACTTTCTTACAATAATTTCAGTGGCTCGATGGATATCGACGTGCTTCGGGGATTAGGAAATTTAACTTATCTTGATCTATCGTATAGTGGCTTGTCCATTAACGCTATGGCGCCTGCTTCTACTGCTGCATCCTCTTTCCCTAAATTCTATTCATTAGAGTTGGCTTCTTGCCAGTTGCGAACTGTGCCTCAGTTTTTGGCTAACCAGTCCAATTTGGAAATCCTTGACCTCTCCAACAATAATATTCGAGGGGAAATACCAAGATGGATAAGGACACTGGAACAACTTGAAGTTCTCAATCTTTCCTCTAATTTCTTTGAAGATTCCGCAACACCACCTCACAATCTTAATCTTACTTTTGCTCGTGTCGTCGACCTCCATTCAAACATGCTCCGTGGAAATGTGCTACCCATGCTGTTACAGGTTGACTACTTGGATTTATCAAGAAACAACGTCACTTATGTTATTCCAGATAACATTGGCAACTCCCTATTATCAGTCCCGTTGTTCTTCTCCCTTTCGAAGAATAATATCCATGGGTCCATCCCGCAATCAATTTGCAAAGCTAATCTTAAAGTGCTTGACTTGTCACATAATCATCTGAGTGGAACTATTCCTGATTGTTTAATGATGGTGAACCTCACGGTATTGAATCTGAGAGATAACAAGTTGAGTGGTGATATTCCACAAAACATCCTGCCAACATGTGGTCTGAAGACATTGGATATTAGTGGGAATTTGTTGCAGGGGCAAATTCCGTTATCATTGGCAAATTGCACAACATTGGAGGTTGTCAACATTGGGGACAATCAAATAGACGGGAAATTCCCATGCCATTTTAGGGCTATGTCAACTCTCCGCATCCTTATTTTGCGATCTAACAAATTGCATGGGGAAATTCAATGTCCATATGGTCCCGGTACTTGGCAGAAACTTCAAATCGTTGACCTATCATCGAACTATTTCAATGGCACAATATCTACAAGTCTCCTCGCATCTTGGGAAGCTATGAAGGCCAATGCAAACTTTGATTACTTGCATCGATTTGTCCCACGGACTGGGTTATTTTATCAAGATACAGTGATTGTAACATTCAAAGGTCAGCAGCTAGAACTTGTCAAGATTCTTACTATTTTCACGTTGATTGACTTCTCAGGCAATAGATTGGAGGGTCCAATACCAGACACACTTGGGAATCTCAATGCACTTCATTTCCTCAATCTATCACATAATGCCATCTCGGGTTCAATTCCTCCTGTTTTGGGGAATCTGCATCAGCTCGAGTCATTGGACCTATCACAGAACTACCTCAATCAAACCATACCAACTCAGCTTGCAAATCTCAATTTCCTGTCGTTCTTGAACCTCTCAAACAATCAACTTGTAGGAAGCATCCCAGCTAGCAGACAGTTTCTCACATTTTCTGAAAGTTCTTTTGAGGGAAACCTTGGACTATGTGGGCTTCCGCTCAACAAAAGCTGCTCAATTACCATGAACAGGACGGAAGAAGCTGGTGATGATCGCAACAATGATGATAGTGAGAAGAAATGGTTTTACCTAGGCATACCACTTGGATTTGTTTTTGGCTTTTGGGTAGTTTGTGGTCCGTTAGTGTTTGTTCAATCATGGAGGTTTGCTTACTATCGTTTTTGGGATAAAGTGTTGTTTAGACACTCACGTTCATGAAGATTTCCGCTGGGATTCAGTTATTAAACTTGAAAAGGAGTATTTTTGTTCTTTCCACTGAAATTAAGGTTAGTCTATTGATCAATAGAACTCTTGGTTTTGGGATAAAGTGTTGTTCAGACACTCACATTCATGAAGATTTCCATTGGGATTCAGTTATTAAACTTGAAAAGGAGTATTTTCGTTCTTTCCACTGAAATTAAGGTTTGTATATTGATCAATAGAACTCTTGCTTACCAATCAGGAGAAAAAGTAGATTTGCATCTAGTGTAGAAAAAAAATATGACAGAACCATATGGCCATTTTTCTCGGAGTTTTGGAATGAAAAATTGGCAATAAAGATGATTCTTCAGTGAAGATTGTTTTAAATTAAGACGGAATGCTTGAATAGGTAAAGTCTAAACCTAAAGCCAAAATGCTATTTGAAACTAGTTGAAGACTTTTACTTTGCAACATTATTTATCCACCAAATTAGAAAATTGGGTAATATTGAGGATTAAGTGTGTTATAAGTCCTAAATCTCACAGCAAAAGTATAATCAAGTGTTTGAACTTTAAAATAGGTCGATCTCATCCTAATTAATGGAAGTTCTCTGTAACACTTTTTGTGCACAAATTTTAGGATACGATTGTACTTTTTTTACATTTTTATGATGTAATTGCATTTTTTTTTTACAAGTTTTAGAATTTCTTATACACTTATCCCGAAAAAGAAAATATTAAACTTATATAGTAGGCCCATGGTATGTGAGTTATTCACTAAGAAATTACAAAATGCTAAAAAGATTAAAATGACCAGCCAAAAATAGGAAAAAAACGAAATATTTGAGTAAAGAAAGTTGAGAAAGGAGAAGGACTGATGTATAGGAAGAAAAGACTAGAGACACCCTTATTTAAAAAAAAAAATCGTGTTACAAAGTATGATGTCCGAATATAACAAAAATTGGCACTTCTTTGTTTTCAATACATAAAGATTATATTATAATGTGGGAACTCTACCTATATTTTCCTATTCTCATTATCAATTTATAGTTGTATTTTTGCGTGCCCCAGCAAATAGGTGTTCCATCGCTAGTAAAAAAATAATTTAGAAAAATTATGCTTTCAGTCCCCCAATCTATGATCTTGTGCAATTGGATCTTTTGGAATCTATCCCATTCTCGATCAGGTCCTCCTTGAATAACTCTTAGTATATTGTTGCGGTATGCTAAGCATAATTAAGAAAAGGTAAAAGCGAATAATGTCGAAATTGAAAGAAACTAATTTTTTTTCTAGAAAGCAAGGAAAGTAAAATGCATAAGAGAAGGGTAGGAAAGCAACAGACGCGAGAATAAGTGGAGGACTGGGTGGCGATAGCCACCACCAGCGATGATGGGTGATGGTTGAATCAATTATGCACTTTACCATTAATTTCTGACATGCTTCTTCAAAATCAGGTTTTAGTTGCTTCTTCACGTACCAACGATTCAAGCTACTCAAGCACGTCTAATTTATTGGAGTCCACCATGACTGCTTCTCCGAAAGTCAAGCCTGTGATAAAAGTGATCTTGCGGGAAAAACTCTCTCGAAATGCAGAGCTTCTTTCTGACCTTCATGGTCGCCAGTATCTTTAACCCTAATCGTGCAACTTCACTGAATTATCGACATTAAAAACTCAGATTTACTTCATCGTCATCCCACTTCACAATGATCATTTGCAATTCCATCGAAATCATTCTCCGTCCTCTACAATTCCACTTCGCTTCTTCCCTTTGGTTTTTCTCGCACAACCCTCAATTCCATCGAAACCTCTGTTGACTTGCATTGTTCCTTCTTTTATAGTTCACTATCCACCAAACACCCAACAGAATCCATCCTTCATCTTTCTGCTTGCTAAACCCTTCTTGACATGCACATGCTTTCAATCCATTCTGTTGTCGCTCCCTTCCATTTCGCACCTTGCATGGCCTCACTGCTGTTGCACTCCCTCATCTGATTGCCTCAATTCCTTCGCATTTGTTTGTCAATGGACGCCCAAGACGGAGCAGACGCCTCCCGACTTGCTGCCCTCTGCAATCGAATGGGCCGCCTTTGGACTGACCACGAAATTGAAGATTGGCATGAATCACCGCCCCTGCACAAAGTGAAAGAGTGTCAACTCATGCTGATAGGTAAAATAGTATCCAATCCATCCGTCAATTTTCAGGCTCTACAAAAAAATTTGAAGCAAGTATGGCGAACAGAGGAAGTAGAGATTACTCAATGGGATAATGGCTTCTATGTGGTTAAGTTTAAGTCGGAGAGTGAGAAAAATAGAATATTAGAGGGCGGACCATGGGTGTTTTCTAGCCATTTAATCATATTTCAGCCTTGGAAACCAAATACACCCCTACATTGTTATGAGTTTACCACTTGCAATTTGTGGGTGCAAGTTCATGGCCTGCTAGTGGAATGGTGTTCTGAGGATATGTTGTGCAAGGCTGTTAAGCATGTAGGAAAGGTGTTGGAGGTTAAATTAGATTTTAAAGAAAACTCCACATTCAAAGTAGGCAGGGTTCGTGTAGAATTCAGCTTAAGTGAGCCACTGAAATCAGGACAACTAATACGGATAGCAGGAAAACTTCTTTGGTTGGACTTTAGGTACGAACGATTGCCCCACTTCTGCTATTCCTGTGGCAAAATTGGGCATTATGCAACCTACTGCAAGGTTATACCTTTTACATAAGCTAAAATGGAAGGAAGGGAGAAAATGGCGTTTGGGCATTGGTTGCAAGCAGAGGTTAAAGTGCCTAGTCCTTATTGGCTTACCTTTTATGAACCTTGTGATATACAGAATGAAGAGGTAGTTCCTGAGACACCGTCTTCTTCTCCTATACTCCCTGCGCTACCACCTTGTGAGGCCACATCCACAACAGAACAACACTTTACTATCACCACTTCACCAGCAGCAACCACATCAAAATCTGCCAAGGATAAGTCCTTGTTAAAAATGAAGGATACTCAGCTCCAGGCGATTCAGTACAGAGAGCAAGAGGAACACATTCAGCACCACACAGTACACCATATAACTTGTTCTACTCTGCCACCTATCATACCTCAACCGTCTGCTGGTAATTTCCCCTTACCTCTACCAAAGGGCAACTTTAGTTCTGAATGTGCACAGCAACAACCACTAATAGCACCGTCAAAAGTTGATCTTAATCATAAGAAGAAAAAACATATCAAGCTATCGACCAAGGCAACTATTTCAAAGAAGCAAAAGCGCCATACTCATTATCAAATGTCTTCAATAGTGGAAAATTTGGATGAAAAACAGTTGATGGAAACGCCTGTTATGTTAGTTGACGACATACAACAGCGGGCTTTGGTGGCTGGCCCTCAACAGCCACCGATAGACAAATGAAACTCATCAATTGGAACTGTTAGGGCTTGGGCTCGGCCCTGACAGTTCGTGCCCTAAAGGCCCTAGTGGCTAAAGAAGAGCCTGACTTTATCTTTTTGATGGAGACTAAAAATCAGGCGGACGTTCTTCAGCGAGTCCAGACTCGTCTTAAATTCTTGCAATCTTTTGTGCTTGATCCTCTTGGCCTTGCAGGAGGTCTGGCCCTTTTTTGGTATGATCATATTAGTATTACCTTACACCGTGCATATCAGTATATGTTTGATTTCCTTTGTATTGACACTCGTACTAGTAGGTCGATGCATTTTACATGTCTCCATGCCCCTTAAGTTTATCAAACATTGACTCCATTTTGGAATGAACTCAGACAGCTAGCACTTTGTAATACATTGTCCTGGATTTGCATCGGGGATTTTAATGAAGTGCTCTACCCTTGGGAAAAAGAAGGCAAACGACTAGCTGATCCGAACATAATGCAAGAATTTCGAGAGGTACTTTATGATTGTTCACTGGTGGATGTAATTAGTAAGGGTTGTGCATATACTTGGATGAATAACAGGGAGGGTGAGGAATTGGTCAAGGAAAGGTTAGATCGTGCTCTATGTAATTTGGAATGGCAAGAGAATTATCCAGAAACTGAGGTTATAGCCCTACCTGCAGTGGGCTCGGATCACAGCCCATTAATCTTATCTACGGAAGGCCTTCCAAAATGACGACACAAATCCTTTTATTTTGAGGCGTTCTGGTTGCCGGATACAGAATGCCGCGACGTTATTTCTAAGGCCTGGAATTCAATACGACTACCATGGTACAAGCTTCCTCAACAACTACTCAAGGTTTCTGCAGCACTCTCGAGGTGGAGTAAATCTAAGTTTTCAGTTCCCCAACATCAAATTTCCCATCTCCAACACCAGCTTCAATCTCTAGTAAATAGACCAAACTGCAACAATGCTACACAACAAATTCAGCACTTAAAGGCAGAGATTCATAAGTTATGGGAGCAAGAGGAAAGATTCTGGGCTATGAGATCTTGAATCAATTGCATCAAGTGGGGCGACAAAAATACTAAATTTTTCCACACAACTACACTTCAACGTCGTCAAAGAAACAAAATAAGGATGTTACGGTCTGATGATAACAGCTGGGTTAGCGATGAGAATGATTTAAAGACTATGCTGGTTACCTACTATTCCTCCATCTACCAATCAATAGGTCCTCGAAACTATGAGTCTATCCTTCATCAATGCCTGCCCACAGTAACATTAGAAATGAATGAGCATCTAACGGCGGAACTCACTCAAGAAGAAGTTCAATGTGCAGTCTTCCAACTGGGCTCAACTAAGGCCTCCGGACCAGATGGCTTGAATGGCCTCTTTTACCAATCGTACTGGGATATTTTAAAGAATGAACTTTTTCTGGCTGTACAGGATTTCTTCAAGAGGGGAATCATGCCACCAGAGCTTAATAAGACGATCATCACACTCATTCCTAAGGTTCCAAATCCAGAACGGTTAGACCACTCTCGCCCTATCAGCTTGTGTAATTTTGCCTATAAGATTATATCAAAGGTACTTGCTAATAGGCTCAAGCCCTAGCTTGAGACCCTAATTTCCATTGAGCAAAGTGCCTTCGTCAGTGGTCGTCAAATCCAAGATAATATTCTTATCGTCCAGGAAGTGCTTCACCAGCTAAGAACCTGAAAGCAAAGACGGGATTTTAAGACAATTCTGAAAATGGACATGAAGAAAGCATACGATCGAGTGGAATGGGATTTTCTTAAAGTTTATCTCCTAAAAATTGGATTTCATCCCATTTGGGTGAAATGGTGATGGAATGTGTCACAACAGTCTCTTTCAGTATTAAATTTAATGGGGAACTTTTAAGCTACTTCCAACCAACACGCGGACTCAGACGGGGTGATCCTCTTTCTCCTTATTTATTTATTCTGATGGCGAATGTCCTGTCCAATCTTATACATCAGGCACTTAATATGGAGCATCTTAAAGGCATCAAGTTAAACAGGTTTTGCCCTACACTTTCTCATTTATTTTTTTGCGGATGATGCTATATTTTTCTTAGATGTCAAGCTGATGGAATGTCAAAATCTATCCAATATTATCAATCAGTATTGTCTGGCCACTGGACAGGAAGTAAATAGAAACAGATCTGGAATATTTTTTAGCAAAGATTGTCCCATAGTCCTACAGGAAAATTTGGCCAACGAATTCATAGTGCCTTTGATGCTTAGAACAGGCAAATACTTAGGCATACCCTCAGATTGGGGGAGATCAAAAAGAGAGATGTTTGCCTGGATATTGGGCAAAGTCACTTCTAAGTTAAATGGTTGGAAAGAAAAGCTTATCTCCAAGGGAGGCAAGGAAATTCTAATCAAGGATGTTGTCCAAGCAATCCCTCAGTATGCTATGGCTATATTTAAAATCCCTATTTCTATTTGTAAATCTGTTGAAAAGAAAATTTCACGCTTCTGGTGGCAGAATAATAGTACTAAACCTGGCATTCACTGGACGAACTGGGAGGAGCTTAAAAAGAGTAAAACCAAAGGTGGTCTTGGATTTAAAGACCTTATGGATTTTAATAGAGCCTTGCTTGGAAAGCAGGCATGGCGTTTAATTCAGGGACCTTCATCCCTGTGGAGTAGGCTATTCAAAGGTCTCTATTTTCAATTATGTGACTTTACACAAGCTGAGAAAGGCAGTCGACCATCCTGGGGTTGGCAAAGCCTATTAGCAGGACAAGATGTTATTCTACCCAACCTACGATGGGCAGTAGGGGATGGCCGCACAATCAAACCAAGGACTAATCCTTGGTTACCAAGAGGAATATTAGGTGGTCCAGCTCAACAAGATGAACCCCCACTGTTGGCAAATTATATTGATTTCAACCACAACACATGGAATGCTCCTCTATTGCGAAGTTTTTTTGATGATTCCACTGTGGCTGAAATTCTTACTATACAAGTCAGACCCAATTACATCTCGGATCAACTTATCCGGTCTGCATCTACTGATGGAAAATACACTGTCAAACAGGGATACCAATCAATCAGACAGATAGCCCTCTGTGGCGTTACTCTTAACATAGCTACTAATTCGACTCAAGCTCGGGAGATGCTATGGAAACATATATGGAAGCTGCAGATCCCCCCAAAAATAAGACTATTTCTGTGGTCCCTTAGCCATGATGCTCTACCGACCAAGGCTAACCTTTTCCATCGCCACATTATCCCATACCTTATATGCCCTCTCTGTTCTACAGATGTAGTAGAAACAACAGCACATACATTTCTATATTGCCAATGGACAGCAGCTATTTGGTCTCATCCTCTAATTAATATTCAGATTCCTACATCACACATACAACATCTAGGAGATTGGTTGGGAAATATGCTGTCACAGAACCAGAACTTACCAGCTTTAGAAGTGGTTGCTGCACTCTTGTGGAATATCTGGAAAGCCAGAAACAATTTTATCTTCCGGCGTCAGTTTCTAGATCCACTTAAGGTTGTTGATATGTCTCTAGCTTCTGTTCGGTCAGCGTAGTTGTCCTCCATGGCAAGCTGTAACACAAAAAGAACCCGCCTCAGCCCAGAAGAGCTCTGGAGACCCCCTGATCCCGGATTCCTAAAAGTTAACATCGATGGAGCGTTTCAACTGGGCGGTACTAAAGGGACTATGGCCTGCATTTGCCGTGATCACAATGGGAAGTTCATCGATGGGCTTACCAGAAGTTTTGTAGCTTCGTGCCGCTTTGCAAGCGGAATATCAAGCGCTCACGATCACCCTACGCTACCTGTTGGAGAAGAACAGGGCACCGATCCGCTTGTGATCGAATCGATTCAAAAACCCTAATCGACTCGGTGAAGGATGTGCTTAATCGATTCGCCATGGGAGGTTAGATCGCTCTGTGCTAAAGCTGTGGCTCTTCTACGCGACTTCTCCAATTTGTGAATTAGGTTTTGTAGAAAAGGGGCGAATTCTAGGGCAAATTGGGCTGCCAAGGCTCATAAAACCGGCTCTCTTTCCCTTAGCTAGGCCTCCTCGCCTCCTTCTACTTTATTAGATATCCTTTATGCAGATGCTTTGGCTGCTAATTGTAATATTAACTCTTTCTGAATAATATTAGTTTTTCCAACCAAAAAAAAGTACGTCTAATTTATTTAGCGCAACACTGAGTCAAGTTCAAGCCTCATCGTTTTGGATTTTACTTAGTCAACTTTAAGCTCACGACTGAATCGAGCTTTGACAAAAAACTAAGCTATGATAATCAAGCCGGATCAATCGAGTCATTTTCAGCTTTTAGAAACATTTCACATGTCAAACTCGATTTGGAAAAATTTAGCATCATCGAGATTGAGTGTGAATTGAGTATTCAGTCCTGAATTTTCAAGTCAAGTCCCGTTCAAACATTAGACTTTATCGATTCAACTAGACTCAATTACACCTCTCTTTTAAATACTCATCGACAAGTATAAAACGAGTCCATTCACATGAAAACCGAATCCATGTCATATTCAATCTTGGCTCCCGCAGGTTGTGACGAGTCGAGTACGGACAAAACATAAAACCTCACCGCTTCTTGAAGCACCATATCTCCATCTTTCTAACCCTTCAACCACCCTTTGAATTTGGGCACTTATTAACTCTGTTATCGTAACTGACTAGCTTACATTCCAATTCCTAAAGCTGGTCATATCCCCAGCCAATCGAAGTTTGATTTTTCCCGGTTTGGCCAGTGATTGAAATTAAGACAAATCTGGCACCAAGAGATCGGCAAACGAATAAAGAAAAGCCGACAAACACAAAATGCGCTTTTGCTCCTATTCCCTACACGAGTCCACAAAGAAAGCACCATCACCAGTCCTCCAACGAATATACATTTTACAAAATCGTCCTCATCAATTTGGATTTCAGGAAAGTCGAATTTGTGCTCAAGCTTGAATTACGCTCCCACGAAGCTCATTTATAATGAACAAGTCAAATCAAACCAAGTCATTTCAAACTTATAAAATAATTAAATGAGCCAAACTCCATCCAAATAAGTTGAGCTTCATTGAGATCGAATTTAAATCTAGTGTCCAGTCTTGCATTTTGAATTCAAGTTTGGTTCAAACATTAGACCATATCAACTCGGCTAGACTCGATTACAGCTCTCCTTGCAATTACCCTCTGAAAAATATTCCATACACTCAGTAGAAATCAGTCTTGGTCATCGCTGTTCATTCTTCAAAGAGAATCTTGCACACACCTGACTTTGCGCAAGATGACACTGCATAGTGCGTACAAAGAAAGGAAATTGTTGTACGGAAAATAACAAATTATCATAAACTTATTATATGAATGTCCATCAATTTCTAAACTTTCCAATTTTGTCAATTTAAATTAAATTTTTGTGCAAAATTATAATGTATTCTTTCGGACCAATTTTCAGCTGAAATCGTTGACGTGACGGTCTAGTCATCACCAACAATTCTACGTGGCATACGCCAAGTTAGCGATTTTTGACAAAATGATTGCAATGAAATTTCATGTAGAGATTTAGGATTAAATTGGCAAAATTGAAATGATTAAGACTAAATTGCCATACATATAATAGATTCAGGATTGATTAGATTATTTTCTTACAATATTGATTGATGTGAGTTAATGCACTAGCACAGTCTATCAAATTCTTTTCTATGCTAATGGCGAATAGAGCGAATGAATAGTCACTGCATCTCGACAATTTGGCATTCTATAGTCGAGTCAACCAGAAACTATTCCGTGAACTTTGGTGGTCAAGCTTGATTGGTGTAAGTTTAATGATTTAATTAAGAATTTCTAGACCTGTTATGTGTATTGTGGGAAAGCGATTCAATCCAACATTCTTCGATTTTGGATAAAATAAACATTCCTCAAGCGCGTGATTAGCTTGAGTGATTATATCTGCCAACCAGTCAGAAGATGTACCTTGAATTCTGGTTTTTGATTTGTTTTGGACATCTACTGGCTTGCCTTGTTATGGTGACCTTAAAGATTTCTCATGAATCCTTTCATGTATTATTTTGGTAATGAACGAAAAAAATTTTGATAAAAAAAAAAAAAAAATTCTCCAAGCGTGTACCCGCCAACTGGACCAAGGGCTGTAAATGGAATTTTTGTTCTCGAAAATTTTAGTTTTTACATTACTGCTCTGCTCGTGTGCTTGGTGCGTGAATTTGGATCCGGTTGATTTGCTTAATGGTCTGATTAGTGATTGTTGTTGCTTTCAAGCCAACAATCATGTTATATATGAAAAACAATCTGCTATATTCGATTGGCTGTATTAACATTTAGTAAGTTCGTTGAAAATGTTGACCTTCTAACATTATATGATGCTCTTCATCATACGTTTGTGTCACGGACTAGTTCCATGTGATTGCACATAATTTAACTACTATGAAGAATGTAATTTGTAAGAGATCTAAAACAGATTGAGAGTAGCAGTGAAGCGATAACAATAAATGAAATTGGGCATGCCACAGATTTTATTGGTCTAGTTAGATTTCTTTAAATATGTTTTTGAAACAGACTTGTTGGTTAATTCTTGGGATGATAATAAGTTTAAGTAGCAAAGAGGGCCTTCATAACGATAAAGAGAATGAAAAGCAACAGTAGCCGAAATTAGACCTGTTAAATAGATGGGTCGGATTGGGTTTGCATGAATTAAATTTGGCGACCCATGCCTGTCTCAATCCTAAGTATACCCATATCCAATCCAATCTAGGCTTCAATTTTTAGCCATTGTCCCCCTCAAATATAGGAAATAGCATCTTGAAAAAAGACCTAACCAATTTAATAAAACAAATTAAACATGATAAATGTTAGCAAATGAGAAATTACTAAAATTAGTGCACCCAAATAACTCGTATCCTGAATGCCATTGCTCAGCCACCATGGTCGCTACCGTTAGCGTTAGCATAGTCACATTAACGTTGCTGGTAGCTTTTGTAAAAAAAAAAAATCAAATCAAATCTGAAATCATTGATTTTATTAAGAAAATGTCTAAAAAATAATTTTAAGCAAAAGACAATATACAATTGACATATAGAATTACCAACTAAATAACATTCAAATGATTGGAAAAAAAAATTATGACACTCAAGTATCGTTGACACCGAAATTTTTTGTTTGCAAAATTATATATCCATATATAGAATGAATAAATCGGAAAAATAAAAAAAATGATAAATAATAAAAAGAATATATGTGAGAGAGAGAGAGAGAGAGAGAGATCATGTTTGAAGCCCATTCGGCCATTTTCTTCTTCAGCCCGATATCTTGATCCAAACCCATCAACTCAAACCCAAACCCGTTTGCTCGTGAATTTGACCCATAAGACTTCGATCAACTCGTGGGCTCACTTGACCCAAAAACTTCAGTCCTCCAGTGGGAGCCCAATTTGGATTTAAACGAGGCCCATTTGACTTTAATTGCTTCCTTCTCCGTGGCCGCTAGTCTTCACCTTCCACCGCTGGAGCCTTGTTGCCGATCATCATTCGCATGGCCGAGAGAATCGCGCTCCGCATGGATTGAGTTTGAGGGAGATTTCACCAAAAAATCCCTCAGGGAGTCGATTTTTAGAGAATTATTTCTCATTTCTAGCTCATCACCAAGCCCAAGGCGACGTAGCCATCGCCCGACCGCTGCCTCCGGAGACACCCCTGTTCAACTCTGTTTCGCGACCGTGAAGATTGAAGTGGCCAAAACTCGCTTGAAGCTCATCCACCAGTCTTCATTTTAGCCGGCGACAATCATGAGAGCTCCTAATAATTAAATCGGATTACCTGCTATGACTTACCTTGGCTTCATCGACAAGATAATCTCCGATTCTCCATCATGCTATGATTCCGTCCAAGGTAAAGTGAATGTAAAGGTTGTTTTGCTTCAATTAGGATTGGTCATGTTAGAGTCATGTATTTGATTCTTAATTTCACATGTTAATTTCATTTGCGTATGGTCACAAATAAGAGATTGAAATCGCAAAAATCTGCTCCATTAACTGCAATTTGTTCACTGAAATGTCTATGAGGTGTCAAGGCAGATTAGTTTCATCATTTTCTATATCTGAAAATAAGCTGATATAGATAAAGCGATATTAATTGATTTTGAAGTCATTTAAGCATGAGTTCTAATGTTTTTACAATGGTCAAATACATTTCCGAATCATTATACTTCTTTTCAATGGCAATCGGTGATAAGTATGTAGTACGAGTTATTGTTCTCAACCTTCATTTATGGTGACATTCGAGATCGAGGCTTGAGTCCATGTATGGGTCAAGGTGGTGTTGACACCTATATTTTGACATCTCGATTATCCATTTATTGCATAGAAAAATTAGGGATTAATTTTTAACCCTTAAAAAAAATAAAAAATTGAATTGAGTAGCAAATAATTTTAGGAGCATTCATTTATTTATTATTATTGCATATGTGACAAATGTGTTTGAATTGATAATTATGAACTTTAACTTAATAAGTTGAACTAAGCCCATAGAGAGAAGGAATTGGCACAGACCCATTATTTTTGTATGATTAAAATTAACTTATGAGGAATGGCAATTTGATATATTTGGTAAGTCTTTCACATATTCATGCAATATACATCCTGAGAGATATATTTCGCAACAGAATTAAAGATTTTGAATGAAATACCAAAAAAATAAAATGGAATATTACACGGGGAAGCATATACTCGATGTCATGCTTTGGGCAACCTATTTTGAAAGAGGCGGCATACTGGCATGAAGAAAGAAATCTTTTCGTATAAAGGGAATGTGCTTGTAGAGAGAAAATAGGAAAGAAAGAAATTATATGCATCTTCAAGAAAAGGAAAGCGGGTGGTATCCATCCTGAAAGAAATCCTAAACGACTCTTGATGGTGTGACACAGACTGAGGCCACGCAATTTAATACACGGCCACAATTATGAGTGTTCACAGGGAGGACATGAGCTAGAAAAGACGGGTCTTTTCTTCTCTGAACAGTGCAGGGAAGTAAAAGACAAGAAGAAAGGATGGTCGGGACTTTCCAAATAAGGTTAATACCATGAAAAAAACTTCAAATTAAGACACTTGTGACAAATTTATTTCAAACTATTTTTCGACTATAAAAAAAACCCCAAACCTGCATGTGATAAATTTACCTCGATCGACTATAAAAAATCATAAACTATTACATTTATGATAAATTTACCCAAACTAATTTATTCGACCACACAAAACCCCTAAACTAATAAATTTATGATAAATACACCATCCGCTAAATTGGATTAATACCGTAGAAAAATCAAACTGTGATAAATAAAGTGAACTATTACATGTCATTTAATTTAATAATTTAATAGTAAAATTTAACAAAAACTAACAAATGGTAAATTTATTACAGGTGTATCAGAGTTTTGGGTAAATTTGTCAAAAGTATACCAGTTTAGGGTTTTTGGTGATCAAAAAAATAATTTTTGGTAAATTACAAAGTGTCATCGTTGAGATTTTTCGTAGTATTAACCCTTCCAAACATACGTTTAGCAAGGCATTTTTCAAAGACAGTTTTACCAATTGGTCTATGCATTTTACCAAATGTCTTTAAGCTCCCTCGACTGGTGCCTCCAGCTGCTCGATCGTGAAGCCGACGCCTGCCTTCACCATCCACGGCTGCCGTTCCTCCGTCAAATCACTGCTGCTACCTGTCCAAATCGGTGCCTGCATCGCCTTCGCCACCACTGGCCAGAACCCATCCTGACATCACGACCAGCCCGAGCGCCGCCACACCCGGGCTCTCCACAATCGCTGCAGGCCCGAGCGCTGCTGTCAGTGACCCATCGCCCGAGCTGACGACAACCGAGCTTGCCGCTATGATCATCGCTGTGACCCGCACACCGAGTCTCATCCGCGACGAGTTACCATTTGCTTGTCCGAGTCGAGATCCCGCCACGTCAACGAGCTATTTCACCAAGCCTCCTGCAGTGCTGGCGAATTACCGTTCTCCCGAAGTCCCCACCAGCGAAGAGAGAGGGGCACATAAAGAGCAGTTAAAAAGGACTTTCTTTCTCTTTGCAGGCCATTCACGTTGACCAGTGAAGTCCAAGCGAATCGATCCCCACGAGGCCAGCATCTCTCGCTTTTGTGACGCGAGTCCGACAAGCGTGCAGATAGCTAGCAACGGCTGCTATTCGCATCTTGCAGTCCGCGACATCGCAGCTACAGTCCAGAACCGTTCCTTAGTCGAAGCGGTCACCACAGCGAGTCGTCCTTGTGCCATCACGCCAAGCTCCGATCGCGAATCCTTGGGGCTGGTCCCATTTTGGAAACAAATAATCCAGACAAGGTAATTTTCTTGAACCAAATTTCATCTCGATACTGTTGCATAAATTGGAATATTTTATACTAATAGTGATTTCATTGAGACTTTAGGCATTATCCAATACGATATTATTGGTTAAAAACTTTATAATTACCAATTTGATCGTAAGATTTTGGATCACTTTTTAAATTATTTTTTTTGGCACATCAATGATGTTTTGGCTTTAAAATCATTATAGTTATTAATTTGATTTGTGATGTTTAGGGTTACAATAATTATTAATTTTATCCATGAAAGGATTATTTCTTCAATTATTTTAATCTTTTATTTGAATTTTCAATGAATATCTTGAGTGGATTGGATATAATGCATATATTTAGTAATATTGCTTCTTTTGAAAACACTCAAAAGATCAAATTGTGCATGTGCATTAGATAGGATAGTTCCCTAAATTAGGATTACATTTTTTTTATTTTATTTTGGGGATTAGATTGCATGATAAAAAATTCATTTGTTCTAAAAAACTTGAAGACTTGGGAGAGCCCACTCTAGGTGGTTCACTCAATGTTAGATCGCGACAGATGGATTATAATGGTTATCGTGGTGGTCGAAGATGGTGACCAATTGTAGTCGTTTGCTAAGAATGCCAACTATTGATATGTAAGTTTTTCTATGTGTAGCTCGAAGTCTTTGTCTTGAAGAGGAAAAGGGCAAGAGGGACAAATATCAATGAATAAAAGAGAACGAGAAAAGTTAATGTTAAGAAAAATCTCAAATTATTACACTTGATGATAAAAATTTTCCTCAATTAATTTTTTGACCACCAAAAATTCCAAATTGATACATATGCGATAATTTACCAAAAATTATTTTTTATTATAAAAACCCAAAATCAATTCATTTTTGATAGATTTATTCTCTCACTAATTTATGTTAATATTGAATAATACCACAAAAAATTACAAATTAATACATATATAACAAACGAATGGTAAAACCTCAAAATGGTATACCCATCAACTGCCATGTGTGACTTCCACTCAATAATTTAACAGTAAAATTTAATAGAAACTAATAAATGATAAATTTGTTGTGGTATTGACCCAAACAAGAATAGAGAGAAAAATATGGAATAATAGGAATGGGGTATGGGCCATAGGGTGATTTCATTAGAGGTCGGGCTTGGGAGTTTCATATTCGAATTTGGGTTTGTGACAATCTTAAATGAGATGGGGGCTTGCTTAATTTTGGGCTTGACTTAGCTTAGATGGGTTTGGGTTGAATCTCATTTTCAGAAAGATAGGCGTATTTTCTAATTGAAAAGAGGGCTCAATATGAGGGCCCAATTGTGAGACCACCGTGCGGCCCTATTCGGGCCTAAGGGGTCCGGTCCGAGTGAAAATTAAAAAATAGACAAAAAAAAAAAGTTGAAAAAACTGATCGTGCATACTTTAATTGGGTGCATGATGAAAATAGAAAAGAAGAAACATTTACCTACAAAAATAATTATTTCAAAAGAAACCGAGACCTTGATTAAGTCGTTTAGTTTTAGTGCTATATTTAGCATAATTTATATTTAAATAGTTTAAACTATTAAAAAAAAATTGGATTCGATTTGAAGTTAGCTCACGGGATTGTTATCCTACAGCTTAATAACAATGTTATATTTTTTTTTACCGACTCATATTGGTTTACTTTATCGCATTCAATCTTTTACTCGTTCTTTTATTATTATTCTTGCCGAATTTGTAGTGATATTTTTATGTTACATTTGTGTCATGACTTACTTTTTCTAGTTCAATTTTTTGGTTACATCATACTATCATAATAAAAATAAAAACATTGCCTGGATACTTAATAAATGAGAACTTTGGATAATTTGGTACAAAAGATTGTGCACAATCAAATTTATGATTTGATTACACTTTTTTTCAAGTTTCACAACTTTTAGTGCACTTATCCAAAAACTATTGAACTTATGGAGTAGGCCTATGGTATGTGAGTGTTGTTCATCTAAAAATTACAAAATATTAAAAATATTAAAATGACCAGCCAAAAATATGGGAAATAAAACTAAATCTTTGTTTAAAGAAAGGTGAGAGAGGAGTAAAGGACTTAGGTACAGGGGGAGAAAAAGACTAGAAAACACCCTTATTTTTCAAAGCGGTTATATTGCAAAGTACTATGACAGAAATTTTCAACGAAAATTGACATTTATTTGTTTTCAATATATAAAGATTATATTATAATTCTGGAACTCTACGAACGAATTTCCTATTCTCCTTTTTACTGCAGTTGATAAATTTAAGCATACCGGTGCTCCCTTGCTAGTAGAAAAATTATTTAGAAAGATTAAGTTCACTTTAAGTCCCCTAATTTATGTTCTTGTGCAGCAGATCTTCTTGAATCGACTCCTCTAACTCTACCCGTTCTCAACTAGGTCCTTCTTAAATAATTTTTGGTATGTTGAGGCGGCAGGCTAAGACGAAAAATTTTCATTATTAGAAAAGGGAAAAAGCCATGAAAAACCATTAACTTTGCCCAAAGTGACAAATTTACCCCAAACTTTTTTTTGTGACGTGAAAAACCTCAAACTTTTCAAATCATGACACATTTACCCCATCAAGGGCATTTTTATCTTTTTATTATGCTTCTTCCTTTTTCTTTTTTTTTTCTTTTTTTCTTCTTCTTCCCTCCGCCGACCATGACGGAGCCGACGGAGGGAAGCCAGCGTCTGGCGAGGATCGCCCTCGTCAGCGTACGGCGAGGGCCTCCCTTGCCAAATCTGGTGAGGGCACCCCTCGCTCGACGCTAGCGAGGGCAGGGACACCCTCGCCCGACGCAGGCGAGGGCCGCCCTAGCCCGACACCGGCAACAGGGACGCCAGTGGAGGGAAGAGAGAAGAAAAAAAAAAAAAAAATTTAAAAAAATGAAAAGACCAAAATGCACTATAATTTTGGGGTAAATGTGTCACATAACAAAAGTTCAGGGTTTTTTGTGTTACAAAAAAGGTTTAGGGTAAATGTGTCATTTTGAGCAAAATTCAGAATTTTTCGTGGCTACAAAATGTGGAAGAGCAAGACACGCTGGAAAGGGGCGGACGAATTATTTGCGGTAGCCTCCACCAGCGATGATGGGTGATGGTCGGAAGATGAGAAGAACTCATCTCAGGCTTGACCTTTGGGAGAATAAGTCGTGACTGAAATCATTACGCGCTTTACCAGCATTTTCACGCATGCTTCTTCCAAATCAGGTTTTAGTTGCTTCTTCAAGTACCAGAGATTCTGCGACCAATTCTTACCTTTTATCCAAAAAAAAAAAACTTCGACCAAAAAAAAAAGGTACCAAAGATTCGAGCTAGTCAAGCACGCCTAAATCATTTACGAGTTGAAGGGCAATGCTGAGTCATAGTCGAGCCTCATTGGTTCGAACTTCACAACAATCGACTTAGAGCTCACGACTCGATCAAGCTTCAACAAAAACTCATTTCTGGTAATCAGGTCGAATCAACCGAGTCAATTTCAGCTTGTCAAATCATTTCACAAGTCGAACTCGGTCTAGAAAAATCAAGCATCGTCAAGATCAGGTTCAGATTGAGTATCTATTCTTGAATTTTCAAGTCTAGCCCCATTCAAACATTATACTATATCATTAATGGAAATTTTTTGATGTGGTGAGTAATAGCTTTGGTTATTCACTATTCAAAAATTCTTGTTTAGGCAGTCCATACCATCCATATATAGTGTTTTGATCTAAGATTTCAAATATTATTCCGAGGAGCTAAGGTCCAAAATAGGGAAGAAAGATGTGTTTCCACGACTCTATGACTCAGCTAATTGTTCTACACTTCTTAATTGGCGTAGCTTGTTACATGGGTCGTAAGTGGGAACTTAGTTTCCGTCTGACTCGATTACAATCAATCACACTTCTCTTTTAAGCACTTGTCAACAAATATTCCAAACAACACTTGGAAAACAGTCTTTGTCATCAGTTGGACATTCGTTCAAAGAAGGCAATCTAGCACATGGTCATGACTTTCTACAAGATGACGGTACGTAGCGGTGAAAAAGAAAGAAAATCGGCACAACGGTTAATTACCACAGATGTGCCATGGAAGTCAATCCAGCAGTTACATTCCCATTATGGACCCACAATACAATTAAAATATCTTCCACTTGAATTTCTTAATCACACTAGTCCAAGGTTGCTAAAATAATGAGAACACTAAAGTAGACCCAGGCGCAAAGAAAGACCAACCGTCATGGATAGAAAAATTTCCGCTTTCAATCAGTTGTCAAGCTTTAACGAATGTACTCCATTTTGGCAAAGAGCAGGTGATTTTTTCAACGACATTTTCATCCATCACTAAATTAATCTCCAATCTAATAAAAATGTTTTTTTTTTTTTTACGGGCTGTTTACTTTATCGCATTCAATCTTTTACTCGTTCTTTTATTATTATTCTTGCCGAATTTGTAGTGATACTTTTATGTTACATTTGAGTCATGATTTACTTGTTCTAGTTCAATGGTTTGGTTACATCATACTATAATAATAAAATAAAAACATTGCATGGACACTTAATAAACAAGAACTTTAGAATTCATAAATTGGTACAAAAGACTATGTGGACAATCAAATTTATGATTTGATTACACTTTTTTTCAAGTTTCACGACTTTTAGTGCACTTATCCAAAAAATATTGAACTTATGAAGTAGGCCGATGGTATGTGAGAGATGTTCATCTAGAGATTACTAAATATTAAAAAGATTAAAATGACCAGCCAAAACTAAAAATAAAAAAACAAAATCTTTGTTTAAAGAAAGGTGAGAGAGGAGTAAAGGACTTAGGTATAGAGAAAAGGAAAAAAAAGACTAGAAACACCCTTATTTTTCAAAAAGGTTATGTTACAAAGTACGATGACAGAAATTTACAACGAAAATTGACGCTTATTTGTTTTCAATATATAAAGATTATATTATAATGCTGGAACTCTTTCCTATTCTCCTTTTTACTGCAGTTGACAAATTTAAGCATACCGGTGCTCCCTTGCTAGTAGGAAAATTATTTAGAAAGATTAAGTTCACTTTAAGTCCCTTAATTTATGTTCTTGTGCAACCGGATCTTTTCGAATCGACTCCTCTAACTCTACCCATTCTCAACCAGGTCATTCTTAAATAATTTTTGGTATGTTAAGGCGGCATGCAAAGACGATAAATTTTCATTATTAAAAAAGGTAAAAGTCAATAATGAAAATCAAAAGAAACTGATTTTATTCTAGAGAATAAGGAAAGTAAATTGTAGAAAACAAAATGCGGAAGAGCAAGACACGCTAGAAAGGGGCGGACGAATTATTTGGGGCAGCCTCCACCAGCGATGATGGGTGATGGTCGGAAGATGAGAAGAACTCATCTCGGGCTTGACCTTTGGGAGAAGAAGTCGTGACTGAAATCATTACGCGCTTTACCAGCATTTTCACGCATGCTTCTTCCAAATCAGGTTTTAGTTGCTTCTTCAAGTACCAAAGATTCAAGCTGTTCAAGCACGACTAAATCATTTACCAGTTGAAGGGCGACACTGAGTCAAGGTCGAGCCTCATTGGTTCAAACTTTACGGCAATCGACTTTGAGCTCACGACTGGATCAAGCTTCAACAAAAACTCATTTCTGGTAATCAGGTCGAATCAGCCGAGTCAATTTCAGCTTGTAAAAACATTTCACAAGTCAAACCCGGTCTCGGAAAAATTAAGCATCGTCGAGATCAGGTTCGGATCAAGTATCCATTCTTGAATTTTCGAGTCTAGCCCCATTCAAACATTACACTATATCATTAATGGAAATTTTTTGATGTGACGAGTAATAGCTCTGGTTATTCGTCGTTCAGAAATTCTTTTTTAAGTAATTCATACCATCCATACATAATGTTTTGATCTAAGATTTCAATTCTTCTGTATTTCAGCAGTAGCGTATTGTCCCATGGAGCTAAAGTCCAAAATAGGGAAGAAAGAGGTGTTTCCATGACTCTACGACTCAGCTAATTGTTCTACATACTTTACATAGCTTGTTACATGGGACGTGAGTGGGAACTTAGTTTCCGTCTTACTCGATTACAATCAATCACAATTCTCTTTTAAGCACTTGTTGATAAATATTCCAAACAACACTTGGAAAACGGTCTTTGTCATCAGTTGGACATTCGTTCAAAGAAGGCAATCTAGCACATGGTCATGACTTTCTACAAGATGACTGTACCTAGCGGTGAAAAAGAAAGAAAATCGGCACAACGGTTAATTACCACAGATGTGCCATGGAAGTCAATCCAGCAGTTACGTTCCCATTATGGACCCACAATACAATTAAAATATCTTCCACTTGAATTTCTTAATCACACTAGTCCAAGGTTGCTAAAATAATGAGAACACTAAAGTAGACCTAGGCACAAAGAAAGACCAACCGTCATGGATAGAAAAATTTCCGCTTTCAATCAGTTGTCAAGCTTTAACGAATGTACTCCATTTTGGCAAAGAGCAGGTGATTTTTTCAAGGACATTTTCATCCATCACTAAATTAAGGGAAAATCTCAAATAGGGACCTAGAGTACTCTCATTTTCTCAAAAGATGACCTAAAGTGAAATCTGTCTCAAATAAGGACCAAAAATGGTTATTTAGTCTCAAAGAAGGACCTCAATCGCTGGCTAGTAAATAGTTACATCTTCGATGCATTTTCCGGTGGCCTGATTAGGGTATTTTCGTCCAAATTCTTTTTTTCATTTTTGGTTGTCCTGCTCATCGTCTTCTTCAGGGCACATCTCCTTTGATTTCCCCCATGAAACAACACGCTGCAATTATGCATTTCGAAAGGCACCCATTTGCTGTCTTCACTTAGGAATACCAACAAACACCGACCGAGCATACACACCATTATATCCAAAACGCGCAGAACCCTGAACTGTTCACTCAAGGCGGTAATGACACAAAGCAAAGGGGAAGGAAAACGAAGTGCCCACCTTCTTGAGCACCTCTTCTAGTCCGAAAGCCTGGAAATTTGCGCTCAGCACGCTCGGTTTGGGCGAGCTCAAGACAGAGAAGAGAGCTCAAAGCAGCTATCCGCAACTAGCCACCGGTACCTTTTCTTCATCATCAGTTGCCTCCTCACAATGACAGTGAGCCAGTTTGCAACACTGCTAATCGTCCTGGCATCAAAGACCAAGAAGAATTTCTTTGATTCCAGAGATCTTGTAGTGAGTGAATTTAACGAATTCAATTACGTTCCTCGGAATATGTTTGTCATCTTCGTTTGATTTTCCTGATGCATTTGTTGCAACTATGTTCGGTTGTTGAGCTGAGTGGTTTGTTCTTGTGCTTGTTGGGGGCTGCAAGAATCACCCACAGAGCTCAAGGGATTGCCTCTTTGGCCACTAGATGGCACATGCTAGTGACTTTTGCTTCTGCTTCTGGTTCGAACCGCCCGAAACCCGAAACCGTGGAACATGACGACTCGCACAATGACACTAACTCCGATCTCCTCATCCCAATCTCCACCTTCTCGGATTCTAGCTCATTCCAAATCCGACAAGCACTAGGTCAGTCCATATCCACACATATCCATACACATGAAATCCATCATTGAAGCTCAAACCTCACTTCGATACCATCTCTCATTTGATGTACTGTATGTGCAGTGGCGTAGTTGGAGCAGAACAACGGCGGGATGACACTATACGGGTTTGCACTAGACCACGGCCGAGGCCACCCTCACCAGATTTGGCGAGGGCTCGGCGGCCCTCGCCCACTACCGGCAATGGGCGTCCAGCCCTCGCCAGCCCTTCCCAAGTCCGATCTTCTTGGTCTGGGTAAGGAGAAGACGAAGAGGGGAAGAAGAAGATGATGAACATTGCAACCATAGAACCCAAAAAAAAAAAAAAAAGAGAACAAACCGAAAATAAAAAAAATAATTTTTTTGGACAAAAATACCCCTGATCAGGTTACCGGAATATGCATTGGAGAAGCATCTATTCACTGGCCGGCAAATGAAGTCTTTTTTTGAGACTAAATGACAACTTTGGGTTCTTATTGAGACAGACTGCATTTTAGGTCATCTTTTAAGAAAAAGTATACACTTTGGGTTCCTATTTAGGATTTTCCCCTAAATTAACCTCCAATCTTTTTTTTTACCGACTCGTATTGGTTTACTTTATTGCATTCAATCTTTTACTCGTTCTTTTATTATTATTCTTGTTGAATTTGTAGTGATACTTTTATGTTACATTTGAGTCATGATTTACTTGTTCTAGTTCAATGGTTTGGTTACATCATACTATAATAATAAAATAAAAACATTGCATGGACACTTAATAAACAAGAACTTTAGAATTCATAAATTGGTACAAAAGAGTATGTGGACAATCAAATTTATGATTTTATTACACTTTTTTTCAAGTTTCACGACTTTTAGTACACTTATCCGAACTTATGAAGTAGGCCAATGGTATGTGAGAGCTGTTCATCTAGAGATTACTAAATATTAAAAAGATTAAAATGACCAGCCAAAAATTAAAAAAAAACAAAAACAAAATCTTTGTTTAAAGAAAGGTGAGAGAGGAGTAAAGGACCTGGGTATAGAGAAAAGAAAAAAAAGGCTAGAAACACCCTTATTTTTCAAAAAGGTTATGTTACAAAGTACGATGACAGAAATTTACAACGAAAATTGACGCTTATTTGTTTTCAATATATAAAGGTTATATTATAATGCTGGAACTCTACGAACATATTTTCCTATTCTCCTTTTTACTGCAGTTGACAAATTTAAGCATACCGGTGCTCCCTTGCTAATAGGAAAATTATTTAGAAAGATTAAGTTCACTTTAAGTCCCTTAATTTATGTTCTTGTGCAATTGGATCTTTTCGAATCGACTCCTCTAACTCTATCCATTCTTAACCGGGTCCTTCTTAAATAATTTTTGGTATGTTAAGGGGTCATGCTAAGACGATAAATTTTCATTATTAGAAAAAGGTAAAAGTCAATAATGAAAATCAAAAGAAACTGATTTTATTCTAGAAGATAAGGAAAGTAAAATGTAGAAAACAAAATGTGGAAGAGCAAGACGGGCGAGAAGGGGCGGACGAATTATTTGCGGCAGCCTCCATCAGCGATGACGGGTGATGGTCGGAAGATGAGAAGAACTCATCTCGGGCTTGACCTTTGGGAGAAGCAGTCGTGATTGAAATGATTACGCTTTTTACCAGCATTTTCACGCATGCTTCTTCCAAATCAGGTTTTAGTTGCTTCTTCAAGTACCAAAGATTCAAGCTGCTCAAGCACGACTAAATCATTTACGAGTTGAAGGCCGACACTGAGTCAAGGTCGAGCCTCATTGGTTCGAACTTTACGGCAATCGACTTTGAGCTCACGACTGGATCAAGCTTCAACGAAAACTCATTTCTAAGTAATCAGGTCGAATCAACCGAGTCATATTCAGCTTGTAAAAACATTTCACAAGTCAAACCCGGTCCCGGAAAAATCGAGCATCATCGAGATGGGCTTCGGACCGAGTATCCATTCTTGAATGTTTTAGTCTAGCCCCATTCAAACATTACGCTGTATCGACTCGATTACAATCGTTTACACTTCTCTTTTAAGCACTTGCCGACAAATATGCCAAAGAACACTTGGAAAACGGTCTTGGTCATCAATTGGACATTCGTTCAAAGAAGGCAATCTAGCACATGATCGTGACTTTCTACAAGATGACGGTACCTAGTGGTGGAAAAGAAAGAAAATCAGCACAACGGTTTATTACCTCACATCTGCCATGGAAATCAATCCAGCAGTTACATTCCCATTACGGACCCACAATACAATTGAAATATCTTCCACTTGAATTTCTTAATCACACTAGTCCAAGGTTACTAAAATGATGAGAACACTAAAGTAGACCCAGGCACAAGAAAGACAACGTCATCAATAGAAAAATTTCTGCTTTCAATCAGTCGTCAAGCTTTAACGAATGTACTCCATTTTGGCAGAGAGCAGGTGATTTTTTCAACGACATTTTCATCCATCACCAAATTAATCTCCAATCTAGTAAAAACAAAATGGGCCCATTCACGTGAGAACCGAATCCATCTCCAATTCAATCTTGGCTCCGGCGGGTTGTGACAAGCATGGACCAATTATAAAACCTCGCAGCTTTTAGAAGTGCAATATCTCCGTCTTTCCACCCTTCAACCACCCCCTTGAATTTGGGCACTTCATTAACCATCCCTATTTTCGTCATTGACTATATAGCTCACACATTCCAATTCCCAAAGCTGGTCATTATCCCCCACCCGATCGAGGTTTGATTTTTCCGGGTTTGGCCAGCGTCTGGAATTGAAACGGATCTCTGGCAACCAAAGAAATCGGCTAAGGGATAAAGAAAAGCCGACAAACGCAAAAAAAAACGCGCTTTTGCACCTACTCCCTACACTTGAGTCCATAAAGAAAGGCGGCATCATCCGTCCTCCAACCAACGTATACATTTGACAAATTCGTCCCCTACGGCAGGCGCTTACTTTGACTGTTCCTCGTGTCCCCACTCTGAACCGTCCCCTGTTCTCCTCCTCCTCCTACTCCCTACCTGCAACTCTCCGTTCTTCAGCTGCCCGTTTCGCAGCAGATCCCTCTCTCGAAGGTAGTCATGTTCATGGGCTTTCCGTTTCTTGAACTCAGAGCAGCTGGGTCTCTCATTTACAGGAGTGTCACCTGATCTGCTCGAAACAAATGAGGATTTGGCTCCTCCTATGGCTGGTCTTCATGCTCGCGCAAACCAACCCCTTCAGCATAGGCAGGATTTTGGTTTCGGGGCAGTGTCCCGCCGGCGATCAGAAATCGCTGCTGCTGGAATTGAAGAATAGCCTCAACTTCAATACTTCTTTGTCCTCGAAATTGGTCAGATGGAATCAGAGCAATGATTCTTGGGACGGCGTGACCTGCGAAGGTGGCCAAGTTACGGGTCTTGATCTGAGCAACGAGAGTATTGCTGGTGGACTTAACGAATCATCAAGTCTTTTCAGACTCAAGAATCTTCAGAGGCTGAATTTGACCTTCAACCGCTTCCAGTTTTTGGAGATCCCATCTGGGTTCGGTAATCTTACCAATTTGGTTTACCTGAATCTTTCAAATGCGGGCTTCACAGGACAGGTTCCCATTGCAATATCACGTTTGACAAGGTTGGTTACTCTTGATGTATCCATGCTTTATTTTCCTGGGCTCACTTCACTGAAACTCGAGAATCCGAATCTAAAGATGCTTGTTGGGAATCTTATCGAGCTGAGAGAGTTGTACCTTGATGGAGTGAACGTGTCAGCCACGGGCAATGAATTGTGCAATGCGTTGTCTTCTTCGCTGCCAAAGCTTCAAGTGTTGAGCATGACGAATTGTTATTTATCAGGTCCCATTGAGTCTTGCTCTTCCCTTGTGAAACTTCGTTCTCTGTCAGTGATTAAACTGGGCAACAATAATCTGTCTACCACTGTCCCGGAGTTCTTTTCCAACTTCTCCCATTTAACTAATCTGCATCTCAGTAATTGTGGCCTGCAGGGAGAACTTCCTCAAGAAATCTTCCAGGTACAAACACTTCAGACCATTGACCTATCATACAACGAACTCCTTCAGGGTTCTTTGCCCAGATTTCCAGAGAATGGTTCTCTTCAGAGACTGCTTCTTAGTTTCACGAATATTTCCGGGAGGCTTCCAGAATCAATTGGTAATCTGAGAAACCTGTCACGAATAGAATTGGTTAATTGCAGCTTTGATGGAAATATCCCAAGCTCTTTTGCCAATCTTTCGCAATTGGCTTATCTGGACTTCTCATTGAACACTTTTACTGGTTCAATTCCATCACTCAGCAAGTCCAAGAATATGACACAAATCAATTTGTCCCACAATAAACTGACTGGTCAGATTGGTTCGACCCAATGGGAATATCTCTCGAGTCTTCTTATTCTTGACCTGCGATTCAATTTACTGAAAGGAAATATTCCTTCATCTCTGTTCAGACTTCCATTGATTCAGAAGCTTCAACTCTCGAACAACCAACTTTCCGGTCAAGTGAAGGAATTTTCTGATGCTACATCGCACAAACTGGATACGCTTGATTTGAGCAACAACAATATAGGAGGAGAACTACCGAAGTCTATATGGGAACTCCGAGGGCTCAAGTACCTCTCACTTTCTTCCAATAATTTCAGTGGCTCATTCCACATTAATTTGGCTCAGCAGCTGAGAAATCTTTCTCATTTGGATCTATCCTACAATCGTTTTTCCATCGATGCCAAAAAAACTGCTTCCCAGGCGTCTTCATTCCCTAACCTTACAACTTTAAAGTTGGCTTCTTGCCATTTGACGACTTTACCAGAGTTCCTCGCTGAGCAACGCAGATTGGTATATCTAGACCTCTCTTGCAATGGGATTCGGGGCAAGATACCGCAATGGATATGGGGGCTTCAAAATCTTCAGTATCTCAATCTTTCGTCTAATATTCTGGACAATATTGAAACACCATCTAATCTTACATCTAATCTATCAGTTCTTGACCTCCATGGTAACATGCTTGGTGGACAAACTTTACCACTGCCACCATTGGCCACATACATAGACTTCTCGAGTAACAACTTCACTTTAGACATTCCACCTGCTATTGGTACGAGTCTTCTTGTGGCAATATTCTTCTCCCTGTCCAATAACAATTTCCAGGGGTCTATCCCAGAATCAATTTGCAGAGCTGAATATCTCGAGGTGCTCGACCTATCTCACAATAATTTGAGTGGAAATATACCTGGTTGCTTAGTGATGGAGTCTCTCAAGGTATTAAATCTGCGACATAATGCCTTGAACAGTAGCACTATCGAGTTCCCTGAAACATGTGGCTTGAAGACTTTGGATCTGAGCTATAATCTATTACAAGGGAAGTTCCCAAAGTCATTGGCAAATTGCACAAATCTGGAGGTTTTAGACATCGGAAGCAACCAGATTGATGATGTGTTTCCATGTCAACTGAAGAGCATTGCAAGTATACGTGTCCTTGTTTTACGATCCAACAAGTTCCATGGAAAGGTTGGATGTCCAAAGCCTAATGGCACTTGGAAGAAGCTTCAAATTGTAGACATATCTTCCAACAATTTCAGTGGCGCTCTGCCTGCTAAATGCCTCACAACTTGGGAGGCTATGAAGGTTAATGTAGACTTCAATCATATCCAATATCGATTCCTTGGCTGGACTGGTCTCTACTATCAGGACACAGTAAGCGTTACCATCAAAGGTCTGCAAGTGGAGCTGGTGAAGATCTTGACTATTTTCACTTCAATCGACTTCTCATGCAACAATCTAGAAGGTCCAATACCTGATACTCTGGGGGATCTGAAAGCGCTTTATTTCCTCAACTTATCAAAAAATGCATTCTCAGGGCCAATTCCTTCATCCCTAGGAAACTTGCAACAGCTTGAGTCCTTGGACCTTTCATGGAACAACCTCAATGGGACGATTCCCCCACAGCTTATAGATCTGAATTTTCTTTCCTTCCTGAACCTCTCATACAATAAGCTTGAAGGAAGCATCCCAGCAGCCAAACAATTTCTCACCTTTTCGGAAGATTCCTTCGAAGGCAATGGTAGATTGTGTGGATTACCGCTGCCCACAAAATGCTCAGATCCCGATAGCAAGGGAACAAATCGCTCAGATACCAACAGCACTAAGCATGGGAAGAATGATTCTGATGTTTGGGGAAGCATTAATTTTCAGTTCATTCTTGTCGGTTTGGGGTTCGGGGCAGGCGCTGCGGTGGTTGTTGCACCTCTTACCTTTTGGAAGACAGGCCAAGAATGGTATGATGATCTAGTGGATAAGCTCCTCGAGGTGGTTCTTCCTAAGATGGGATTTACATACACAAGGCATCATGGTGACAACTTTGAAGGAGACGAAGATTTCGAAACCAGCAGCACAGCTATCTTAGGCGGCTACGGTAGCAATGAATTTGATGAAGAAGAAGACGAGGATGAGGAAGAATCTTGGGGACGGTATTGTGTGTTCTGTACCAAGCTAGACCTCGGTGTGAAGAAAGTCGTACATGATCCGAAGTGCACATGCTATGACTCGCCACCTATGTCTTCTTCTTCCTCCTATTCATCCTCGTCTTCTTCATAGGCACTTTCTTGGTCTCTACTCTGAGCTTTTCTTTGCTTGCCTTACTGTTCTTTGCATACTGTATATAACACAAATACCATTGTCAATGGTGTAGAGGACAGAACATGGGATTTTCTCAGTACATACATAAATGAACAGCAGGGACCATCAACCTCCCGCGTGGCACATTTGCTGGCAATCCGATGTGGGCTATGTTGATAGAGAATCTTCTTTCAGGCATTTTGTCGAATAGGTGGAGACCCAGCACAACTGTACAAATTTTCTCTACCGTACAAATTTTCTACCCATTGGATGGCAATTCATGCTTTCGCTATCAATAACAACTGCAAGCCGAACTTGATTTGCAATTGCATAGCCCAGTGTCTGTTCTTTAGAGAAGCAGCTAAGATACGGTGAGGTGAGGGCTTACCCAGGTTTTTGGTTGCTCCACCTTCCCCAAATCATGCATGACTGGCCTCTCATCTTGTGCAAATTTCAGAGAGAACTTCTCAGATTCTTCCGCATGTGATCAGCAACCTTCGACCGTTCGTTTCTTCCACCGTTATCCTCGTGTCTGTAGCTTTCGGAGTAAACATCGGTCGACTTTTCTTTTTCGTAATATTTGAACTTTCGACTCAACGAGAGGCACGTAAATTGGTTGGTTCATATTCACTCATGGTTTTGTCTTAAACCAATCTACGTGGACTAATCGTGAGTAGATTTATAAATGATTCGAAAATAAGTCCGATCCAAATTGATTTATTTATTTCATATTAACTCATCTTTACATGATACAATTTTAACCATTTATTTTGACCCGAACTCAACACATATTCCATATTAACATAGAACTTGAAAAAGCTCATATATTCTCATGATCATTGGATGTTTTAAAAGTTACACATACATGGCTCCTTACAAATTATACATTAAAGTGCATCTCCTTAACCTCTACAAACCAGCATATGGATAGCAATACATATAAAGAAGAAATCATCCGATTTTTCTATCTTCTTTTCTAGTCATACGAGACATTGGCCAAGGGTTCTAGCATTGGATAATGAAGAAAGTCAATTGCAACTTTTCGGTTCACTAGCATTAGGAGCAATCTGAGAGAGAAGAGCATGAATGCTTGTCACAAGTGCTTCAACTTGCTACAAAACTGAAAATTACTCCAGCGATTCCAAACGCGAAATCAAGCCACTATAGGCAAAAAATCAGCGAAAATGGGAGAAGATAGAATGGCACAATCTTAATTTGACTTTTCTTTGAGTTAAGTATGTAGACTTGTTTCAATCCTAGAATGCTAAGTGAGCTGAAATGCGGATTGTCTAAGCAACCTATCATGACCTTTTTTTTATGCATTGTTTTTTCATTAATTCATTTTGTCTTACTTTGCCAAGGATACTTTGCCAACGATTAGATTATTTGTTTGGCAATTTTTGCATGATTACTCTTGCAGTGATAGTTTGCCCAGTAGGGATACACTTGTTTTTAGAGGCATATATATCATTTTTTATTTCCAATTTCATTACCAGTTAATGTCGTGAATCAAATCATTTAAATTCGATAGGACAGGCGTACGGGAAGAAATACTCATGATTTTGTCAACCTTTCCCAATTGACAAAAAAGTCAAACGGCGACAGGCCAATAAAATTTGACCAATATCATGTGTGAACGAACACGTACTACGATTTTTCTTCTCTGTAAACTTCCTCACGTTTTTCTTTTTTTCTTCTTTTTTTGGGGCCCAATCAGTCCTTCGGGAAGGCATCATTTTTTTATTTAGAAAAAATATTGAAATGAAAAAATATTTTCAAAATTGAGCAATAGTATAATTGTGAAAGTGTAGAAATTAAATTAAATATTTGACAAATATTCTTAGACTACGATAAATGAATTATAAATCTAATGGCCACGATACTATCTTAGAAAGATCGTATCAAAGAGTACCACAACTGGTAAACGCCTACCACCAACGGCTCATTGTATAGGCTGATCTCCACAGTAACTTTCCACTAATTCTGCCATTGCCCCTGATCTGCACCTTCCTTTACCGATTTTTTTTTTTTTTTTTTTTTGGTAAGTTTCCTTTACCGATTTCGTCCCCACACTAATACAAAATTGACATCACGAAGCCTCAATAATTATCACACGCCCCACTCAAAACTTCTTCTTTTTTCACTTTTGGCCACACCCATATCCTCAAAATCGAAAAAGAAATTCCAAAAAAGAGAAGAAGACGGACATTATACTAAGCCAAAGATTGCCTCACGCTCGGTTCATCGCACGACACGGTCTCTTCACCGGCTTAAAACCACCAGAGACCCGCTAAGTTCAACGGCGGTGACGCATGATGATCGACGTCCACGAAGCTCGAAGAGGCGCTGTTGGGCTGCTGGACCTGAGCCATCTGAGGCCATTGATGAGCCGCCCGGGTAGGGGCGGCCGGGCTGGCCGGCACGAGGTCTGGCCAACCGGCTCAGCCCTCGAACACAGCATGGTGGAGTCAAATCTGAGCCGTTAGGAGCTTGACGTAGTGGATGGCCTCCTCAAGCATCGACACCGTGTCCATCTTGGACGCGCCGAGGACACGGCTCTACAGGATCTTGAATCGGTCGCTGATGTGGTGCTGCCGGTGCCGGGCGGCCACGCTCTGCCAGTCGGTCGAGAGCTTGAGGGGCCCCGATCTTCTGCCTCGGGTCTTGACGTTCCGGGTCAACGGCGATCTCTTCCTGTCGTCGAGCTTGTTCGGGGATGGCGAAGAAGGAGGTGCATTTGCTGATGAATCGGGGTTGCTTTGAAGGCGGTGATGTTCCATGAGCATGTATTGGACCTTGAGATTTTTTTTTTTTTTTTTTTTTTTTGGTCGGTAAAACACCAATATATATTAATACGAGTAACCCATACAACCAGCAGCTATAGCATCCGCACAGAGCAAATTCATGAGAGGAAAGGGCGGAAGAAGAGCCCAACTATGAGACAAAGGAGTTCTATTATGGGCCTTGCAGGCCTAGTCGGCTGCCGCATTTGCCTCCCTTCGACAGAAACCTAGCGAGAGATTAGAGAAAAGGGTTAACAGGATGGCTGCCTCAGAGAAGAGAGCGCGATCCGTCCATGGCAGCTGAGTCCGACGATTCAACGTTTCCACCAAAGTGAGATTATCATATTCCACCAGGAGCTTTGCATTTTGGAGCCCCTGATCAAGAAGATGCCGAAGCGTCAAGGAAAGGGCTTGGATCTCAACCTGCATAGCGGAGGACGCAACTACGCCTGTGGAGAAACCATCAGTAAGTCTACCTTGGTGATCCCTACAAATACAAGCTATTTTGCCTTCATTGCTACCCTGTTGATAAGATCCATCAATATTAATCTTCAGAACCCCTGGATCTGGGGGACGCCAGAGATGTGTCGTATTTTTTACCAAGAGAGCCTTTTGTGTGCAGGAGGGCATAGACAACCGATCGACCTGGGTATGAGTCAGTGCTATCTCTGCAACCTGGATCGGATCTGGAAAAGTTCCTCTGAAAAGGAAACCATTCCGAGCTCGCCGGATCGCCACGCCACAGTTAGACCCGTTAAACGGGTGGGTCGGGTCGGGTTTAGGTTGGGTCATAAATGGTCCGACCCAAATCAACATATTTAACCCGTTTATGACCTATTTATTACAATGCAAAAATTTTGACCCATACTCGACCCGACCTATACCCGACCCATACTCGACCCATTTAACTAAACTTAATTTATTATATATATTTTAAAAAATGGTATTGCTAAAATAATTTTATACAATACAAATTTAATTGACAATTTTTATAATTTTTAAAATAATTATTTTAAAAAATCGAATTTTAATTATTTTTATTTTTTAAAATAAAATTTTAATTATTTTTATTTTTAAAATAAAATTTTAATTATTTTTATTTTTTAAATATAAATTTTCTTTTTCTTTTTTCTTTTTTCTTCTTCTTCTTCTTTGGTCGGCCGCCGACCACGACAACGGCTGGCAATTGGCCACAAGCGAGCCTCGAGCTTGCTCGACGAGCTCTAAAGGATATATATATATATATAATATGATTGAGCAAATTATGTAAGTATTCTCACAAGGGTTCCAACGTAAAAAGTGCTTCTTTAGTATCATTTTTCCAATTGGCCAAGTGACCGATTTTTCTAAAGAATTTTTTTTTTTATAGATGGAATGTGTCTCAATGGATGTAAGAATTTAAGGAATATTAGTGCAGTACTTTGATAGTTGAGCAAGTGTCTATAGATCTTCATGAGCCCCTTTTGCTGAGAGCATTGAACAAATAACTTTGATGCAACATTCTCTACAAGTGCCACATTTATGCCTAGACTGATTTTAAGAGGTCACAAGTATTGAAATTTGCCACTAACCCACATTCCGTCAAGCAGAAAGGAATCCCAGAAGGATCTCATAATTGAACAGCTCCTATTCATTGCCAATCTCTCATCATTGATACAATATCTGCACACAGCAGAAGCAAAATATACATCAAACAAAACGAACGCATGGTAGTCTCAAGACTAAAAGATTTCAATCTGACTTAAAACAGGGGTACATCATATGTTGGTTATTTATGAAAACTCATATGTACTCAGAACTCCATGAAGCCTCTATTGCATCATCTTCATCAAGCTGGCTGTGAAATCGAGTTCCCCCTATCTTCCTAGAATGGACTTGATCCACCAAAATCCTTTGGTGTCCTTGGGTCCTTCTTTCGGTGGACTGTCGCTATGTGGAGTCTTGTGGAGCTTGCTCACGTCATACCCTTCTTCTTCAGCCTTCCAAACCAGCTGATTGTAAATTTCTTCGTCCATACGGCTCTGTCTGCTCAGTATTTGCAAAACAGAAAAGCCCACCAATCAGCCAACGAAAATGCAAAAAGAAAGAAACAAGAATCAGAGCCCAACTCGCAATCAGCACAAACCGCCCCATGAACATCACTCACAGAACAAAAAATCCACCAATCCAATCGTCTCTGACCATCAATTTGGAGGTAAAAGAGGAAAAAAAAAAAAAAGGAAGCCCCACAACAATGGTAGGCACTGATTCCATCTTCGGAATAGGTTGAAGCGCCAGCACTAACAAAAAGGCATCGGTATCAACTTGATACCTGAGGAAAAGGAATTTCAAATTAAGACCCAACAACTAGTCTAGAACCTGAAAAGAATACATCACTATGAAGACAAGTGTATTCAATCATATGAGCAAATGAAAAGAATGAGATGAAAGAAAGTACCTAATGCAAATAGTCTTGAAAGTCAATGATGAGAGACTTCTCATCCAAATCTTCCTCAGGCGGAACTCCAAATAACCAATTTCTAGTGCACAGCTCAGCCTCTACACTTTCAGGGGAAAGGGAACTACAATATTTATTTAAAATGCGTCCTCCAATGCTGAAGGCTGATTTTGAGGCAACGGTAGTGATAAAAATGCTCAATGTATCACGTGCCATGAGGGATAACTCGGGATACCGATGAGAATGAGTCTTCCAATAATCAAGGACATTGAGATCCGGGAACTTCTTTCTATCAAGCCTATTCTCTTCCAAATACAAATCCAATTGTGACTTAGTAGATTGTGATCCAAAGTATTCACTCTCAAATGCATCATACTCATCAATGTCATCCTCAATGTTCTCATCGATGCCCTCAACTGAAATGTTACCTCGACTAGTTGAAGAAGTAAAACGATCATCTCTAGACATAGAAGTCACATATTCATCAAAAAGTGTATAGAGTTTTTCTCGAATGCCCCGTACAAATTCCACATGATCATCCATGTCCAACTTTGAGTAACAAAACTCTAACAAGTGTAACTTATAGCGAGGATCTAATATAACAGCAAATGATAAGACAACACTATAACACTTCCAATATTTTTCAAACTTTTTGAGCATTGCCTTAGCCATAGAACTAATAGCCTCATCCTTAGTATCCATTGCCTATATTAAACGAAGTTGAATCTGCCATACTCCATAAAAATATAAATTCGCCGTCGGATATCTAACTCCAGAGAACATAGTAGAAATATCATAAAAGGGTTTCAACAAGAAAGCAATTTTATTTCCTCTAACCTAATCTTCAGAAGATGGACATGTGACAAAGTTATGGTCAATTAACTTCAAATGTGAAAATGCACATTCAAAGAAAAGGGCACCCTCAAGCATTAGGTATGTAGAATTCCATCTCGTAATCACATCTTGGCGTACCTTTTTACTTGCCTTTAAGCACGATTGCGATATACATTCGGCAAATTTTATTCTCTTCCCTTGTGTAGCCCTCACATACTTGACAGCTTCTCTAATATTATGTAATGATATATCAATAACCTTTAAACCTTCTTGTACAATAAGATTCAAAATATGTGCACCACAACGCACATGAAAAAAATGTCCATCACATAACAAAGAGGATCTCATAGAAGGTGTATTTCTCCAAATATCAACCATACTGTCATTGTATGATGCATTATCTAAAGTAATGCTGAAAATCTTTCTCTCAATACCCCATTCTCTTAACAAAGTCAACAATTTTTCTAAAAGTATGGGACCACTATATGGAGGTGGCACATAGGAGAAACACAAGACTTTTGAATGCAATTCCCAATCCTCATCGATATAATGAGCAGTGACAGTCATATAATGATCCGTAGTAACAGAAGTCCATAGGTCAGAAGTCAAACATATTCAGCTTGAAAGAGACAATAATTTGGATTTCAAAATTCCCTTCTCTTTTTCATATACTTTTACCACATCACTTCTTGCTGTAAACCTTGAAATGTGCTTCACATTAGGGTTAAGGTAACTAAACAACTCTCTAGTAGCCTCATGCTCCACAAAAGAGTACGTATAATTGTGTTTG
Source organism: Eucalyptus cladocalyx (assembly GCA_017140615.1). Lineage (NCBI taxonomy): Eukaryota > Viridiplantae > Streptophyta > Magnoliopsida > Myrtales > Myrtaceae > Eucalyptus > Eucalyptus cladocalyx. Next base: position 11,803,429 of record CM029516.1, on the reverse strand, counting down.
ATTATCGCTCTTGCTAGCATATCTCTAAACACACCTTGGTCAAATTGTACTACAGAAGCATCAACATTAACCTCTCGGTTGGGACAAGTATCTAAATGACGCAACAAGTTTTTTGTCCCATGGCTAGCCGTGTAATTTACTTCGCACCACTTACATTTAGCCCTCTTCATGCCATCACCATCTGTGAACTTTTCAAATTCAGACCATACAATCGAAGTGCATTTTCTTGGACGCTTAGAGCAAGTAGAGTTATCTTCCTCGTCCTCATGAACTAAGGATGCAACTCTACGTCTCTCGAATTGTTCCATAGTTGAATATTCTTCTCAATCCTCATTATCTCTTGACATGTCAACTAATTAGTTGGAGAAAACATAAATTAGAACAGGTTCAGGGTTTAGGATTGCATGTTATGAATCTAACATAAAGGGTAAAGTATGAGATGCCGAAAAGAAGCTCTAACAACAGAGTGGAGGAATACGATGTCGAAAGAGCAACTTCTATTCACTAGAACATTGAAAAATCGCAGCAGTCATCAAATTCATCCTTACCTTCACTTAGAACTTTTTGGGCCTAAGCTTGAGGAACTGCAACAACTCTCTATTTGCAAGATACCACCCGCTGCAACTCCACTGGATCCGGCTCTCCCATAACTCACAAAGCGGTCACCACCAGCAGTAGAGCGAACTGCCCATAAGGGAAATAAAAAATGAAGATCAACTGCAGTACATGGCTCTCCCGTAACTCACAAAATGACTGGACAAAGAGTATATTTTGATCCACACAGCCCTAGCAACAAATGGTTTTATCCGTTTTGAACGCACTACCGAATGCAGAGAAGAAGTATTAGAAATAAACCTGATCTTGTCCTTCTTCGTGCATATCAGTTGATGAAGAATCCTTTCGCCGCTTCCATAAAAACAACGGAATAAGTGCCAAAATGAGAAGCATTGAGAGTATGGCCACAAAGAGTTCCTCCATCTTCAAGTCCTAGAATTAAAACACACAAGGAGACCGAGACTAAGGAGACATAATCAGATGAATGCAAACAAAAACACCGGTACTTGTAATCATCATCCGATTACAGAATTCCCCTAAAAAGTCCATTCGTTTATCACATAAGAAAACACAATCTGCTCTAACACCGCATTTCAGGCACCCTTCCAAGTTCGCAGCAGAAAAAACACACATCAACCAAGCATAGAACAAACCACTTCCACCGTCGAATCGACTCGAGCAAAATCACCACTTCTGCAGACGAATTGACGACACTAAGCATCCGGTCATCGATCAAACATGTCGTCAGGACCATCCCGCCGCACGTGCGCACTCGATTACGTAAAACAGCAAGCCTGAACTCAAAATGAAATCCACGATCGCGTGTTGAGATGGAGTACTGAACCGAGCGGCTCCATCCTCCGACGATGGATCCGCTAGCCGTTCGCATGGCGAGCGTACGAGTGCCGCTTTTAGGGTTTTGCAGATCTCCGGATTCGATGTCGAATGAAGATGCCGATTGACGTGCTTCGCGAAATCGAGAGGAACGTCCTAGTCCACCGATCCGCGAGACCGATCGTGGCGCTAAAATTCCCAATTGATTGAATGGACAAATTCCATACGGCTGCTGCTGGAAGTAGTCCCTCGACTCCCTCCCTCCTTCTTGGAACACCCGCTACTGACTAGCACGAGCGACCCTCCTCCATCCTCGCCGACCCGAACCCTATCGCTGGTGGTGACACTGCGACGATTGAGTTGTTAGAAAACCTCGGCCACTAGAGATGGGCGGCAACAAGGCGACGATGGGCGGTGGCAAGGCGACGATGGGTGGCGGCAAGCAACGACGAGGCGATGATGGGCGGCGGCAAGTGGCGACGAGGCAATGGAGGTGGCAGCGAATCGAAAGCGAAAAGGGGGTCGTAGGATTCTCAATCGTGGATTCGTGGGTGTGGCCTTTGTGGGTTACTGGGTTTATTTTGATGGAATGATGGGTTGGTAAATGGGTATATAGTAGACCCATTTAAGACCCAGTCCATTTATTTTTAAAACCCACGTGGGTGTCTTGGGAAAAAAAGACTGACCCATTAACGACCCATTTAAGCATAAATGGGTTTTCTACCCATTTAACACCTCTAGCCACAGTACATTAGAGATAATCGCCAGTCGAGGTAATCGATTGATATTCCCTACAGTGGACACAATCCATGAGTCTAGACGCTGGATATTGTTGGGATTGATGGGGATACCGATCTGGGGGTGAGACCACACCCTGTGAGTCCACGAACAGAGTAAGAAAAGATGTTCTAAAGTTTCTGGGACCTGTTTTTTACACAGTGAGCAACAAGGGCTGTCAATAATATGCCGTCGATGCAGGTTGTCTCTCGTCGCTAAGGAGTTGCTGCAAATGGACCAGAGAAATATGCGGATCTTGGGAGCTGCAGGCATCTTCCAGAGGTTGCGCCAAAACTAGGTAGGGATTTGATACGATGTAGAAGTACCAATTGTTGGAATACCTAATGTAGTCTCCGTGATTGCATGATATGTTGATTTGACCGTAAATGTGTCGTGATTAGTAGCTGTCCATATGAGTGCATCTCTAGTGAAGGTAGGTCTAATCTGAATGTCTGTGATTTGTTGAATGATCGGCAAGTCGAAAAATTTGTGCAGTAAATCTATCTTCCATGAGCTGGTAGACTGATCAATAAGATCAGCTACTAGTAGGGGTTCTTCTTGGGCCTTTGGTCCACCTAGAATGCCCATAGGTAGCCATATGTCTTCTCTAATGTTAATGCATTTTCCATTCCCAACTGACCAACGAACGTTGGTTATAATGGCTTCCCTCCCGCTCAAGAGACTCTGCCAGCCCCAAGATGGGCGAGAGCCCTTGACAACTTTAAAAAAAGTGGAGGAATAAAAATATAAACCTCTATAAAACTTTCCCCATAAAGATAAAGGTTGTTGAAGAAGGCGCCATGCTTGCTTACCAAGCATGGCTTGATTGAAACTGATCAAATCTCTAAAGCCTAAACCCCCTACTTCCTTTCTGTTTTGTAGCCTCTTCCAACACTGCCAATGAATTCTAGACTTACTTGTGTCATTGTTCCACCAGAATTTAGCCATACGCTGTTCTATAACTTTGCATAATGAAATAGGAATCTTAAAAACAAACATGGCATATTGAGGAATAGATTGAATCACAGTCTTAAACAAAACTTCTTTCCCTCCCTTAGATATGAGTTTCTCCTTCCACCCCTCTAATTTCGAGTGAACTCCACTCAGAAACCAAGAAAACATATCTCTTTTAGAGCGTCCCTAATCAGTAGGTATCCCTAAATACTTACCACATCGTTGCAAAACAGGTACCCTTAATTCACGAGCCAAATTTTCCTGGAGAGAAATAGGACAAGATGGACTGAAGAAAATTCCATATTTGTTTCGATTGATAGTTTGTCCAGTGGCCAGACAATACTGGTTTAATATATTAGATAGATTCTGGCACTCCATCAAGGTACCATCAAGAAAGAACACAGCATCATTAGCAAAAAATAAATGTGATAAAGTAGGACACCATTGATTCAACTTAATGCCTTTAAGTAAGCCCATATTCATAGCATTATGGATTAGAAAGGATAATAGATTGGCAATGAGAATAAATAAATAAGTAAGGGGATAAATGATCACCCTGCCGAAGCCCTCTTGTGGGATGAAAAGTCTGTAAATACTCACCATTCATTTTGACGCACAAAGTTGTTGTTGAGATGCACTGCATAATTAACTGGACCCAGTGAGAATGAAAGCCTAATCTGAGTAAATAATCCTGAAGAAAATCCCATTCAACACAGTCATACGCTTTCTGCATATCTAATTTAAGAACAGCTTGAAAATGATGCTTCCTTCTTCTGGTCTTAAGCTGATGAATGACTTCCTGGACTATTAGAACATTGTCTTGAATTTGTCTTCCGGCAACGAAAGCACTTTGTTCCTCAGAAATTAAGGTAGGTAGCAAAGGTTTTAACCTATTAGCAAGCACTTTAGAAAAAATCTTATAAGCATAGTTGCACAAGCTAATGGGACAATACTGATCCAAACTTTTTAGGTTTGGGGTTTTGGGAATCAAAGTAATAGCAGTTCTATTTAAAGCTAAAGGTAATGATCCAGAATTAAAAAATTGATGAACTGCCCAAAAAATATCCATTTTAAGAACATCCCAATGAGATTGATAAAATAGTCCATTCAAACCATCCGGACCTAGGGCTTTTGAAGCACCTAATTGAAATGTAGCATCTTTAACTTCTTCAAGTGTTACCTCTGCTAGAAGCATTGCATTCATTTCTTCATTAACCACCTGTGGACACTACTGTAAAATCTGTGCATAACAGCGAGGGCCTAAAGTGGTATAGAGCTATGAAAAATAATTGGTAGTCATGTCTTTGAGTTCTCCAGGATCCCGAACCCATTGCTGATGTTCATCACGCAATACATTAATGCGATTACGTTGTCGTCTTTGAAGTGTAGTGGCATGAAAGAATCTAGTATTGCGATCTCCCCATTTTAACCAATTTATCCGAGAACGCATCGCCCAAAATTGCTCTTCCCTCTGCCATACTTTGTGAAGTTCCTCTTTTAAAATTTGTTTCTGTGATTGATTCGATGAAGTAGGATGCTGATTTGTCATAATTTCTAACTGATGCTCTAATTCAATTGCCTGTTATCGATTATGGGAGAATTTCTTACGACTCCAAGTGGATAAAGCAGCAGCAATTGCGCGAAGCTTGGCTGAGAGAGGAGAGTCCTACCTCGAAACAGAGTGCCAAGAGGTTTGAATGACTGAGCGACAATCAGGATCCTGATTCCGGAAAGCTTCAAATGTAAAATGTATTTGTCGTCTAATCGCACAAGGTATAGTGTTTAATACAAGTGGATTGTGATCTGATCCTACTGCAGGAAGAGCAAACACTTCAGCATTCAGGAAAGTGACGCGCCATTCAGTAGTACATAAAGCCCTATCAAGACGCTCCTTCACTAAAGCATCCCCATCCCCATCTCGGTTATTGGACCATGTGAAAGCGCAGCCATGAGTAGGGAGATCCAACAAGCAACAATCATTGAGAACATCTCGAAATGAAGACAAACGGTAAGAGTCAGCAAGCCTAGATCCCATTTTCTCCCAACGGTTTAGAATTTCATTAAAATCACCGAGGCAAACCCAAGGTAAAACATTATAACTGCTAAACTGCCGCAAAGTCTGCCAAAGATACCGACGCTCGTGAAAAACTGCAGATGCATGAAGACAAGTAATCCGCATGGTTCTGCCCTCTGAGTTATCTTGGCAAATAAAGTCAAAAAGATGAGGATTTGAGGTAATATCTGTCAACCTTAAGCCACCATTCCAAAAAAGGGCTAAGCCACCTGCAGAGCCAACAGGGCTGAACACTTGAATGTGCAAAAAACGCAAGGTACGTTTCAGGCGAAATAAAACTTCGTCGCCATTCTTCGTTTCCATCAAAAATAACAGGTCAGGCTTTTCTTTAGCCACTAGGGCTTTTAAAGCTTGGACTGTCAGGAGATTGCCCAAACCCTGACAGTTCGAACTGAGAATTTTCATCTTTGAACAGGTGGCTATTTAGGGCCAGCCACCGTCACCCACAAACCATCTTCACCCTCCTCTACAATCGACGTATCCAACAAGAGAGAATCATCATAAGCTACTGGATGTCCTCCAGGTATGTCATATGGAGTATAGCGTCGTGGTTTTTTAGCAGGGCCTATTTTAATATTCTGACGAACACTTTTTCCTTTCTTTGCTTGAGGAACCGAGGTCTGCATTTGCACTCCTTTTAGCGTCTCTTCAACAGGAATTAGAGCAGTATTGATATTGTGGCGAGTCGAAGGAGCAAAGCCTGGTATATCATTACAACCCTTTGATATGATGGAAATAGCCTGCTGTGGATAAGCAGTTACTTTGGGGGTAGGTGGTGGTAGAAGAGGGATAGGTTGAGCATTGGTGGGAGGCGTTTCGGGTATGGTTTCCTCCCACTCCTCCTCCATAGCTGATTGTTCATAATAGAATTTCCAGTAAGGGCTATATTGCTGTACTTCTGCTTTTAACTAGGGGCCATAAGGTGTTTTCCCAAAGTCAGCCATCATATTCTCCTCAAAAGGTACTGACGGACAGGAGTCAGTGTAATGGCCCAATCGGCCACAGGAGTAACAGTAATGAGGTAACCGTTCATACCTGAAATCCACCCAAATAGTTTGATTTTTGAAATTTAATTAGTTTACCTACCTTCAACGGTTCAGATAAAGCCAGCTCTACTCTTGCTCGGCCTGCTCTCAGAGTGGAACCAGTTACAAAATCAGATTTTACTTGCAGAACATCACCTACCGTACTTACTGCCTTGCGAATCATGTCATCTATACAACATTCTAAGGGCAGACCGATCACCTGGACCCAAAACGTACAGGTAGAGAAATCATAATAGTGAAGAGGGGTGTTAGCTACCCAAGGTTTAAAATTAATAAGATGTCCCGAGAATTGCCAAGGTCCTATTTCTAGGATTCTCTGTTTTTCGGATTGAGACCGGAATTTTGCTAAATAAATTCCGGCTTCTCTTTGCAGGATATCAACTTGCTCCGACCTCCATGCCCTCTTCAAGACCAATTGAAAAGCTTGGAAATTAAAGGAAGGATTGGAAGGGACTTTACCGATTAACGTTAACCTGCACTCCTCTACTGCTTCAGGTGCGGGTTCAACATGTCATTCTTCAATTTCCTTTTCTGAAGATAATTGGCCCAATTTTTTACAGAGGGCAGCAACTCGAGATGCATCAAGATCGTCATCGCGAGCCATTACAAGAGTGGGGATGTCGCCTTAGAAGATCAAGGTCTTAAAAGAGGAAAATGGCGACATGCAAATTAAAAAAAACAAAAATCCCATAAAGCAGGAGGAAAGAGATTCAGCAAAGGAGACACAGAGGGGAGACTGGGTTAAGGTGTGGAATGTGGGTAAGCTATGCAGAGCTTGGAATTGAAGAAGAAAGGAAGATGATGAGGAATTGCAGTATTCATGGCTACCGCAAGATCTTCGAAACTGAGAAAGAAACAGGTTTGAAAGAGAAGAAGAACTCTACCCGGCTGATAGAGAGAAAACTCGACAAGATGAGAAAAGAGCCATTGATATGCTGTTGATTGCAAAGGACCTTGAGAATTGGAGGCGGGTCTTTGATGAGTGATGAGGGGGGTAGAGCATCAATAGAAAGGCTGCTGCAAGAAGCAACAGAACAGACTGTTTACAAAGTGATTTTGTTATAGGATATTTGAACACGGTATTTATTTGTCACATCATTTTTTATAAATAGGTAAGGATGCTCAAAGTTTAAAAATTAGTAGACAAGATAGAATCAAGTCATATAATCTTTGCAACTCGAATGAGAGAACGTACTAACATGACTTTTTTAAATTTTTGTCATGATCAAGTAGAGCTGATGTTGTGATAAATAGACGCTATAATAAAAAAAAAAAGACAAATTTTGAAATTTAAAAAAAAAAAAGCAAAAAGGAAAAATAAACAAACAAAGAAAATAGAATCGCCGAAGGGAAGGGGGAGGAGGGAATTGCAAGGGTTGTAGAGGAGAGAGACTCGGGCCGCCCCACCACAGCTCCACGGCAAAGAAGGGGCCTTTGGTGTGGTCTCTCTCTAAAATCGATGATTCATCTTCTTCTATTTTTCCGATTCTTTTGTCTTTGCTTTTATGTTTTATCAGTACAGCACCATGTGCCTTCAAAAAAAATTTCAAAAATGACATGCCCATAATTCTGTTGACGAAATTAGACCGAGTTAATTAAAGTACTTAATGACCTAAGGCGAGTTTGAAGATCCACTGATATATTCTAGCTACACATAATAACACCCAAGAAGGCACATCTCTAGTATTTTTAACAGGATTTCTCAAGTGATAAGTGATTCCATACCTTCGAACTCTCCGGGGCCACTCTCAAGAATATCTGAGAACAATGCATTTTCAATAATTATGAAAGTGAGAGATTTTGAAGGATAGCGCAATTTGAAGGGGGAGATGTCACCATGAGAGACATCGTGGCTAAATCTTTGGCGTAGAAAATGCATGGGGCAACTTGAATCGTGCAGAAATTATTTGGGCAAGTACGAGCAGGTAGGGCCAAAATGCACGGCGTGTATTAATAGCTTTTAAGGATGTGTTTGGTAACATTTCTATTTTGGAAAATAATTTCTTTTCATAAATATTTTTTTTATATTTCTATTTGCTAAAATAATTTCTAAGTAAAATAATATGTTTGGTAACTATACAAAATTCTTATTCCGAGAATAGAAAATAAAAATAGGAATGCATTTGGTATAACTTACAATTTTTTCTGTGTTGTAGAATTTCTTTAAATTTTTAATAATTTTTTTAGATTTTTCTTTTTTCTTTTTCCTCCTCCTCTAATTGCCAGCAGTGGTGACCAGCGATAGGTAGTGAGTTTCCACCAGCCAATTAGAAGAGGAAGAAGAAAAAAAGAAATGAAAGAAAAGACTTATTTCTAGAAATTATTCCTAGAAACAAAAAGTTATTCTTTTCTATTTTCTGTTTCTATTCCAAATCTATTCCTTGGCCATTTTTCTATTTCGGAGAATAAAAAAAATTAATTGACTTTACCAAATAGATTCCTATTCTTTTTCTATTTCAAGGAACAAAAGTAAAAAAAAAACAAAAAATAGAAATATTATCATATAGATCCTAAGTAACAAGCCTGCGAGTAGCCTCGAAAATTTTGAACATTTTAAAGTCATGAACTGTGCTGAGACTATAACAAAATTCGGTTAAGCAATTGAGAAATATTTTGTATTTGAATCTTTCCTACAATCGTTTCTCCACTACTTCCATAACTACTGCTTCCCAGGCGTCTTCATTCCCTGACCTAGCTACTTTAAAGTTGGCTTCTTGCAACTTGAGGACTTTACCTGAATTCCTGGTGGGCAACACAGATGGATATTTCTAGACCTCTCTGGCAATCAAATTTTGGGCAAGATACCGAAATGGATGTGAGAGCTTCGAAATCTTGTGTATCTCAATCTTTCGTCTAATTTCCTAGACGATATTGAAACACCATTACCTAATCTTACTTCTCTGTTAGTTCTAGACCTCCATAAGAACAGGCTCCGTGGACAAACGTTACCGCTGCCCCCCATTTGCCACATAATGGACTTCTCGAGCAACAACTTCACTTTAGTCATCCCACCTGCTATTGGTACAAACCTTTCTATTGCAATGTTCTTCTTCCTGTCCCATAACATTTTCGAGGGCTTTATCCCAAAATCAATTTGCAGGTGCTCGACCTATCTCACAATAATTTGAGTAGAAATAGTCCCGATTGCTTAGTGATAAAGTCTCTCAAGGTATTAAATCTGCAAAACAGTTCCTTGGACGGTAGCATTTTCATTTTCCCCGAAACATGTGGTTTGAAGACTTTGGATCCCAGCAGTAATTGGCAAATTGCTTTTCTTTATTTCTTTTTGTTTTTGTATTAACCCTTTTCTCTCAAAGCATAACTCCTTTTATTGTTTTCTTCAAGAAGAGACACATGTCACCACCAAAAGGTTTCTATAGCTAAAGGGCCGTGCCTTTCCAAGGAGGACCACTTACGATTGCTAAGATTCCCAACAAGAGCTCTTCCGGAACGTTCCAAGGGCGGACAATACGGTCATTACGCCAAGATCTAGAAATCTCCTGTAGTTGGTAGGTTGGGCGGTATGATCTCGTCTGCCGGATGAAAAGTCGATCAATGGATGTAATCTAAGGGCCTCTAGTATAAGAAGGGGTGCATTCCCTCTCATTTGAATTCATCCAACCATTTCAGCAATACAAAGTTTCTTTCTTTCCAGAGTTTATCCTCTAGAAACTTTCTTTCAACAATACAAAGTTCCTTTCTTTCCAGAGTTTATACCCCTAGAAACTTTCTTTCACTACAGAAATACAAAGTTTCTTTCTTTCCAGAGTTTATCCCTCTAGCAAAAACTAACATCATGTGACAATATTATGTGGAAGCTATGGCAAAACCTACTGGAATGACAATTGCAACGAAAAGAGAAATTTATTCTTTGACAATCACCGATATACAGGGCAATCGCAATGAAAAGAGAATTTCATTGTTTGACAATCACCAAGATAGCAAGGCAGTCGTAATGAAAACCATTAATGCTACCAGAGCTATAACGGCCGTATACAGGGATGCCCGTTGTATGAATTCGTTATGCCCAAAAACTCCGAATAAAAGAACGATGATTCTAATGCAAACCATGAAGTTGGTATCATGGCTGATGGCAATCAGGAGGACGTTACCGGCTACCGAACTAGTGGAGAAGAGGACTTGTTTAGATGGTGCCCCAGCGGGTGCTGCTGTGTCGCCGGAGTCAAAGATCGTGCCCTAGCGAGGTGTTGCAGCCTCCGTCTCGTACGGATGAAGGGTAAGTCTTTTCTCTGGACTCATACAATGCGTCATGACACGTAGCCAAATTTCCTTCTCCAACCGATGCTTGGCGGTGGCAGACGAAGAGGCAGCAGAGTTGATGTTTGGCGGTGGTAGCGGTGGCGATCCATCAGGGGCCACGGCATACCTCATTTCTTGAATGTTGGACATAGTGGAGTTTCTATGGAGGGAACTGAATTCGATCTGGCTACATTTTATATATTAATATTATTTAAAATGTCAATATATATTTTTATTTAAAATGTTAATATATTTTTAATATTTTTAATATATTTTTATTTAAATGTTAATATATATTTTTATATTTTTTATTTAAAATGTCAATATATTATATATATTTTATTTAAATTTTTAATATAAATTTTTATTTTTTATTTAAAATGTTAATATATTTTATATACATTTTATTGAAAATGTCAATATGCCACCGGCGCCATTGCTTTGCATTTTGCCAAAACGGCCATTTGGCGGGTTGGCCATCATCTGTGCCCAAGAATAAAAAAAAAAAGTTATTCATATCTACAAAAATTTATTACAATTAACGAATTTACCAATTTACAATTCTTGCTGTCTTATTATCAATAGAAAGGAACTGTGGAATATGATGTTTTGAACCATGGATGCTATCATTTTCAAGGTCAAAATAATCAACCATATGGCTTTATCACATTTCCTATTAAGCAACTTTGTGAAGCTTTCACTCGTGCAGATGAAATGTTCCTTCTTTCCAAAATTATTCTCATCAATTTGTTGCAGAAGGAAGCCTCCTGCAGCATGTTCTCTCTATTCATGGTCTTTCTCTCTCATCAAACTCTCTCTATTCATGGTCTTTCTCTCTCATCAAACTCTCTCTCTCTCTCTCTCTCAGCCGATCAACCACAATCAAGAGATGGACACTATATATAGCAAGGTGGTGATTTAGTCATGCGAACCCCCAAAGTGCCATAACTTGGCAGAAAGAGACATTTAAGTGTCATAATTTACGAAAAGTACACTTAAGTGCCAAAATCGGAACAAAATAGATCACTTGAGTACCAATCAAATTGATCGGATTGCATACTTTGCATAAATTTAAATTAAAATTTAGTTAAAATATGAGAAAATAATAAATTTAAAGTTAAATTTAGTTCAAATATGAGAAAATAATAAAATTAAAATATGAAAAAATAATAAATTTAAAAATTTAAAAATTAAAAAATTAAAAAAAAAAAAAAGGGGGTCGGGCAGTCGTCGGGCCCAAGCCAGGGGCCGTGACCCCGACCAACCGGCGGCAAGCCTACCGACCCTTTTTTTAAAAAAAAATTTTAATTTTTTAAAAATTTTTAAAATTTTTTAAAAATTTTTAAAATTTTTTAAAATTTTTTAAAAGTTTTTAAAAGTTTTAAATTTTTTCAAATTTTTTAAAATTTTCATTAATTTTAAAATGATTTATTTTGAATATTTTAACTAAAATTATTTTTAAAATTATTTTTTTCATAATTTAATTTAATTTAATTTTAAAATTATTATCTTTAATATTTTAACTCAATTTAATTTTAAAATTATTTTTTTCATAATTTAATTTAATTTAATTTTAAAATTATTATCTTTAATATTTTAACTAAATTTAATTTTTTTTCATATTTTAACTAATTTTAATTTTAAATTAAATTTAATTATATATATATATATATATATATATTTTTTTTTTTTACCATATCAGCCCAAAACAACGTCGTTTTTGCATCATTTGGCCACGTCAGCGTGCAAAATAGCATCATTTTGCACTCGTTTCTTCGAAAAAATGCCACGTCAGTATTTTGGTTGGACTTTGGCTAAAGTAACACTTAATGATCTGTTTTTCTTCGAATGTAGCACTTAATTATACATTTATGTCAAGTTATGGCACTTGAAAGATTCTTTTACCATCACATAGTTTTAAATTATAGGATTGATGAAAATCAAGGTTTCGTGTTTTGATTGGGGTGATATTGTCTGTGCTTACTCCCATTCCCAAGCCCAAGGTTGAAAGGGGGCTGGGGGGAAGTCCATGAATACTTCATCATATGTTGGAAACATTAGGCCATGTAGTTTTAGGTTTCTACTGGCCACTCATTCAGCACATCGGTTGTGCTATGACTATTATATACAGCACTACAGATATCTTTGCACTTAATAAATTTGTTCCCAATGTTCTTCCCAGCTGCATATAAGAAACTCACAAGCTTCACCTTTAACCTTGGCATGGTAACAGGATGACCGGGAGAAATTCACCGGCCTTCTAAAAGCCATTGGTGCATATGACAAAGGATTTTCAGCTGATCCGATTATTGGAAGAGCTCTTAATTCGTGGAAGAAACTTGAAAGACAGTGATCAATTCTACTTTTTGTACAGTCAATCAATAGCCACCAATAGCATGGTATCCATGAGTGCATACTCTTCAGCAACATGGGTTGAAGATTATGGGTCACCTCCTCCTCACAATTATTTCTGCAGAGGCCGGGAAGGGAAACCCATGGCTTGGTATGTGAAGTTAGTAGTCTGGAGAGCTGCATGGAAAAATAGCTACTTCAATAACAATTTCTTAGGCCCATCGATTTTCATTGTATTCTTGCCTGTTTTGCTGCACTGAGACTCAATGCCGCACCATCACATGTTTCATGAAAGCACGATGGAAGAATGATAATGGTCTTTAGCATACAAGTTGCTAATTGATACTGTATTTGTGTCGACTGATTGTGGATAAAATCTAATGAGATCAATCAGGCTGCCAAAGCAACAAACATGGCAATACTTCTCTCCCGTTAATCAATCATAATTTGATTTTCCTTTTCATATGTGGAAGTACTGAAGCAGCAGTATAAGACTTCTGCTGGTTTTGTAGGATCGCATTTCTCTGAAAATAATCTGCAGAATGAGGATTTTCCTTACATTTCTTTTTTTTTTTTTTTTTTGCTATGTGCTTAATTTGGTGCCTATTCTAATTTTTAAACAAACGCTTTAGGAGTAATGGACTTTCGAATCACTTTTTTATCATCGTTATTTTTTGGCATCATGTTTTTCATGGAAGTTTTAATGTGCATTTGAATTGAATATAATGTCCATTGTGGTCAAGATTTGTCTGATTAGGTTTCTTTTGATGATTTGAAATTTGAGAAGCAAAAAGCAACATCGTATGAGATGAATGTAAAAAATGGTAAACCTTGGTGACAGAATGGCGGTGCACTTACTGTTGATAATGTAATAAAAGGACCTTGTGCATGTTGGATAAGACTTGAGACTTAAGAGGAGACTTGCCCGATTTTTGTTTGTTCCGCTCAGGGATATCATAGCATAGCTACAAACGTCGTATGGACTTACCTGAAGAACCAATAATTATCCATGTTTTGGGTTGAGTAACTTACCTATGCAATAGGAGTTGCTATTTTTTTTTCAGTCATGCTTGAATGGTTGCTATATCTTGTTTCGTTGCAAATCACTGCCTAAAGAACTTTCCTCTGCTACGTATAATTTGACTTTAGCCCTTTTGCACTCATCATGCTTTTGTTGATCTTAGTTGGCTTAGAAAGTTGGACGGTCTTAGGATGTCTTTTAACTTATATCAAGTATGATTGAGCATCAAGGACTTAAAACTGCAAGGAATTTAGAATTCTCATAGTGACACGTTCACTCCGATTCTTGTCTTATAATGAGTGTGCAGTTTACAGAGTTAATTATGTGCAATCTAGTTAATGCACTTTCTGATGATTTAATAAGAACAAGAGAGTGTCGATCGTGCGACAATTTTTCAGAAACAAAAAGATGGTGTCTCTTCATTTGAAATGGGTAATAGGAGCCTTTTGGTAGAAGGTCTTAAGCATTAAATCAAATCAACCACATCCACTAGTGCTTTACACATATCTTACTTTAAGTTGAAAGACAAACTTCACATATATGCAATCGACCATTGGTGACCCGACTAGCTCAATAATGTGAGCTTATAGCCGAGTGGGGCAATAAAATGGTTGGATGTTAATGGTGGGATGGACTAGCAAATGGGCTTAGGCCATTTGATCTATATTGGCTTTGCAGTCCCCCTTCCAAGGTTAAAAGGGACCCCTAATTACCATAATTGAGTCGCAAAAATCTAGCGTATTATCAACCCATGAGATGTTGCTATCTAGAAGGTTCTTCTCTCCCTCGACCATACTCCTAGAAGGATATTCTCTTCTTTGCAGCATCACCATGTTCTAATAATTTGACACTCTGAGATTGACATGACCGCTCTAATCTTAAATGCATCATTTTATACCTAAAGTTCTCTTGTTCATGAATAGAGAACTAAAAGGTGATCAACCCTTTATAATTATCTCTAATTATAAATATATAACTGAGCTGTTTTCCTAGTGAAGAAAATAAACGCTAATCTTGAAATGATTTAATGAATTAGCAAGCGGTGCTTAGATGTTACAAGACAAGAAGAGTGTTCTTTTGGCCACTTAAGTGATTCTTCATGCTGGTTTCGTCAGTTATTCCCATCATTACCTTATCTTCTGGATATATGGTTTATTATTGCTATTTCACATGATATAAAACTGTTTCAATAAAAATGCTTTTTTTTTGTCCCCAGTTTTATGTGGTAATTGGTGCCTGTTCTTACGTAGGACTCTTCACATTGGGAGCATGGCGAACTTTTTCTTCGTCATTTTTCACCTTTTCACTTAAAATTTTCTCCTGGTTTTTTTTTTTTTTCTTGTTTGCTGCAGATAATTGGTGTCCTTGAATTTGGCCCTTCCCATGCTAGCTATCATGTTATTCCTCATTTTGTAAAACAATCTTGCTAACCAATATAGTTAAAGGCTTCTTGAGATGTTTTCTTAGCATTTGCCCCTCATTTCCACTTGTATCAAGCCAGAGATTTTTTTCTTTGGGGGTGGAATTTATGCGAGCATTTATTTGCTTATATTTGCGAGACTCGTATTTCGTGTTCAGTTTGATAATATTTTATGAATGCTGTGGGAAGGAAAGCCTACTAGTCTGTTTGTCTTTTATCATTTGCTTTTCTTATTCTTCAAGCAAATATACGTTGCTTGTTTTTTAGTATTGATTTCCCTGTAGGTGGTATTTGACCATGATGGTGAGAGTTACCCTTCGCACTTTCCTTTTCTTTTGAGGTCTCTTCTATTACGGTAGATGCATTTAATATATTTTTCTTCGAATTACGTGCTTTCTTTATATTCCCCAATTAGCAAAACATGAATAGAAAGAAAGCATGGCTTTGATTTCAAAGACGGCTCAAAACTATACTATTTTATTCAATTTTGAAAATTCACGAATTTCTATTGAAAGGTGATGGAATCTTGGTTGATGGTCCACTGAAGATAGTAACTACACTCATCAAGCTATCTAATGGTGTATGTATGGCTTTAATAATATGTCGTTGGCTTGTGAAAATTGAGCAGATTTGGTGAGGACAAATTCTGGAATTATTAGTTATACTTAGATTGGGTGTGGTAATGAGGCACCGATTTGCTTGCAGTGGCATGGTATCCTTCCTTGTGAAAGGTGTACTGATTAGAATGTATTTTAGAGTATGCGAATGTCATGTCATTGCATATGTGTGATATGCTTGAGGTGCATGAGGATAGTTGCTCTCATGTGATGCCCAAGGCTAACAAACCTTGGAAGTCTTGACTAGCAAACCAAGAATCTCACGATGCCATGATTGGATGTTGGAGGAGAATAACTTGGCTATCAAACCAAGATGCCCTAGAGAAGGGATGCCTAAGGTTAGCAAACCTTGAAAGTCTTGGCTAGCAAGCCAAGAACCCAATGATACTAGGATTGGATGTTGGAGAAGAATGCCTTGGCTAGCAAACCAAAACGCCTCGGTTGGTAGCAGAGATGCTTGCAGCTCGCAAACCGATTGAACCATGAGATGCGGGTGGACCCAAATGACATGACAAGATGGAGAAATGAGACATATGATGCATCATATGTATGCTGGCATTCTATATGTGATTATATTTGGCATTCGAATTGCAATGCATGCACATATTATCATGCTCGTTGTTTGATGCTAGTTGCATTCTAGGAATTGGGTGTTGATTGGATTGATTGTTTCTAAGTTAGCTATTTTGCTTGTTGAGCGTTAGCTCACTCCTATTGTTTTTTTACAGATCATTGGCCACGCCTCCTACTCTGGAGTCTCTCGGAGCACGTTATGATGCACCCACAACACTTGAGGGCAAGATGCATGAGTTCACGGATCTAGCTTTTTTGGATCTGGTTTTTGTGAGATACACAGCAATTCTTTTGGTGGACATAGGCGTTCTGAATAGTCTTATATCATGCTGTTTCGTTGCCATCTTTCTTTTAGTTGACGGGCATGCCGTTGGACCGATTCCGTATCATGATGACCATAGCGGTGGCGATGGAAGCGATGGGGAGGCCGTAACTGTTCCTTGGATAATATCTAATTGACAGAAATGTATATTGTAATTGTGTCATTCAAGAAAATCAAATCAAGTGATTCCTTCTTTCTTCTAACTTTGAAAGATAGATAAGATACTATCAACGAATAAGAGATGTTCTAAATCAATTAATGAAATGGACATGCTAATTTGATGTATCCCATTTGATATCTTCGTATCCGAGAATCAACAAATTCAACTTGGCATTGTTCACAAAATTTCAGGTCCCCTTGATTGAAATCTAATACTAATAATAAATAAATAAAGAAAAATAAGAAGATTTCGTTTATCATTTATAGATCTATTGGATATTGATAAATGCATTGAATTAGTATTTATTTATCAAACTGGAAGGTAAGACAATACATAGATGCTAACTCCTTTTTCATATGCCATACATATATGGTACAAAATATATATGAAAAACGCATAATTAACTAATTTGCAATCGTGGATACATATGTATCATGGTCATAGCAAGCGACTCTCAACCTTTCTCCTAAAATTCTAGAGTTTTCTCTAATATTCTAGAATACTCCTAGGAGGAGCGAGCAATATGGTAACTGTATGGCTATGTAATAGTTGGTAGTTGAAGAGATCTAACCTCCACCATCAGATTAAGAGGAGATGTATGGCTATAATTAGCCTCATACTTGTATATATAATGACCTACTTCATCTCATTTATACCATCTCATTGACAAGTAAAATACAAATACAGAGTTTCTCTCTCCAAAATTTCTCTCTAAAATCCTTACGAATCAAGTGTGAATTTCAAGTAACTTAGGGTTTACACGAACACTGGGTTCTTTGTAGGAATCTCTGAGGGCGTCAGCTCCATGAAACCCAACATCTTGTTCAATGCTCCAATATAGGCCTTCACACTTGAAACTACAATATCCATGCTCGACCTAGTACCACTGGCATTCAAACAATAAATGCAATAACTTGAAGTTTATATGAAGTAAAACAACATGGTTTGTAAACATATTAAACACTCCTGTACTTGAAGGTTCGGTGTATAGTCTCCCAGTTAAAGCATGTGTAGAAATGTGGTTGTTTTCGCCACGGATCAAAACTCGGGTTGTGGCTATTGCGTCAATGCCCTTTGTGACGGCAGTCATGGAGTACTCGAGAAGCGTTGCAGGTACCTATTTAGCATAATGTAGGAACACATCTGTCATTTCTGAAATTGAAAGTCAACACTCAAGAAAATTAATTCCAATATTGTCAACTTTATTTGATACCTATAATCTTTTGCAATGTTAATTTGATAATAAACTAATGATTATACTATACCCCAAATTTGAAAGTACCTAGATGAAAAATATCTTTTCAGTGGTTACCGAAAGCAGCTTTTCATACCTGGTTACGATGACAAAATTCAAATGTGTTCTCCCTATTCATTCCTTATTAAATTAACACTACAAATATCCCACTTCTAAGACAATGATACTACAAAAGTAAAATAACATTTGGTAGATGTATTCTTTAAACTGACTTCTTAATACAATATGAGTGTAATAGGACAAAATCAAAAATTCAAACCTTAACAATTAGGTCAATAGCCTTGTATGCTAAATCCACAGGTCCAGTACCAACAGCACAAGCAATATGCTCTTTCCCATCAGCACTAATAAGTTTCAAGTTGCCGTTGACAGACCAAGAGTTTCACACGTAACCTCCCTCTTTATTTATTATTGAAATTTTATTTGAATTGTAGTATTTACTAAATATGTTGAACGACAAAAAAATACATTAAAACTTATGAGCTTCTCTATTAACTTTTCTTGA
This sequence comes from Eucalyptus cladocalyx, assembly GCA_017140615.1. Taxonomy (NCBI): domain Eukaryota; kingdom Viridiplantae; phylum Streptophyta; class Magnoliopsida; order Myrtales; family Myrtaceae; genus Eucalyptus; species Eucalyptus cladocalyx. The sequence continues at coordinate 11,784,704 of CM029516.1, read as the reverse complement.
AACGATTTCAAATTACATGGACTTTACATATAGTTATATTCATTTTTTTATTTTTTACTCAATAGATTTGCTTTGACAAGATATGGGACATATCAAAATAAGTGGATTTGAAAAGAAGTATTTGAAATTGTATGAAATGTCAATATGCATGTTTCAACTAAGTTAAACATTTTAACTTCTTTTTATAGTTATAGTTAATGATCATTAAGCAAAAAAATCATATAATAGGCTCCTTCAAAATATTTTAACATAAATCAAATTGAGTAAATAAACTGACTACTTATTCACATGTTGAAATATGTTGCACTTCAAAATACGAAAAAGATATACTTCTCTCTAACTTATTTTTTAATTAACTAAATAAGTTATGTATATCAATAAATTTATATGTTTTCACTTTTTTCAATTTTTAAAATGAATAAGAGATAAAATTGGAATGGATAAATCTATCGAAAGGATAATAATAATTATTTTGAAAATATTTTGTCTATTTTGAATTCTTCTCAAATTTAAAATCAACAAAAGATGAATATTAGAGAATAAATTTGATGTGCTTCCTTTTAATTCGCTTTCTTTCTTGAAATTCGAACTCCATAAAAGATTTGGAAATTACAAATCAATAAAAGATATTTATTGGGCGAATGTGAGCCAGTTGACGTGCCTTGCCATATGACGATCAGGAAAGCATAGTGCCAACGTGGCCATCCGATTTCCACAACAGAATCTTTTCAATTCCTAAATCAAAGCTCCATATAATCTCTTTTTATCCATTGGCTAGATTTTTATCAGAATTGTAGTCCTTAAAAAATTATTCCAACAACAAGCTAATATAGTAAAGCTTCCGAACTTCTCTCTTTATATTTTTTTAATCAATTTACAATTATTTGAACTTCACGTAAAACTATGTTCTTATTTATTTTATACTGAATAATATTTTCTTTTAAATAACTTAAGATACATTTAAAATAAGTGGATTTCAAAAGGACCTTTAATCGAATGAAATGGCAATATATCAAATTTTTAACTTCTTTTATTAATAAATAAGTGGTGTTGTAATATTTAACTTTTCTTAAAGTAGATTAGTGTTAGTGTAGTTTCTATATTTAATGAACATTGAGCAAAACAGTTATAACATAAGCTATAAATCCAAATTATGTAAAGATTATTTGTGTAGTCATTCCCATCTTGAAATATTCTTCAAATTATAAATCTTATTCATTTGTTTGATAAGATTATTTCCATTTATAATTTAATTTTCAATTTACTGAATAAATTAACCATCAATTTAAGTGTATATTTTCAGTTTTTTGAATTATAAGATGAATAAGAGATAAAACTTGAAAGGGATAAATATTTTGGAAAGATAAGAGTTATGATATGCAAAATATTTTGTCTCTTTTAATACATTTCGAAAGGATAATAGTTATAAGCAATTAAGAAAGTAACAGCCGGTTGCTCGTTTTCCGTAGTTAAAGACCATCCTAAAAATCCCCCCCACCAGCTAGCGGGGAAGGATAAGAAAATTGGGGGATAAAACATATCAATACTTTTAAGCTTCTCTTTAGATGAGAAGTTACTTTTCTTTTTTGCCCTTTTGAATTTATACGGCGTCCACTTCACGCAAAACTCTTGATCACATGAAGTCTAGGCTTGGGAACATTACCGACATAGTTATAGAAAATCAATAAGCCCCTTATGCGATCCTACTCTCTTTAAAATTGCTTTTCTTTAAATATCCATTGAAATTAGAGTAAGAATCGGAATAACAAATCAAGAGGAAAATGCAAAAACTCCATTAGAACATTTAAATAATAAATCACGACTAAACTAAGCGTGAAGGGGAGTGTTAAAATATTTAAATAATAAACCATCACCTTAAATTTTTAGAATAATTGACAGTAGTACCACTAAATTTCACAAAACTTTAGAAGTAGCAAAATTACTTTCTGAAACCTAGGCGTAAGAAAAAACAAAAGACCGAAGTAAAGAAAATCTACTGTGCAAACGCTGACCCCGCTTCCTCTTGCTCTCACCGTTCACCAATGCACCTCTTCGCAAGTACGAACAAGGCCATCATCAAATAGAATTCGAGGTAGGCCAGGAACTCACCAATGCGCACCATTTTTCCATTGCCGCGTGTCCATCCGACTATCAGGAAGAACAGAGTAACAGATACCACCGCGGTAAATAAAGATGCTGAGATTATGAGAACAGGACTGGGATGGTCAAGGGCAACATAAATCAGGAGCGCGGCGCCCGAAACCGCAGAGACGACGAGGGTGAAAAGTAAAAACTTTACAGCCCGGGCATAGTCAAATACGCCAGAGAACCGCAGGCCATTACATGCTTGTTGAGGGGTGTGTAGGTCTCCTGCGACAAGCGAACTGTCGGGAGCAGAGGAGTTCGGATATCTGTTCGACATGTCCTTCGGCCTCTGAACAACCAATTCTATATCTGGAGCTTGAGTATCTCCGGTTCTTCCAGCAAAGGACTGGTTCGGATTTGTGGCCATGGCCGACGACTCTTGAAGGTCTGGTGCTGGATTTGCCGCCATTGATTGATAGGAGTCGATGGATGATGGACGAGTTAGTTTCTAATATCAACGACAGTGCATTATTAATCAGATGGGCAAGATCCTAATCCCAAAGGGAGAAGGAATCCAATTATCTTGTGAAACCATGAAAAAAGACGGGGGTTAATCAGCTCTATCAACAGACAAATTATGATAAGGGCAATGACTTGAGGAGGCATCTCATCGAACATCATCTACAGAATAGGGTAGGTTTCTTCCCCAAGAAAAAGAAAAAAGAAAAAGAAAAGTGTTTTAATATTTTAATATTATTTAAAAAAAAATCGATAAAAGGGTATCTGAACTCTGGGCCGTGAACAAGAGACCCGGACCAGATTCTGTCCCCGGCCATTCCTGGCCTTCCCCGAATCACGGACACCATCATCATGAGACACGTCAGTCTAATAATGCCACCGGGTCATCATCAATGATCACCACCTTGATTCGCCGCGGGAAACGAACGCAAAATAGATGGATCGAAGACGGATGTTGCGATTTCCAAATGAAGTGGAACGTCAAAGTGTCCTCAAACAAGAACACAGCTTCGTTTAGACATTTTTACAAACAATTGGTGGCCGGTTTCAACACATTGCACGAAACATAATCGATTTCGGTCCATATGCTCAAGCATTACTCAAGAAATTCATGTTTCCTTAAACAAAAACAAAACGAGGAGGTTCGTACCTTGACAAAGCGAACTTCCAGAACACGAACGATGATCGAGCGAGCGAGCAGATGTTCCAAAACTCGTCACCGGTCGAGGATGAGCGCCGGTATTTGAAGTTTTGGCTCGTCGAACTTCTCACGGCTGAAAAACGGACCGAAAAAAGCGTGCCTCTCAGGTGATGATGACACGGGCACAGCAACGACCACCCCGGAAGTCTCAAGCTTCTCAGATTTGCCTTTGCTCGAATCCTCCCTCGAATTCTAGAACGACCAATCCATGAGAACAAGGCAAAACCCGGCTGCGAGCGAGGCTTTTTGTTGGAAGATATGATTTACAACATCGGTATAGATTGTAAATTGATAGTGTGTCTATCTTAGGATTAGAAAGATCACAGAATATTTAAGAAATATACACTTTCTCTTTATTGTTACTTCTTTTGTATCGTACATTTGTCCTCTCCAAATTCTTCCCTACGTTCTTTCTTCTTTTTCTCCTAGTCTCGTGACACTTTTGAAGTGGCCCCGACGAATGAAGAGGAGGTGGATAAACAGGGAAGTTCCCAAAGTCGAAGTTCCCAAAGTCATTGGCAAATTGCACAACTCTGGATGTTTTAGATGTTGGAAACAAGCAGATTGACGATGTGTTTCCATGTAAAATGAAGAGCATTGCAAGTCTACGTGTCCCTTCTTTTACGATTCAACAAATTCCATGGAGGGGTTGGATGTCCAGGGATTAATAACACCTGGAAGATGCTTCAAATTTTAGACATATCTTCCAACAATTTCAGCGGCATTCTGCCTGCTTAATGCCTCGCAACTTGGGAGGCTATGAAGGTTAATGTAGACATCAATCGTATCCAATATCCATTTCTTCGCTTGAGTGGACTCTATTATCAGGACACAGTAAGCATCACCATCAAAGGTCTGCAAGTGGAGCTGGTGAAGATCTTGACTCTTTTCACTTCAATCGACTTCTCATGCAACAATTTAGAAGGTCCAATACTGATACTCTGGGGGATCTGAAAGCACTTCATCTCCTCCACTTATCAAGGAATGCATTCTCTGGGCTAATTCCTCCATCCCTAGGACACTTACAACAGCTTGAGTCCTTGGACCTTCACGGAACCATCTCAATTGGACGATTCCCACACAGCTTTCGGACCTGAATTTTGTTTCGCTCCTGAACCTCTCATTCAATAAGCTAGTGGGAAGCATCCCAGCAGCCAGACAATTTCTCACTTTTTCAGCAAGTTCCTTTGAAGGCAGTAGCGGATAGTGTGAACAGCCGCTGGGAACAAAATGCCCAAATAACAACAGTGAATTGTGTACGCCACTGCTGGGAACAAATTGCACAAATACCAGCAGCTCTGAGCATGGGACGAATGGTTCTGATGGTTGGGGAAGCATTAATTTTCAGTTCATTCTTGTCGGTCTGGGGTTCGGGGCGGGCGCTGCAGTGATTGTTGCACCTCTAACCTTTTGGAAGACAGGCCAAGAATGGTATGATGATCAAGTGGATAAGCTCCTCGAGGTGGTTCTTCCGAAGATAGGACCTACATACACAAAAACATCATGATGAGAACTTTGAGGGAGACGAAGCTTTCAAAACCAGCAGCACAGCTAAATTAGGTGGTTACAGTGGCTATGAATTTGATGAAGAAGAAGAGTACCACCAACCGAGACCTCAGTGTGAAGAAAATCATACCTGATCCAAAGTGCACATGCTATGACTCGCCACCTATGTCTTCTTCTTCTTCCTCCTACTCGTCCTCGTCTTCTTCATAGGCACTTTCTCGGTCTCTACTCTGAGCTTTTTTTGCTTGCCTTCCCGTTCTTTGCGTACTGTATATAACACATACCATTGTCAATGCTGTTGAGGACAGAACACGGGATTTTATAAACAGCAGGGACCATCGACCTCCCGCGTGCCGCATTTGCTAGCAATCCAATGCGGGGTATGTCGACAGAGAATCTTTCCCTCAGGCATTTTGTCGAACAGGTGGAGATCCATCACATTTCTCAAACAACTGTACAAAAATGCCTACCCATTAGATGGCAATTCATGCTTTCGCTATCAATAACAATCGCACGCCGAACTTGATTTGCAATTGCATAGCCAACTCTGTTCTTTAGAGAAGCAGGTAAATTATAGTGGGGTGAAGGCTTACCCAGGTTTTTGGTTGCTCCACCTTCACCGAATCATGCATGACCGGCCTCTCATCTCGTGCAAATTTCAGAGGGAACTTCTCAGATTCTTCCGCATGTGATCGGCAACCTCCGACTGTTCTTTTCCTCCATTGTTTTTGTCGTGTCCGTAGCTTTGCCAACTTTTCTTTCTCGTATATTTGAACTTTCGACTCAACGAGTCACGTAATGCTCGGTTCATAATCACTCATGGTTTTGTCTCAAGCCTATCTACGTGGACAAATTGTGAGTAGATTTATAAATGATTCGAAAAATAAGTCCGATTCAAATTGATTTATTTATTTCACATTAACTCATTTTTACATGATACAATTTTAACCATTTATTTTGGATCGTACTCAACCCATATTCTATATTAATACCGAACTTGAAAAAAGTTTATATATTTTCATAACCATTAGATATTTTAAAAGTTAACGTACATGACTCATTACAAATTGCACTTTAAAGTACATCTCATTAACCTTTACAAACCAGCATATGGATAATGATACATATAAAGAAGAAATCATCTGATTTTTCTATCTTCTTTTCTAGTCATACAAGACATTGGCTGAGGGTTCTAGCATCGGATAAAGAAGAGAGTCGATTGTAACTTTTTGGTTCACTAGCATTAGGAGGAGAAGAGAATGAATGCTTCAACTTGCTACGAAATTGAAAATTACTCCGGCAATTACAAACGTGAAATCAAGCCACTATAGGCAAAAGATCGGCGAAAATAGGAGGAGAGAGAAGAGCTTGATCTCAATTTGACTTTTCCTCAAGTTAAGTATGTAGACTTGTTTCAATCCTAGAAATGCTAAATGAGCTGAAATGTGGATTGTCTAAGCAACCTATCATGACCTTTTTTTATGCATTGTTTTTTCATTAATTCATTTTGTCTTACTTTGCCAAGGATACTTTGCCAAAGATTAGATTATTTGTTTGGCAATTTTGCATGATAGTTTTTTGTTTTTTGGTCGAATTTTGCATGATAGTTTGCCCCCAGGGATATACTTGTTTTCAGAGGTATATATATCATTTTTTATTTTCAATTTCGTTACCGGTTAATGTGTGTGTGTATATATATGAATTGAAATCATTTAAATTTGATTGGACAAGCGTACGGGAAGAAACACTCAGGATTTGACAACCTCTCCCAATGGACAAAAAAGTCAAACGGCCACAGACCAATATACTTTGACCAATATCATGTGCGAACGAACACGTACTTCGATTTTTCTTCTTTGTAAACTTCCTCACGTTTTTTCTTTGTTCAAAAAAACAAAAAAAAAAAACTTCCTCGCGTTTTCTTTTTTTTTCTTGGGCCCAATCGGTCTTTCGGGAAGGCAGCATTTTTTTTATTTAGAGAAAAGATTGAACTGAAAAAATATTTCAGAATTTGAGCAATAGTATGATTGTGAAAGTGTAGAAACTAAATTAAATATTTACAAAATATTCTTAGACTACGTTATCGAACGAACTAAAAATCTAACGACCACAATACTGTCTTAGAAAGATCGTATCAAAGAGTGTTAAAAGCTTACCACCAACGGCTCATCGCATAGGTTCATCTGGGTAGTAACTTCCCACTAATTCTGCCATTGCCCCTGATCTGCACCTCTCTTTACCGATTTCATCCCCATACTAATACAAAATTGACATCACGAAGCCTCAATTAATTATCACAAGCCCCCTCAAAACTTCATTTTTTTCCACTTTTGGTCACACCCATCTCCTCAAAATCGTAAAAGAAATTCCAAAAAAAAGAGAAGAAGACTACCCACACAATGCGATATACATATGATAGTCACGCGAGCCAATGGAGACGGACATTACACTAAGCCAAAGACTGCCTCATGCCCGGGTCATCGCACGACACGGTCTCTTCGCCGCCTTGAAACCACCAGAGATCCGCCAAGTTCGGCGGCGGCGGCGTCGCATGATGATCGACGTCCACGAAGCTCGAAGAGGCGCTGTCGGGCTGCTGGCTCTGAGCCATCTGAGCCCACTGGTGAGCCGCCGGGGGAGGGGCGGCCGAGCAGGCCGGGACGAGGTCGGACCAACCGGCTCGGCCCTCGAACACGGCGTGGTGGAGCCAAATCTGAGCCTTCAGGAACTTGACGTAGTGGATGGCCTCCTCGAGCATCGACACCGTGTCCATCTTGGACCCGCCGGGGACGAGGCTCTGCAGGATCTTGAACCGGTCGCTGATGCGGTGGCGCCGCCGCCGAGCGGCCACGCTCTGCGGGTCAGTCGAGAGCCTAAGCGGCCCCGATCTTCCGCCTCGGGTCTTGACGTTCCGGGCCGACGGCGATCTCTTCCTGTCGCCGAGCTTGCTCGGGGATGATGAAGAAGGAGGTGGTGCATATGTGGATGGATCGGGGTTGGGGTTGTTCTCAAGGCAGTGATGTTCCATGAACATGTATATGCTGATCGCTGAGGATGGTGGCTTGGACCTTGAGAATTGGAGGTGGGTTTTTGATGAGCGTTGAGGGGGGTTAGGACATAAATAGATAGGCTGCTGCAAGAGGCAACAAAACGGACTGTTTACATAGTGATATTTTTATAGGATATTTGAACATGATGATATTCATTTGTCGCATTATTTTTATAAATAGGGAAGCGTGCTTGAAGTTTTAAAATTAGTATACAAAATACAGTCAATTCATAAAATCTTTGTGGTCCAAGCAAGGAAATATATTGACGTGATATTTTTAAATATTTTTCGTAATCAAGAGGAGAGAGACACGAGCTGCCCCGCCAGAGCTCCACGGCAAAGTAGGGGGCGAGGCATGGTCTCTCTCTAAAATCGACGATCCATCTTCTTCTTTTTTTACAATTCTTTTGTCTTTGCTTTTATGTTTTATCAGTACAACACCACGTGCCTTTGAAAAAAATTTCGATTTTGTCGAAGAAATTAGACAAAGTTAACCGAGTTACTGAATGGCCTGAATTGGACGAGTTCGAAGATCCACAAGGATAAGTGATTCTAATTGTATGTACAGAATTGTACAATTTTTTGGGAGCAACACCCGATAAGGTACGTCTCTAATGACTTTAATGGGATTGCTCAAGTGATAAGTGATTCCGTACTTACAAATTCTTTAGGACCACTCTCGAGAAGATCAAAAAACTGTGCATTTTCAATAATTATAAAAGAGAGATTTTTTTAAGGCTACCGCAATTTAGAGGGGAAGTGCCTTTAGGAGAGACATTGTAGCTAAATAGTTGGTGCAGAAAATGAATGAGGCAACTTGAATCGTGCATAAATTCAAGTAGTAATAGCTTCTAAATAACAAGATTGGCGAGTTGCCAACGTATAGTTTACAACAATCGCCTCAAATTTTGAATTTTTCGAAGCCATGAATTGTGTTGAAACTGCAACAAAAGGTGGATGATTCAATGGCTCGTTCTATCAATCAAATGATGTAGGGGCTGTGAATGATTAGTAGATGCTCTTTTCAAACAAAAGGGCTTCTTGTAATCCTTTTGAAGGTACAAGAACTAATCATGTCAGCTCGATAAGTATGCCGAAAGTTTGGGTGTCTTTCTACAATGTAACAAATGCCTAAGGTGCAAGATGATTATAGATTCGCTCATGGCAAATCTCGAACTTGTAATCTCATGAAAGAAGAAGTTGTTTTGTGTGAGGCATGCAACATGTGTTTGTGACATGTGATGTGTGGTATAATCGACCAATTAAAAGTGAGGAATGCACACTGAAGTGGAGCCAAAGAGGATCGATTATAGATCATTATCACGTGTTATATTTGTCACATTGAATACTTTCTTCTCATCTATAATAGCATGATGTGTTTATATCGACCTACCATGTTATGGTGGCATGGAGTACTAGATATGCAGGATGACAAGAAATTGATACCATAAATTAAGGGGGTAAAGGGCTATGTTCCAATGCATGTCATTGATCATTGAGTTCAAGTAGATACCACAACAAGGTCTCAAGACCTCCTACTCATGATCAATGTCCAGAGTGAATCTCCAATTCTCACCATAACAACATCCCTCATCAAACCCAATAATCTCACCTTGTTATATGAGGGAAGAGAACAGCCTTTGTTGACACACTGATAATAAGGGATAAATACATAAGTAGTCCTAAAATTGATTAAGATAGAGTAATTAAGTTATTAAATTTTCAAAAAACGTAATTAAATTTTAAAATTTATTATGAATAAAATTTATAACTAAAGTGATAAAATTGAAATATTCAAGATATTATTGACATTTGTACAATCAAATGAAAATTAATTGGGTATTTTTTCTTTTTTGAGCACGGAAAAGGTTTAGTTCGTAATAAAGAGAAGGAAGAAAGGGAAACGGATGGCCACGTGGGGGACCCCTACCCATGACCCATCGTTCACCATAAGGAGTCGACAAGGGAAGCGGGAGGACGGGTCAAGCGGACCGCTGCTGTGCTGTGGTGGTGGGGGGGTCCGGTGGGTGGTCGTATCCCCGGAAATCGAAGTGGATTGCCAGCCTCGTTTCCCGACGTTCCCAAATCCAAAGCAAAGGTGATCTCCTTGCCTGGCTTTTCCGGACGATTTCCGCTCTTTTCCTTTTCTTTTTCTTTTCTTTCCTCCCTTTGCTTCTCTCTTTCTCATCATTACCACCTCGTCATAATAGTTACGATTCCTCTTAAAATTCGAACTCATTTTATATTTTGGTAATAACTTTCTCTTGCGCACATGTCGGTCCTCGTGCGTGGAGCCCATAATCATATAGCTCGGACGAAATTCCACTTTTGATCTTCAAACCCTATGCGTTTCTAAATTCAGTTCTTTGGTTTTTTTAAAATTAAAATCACAAAAAATATCAAACAAGTACACATATAATAAATTTTTCAAAAACTAATTTTTTAACAATAAAAAACTGCAAATTAGTATACTGATGACAAATTTATCATATATTAATTTTCATTAAATAGTTAACAAATTTTTTTGTTAATGGTAGTTAACGAATATATTAGTTTGGGGTTTTACCATTCGTTAAGCTCCTGTTAAATTTTATTGTTAAATTATTAAAATTGATAACACGTCACAATTGATAAGTGTATTAATTTGAAGTTTTACTCTCATATTAGTTTGTAATTTTTAGTGATACCAACGTACAACAAGTGAGACTAATAAAAAGAAAAGAAAGCAGTAAACGAGTTGATTCGATCACAGGCTTCTCCAATAATAAATATATTAAAAAGACTTTCCAAGATACAAATCAAGTTAACCTTTTCTTTTTAAAGATCTTTATCAATTTGTGAATGGGTGTTCCTTAGTGATAAATGTACAAATTTGAAGTATTATTTTTGTGTAAATTTATTGCAATTGTACAAGTTTGAGATTTTTTTAGTTAAAAAGTTAATTTTGAGTAAATTTATTAGGAATGTATTAGTTTTAGGTTTTTTTTGTTTAAAAAATTAGTTTGAAATAATTTATTACAAATATATCAATTTATGATTTTTTTGTAATATTAATTAATTATTTTTTATTTCTCTTATCAAATCCTTGAAGTTACCTGGCTTTTCTATTTATTTATTTTTGACAAAGCTTTTCTACTGGAGTCTAGAATTCTGATACAATTAACTGATGACGTGTCTGCAAAAGTTTGATCATGGGGATATATGTAGGCATCCCAAGCGATTTAGTTAATGTACGGAACTTAAAACTTTGGAAAGGATGATGACAAATTGAATTATGAGAAATAAGATTTCTGAATAGGAATACTGTACCAGAGCTTTCCAGGCTAGATGTCATTGGCTCTTCGGAGCACGTCGGAGCCAATTAACTAGTTTTGGAGCGGAGAGTGATTGATTAAGCAAATTAAGAATTCGAGGACTTGATTGCAAAAGATGCACGATCTTAAGGAATTAAAGTAGACCCATAAACACCTAGATCATTGATGATGAAATTGAAAATAGAGAATAGGAAAGAACATCGAGACTAGGGAATATCAAGATCGAATTAAAGTTCTCAATCTTCTCCCTAATATCACGTTAAGCAATCATTTTTCTTTTGAAAACTTAGGTTGAAAATCAAACCCTTTATTTCCAAAAACTTGATATTGGTGTCATCTCTCCGAGAAGAAAAGGAAAAGGAGTCAAGGTCACATCCAAGCACTTCTTTTCAAGTCATTTTGACAAAAGGGGAAAAAAGAGAGTTGTTGGCTGGTGCGGAGATTCACAATCTTTTGATCTATTCCCAAGAATCAAATGGGAATCAATCTAGATACTGGACGCAATTAAACGGCATATTTTAAAGAGGAAAATCAATCAGTGAATCCTGAATTTTATGTACAAAAATGAAATTGGCTCTATATCTTTTGATCGGTTCAATCAAAGTTTCCATTTGATTGGTTCAATTAAATTCTAAACCTTCTTCTAATAAAATCAAGTGGATCCCACAAATTATGTAACTTTTAAATTATACCAATTGTTTACTGAAAGGACTTGATTGTACGGTTCATAATTTAGTTTCAACCAATTAATGGAACATTATAGATTACTTTTCGTTCATAAAATTTAATACCTAACTTTTCCCATTTAAACATGTTTAAAGGAGAATCACGGTAATATTAGATAAACTAAATTAAAATGCCCACCATCAAATCAATTCCCCATCCTTTTGGGCAAGGACCGCCATACGGGTTCTGAATTTTTCTCCTAAATAATAAATAAAAGAAATGTTACATTGTACCTTCAGAATTCACGTGTAATGAAGAGGAGTTGGTAAAATCATTGATTATATCTACTCGCTGGCTGCTGCTGTCATGAAATAACCTGATTTGCCTGTCTTCTCAAACGTTGCACCCTCCACTCCTCGACCTAATCGTTGCAGTACATGTTATATGGATACACTTTAATTTTCTTTTAATTTTTTTACTTTTTATTAATTTAAATCTCGCAGCTTCACACTTTGATTTTCTTTTTCCAACCTGAAAATATATGAAATTTTCATCATATAGAAATTTGAACACGTAAAGTCGCATACGAAATTTTTTGTAAGTTTCGAAAAATAAATAATTTTTTGAATACTGACAGGTAAAAAACAACATTTCTTTTGCATTTTGAAAAGGTTAAAAATGTTACCCTTTCTAATTTCTAACATCCTGAGTTATGATAACAAATTTATCGGTCTCAAACATTCGAAACCGAATCCATAAACTAGTTAGTAGCTATAATGTCAATGAGATATTCCATGGTGAATGGAAATCTTATAAAAATGCTCAAAAAGATGTCATTGCATGCTGATTGTTCATTTCCATCACTTTATTCACAAGAAAAAGAAAACCAACGGGACATAAAATCGCGTGAAAATCACAATATCTATACGCCACGAGCTCATAACAGAGGTATCAGCAACTATCTGGTTCTTTCTCACTTTCGTTGTTTCGCCATTAGTGTCGAAGCAACGGGCTGTTTCGCAAGTCCATCCTTTAAAGGCGAAACCCCAGCATTGATGATTGAGACACTGAGATATTTGCAGGGTTTTGAGAGGGCGGAAACGTCACGAAAAGGTCTGAGTCGCAACCGATTTCTCCTGCAGACGTTCGTCCGCTCTTGGATCTACTGCTCCTTGGGGTTGGTGACTCGGCGCAGAGCCTAGTGTCCAGCGAAGGAAGGGACGAATGTATATGCCTAGTCCAAAGGGTGGTCCACGAACTTCCCTCAGGATTGCTTCTGAGTCGGATGTTCAGTGGAGACTGTCATGACAGGGACTGTCAAAAGCTTTCGCAGCCCGTCGATGAAGATCAGCTGGAGGCCAGTCGGTAGCTCGCGCTGGCGAACTAGCTTTTATCCGCACTGTCCGCCTTTCTCGCCATGTGTAGCTACTATTTGAAAATTTTTAATGTTGTTTTTCCATTAATTTAAATTCAAGAATAAATCATATAGTTCATGTGCTAAATTTAACATATACTAAAAGTTCAGCGATTGTATTCAAATTACACATAAAGTTAAAGTTCAGAGACTATTTGTATTATTTTCCTACGATTGATCGATTATCTGGAACTAGCTTGTCTATGTCTTAAATACCAAAGTGCATTTAGATAGCGCAGATTTGTCACATGTGATTAGTTTCACATCCCATATAAGACCGACATGACCTAGCGATTACATGCACTAAGCATATTGGACCAAATGCGAAAATGATGTCTCCTTTAGGTGGGGGAGAAGGGTACATGTGCTGGAAGCATTGTAGCGTACATTGGAAATATCTATGCCATTTAATAATTTGAGGGACTTAACTTATAGTTAGGTCTACTGAATTAATGGTACAAATAAATTATGCATATGATATTAGAAATTATTTTATTTTTCATTAGCAACCCGTTTTTTTTTTTTGTTTTGCTCAGGTTGAGCACTAATAGAAAAGCGCTGCTTAATGAAGCTTTAACACAACTTATTTAAACCAATCGAAAGGGATACATATGAATAATTAGTTTATTATTGTTTTGGTTTTTTATGTGACCTAAATGATAATAAAACTATCTAATAAATTGATTAACCAATTACCGTAAACTCAGCCTGTATAGGTATTATCATTTCTATTTATGTCTTTGTATAATTCCATTATGATAAAATTCTAGTCATGGATAATACTTTAAGAACTTATATTTTCTTCTAACTAAACTAATCGACAACTGAGTATTTAAAATCATTCAATATAAATTCATATTACTTTGTTTATTCACAATTATTTTAATATATTCTAAATCAAAATTCACTATAATTATAGTTAATTGATTCTTTGAACCTTTTTCATCTAAAAATTATATTTCAATCATCCTAACTTGTTTTGGAATTCACTGAATTAATAGAAATGGAAAGTTTATTGTGGAATATAAAAACTGAAATTATTCCTGGCTGCATGAACACTGAACAGCTACTCGTCGATTCATTTCATGAAGGAAAATAGCATTTTACTGCTGTGAATCAATGTCCAAGCACGATTCTGTCTGCTCTACTGTCTCAGCACGAGAGAGAGAGAGAGAGAGAGAGAGCCAAGGCGCCTAGTTCACTGCCTCCTCCACTTCCTCTGCCGCTATCATCCTTTGCTTCCATGTTCCATGCTACCAGTCTGGTAATCTCCTACGAGATTTGTAGTTTAGAAGTAAACATTAGGCTTGAGACAAGCCTGAAGATCGAGATCGTCCAAGCCTGGTTACCACATCAAAATCCACTTAGATGTTTGGGCTGCGCATGGGCCAAAGTTGGGCTGGTCGGGATTCCTCTGGTAAGCGTGTCGCCCGAGCTCACTAGACTTCGGAGAGTGAGTACGCAATTGTCCTTTTGGATCTCAGGCATTGAGTGAAAGCGAGCAAGAAGATGGGACCACTTGCAAATTAAATAAGAAAGTTTTGCTCCTTCCACTTTAACTTCATAGAGCAAGTTGCTATATGTCCTTTTCGAATATTAGAGAGTGAGTAAGCAACTCTGTTTTGGTTTAGTAAATGTTCAAGTCTTTTCATTCTCTTGTCCTTTGTGCTCACATATCTTTTCATCCATCGACTCAATTCATTGCTAGTTGTTTTAGCTCACACTAGAATCAAACGTTATCTTTAGCTCGTATCAGAATTAAAGCACAATCAAAATATCCATGTGATAAGTAATCCGAGATTGATAACGTTATCTCCAGCTTGCACTAGAATAAAAGCACAATGAAAATAAACAATCTTGATTGATTCAAGTGGTATCTTGCACTGGTAGTTTCCTAGAGATTCTTTCTAAGTGTATATATACAGTAGTCATCAGTAATTGTAATAGGCAATTCAAAAACCAAATGTGCAATTCTTGCATCTTCTATATTCTCTGTTTTCTTTCTGCATCTCTATTTTTATCTCTGTCTCTCAATTTGCTTTAACTACCTTCCAAACACTTTTATGAACTATTGTTTGAGGACCAGTGAGTACTTCCCTCGCGAGTGAGGAAGCATTTTGATAAATGATGATTGATGTAGGTTGTTGCCCATGTCACGAACTACCGCTGAGGATCATCTCTTGGTACCGTATCCCCGTATCACCAATTGAGCGGCCTGCCGGTTGATCACCTTGCTAGACTTCATAGAGTCGACCTCCATAGCATCGGCACTTGACCTCGATGCTCACGTGGCGACTGAGCTTTCCGGTATCATTTATGCCACCAGCTCAATCAGCCCAAAACCAGAAGAAGCTCTAGCATTCATCCTACTTTGGTTTTATCTTATAGACAAATAAACATAACTTTGTCTCTTAAGCCTCTACCGTTGCCGTCCATCGCTTCCATGTTCTACGCTGCCAATCCGATTATCTCCTCCACCTTCTCATCAGTCAGTTTGAAGACAAGATGGGTAGTTTACAGGTGATCGCTGGGCCTATTGCATTGTATTGGCTCGGCAATTACATGGTTGGGTAGTGCTTGAGCTAAAGTTGGACTGGCCGGGCTTTCTCAATTAGAACGTTGCCCAAGCTCATCCATTTGTCTTTCAAACCAAACTGAAATTTCACGTGTTTTTGATTCAGTTCGATTCAGTTTTTGGTTTGGATAATGGAAAAATATATGTTCTTTTTCTGGTTTGGATTATTTCGGTTTGGTTTAACCAAGCCAAACCGAAATTTTCAATAAAAACTGAATGTTCAACTTAAAATCTCTCTTCTTCCTCGCTCTATTATAGTGTCGAGCAAATTGCCAACCAACTGATCAACTCGACAAGTCTTCATTGCCTCGACGCTTTATCTTGATGCTTTGCGCCGACGGCTGAGTTTTCCGCTATCATTTGTAACCATCAAGTGGTACTCTAAGGACAAAGCAGCACCGGGATCAATCAGCCCAATACCGAAATCTGTAGGATTCATGCAACTTTTGTTTGGTCGATCATGTGATCTTTGATGGACTTGGACTTTTCAATACCACAGTGGTGTAAGCCTGTCATATGTTTGGGCCGCTGGTCCGCCATTTGCGTGTGACAAAATCTCGAGACATCCTATGTTATGGAATTAAAATGAGAACATTACTCTTGCAATTACACTTACAATAGCTGCCAATAAGAATAACTGCATTTTTCTTTCAAGTCTGGAGAAATCCACGCGTTGGCAAATTACAGTATGTAGACCGCCCACGTGCAATTCAATCAAGAACGAAAATGAGTAACATTAACCCACAAAAAATCAACATGCTATTTCAAAGAATAACGAGAAAGAAATACCAAGAGCGACTAAGTGGCACCCTCGATGGTACCTTATAAGCTCTACAACTGCTCGATCGGGGTGTTCTGATCTAGTCATAATCGCTGCTTATCTCAAGATCGAGGAGCGACCAAGGTCATTCAAGCTCGCAATCAAGGGCCTTTAAACTAAATAACAGTACTAAGCGTGGAAATTTAAATATTTTAACACTTCTCCTCGTGTTTAGTTCGGTCTTTTGCTTAGTACTAAGTGTAGAAATTTAATTAATGAAGCAAATAAGGGGTCTAGAAAATTCGAACTTAGGATCTCATAACTCTAATACCATGTGAGATTTTGTAAGATCACTGCTAATTATTTTAAAAGTTTAAATTGTTAAATCTCTACTCTTGTAATAAGTTGATATTCCAGATTTAGGCATGTCAGATCGGACTGACCTTTCTGTTTTCTTCTCATCTGTACCCGAATAAATTTTTGGTTCGGAAACATTCTTACTCCCTCTAGAGCCCTCCGAATGGCAGGCCACGCATCCTTTCCGTCCGGCTGCTTGCACCTTCTCAACGCTGCACGTAGCTTCTTCGCCGTCTTTTCAGCCAAACATGTCTCCCCCTATATAACCCAGATCGCCCTATTGTCATCGTCATCACCATCGCCAATTTCCAAATCGAATCTCCATCAAACACTCATCAGATTCAAGCGAAAGCATAAGGGTCATCGAAGGTTGACATCCGATGGCGAGCGACGAGTTCAGGCTGGTGTCTCCGCCGATCGACCGCCAGGGGAAGCTGCCGAGGAAGTACACCGACAACGGCCAGGGCGCTCTCAAGAGCGTGTCTCCGCCGCTCGAGTGGTAAAAACGTTACCCGGCAAGAGCCGGGAATTCAAGCAGATGCATTCATTCAGTCAAATCTGCAGATCATTCTTACGTTATTCGATCTTGAACGCGTTGGATTAGGTACAACGTGCCGGAGGGGACGCAGAGCCTCGCCCTCGTGGTGCAGGACATCGACGCGCCCGACCCTAGGAGCCCCATCGTGCCGTGGACGTGCTGGGTGGTGGCAAACATCCCGCCGCAGCTGAAGGGCCTCCCCGAGGGCTTCTCAGGCAAAGGGCACGAGCATGGCGGGGACTACGCCGAGATCCAAGAGGGGCACAACGACCACAAGGTGCCGGGCTGGCGCGGGCCGAAGCTCCCGTCCCACGGCCACCGCTTCGAGTTCAAGCTCTACGCCCTGGACGAGAAGCTGAACTTAGGCCACAAGGTGCGTATGGCACGATACGATACCTGTTCGAACGGAGCTCGGTATCTCGAAGCGATGGAATCGCGCGCGAATGCATGTTTATGTCCTGAGTTTTCCTTTTCAGGTGACCAAAGAGAAGCTGCTGGAGGCGATCGAAGGGCATGTTGTTGGAGAGGCCGAGCTGATCGCTACGTTCTGAGGTCGAATGTGGCGATAGATTCTTGTTATGTAAACTCGCAGCGAGATTTTGAATAATTTAAGCTGATCCGATGTCGAAAAAGCGATGTGAAGGTGTTTCCATAGTGTAATTTGTCACTGATCAGAGGTGATCGAGAGTACTTTGTATGCCGACGACCTGCTGGATCTTTTCTTAACTCATGGCTCCTTTTGGTTTCGGGCATTTCGACTCGAGAAGTCGCGGGGCTTGCCAGATGATACGAGCACGAAACTGGCCCATGGATAAAGCCCATGATAGATATAGGCAAAGTGAGAAGTCGCGGGGCTTGCCAGATGGTACGGAATTTAGGCTCCGAAAATGATTTGAAATAATTGGTTAACAATTATATCTAAATATTTTTGTGACCGGTGACTATACTTTTATTGTGAAATAAATGCAGTTTTGCCTGCTCACTAAAGTCTATAAATGAATATGGAGACGAAGAGAGAGAGAGAGAGAGAGAGAGAGACGAAAAGTGTGGAAGGCTTCGGGGGGGTTTGTCAAGCTTGCTTCCCAAGTAGGGCAAGTCTCCCTTTCGGGTCTGCTCTCCTTCGGACCTACATAATTTAATGCCCACAAAATAGAATATTCTGGGAACGGGCCCACTTTATATTAGGTTGGGGAAAGGGACGCTAACAAAGCTTAGAACTTTCAAAAAGGGCAACTATCCCAAAAAAAAATCTTTAATTTAATTTTAATTTTTTTTATCAATTTATTCTTAAATATGTCCTAAATCTTTTAATGTTTTGTCGATTATTGAATTAAATTATAAATTTTAGCTAAAAATCATTCACATGTTAGTTAATATTGACATAGATAATTTTTAATAATATTTTTATACTTTTTTCATTTTTTATTAATTTTTGTGATTTTATTTTTTGCTCTTATAACCCTAAGCTGGCGAGGTCACCAATTGACTCTCATCGGCCACAAGCTAGGGTCATTGGCCATGAGTAAGGGTCATAGCATCCTCACCGGTCACAAGTAAAGATATTGGCTTTTGCCTAGATCTAAATGAGGATCGCGACTCGCACCCTTTGGCTGGCGAGGGCATTGCAATTGCCCTTGCTAGCCACAAGCAAGTTAACTGAGCCCTCACTGGCTACAGGTGAGGCCGTCAAGGTGAGGCCGTCGGGCTCTTGCTTAGAACCTAGCAAGGATCACGATGAACGGCCCTTGTCTGTCGTAGATGACTTGGCCAGTTTAGAGTTAAAAAGAAATAGGTGACTTGGCCAGTTTAGAGTTAAAAAGAAATAAGTAAAGAGAAAATATATTTTTTAAAATATAATCAGTACTCGTCTTTCCATGTCTGGACGAGTCATCCCAAAGACTTGCCGGGATAGAATTTACGGAAATTGGGCGTTGATGAATCGAGGCACTGCTACGGGAAACTTCCCGGAAAAAAAAAAAAAAAAACACAAAAAAAAATTGAGAAATTCGCGTGCGAATGGACGACCGTTGATTTTCCTTTGCGAAATTCAGTGCGACAAGGCGAGATTCCTATATGGTTGTCCACTTGGTCAATTGAATTCGATGCTTTCGTTACCTCGAGAGCGGGATCTCAGTATTTTCGCCGATGCACGTTTTGCTTGGCGAATATGCAGATGGTATATAGATGATATCTTTCTGCTTATATTCCCCCGTCATATTTCGGAACGAAAACCATGCACCAATCTTGGCCAGGAAGGCATCGGGCAATTTTGTTAGGTATCCGAGATGATTTAGCGTTGTCAATAGAGAGATTATGGATGACTTGTTGGTATCAAATTTCATTTAGGCTACGTTTAGAGTCTTGGTAGGACAATAAAATATCTTATTCGGTATTTGGCAACGTCCTCGGGATTTCTATTATGTTGTCGGGTAGCAAGAAGCCCCAAATCCTCGATTTGGTCAGGAAAGACTGCACTGCTCTAGGCCCAGGAAGTGAAGGGGACGAGCTCGGCTGCTTCGCCTCCACAACCAAATAAACCCAGATATATCAAGAAAAAAAATGGTGGGCGAAAAATCCGGGTGGAATTCAAGTCGTTCCCTTCATCGACGACGCTGTTTTTCTGCAATTAGACGCTCCATACGACGGTCGTCTTTCTTCTTATCCTTCCTTGTGTTGTCTGTTGCGAGGTAATCATGGCCTAGCGTTTCCAAGAATTATAGGTCAATAAATGCGCCCGAGAGAGAGAGAGAAACTTCTTTGATGTTGCTTCGAGGGATCGCAAAGCGACGTCGCTTTCCCTCCTCGAGAATCACCCTGCTTCTTCTTCGTCCCATTCCGTATGAAAAGTCCCGAAGCATCTCCCCCACAAAAAGGGTCAGTGGGTCACGATCACACACGAATTCCCCAACTTAGAATTTGACCATGGGCATGTTCTTGATGGGTTCATTGTGCCACCTCTCTCCCTCCTTTTCTCCATAACTTCACGTTTTTCTCGTTCCGATTCCACTCAGGAATTGTGAATCGAATTGGTAAATTCGCATTTCTTAATCGCCGAAAGTTTTGGATTAATTGAATTGTCAATCCAGATTGCAATTCCATATTGGGATTTCGTCCAAATTTTGCGAAGACCGAGAGATGATGGGACCATGGTTGTAGGGACACACATGAAAAAATGAGGAGGAGTCAGTGGATTCCTTTTCCATAAACATAGGATTGATTGTAGGGACACACATAAAAAAAGGGGAGGAGTTGGCAGATTCCTTTTCCATAAACATCGGATTCAGGAATTTAAGGAATTTAAGGAAGGTGCGAATAAGCGAAAGAGGTTAAATTAGTTAGTCTTTACAGTAAAATAAAATAAATAAAGAAATAAGAGATAAAAGGAGCAAGTTGGATGAATCAAAACAGCAATACGAAATAATCAAAGATTTGCTTCGTCATGAAATAAACAAGACGTGAGAGGATATTAGGGTTTATGTTTACAATTTACTTATTTAAAAAATAAACAAAATAAAAAAAATTATTAATGGATCTCTTTACCCTAGAGCCGGTAATCGGATTGAAAATCACCGGTTCCAAATTGACGTCCCCTAGAATCGCCCAAAACTGGTCGGTTGGGTTGGATCCGATACTCGGTTGAGGCAGCTGTAAATCCTCGCCGACTCGGGTCTTCGTCGCCTCTAATAAAACTCGCCTTCGTTGACAAATCTGGCACCGTTTCACACTCCCCATCCGTCCTTCATTCGTACAGAGAACCTTCGATGCGCTTTGAAAAACCGAGCTTTGGACCAGCCTCGCGCGTCTTATTCTAATCCAAAATGCATTGATATTCACCACCTATAAAGCGGAATTAGAGCGCACCGGCTAGACCATTTTCTCTGAACATTCTCCCCTCTCCGATCCCTTCGTTTCCAATTTCCGGCGAGTCGAAGCTCGGCGCCGCCCAGCCATGGCCGTCCCGCAGGCCTACGTGTCCCACCTCCCGGGGGTGCCCGACTGGCTCAACAAGGGCGACAACGCGTGGCAGATGACGGCGTCGACCCTGGTCGGGATCCAGAGCATGCCGGGCCTCGTGATCCTCTACGCCAGCATCGTCAAGAAGAAGTGGGCCGTGAACTCGGCCTTCATGGCCCTCTACGCCTTCGCCGCCGTCCTCATCATCTGGGTCCTCGTCGGCTACCGCCTGGCCTTCGGGGACCGCCTCGTCCCCATGTGGGGCGAGGGCGCCCCCGCCCTCAGCCAGACGTACCTCATCGGCCGGGCCAAGTTGCCCGCCACCGCGCACAACGGGGACAACGGCTCGCCGGAGAGGGGCGCCGTCGAGCCGTTCTACCCCATGGCCACCCTCGTCTACTTCCACTTCCAGTTCGCGGCGATCACCATGATCTTGCTCGCCGGCTCGGTCCTCGGCCGGATGAACATCAAGGCGTGGATGGCCTTCGTCCCGCTCTGGCTGATCTGCTCCTACACCGTCGGCGCGTTCAGCCTGTGGGGCGGCGGTTTTCTCTACCAATGGGGCGCCATCGACTACTCCGGCGGCTACGTCATCCACCTCTCGTCCGGCATCTCCGGGTTCACCGCCGCTTACTGGGTAAGTACCGAATTGAAAAGGGCCAAGTAGATTTAGACGGGAGAAATTATCTATCGCTATGCATTTATCGTTTGACGAACCTTACTCTATTATCATGAAATTCATGAAAAGTTTAGTTTATGTTCAATTATATTCAAGAAATCGAGGCCTCGATCTGTCATGAAACCTCGTGTCTCTGGACATATGTCCATGCACGTCGTCGCGCCCGTCCAAGCTTTTCCATTCCGGGACCATCATGTGGAAAATCGATGGCACCTCGAGCTCAGAACAATATAAAAACCAAAGATAGATAAAGAAAATAAACGTCGCAAAATCTTGGGATTCGATTAGATGCTCTAATTCGATTTTTAATGATTTTGAACTGCCGGTGCCGGTGTTTCAGGTCGGGCCGAGGCTGAAGAGCGACCGGGAGCGGTTCTCGCCGAACAACGTCCTGCTCATGATGGCCGGGGCCGGCCTGCTGTGGATGGGCTGGTCCGGGTTCAACGGCGGGGCGCCGTACGCCGCGAACATCACCGCCCCCGTCGCCGTCCTCAACACCAACATATGCGCTGCCACGAGCCTCCTGATCTGGACGTCGCTCGACGTCGTGTTCTTCGGGAAGCCGTCGGTGATCGGGGCCGTCCAAGGGATGGTGACGGGCCTGGCTTGCATCACGCCTGGAGCAGGTAGCAAAGATATTTCGTTAATTTTATTTTCTCAAAATAATTTTTTTTTTGGATTGAATTATAAATTTTTTTGGGAAATTAATTAAATGGGAGGCACGATTATGATTTGGAAGTTGACTAAGAATGGCAATAATTTTCCAGGTGTTGTGCCCTCGTGGGCGGCTATAGTAATGGGGATACTTTCTGGCAGCATTCCATGGGTCTCCATGATGATTCTCCACAAGAAATCCAGTCTTTTTCAAAAGGTAAATATAAATAATTTTTATTCTTGCTTATTTACAAAAGCGATTTGTCACGGTCAAATGCATATCAAGCGTATATAATTGCGTAAGTCTATATAGTTTAATAATGAGAAAAATACCAAAAAGTTCAATTCACTTTTGACCTCGATAATTATTATTTTGCATCTTGTGCTTTTTATGTTGGATACCAAATTGCGTGCCCTCCCATGAGTTAGCAACTTAGATTTATTTGCATAATCGCCACTGCCCAAATTACCCCCGCTCTCCTTTCAAGTTCCCCAAACTTCCAATGCAAACCCTAAGTTCCCAGCCACGCCGACCGACTTCAGCCACTTCCATCCGCGGCCGTCGTTGCTGGCCCCTCGTCCTTAAGTCGAGGCCGCCGACCTCCTCTAGGCCATGGATGAAAGAGAGGGACGACACACTTAAAAGAGAAAGAGATGGGCGCCAGTGATGAGAGTAGGATGAGGTTGCCTATAACTGCGGCGGCGGCGGCGGCGATTTGATGACGGCCGGTCATGAGGCATGGGTGGGGCTGGATTGTTGGAAATGGAGGTTAGGATTTGTGTTGAGTTAGTCAAGTTGATGAGAAATGGCATTTTGGTCATTTCGCTCAGGAGAATTATCTCACATTGGAAAGTAAGGTTTTTATAAGGTAGAGGGTATAAAGTAGCATTGCGGTAACACGTGAAGAGGGGAATTTGATATTTTTCCCACTAGCACTTTCAATATTTGTGATTTTGGGTGGGGGAGAAGATGAAAGTGACGCTTGTTCAATTTTGTCAACTGTGCTTTTTCCCTCGTCCTGCTCAATTATTGATGGAGGCTTGGCAATGCCCAAGTTGCTGTATGCGTTCCCATTACATTCCTAATTTTTGAACGGTCCGCTCTTAATAATAGTAATCTCTTGAAAGTTGAAAAATTATCAAAAATGTTTTAAACGTTATCATATTTATATCAATTTAATCCTGATCTTTTTAGTTTGATTAATTTAAAAACAGTTGATGTGACAGTTTAATTAGCATCGATTGTCTTATGTGGTATAATCAATGCTAACTATGATGATTTTTGCATTTTTTTATCTTTAATTTTTCTGAATTTTTAATTTCTTTTTTTTTCTTTTCTTTTTTCTTCCAACCTTGGGATGATGAGATCGTTGGCCACGGGTTAGGGCCTCTATGCCCTCTTGGCCATTGACCTAGGCCCTCGCTTGGGGCCTATGAGGCCCACAATGCCCTCGCCCATACTAGGCAAGGGTTAGCTAGCCTAAGGTTGGAAAAGAAAAAAAAAAAAAAAAAATTAAAGAATTAAGAAAATTTTAAATTTTAAAAAATTACAAAAGTTATTTGCGCTAGTGTTGCACATGTTATATAGGACAATTAGCGCTAACTAGATCGCTATATTAACTATTTTTGTTCAATATTGGCTTGAATGACTAAATTGTCAAATTATTGAATAGTTTATAACTAAATTGACATAATTGAAAAGTTTAATGTGAAATTTGCAAATTGTCATAACATTTATTACTAAAAATAGACTAAATTTAAAAGGTTTAAGACATAATGAGTTCAAGTGCCATAAATTTATGACTTTTTTGTTGTTGTAATTTTTCCCTTGAAAGTTGGTTGAGGGATCAATATTTGAATCAAATACATTGAATATTAATTTATTTAAGGCATATGATTATTTGTCGGGAGTCAGATACAATAAGGTCTGATCATAGTTTACTTGTTAACAAACAAATAGCAATATAGGAAGATGTAAAAGTTATGAGAACTTGTTGAATCTAGCATAAACATGGTACAAATATAATTCACGAAATATGACTTTCACTATTACAATATTTTCTTACACCACATACAATACTTGGACAACTCTACACAATTCCTCTCACACTCATATGCATAGATAGCGCACTCTACGAAACAATCTCAAGACTAAGGGTGTCAATGGTTCGATTTGATTCGATTTTTTTTAAAAACTGAACTGAACTGTTAAGAAAAACTTCCGAACTGAATTGAATGAGACCCAAACTGAATACGAATCGAACCAAAATTTTGGGTTCGGTTCGGTTTTTCGATTTTTGGTTTTCAATTTTTTGCATTTGTTTTTTTTTTCTATTTATATATTTCTTATTTTCAAGAAAATAAGCTCTTATCAATTTGTTGGTT
The DNA here is from genome assembly GCA_017140615.1 of Eucalyptus cladocalyx. Lineage (NCBI taxonomy): Eukaryota > Viridiplantae > Streptophyta > Magnoliopsida > Myrtales > Myrtaceae > Eucalyptus > Eucalyptus cladocalyx. The sequence goes on along the minus strand of CM029516.1, from coordinate 11,759,549 downwards.
CGATTAAGTTCAGTTAATTAATAAAAATAACAAAAATTTCGATTTTTAATGAGAATCGAACTGAAAAAAACTGAATTTTTCGATTCAGTTTTCGGTTCGATTTAATTTTTGACATCCCTACTCAAGACCTTTACACACACCACTCACCTCTCTACACCTCACGCACGCACTCCACACCACTACACATTGCACACTTTATACAACTCTCTTTTCACGCCACACCCAACTCGCTCTGCACAAGACCCCCTACCATTCTACCCCTACACTCTACACAACACCCCTTACACGCACACAAGAGGCAAGGCCTCCCATTTATTGGGTGTAAAATCGGCACATCCACCGACTTCCCGCCCCAAATATCTCTTCTTCCTATTATTTTATTGCGACTTGTTGACCAATTTGTCAACAATTGCGGCTGAAGCTGAAGAATTATCTAGAGAGAAAAGTCTGGAGGATTAGAGAGAGAGAGAGAGAGGCGGTGCTTTTTCTCAACCCTTTTCTGGTCAAAATAAAGCTTCTTGATCCAAAACAAGCCATAGATGGTAGAACAAGAACCATAATCTGACTCATGTTTTGCGGTGACTCTGTGATCAGGTCGACGACACGCTAGGCGTGTTCCACACCCACGCCGTTGCCGGATTGCTGGGAGGGCTTCTCACTGGGCTTTTGGCCGAGCCGCATCTCTGCGATCTTGTATTGCCGATCCCGAACACGAGGGGCGCATTCTACGGCGGCTCGGGCAGGGTCCAGTTCTTGAAGCAGGTCGTCGCAGCCTTGTTCGTGATCGGGTGGAACATATTATCTACAACAGTCATTTGTCTCGGCATTAGGCTGGTCATGCCGTTGAGAATGCCCGACGAGATGCTCATCATAGGCGACGACGCCGTCCACGGGGAGGAGGCTTACGCGCTTTGGGGCGACGGAGAGAAGTACGACCCCACGAGACACGGCTGGAACAACCCAACGTCTCATGGAGAGGAGATGATGGCGCATTCGCCCTATATAAATGGCGCTAGAGGCGTAACCATTAATCTGTGAGCTGATCGCTTGTTCTCGCTTGATCATGCAATGTGCAGACGTGCTGTTCGAGGACAGATGGAGTGTATATAAACGTATTGGCAGTGCTAGAATTTCGGGCTTTTCAGGAAAGTTGCTGTAATCAAACCTTAAATGACACTCTTACTGTTATTGTACATCTATGTGTTTTGGTGAATAGAGAATCTGAAATTGATAAAATTTAAATGTGCGCGGAAGCAGGTTTTAATTATGGATGATAGTTTTTGGTTAGTAATGTGTGCAAGTGTATGTTATATTTTGTAGAGAATGGATAAGGGACAAGATATGATAATTGAAAGATAAATGATATGAGAAATGGAGGAAAATAGTTTTAGTAGTTGAACAAAATAGTTTGATGGAGATTGGTAGAGTCTAAGACCTCTCACGGTGGAGGGTTTTCCCAGATAGGTGGACCTCTCACCCCTTTACATTTGTTGTTCTACTATGCTTTCCCCTCTTTTCTATTTATAGGGTGCTCTATCAACATTCTAGATTTGTGTAGAATGTTGTCCACTTTGGCTTAATCTAAAGAGTTTTAGATTGTAGTTTATCCTCTCTTCTTCTAGAGAGATCTACACATGTGCTTCTACATTTTTCTCTTTCTTCCAAAAATTTCATCTAGGGAATTTTAGAAGTTTAGCAACTCTAGGAAATTCTAGAAAATGGATCACCATTTCCAATAGAAACAAACTAGTTATCCCCCTCAACCTCTCTCACTCAAGCATTAATCATACCTTAATACTACTCGATACGACACAGCGAGTTATGATAGAGAACATCAGATGATCCAAGAGAGTAAACGGATTACAATGATCATTTATGTTCGCTATGATAATCCTGCAAATTCGTTACTTGAATCTACAACCGAGAAAATGGCATTATGCCGTGCAAATAAGGGTACCATGATCTGCGCCTGGTCGTCGTTGTCTTTGGTGTTTACCTCAATAGATGTAAGGACCACGGCCCCAGTGCTTAGCTTGTCGTAGTGCCAAACTTCAAGTTTTCCGTCTGATATCTTCGAGTACTTGCTGCAATTGTTGGAAGTCAGGAGTGTGCAGGTCGAACGAAGGAGGCTGCTGGAAAACGATGGACGCCACCCGGATCAGAATTCTCGCTGTCAATCCGCATATGCGGAGAGTCTCTTGCTCCGGTTGAAAATCGAAAACATGAAGAATGTACTTCCATCCTAGCCATTCTCTCTCCTCACATCTGTGATTCTCCTCCTGTGTTACCCAAGACATAACGTGGAAATTATGTCATGGCCCTCTTGATGGTACAGACTGGTTACTGAATATTGATACGGTTCATATGTCGCGATTAGATAGTACATAAAGAGGGGAAGAATAATGCGTAGAGGAAGAAACCTTCAGAAACATTTCCAACGGGACATCGAAAACCAGATCCACTTCATCCGCATTCAGTGAGGGCGTGAAATATTCTTTCTTGGTGAGTAGGCTGATGATAGGAATGACCTTAAAGAGATGCTGTTTTGAGTGCAACGGTGAGGACACAAGTGAATAATTCAGCACAGATACTGCAGACAGCAAGGGAATAAATTATCATAGTACACCTGAGAAAAGAAGGGTTCCAAATTCGCAACGACTTGAACCATTTCCGGGTCCAAGCCGATCTCTTCTGTGGCTTCTCTTAATGCGGTTGCAGCATCGTCCTTATCATGTTCTTCCATCTTTCCACCCGGCAATGCAACATCTCCTGTTTCTCGTGACACAGAATCATTTATTGTCAGAACTGAACTCTAGAGGTACTGCTAATCAAGGCGATTAATCTTCTCGCAGACGTATTCTCAGAAATAAGCAAGTTGACGATGTTAATATCTGTTTTCACCTCACAAAGAATAGATTCATAATAACTTAATCAATTGATATGCTGCGGATTTTTTACTTAAGAAATGTAGAGATCATTGATTGGAACATGAAATTCTAGCATGGCCATATCATTGAGGGGTCAACTGATTACTTTGTCCATTCTCTATATTCATAATTCGAATCCGAAACAAAACTAGCAAATATCTTGGAAGGGTACGTGACATCGACACAAAGATATCTTCGTTTATATCAAATTTCAACAGATAACCTGTCGAATGACAGAATTGTATTAGCGCATAAGCAAATGATTATGAAACGATCTGTACGAGGCGCAGATTTCATTTATACCAGGATAAGAGGACAGTTTCATCGATCTTTTAGTAAGAATGACTCGAAGCTCTCCTCCGTGGCCTTCAAAGAGGCACACCAAGACGGCAGCTCGTCTCTTCCTCCTCGGCTCGATGGGACAGCAACAAGTGCCATCTCGAGCACATTGGGATTGATCATTTGCCCCATCTTTGGATTTTGTAAATAGATCGCCACTCTGCTCTTCGTTGTGGTCGATTTCTAGTCCTAGCGGCGGCTCGTACTGTCGGAGCCGGTTCGCGAGTTCTTGAAGCGTTTCGCTAGCCACTCCTGAAAGGTTCCCCATGCGTGAGTTCCGAGGTCATCTAGCATCCCGAATGGCTTCAATTATATTGCAGATATTCCACCTTTTACGTGCAACTTGTCTGGGAATATCTGTTATCTGTGGTAGCCATGGCTAGAATCTAAACGGTGAAATTCTCGTTGATTTTAAGAGTAGAATCTCACTTTGGTTTGTTACTTGGCATGAGTTCGAAAGTGTTCCGCTAAACATTACGGTGGATAGACTCAGCATGACTCATCATCTTGCAGCAGAAAAAAGAAAAATCTTCTGCCGATTAGCATCTGTAAATAGGCATCTCGCACATGCAGGTCGCAAGACAAGCATCACGACTGATCGTGTAACCACTCCTAATTTAGCCCATTGGAAGGGGGAATATCAATTTCGAGCACTGGACATTAATTCTAACCAAATAGGCATCACGACTCGTCCTTCCTTACTCGAACTCGAATGGAATGCAAGGCTCGGTTTTTGATCAATGGAAGGGCAAGTCGAGAAAGATCGTGGAGAAACCAACGACCGCAGGCCCACAAACAGAATCTCTCTGAGGAAAACTTAGGCCATGTTTGATAACCATCAAAACAATGCCAACTTCCGATTTTTTTTTTTTTTTAAAATCGCGTTTGATAAAAAATTTTATTAAAACAGATTTGGAGTAAAATCAATAATAAAAAAAAATGTGATTCTTGTTCCAGAATCAGAAAAAAGAATCAAAATCAACTATTTTCTTCTCTTTTCTTCTTCTTCAATAGTGCGCGGTTGCTATCCGCCACCATCTGCCACCGTCCGCCACCGTCGCCACCGGTCACCACCGTCCGTCACCACCAGTCGCTAGCAATCAGTCCGGCGAGCTCGCCGAAAGCAAGCCTAACCATCGGCGAGGCTCAGCCTCACCAGATCTAGTGAGGCCAATCCTCGCCGAGGCTAGGCAAGCCTCGTAATGCGCAGCCCCACCGGTGGCCAAGCGGGCCTCACCCGGCCCGGTGAGGCTCGCTAGCTCGCCCCGGCAAGGCGCCGGCTGCCACCGGTGAGGCTCGGTAGATGAGGGCCAAGATCGCGAGGGCCGCGATGCACGGAGGAGGTTGCCGGCCCCCACTGGCCGGTCGCCGGTCCGGTGACCGACCTGAAGAAGAAGAAGAAGAATTGGAGAAAAAAGAAAAAAAAAAGGAAAAAAAGAAAAGGAAAAAAGTATAAAAATTATTTCAAAATTAAAAGAAATTAATTTGGAATAAAATCAATTAACACATACCAAATGCAATTTTATTCCAGAATTAGACATTTTGACAATTACCAAACGACTTAAAATACTTAGAATATGTTCTCGGGAACATAATAAAAAAATCATTTTTGATCAGAATTTACTTCTGAAAACAAAATCGTTACCAAACGCGCCCTTATAGAATCGATCAAGTAATTGAGCACAATTCCTAGCTACTGTATTGGGAGATTGAACAGAATGTACATCAGAGATGGGCTAGGCTGTCATGTCGGATCCTGGTCCATGTTCAATTCTCACGATCTTGTACCTGAAGATATCATCCATTTTGGAGGTAACTATTCCTCTCTTTTTCGCCGAAACAAATCGCCGATATGGCGCCAAGTAGGCTCGGCGAAAATTCATTGGAGGATGGCCGAAGCACATCATTTGGAAATCTTGGAAATAGATATGTACTCCAATGAATTATTGGGTGACATAGGACAGGTTCAATCAAACGGACACCACGAAACTTTACCCAATTCTACGGTGATGCAATGCCCAACATTGGCCACATGGATGAAAGGCACTAGCATCTTGACTAACCGAAAGTTACAATTACTTTTTTGGATGAGAATTTGGAATACTTTTTCGCGAGTTGTCGCGAAGGAGAACGGTAGCGAATTCTCACCGGCAATCGATTGTGATGGAACCAAGGCATAAAGAGACCCCATCAAAGGTGAGAGGTGTAGTTGAGTTCTCTGAAAAGGTACTTTCGATCTCGGGTTTGGAATAGTATTCGATATCATATCTGAAATTCAAAGAATTTTCGCCCCTTAGAAGAATATCCTAAATGCCCAACTGGGCTTTCAGCATGCCGAAAATGCTGAGAGTGAGGGTTAAAAACTTTTTTTCTTCCTAAATTATCCTTGTCGATTCTTCATTTTTCCGGTTTTGCCCTCTCATTGTCTTCTTCTTATTGGGGCCAACAGCCCTCGACCGCGACAAAGACACTCCGCACGCACTCCGAGCGCCGACCAAGAGATCCACATCCGAACTCGCCAAAACTTTCAAAAACCGATCTTCGAAACGACACGACCTGGGCCGCTCGACTCCATCGCGCGGCCAATGCTTGTGCGTTTAAGTGCGTCGCGCCAAATTTGGAGAAGAAATGAACATTTAAGTGCTAATGGTAAAAAATTCCAATCAAATAGTTGACATGACTTTTTTCGACGAGAATTTTTAATGATGTGGCATTTCCTTTCAAAAAATATTATCCACATAAACGGGATGAACGACATCACACTGTCCATGTAGATTATGCGAGATGATGCTAGATGACGTCGTTTTAGCGAACCACGCCGTTTTGCGTCTTGACTTGATTGTGTGACACTAATGACGTCACACAATTAGGCAAGGTCCACAACTTGCGGTTCCTTCTCACGCTTGCCCTTCACAGTCAATCGCTATTCTAGCTAAGGCTTCGTCGCCACTTGTCGTTTACTCACAATCATTGTCGCTCACTCAATTGAGGCCATGATGTTTTTTTTGGACTCGATAATCCACAATAACATAAACGCGTGCCTTCTGCTTTGTTTCGTTGAGAGGAATTTGAGCCTTTGCTAAAGATCCTACTCTTCATTTCCAAGATTCAGCAGTGAAATTTGAGGGCAAATCGAAATTAGGGCTCAAGGGCCTTCAATTGGAGATTTTGGCCGATTTAGGATTTCTAATTCAGGGGAACATGGAGAACAATGTCATTTTAGATAAAGATTGCTAAATGGACCTTCTGGCGAGCCATGTGAACCAAATTTATTAATAAAATAACACTATGTCGGATTTCTAGCAAACCTCATTTTAGATAAAGATTGGAACCTAAGTGTCCATTTTTTTTTTTATAATTAAAGTGACAATTAAATGTACTTTTTGGAAGTTTTGGCACTTATGTGTTCTCATGTGCCAAGTTGCTGCACTTGGGATGTTATTTGCCTTTGGAAATTTAAGTTGGCATGAACATTTTGAGCTAGATTGTGAAAAGGTAATTAATCGTCGATCTTTCGTTCTTAATGTGCGGAATGCTATTTGTTGGGACCATAGCATAAGTCCGATATCTTCAGTTTGTGAGATAGTGTGAGGAAATTTAAATCCGAGCCAATCAACATATTCAGTTGGATCAACATATCTTCATTACTAAATCAACATATCCAAATGGACCGACATATCTTTGATATTAGGTATATTTGCTCTTAATTCATGTATAGGCACTTTCATCTCTAGTCTTTTTTTCCAGATTGAACCATTAAGGGCGCCGTCAGAGTGTGGTTGCTACACCACGACACTTGGGCTACTAAGAAACTGCGTTGATGAAATTCATTTTTTGAAATTTTTACTAAACATTGATATATATTCCACCAACTGATCATTGGCTCTTATATTATTTGTTGAGGACGCGACATAAACCAAATATCTTTATTTGAGGAGATTGTCAAAATGGAGTTTTAAGTTTGAGCCATCATTGGATCTATATTTATTAAAAAATATATACAGATGAATTGTAAACCAAGTAGGATAACTGCTCCGTACCATATCACATCAATTCATCATTATGAAACTTTTCAAATATGATCCACACGTATCTCAACACCATTTTTGACTCGATTTAATTACAAAAATCTGAATCGAGGGATGAGGCTACCCCATCTTGTGGTGCAAGGAGAGAGAGAGAGAGAAAGAGTGCTGAAATGACGGAGCATTTGCAGCGGATACATTTCACTGATCAAACCATACGAATTTCGCATAGAAACCACATGATTTAAGAGCTGACATGCACGACACGCACCTGTACACTTGTGCTTCAGCAGTCGTTGGATGCCGCGCTCGAGGGAACAACTTGGCCGTGACAGTACCGCTGCTCCTTTCCTCTCTTTATAGGGAGCCACGAACATGGTTTTTGGGGAACGTCTCTAGCATAGGACAAGGCACCCCTAGGGTTTAGGGGTAGGATGGACCGAAGCCTACTGAGGAATTTCCCTAGCATGATGTACCTACCATCTTTAATTACCCGGGCATCCTAGTGATTCTAAAAATAAATTTGAAGAAGAAATCGGAAGGTAAAATTTTCGGGGCGGTTTAGAAATAAAAATTAAATTAATTAATTTAAAAAATAAAAATCTCAGAATGGACAAATGATGAAGGATAGAATAGCTTTATTATTAGATCGACTCGTAACTATTGGGTATCGAGTGAAATGTGGTTTGACGAGGCGTGTTGAAGGAGCTTGCTTCCTTTCGAAATTCCCCTATAATAAGAAATCAGACTTCTAATATCTCAGTTTTTATATTGATATATTATCCCATATCTCTTTTTAACAAGCCTTATATGCTCTTTATATACAAATGATCTCATTCCATTTAACATTTTCAGATTTTGAATTGAAATTTTTAATATAATGTCGAAATCAGTGCTATTCCCATCAAATTTCATGTGTCACCCTCCTGTATTTGGCTTGTTCTAACTTTTCTAACTTTGTACTAGAGTGGCCAAGCCAACAACTGTTTTTATGTCCTTTTAAACTTGAATAAGTGATGATGTTTGAAATCTCCAGCCGGTCGACGACAGCCGGGTTTTAACCACGTAGGACCCTCCATTACCCTCGAGCTCCTTCCGATGAAAACTTGGAATGTCTCGTCTCTTTTCAACCATCACCATCGAACTCTAGTTGGATGCATGGAGGAGCGGTTCCTCAGGACGGCTCGACCCGTCCGAGCTCTCCCCAGACACCAAGCGACAAAAAAGAAAACCTAACTTTCCCTCCTCCGAGCACCCGAGCACGAGAGGGTGGATCACTGAATTACTTAAGGGACTTTGCTTGCCTCATTGTGTTCATTCGTCTTTTCCTATTTGCTGCCAGAAGCATTTGTACCTTGTACAATGCTCAAATATCTTCACGATCTCGAGCCCTAAAGAAAGTTCATCGTAGGGTAGATTCCAAGATCGTCTGTCGCTTCCTCTGGACCGGCCTTCGTTCCAATGCACAGAAATTCCAATCTTAGCAATCGATTATCTGGGTCCCATAATAGGATTCCATTATGCAGTGTATGATGTTACAACCTCGTGACTTGACTGATCATTGGGTCCACTCTTATTTTTTCCCCAGGATCATCAATGCTTACATTCTCATGTGTATAGTCACTGTGTCCAAAATCTGGGTGCAAACGTAAAGAATATAATGGCCTAGACCAGTTTATAACAAGTACACTTAACCATAAGGAACCATTTGATTAAATGGCTAATGAGTCCATCAATCATAAAGCTCATAGGAATACGATTGGCTCAGAAAAACTCATCGATGGAACTCTGACAAGTTCACCGATCACAAGTATCATCTAAGTGAAGTTCATAACATGTGACGATAATCGATTGGCTTGAAATGTGACGGGAAGTTGAAGACTAAGTCATGAAGGATCCATCAACCAAAGGATTGCTGTAGCTAAAGGATCGGGAGCAAGTACAAATCATCCCCAGGTAAGACGTAAGTCAAGAAGCACTTGGCTCAAAAAGATACGGTGGGAATAAAAGAGCATATATGTCGGCACACGTTAAATTTGGAGTGTACACTCACAAAGCATCAATAAAGTCATCAGAATTCGCAAGGGCCACCAAATTTTGAAGAAGATCACTCAAATAAATTTTTCTTTAGTTTGAATTTCAATTTCACATTAGATTGGGCTTCCTAATTCCAGTACTTCAATTATAAACAATTTCCAACCGTGTCTTGCAAGCCTTTTTCATATAAACAATTTCCAACCGTCATCATGCAAATATCTGGCAAGCGTCTATTTTTCTTTCCCTAGCACTTCATTAATTTCCTTTAAGATTTAAATGGGCTCTTAACATCAAAATCATTGAATTTCCCATATACACAACTTCACAAAAATAAACATAACACATTTAACGACCACAATGGGATAAAACTGTGTCTCACTGAATTAGTAGGGGGATTTCTAGGCTTCAAGATTGTGAAGCTAATGACTTCAATAATCAAGAGTCATCAAGAGCCTCTGAGGCTCAAGATGGTCCCGAGGATGGAAGACCAACATCTCAGTTTTTTGCTGAGAATGTCCAAAAAGATCCATTTGATCAATTCGCTCGGATCATCTTAGAAATTTAGGAAAATGCCTTAGAAGAATTAAATGAACAAGTCGAGGCCTTCGCTCTATCGAATACAATAGGTGGCATTTAGAACTGATATTGGAAGACTCATCAATGCCTTCGAAAGCAGGACTTATGTAAAGAACTTCGTCGATTGGGCTGTTGGAGGCAAATACGAATACTACACACGTGGGAATAATGGCCATGTCAATGGACAAGATCCCATCAGGACGGACCCCACTCCTAAGGGAATAATCTACTTTTAAGAAATAACACTCGATTGCATTGGGACAAAGCTCTGGTGCCAGAACAGGTGTCATCCTAGAGTGGAACGACTATGATTGAACTAGGTAACACTCTTATTTTTGAGGAAGACAACGACGAATACCCTTGATCTGGATTCAGCCTAGAAAAACCTAGGCACTTTGAGCCTTTCTTTAGGAGAAGGGGAACATGGCTAATGGCTTCTATAAGCGTGTATGATAAAATTTTTACTTCTCTATTTTTACGTTTTCCGTTTTAAACAAATTTGGAATGAAAATCCGTTTAGTAACGCGATTTGATTTTTTATTTCAAACATATTTTATTTAAAAATAGATTTGAAGAAAAAATAAGAAGTTAAAATTTTTAACTTCTCAATTTTTGAAATAGAAATCGAGAAATTAATTTTTGTTCCAGAAATTTTGTCATATATACCCTATATGGACCAATGTACAATGATGGTAGGAGATCTAGAGAACTACGCCTGCCCCAAGGAGGTTAGGAATAGACCATATGAGGAAGGACAAAGTGAAAATGAACCAATAATAGCTAATCCTCTCGGTTAAGAATATTTGGCCTAGATTATAGAGCATCCGCATGGACCTTGAGTTCGCAGGAATATATGCCTGTGTATAGGAAGCCGCACTTAGATTACATCGACAAAAGTCATTGAAATAATGATATTATAAGTGTCATAATTTTCATATGACAGTAACTTAAGTGCCATAATTTTCATATGGCAGTAACTTAAGTGCCATAATTTATTTTTCGATCACCTGAGTATTATGTTGGTAAAAAATAATTCTATTTAGTATCATTGCTAATTTGTATGTTTAGGTAATCTAACATAAAATTAAATTATTATAAATCGGCCGATGTGGGTCATTATGTTTCACATCTATTTGCCCCCAATTTATTAACTGGAGCAAAATTAAAGCATACAAAACCTAACCCTAGTTTGAGAAGGCATGGACAACTTCTTGCCCTACCTTATGCTTTTCAATTGGATGAGCCCTCTCTCTCGTACATCAGCTTGAATTGCCGTCTTCTACGGCTACAGAGCGGAGTATGACGGCGATCTATGCATACCTATACATTCTCTAGAGAGTCGATGTCGCATCCTCAAGGGATTCTTTGTATCTTCGATGTTTCAGTGGTGATGATGGCTAAGTTAGATGCAGACACCAAGCAAATTTCTTACAAATGAATTTGGGGGAACTAAAGAACCAAAACGATGTCGTTTTGGCCTTTTTTTTACCACATCAAACGAATATTATCCACATTAGACTTTCATTTATTTAAAAAGTCATGTTGGAGTCATAATTTAATATTAAAGCCGCATAGGATGAGTTGTCAAGACAGACATTCAAGTGAACAATCCTTCATTGATGTGATATTCAAGTGATTAAAATAAAATAATTATGGCACTCGAATAATTACAAATTTATAATTTTTATGGTGTTCTTATTCATTATTTATCCCTTTTCTAGGAGACATAGAGCGCTTGAAATCACTCCATTTATCGATGAGGGTGAAATCACAGCCAATCGAGCATTCACTTTTCAGCACGGGAGCAATCTCGAATGATGACTTTCTCAAGTTAATGCTCTTTTCTAGTTCATTTTCCAGACCAGATTTCGATTGGTACATTAATTTGTTTGCCTATTCTGTTGGGGATTGATGGGCCATGCAAGTTCATTCTAGACATATTTTCTCTCGAAGTGATCCTAGAGTGTCGGTCGCTGATATACCAAGACACGTCAACAATTTAGGAAATTTATCAAATAATACTTAGGATGCATTTGTTTTACTAAAAACTTTATGTTAAAGAAAAATGCTTTTCATGGAACTTATTTTCAAGAAAAGTAGTTAGTTCTCATTTGTTTTGTAGTTTAAGAAAAGTGAGTTCCTTCTTGTCATAAAAGAAGTCATTTTTCTCCAATCTAAATTTATATTTTTTTGTAGATTGATTAATTTTTTACGTTTTCAAAACATCGATAAGTTAAAAATAATTTTTAAAAATAATTTTTCTTCAAATAAACGGACCTTAATAATGTTTAAAAAGCCCAAAATTAGGAATAATACTAATCTTCCCAAGGAAAAGTTCCTCTATTTAGCCTAAGAAAGGCTTTACATCTTGCTTGGGAATATGTTCGAGGGTATTTAACCCAATCTCACTCACTTTAGGTGGAAATTTATTATGCCTGCTTATCCGGTAGTAGCCAGAACCGTTATCCTGATGTGGTGTCTACCTTCACTATCGCGAGGCTCCCTAATTTCCCGTCGATCTTTGTCTTCTTGACAGAAAGAGAATAGAAAGACAGCGCGGGATCTTTCACCTCAGGGCGATTCTCCCGCCTGTTTCCTCGAGAGGGAGTGATCTTTAGAGATCTCTTTGAATGGTCCCGAAAGGCCACCAAATACAAGGAGCATCATTGAAGAAGTTGCTGCCAAAAGAGCACACTTCCCTAGGCGCTTTATCGTGTGGAATCTTGCCCGGATAAGGTCGATCCACCTGAATTTGTGAAAGAAATCCCTGGAATATCTGATGCATTGAGTATAAAAGAAGCAAGCGGTGAATTTGTCTTTACTTAGAGCAGCATAGAGTAAAATAAAAAGAAAATTCTCTTTTCAAGTTAAGAGAAAATGGAAGATAAGAAAGAGGATGACAAATAAAACAGAAGAACAAAACACTGCCAGCGCCATCACAGTTTGATGTTTGATCCATGAAATGAGAATCTAAGACCGCTCAAATCTCACGCCACTCCTTCTCACACGCAACTCTTCATACATACATATATATATATATATATACATATATATATGTATATACGAAAGTGCGTGTTAATGAGCTGAAACACTAATCATCGTCTAACACATTGGCAAGATGCGGTCATTGCCGGGTCTCTCTCGACACGCCTTTTTAGTGTTTTTAAAGATGGCATGAATTGATCTTCATGTAAAATTACACTGCATATTGTAAACTTTATGTACAAAATGCAATTGATCCCTAAACCTTTAAGTTAATTTGATCGAGTGTCAAATCTATACCAGAAAGTGTAATTGAATTTTAAATCTTTTAATTGGTTCAATTTAGTCTAGAACTTATATAGTACAATGCAATTAGTTCTCAAAAAAATGTTATAAAGTACAATTTAAGGATCCCTTGTAAGCACTTTCTCGAGTGACATGTTGTTCATTGATTGGACTTGATTGCATTTTTTTGACAAAAGTGTTTAGGACATAATTGAAATAATTGAAATGCTTAGAGGACTTGACAACATTTTGTACATATGGTTTGGAAATTTCTTTGCACTTTTCTCAGATTTCTACTATGCTCAACGCCACATCATCGTACTTAATTTCTTTAGAATTCCTTTTCTTTGGTAATTAAGCTTATAGGGGTTGAGAACCAACTATCTAAACGCCCGTGAAACATCTTGTAAGCTCTATTAACTGGTTAAGTTACAACCTTTTGGCATATGGAGTTGACTTTGACTTGAGTTAATTTGGATGCAGTAGGTGGAACATTTGAACGTTTGACCTTCAAAGCCTAAGCTGGAAATCCACTGACAACCCTCTAATGCTTTACGGGTATAGCCCACCTTTCACTGCGCGGAACACGTGAAATTATCTGGAATACAAAAGTCGACTTAAAATGCCCCAATCACAACATAAAAGGGACTATATATAACACGCTCATAAAATAATTTGTTGTTTGTTATGTAAACTGTGAAATTAGCTATTGAAATGTTTGGGACATTAGTGGATTTGACAAGGTATTTCTTGTTGAATTCCATAAACTGCACAGCTAAATTTGCCATGCTACGAATTGTAAGAAAAGGAAATATTCGTTCCACATAGGTCCAAACATGAAGCTAAACGAAGTCTGTGGCTTGAAAATGATAAGGCTTCCAAGATATTCATCTTGGGTAAGACGATCTGAGGAAGGCTTTTTCTCCCTGCTGATGGAAACAGAATAAGACATCTCTATCTCCTTGGACGTACTATACATGATGTGATGCACGTAATAGAACGTATATTTTATTTTGAAATCCAATGTATCTCACCGTTTCTTAACATATGAATGATTTAATTTAGTAGAATGAGACCCCTAACTTGGCCAAATTACTGTATGGAGACTCAACCCATGGTGAATTGGGTGAACCTCTAAAGGTTAATCGTGTTGAATTTGCACCTCAAGTTCTTGATGAACCCGGAGTTTACATCGGACCCTAGAGAATTGGAATAGGTACGAGACAAGTTTGGAGATGCTCGAGGTGCGAGAAAAGAGGGGACCGGGTGCCCAAGCCAAATGCCCAGAGGCTGGCAGTCCGACGAAGCTGGGGACTAGAGCTACTCGTCCCTACGCTCGAACGCCCATGCCAAATTTGTCTGCGTGTTAGGCCTCTTGCCTTGATGATCAGTTTCGTTACTAGGTATCTGGTGGGTGCCCGGTATTAATGTGGACCTTGCGAGCTCGTATATTCTCTAGCGAATCTCAGTGAGAGAAACACGAGAGCTGGTGTGAATTTGTGTATTGGAGCTTTGGGAAATACATGAGATATTGGACGATTGATTGTAACTCTGAAAAATTATCTTATTATAGTGCATTCTTTGTAGTTGACTTTCCTCGTAAAGTAGGTAATGATACTCATTCGGAATCATGTAACTCTCTAATGTTCTTTATCATGTCTCATTAATTTCTCCTATAAATTCTTTGTCCTCTGTTAGATTTCAATTGCAAGATCCACTTTATGTTTACAATAATTGTCGCATTTGGCTTGGATTTTCTCGAGAAGAATTAAGACCTTTGCTTGGGTGATCATCGTCCGGATTTTCTTTTTTTGCTTCCTTGTAATTGTTTGTAGCGGAAGATGTTTAAAGGGAAGAACAATTTTGGGCTGTAAAGCTTTCAAAATGCGTGCTCTATTCACAACCCAAGGTTTGGCTAAGGCATCGTATCGAGAGCTTAAGTTTTCAGAAACAATTAGAGAACATGGTACCTCAGCCGAATTACTGGAAACGTGCCTGGGCTTAAGGATCCTGAAACTAATGACTTCTGGGGCTTAGAGATGGATCTGATGATGGGAGACGCCATCTCAGTTTGTTGCTGGAGAATGCGCAAAAACGATCCCTTCGATCGATCGATTCGATCGGATCATATCTTTCGACCCTCTCTCCTTTCTCTCGCATCCCGAGCTAGATTTCTGCGTCCATCATCGCCGATTGCATCCCTATATGACATGCCGATGATAAGCAAATCCCTTCGCTGAGCAGATGGTTTTAGTTGTGCTTGTTACCTTCAGTAATTCTGCAATTTGGAAGCTTTATGAAGAGAGATATCGGACACAGGAAGGCCCACGCTCACGACACACGTCCTGTTTGTCTTCTTCCTCATTACTTCGCATCCTCTCTCTAGTCCATCGCCTACAAAGACCTCACATCGACCCACCGCCCGAACGTGAACGCACAATTTCCGCCCCTCGCCCACCAACGTTGTCAGCTTGCTACCTCCCTCCACAGCCCGCGACCAAAAACACCTCCCCTGTATGCGGCTTCCGTAGCCCGCCCAAGAGCCTCCCCCCCGCGACGCGCTTGAAGTGCCGACACCTCCACCAGCCAGCATGACCGGGAGCAGCTCCTTCGCGGTGAACTTCACGGCCCCCGACCGCAGTCCCCGGAAGGAAGAGCTCCCGCTGTCGGAGGACCGGGACTTCGCCGCCAAGGGGAAGGCGATGATGCTGGTCGTGGTGCTGCTGTTCGCATCTCTCTTCATTTTCCTCCTGGTCTTGACGTGTATGAAGCACCGCCACATCCGCGGCAACGCCCACGGCGACGACAAGCCCGCCGGATATCCGGAGCTTCAACCCCCGCTTCAGTTTCCGAAGGCGAACCAGCTCAAGGGTTATTCTGCCAGGTCTGGGGAGAATCTGCACAATATGAACGCCCATCAAACAGTTTAATCAATTAGTATAGAAAGATTTCATATTCAGTTGACAGTGATCTGATTTTATGGCGTTACATATGATTTGGGTATGTGTGATTTAGTGTTGGATTTTGGTTTTATTTGTTAGATATAATCTTGGACTATGGAAAACTTTAGTAGGTGCAGTTCTTTTGCCTCTTTTCTTTTGTGGTACTTCTTATGTTCTGGATTTTTAAGAAAGATTGTTGATCACTAAACTATTTGAACCCTATTTGATTGTACGTTCAGCTTCAGGAGTTCCAAGTTCCCTTTTTCTGTTTCTGATGCTCACTCGGTTGCACATCATACGGTCGAGATTTAGGCTGGATTTGCTTAACTAAATCGTACTTTTTGTTCCCTAAAGCTTTATAAACAAAGAGTTGGGGAGTTTGGTTTTGATGAATTTTGCCATTATGATTCCATATTTGCTGATGAATCTTACGAATCAATCTTCTTCCTCCTGACAAGAGACACGAAACAGGAATAGTTTAGTGATTCAATGGCAGTTGTTTTGGGCAAAATCTCATGCGAGTGCCGACTTTACATAAACTTAATTAATCATAACTATTGATCGCCATAATCTAAGAGTTTCATCGCACTTTGCGTCCATGGAGGCAGGGGTTTCTCCTCTTGTCCAAAGCGTCAGTGGCGAATCTCATCTGTGGTCCTCTACTTTGGATGCATAATTTGCCGGAGCCTTTTTCTTTTATTCAAAATTTGGAGGAGTTGATTGTAGGAGTTCAACTTCGGTACGATCGGCTCACCACATTTTCTTGTCCTTCTCCTTAAGGGCAGGAGGACAACAGAGGAGTGCTTTGCTATGGCGGTCTCGTATAAGGGGGCACGAGGGGATTGAGTCTGGAACAAAGGTTAATTTGATCACGATCCATGCGTTATTGTGATTTTTACTGTAATTTCTGCCCTATATATAAGGTCGCTACTTGCTAGGAGCCAATCGTTACCACTTAGGTATACATTGGTAATTTGACATCATAGTTGAGTCCCCATTTGAAAGGTTAAAAAAAATGTACATAAATGAGATGCACGAAGGACTGCAAAAGATTTTTCCAGTTGTAGTAGAGAGTCGATTGAGACCATGTGCGCTTAGCTCAAATAGAGGGTCATCGGCCTTCTACTGTGTCGAGAGCTCCCCAACTCTCTTTGCGGAGGACTAGGTTGGGACTCGTTTGCATCGAGAGCCTTGCCACACCTCGCCGTGGCAAGACCCATCCACCGGCAGATTATTTTGGAGTGGTTATTTTAAAGAGGTCAAGATTTGTTTGATCCCAAGCTGATTGAATCTTTCTCGCTTGTGCTTTTCTGAACAAAAGGATCTTCCGTCAATGAAGGTTAGTTTGGGCGACGCACCATGAAAATAAATGATCAAAACTTGGTAAAATTTCGCAATTCCTTTGAGTAAGTAGATCTGCAATATCAAGCAATGACGAGTCTATTTCATAGTTGAATTATCTTTGTTGCCCCACCAAAAAAATAGAGGGGCTAAGCCCAGTACAACCGTCTCGTTTGGGATATACAATGACCCATAACCTAATGTAGCCTGTTCCGCCTATGCGTAAAAGAACAAGCATCAACAGGGACAAGTTTGGCTTGTGCATAAGTGACGGTGGTCAGGCCACGACATAGGATAAGTTCGGCTCTACTCCCACTAGTGTCATGGCGGGGTGACGGTAATAAGTTGGCTCGCTCAAAGTGAGAAGTAGTTATAATTCAAATCAAACATTTCATTGCGGATATGAAACTCCTACAATGACGACTATAAAATCACCGACACAAGCCGACACAAGTAGCTCTTTTCGCTAATTAAAAAAAAGGAGTGAAATAAACTCCATCCTTGTCTTGTGGCCGTCAACCTTGGTGAAGCTAAACAAATGAGGGAAAAAAGATGGATAGACTGAGAGAACAAGAAGTACTATGATAGAATATAAATTATTATTTCATCAACTAATCCGAACAGGAAAAGAATTTTATTACTTGCATGTCTTAATATTGCAAGCTCCTCTTTTTAACTCCAATATAATTCTAATTATATCTTGATTATACTCGTAAAGTGAAATTTCCGATTATTAACTCCACCATGTAGCAACAAAATGGCTTATAGCTTGGCCAACAAGAACTCAAAATCTTCATTATTCAAGCTACTCGAATAAGGATCTAGGTAAAAAAAAAAAAGTACCTGGCCGGTCAAGTCAAACTGGATCGGACCGCATATAATTTATGACAAACATAAAAATGAGTATTGGAGAGAGAGAGAGAGAGAGAGAGAGAGAGAGTCTTAATAGGTTTATCTACTTACACTATTTTATTAAGCTATAATTTATTTTAGAAAAGACAACTATTTAATCCATAGACAAAATAGGCAAAGTGAGCGACCGTTGAAACAGCCCCCTTGTTCTCAAATTTTGGTTGGCTTACAACGTAAGACACTCGCCACATTCTTCTCTCAAACCTCATTCCAGCTCCTCCAATTTCCTCTTCCTCTTTATTTATTTATTTATTTAAATTATTTTAGCTGTCTAATTAATCTTGAGAAGGGTAAGAAAATCAAAAAAGAAAAGAAAAGAAAACACACCAATTTAGAATCGTTTAGCCTGCATCACCATCATCTCGTAACTTCCTAATCTCTTTCCTTTCCTCCCACTTTCACGTTAATCTCCATCTGTTGAATAGGTGGTGCTTGCAGGCCATGGAGGGTAATTGCATTCATCTCTCCGATTTCCGAATTCTCTTTTCCTCGTGATTCTTTCGACGAATTGGTTCTAAACCGACACCGAAATCTCGTGATTTAGGTTCAATTTGATTTCGTTATCCGGCATGCCAAGATGCAGAATAACATAATCACCACAATGCGCAGCTTGAAAGCCATAGACGGATGCAAAAGCGCCCAAGTGTGCGCGGTCAATCCGTCCGGTCCGGCCTCGGACATGGGCGGCGGCGGCAGAGGCAGTGGTTACGGAGAGAAACTTTTCCAACATCTCCATGATCATATCCGGATGAACTCGATCCGGGCGAGATCGAGTCGCAACTACCAAGCCCCGAACGAGACTCCGGGCGTATTGATCGAGACTTTGCTCCCTTATGGCCTGCCTATGACCGATCTTCTCGAGCCCCAGATCGAACGGTGCCTCAAATCTGTCGACTTCGTCGAGGCCCTGGCTCGTATGTACCGGAAGATCGAAAACTCGCAGCAGTTTGAAAAATCCGATGCCTATATAGAACAAGGTTTGATCTTTCGGGGATTGTCGGATCCGAAGCTAGTCCGGCGAAGCCTTCAATCCGCCAGGCAACACGCTGTCGATGTTCATACCAAAGTCGTTCTCGGTGCGTGGTTGAGATTCGAGAGGAGGGAAGACGAACTCATCGGTACGTCCTCCATGGATTGTTGTGGGAGAAACATCGAGTGCCCCAAGGCCAATTTGGTACCGGGCTATGATCCGGAATCAGTTTATGACCATTGCATCTGTCCTCGGGGTCCTAGAGAGGACGACGACGACGACGATCTATCCATGAAAGACGAGGAATGTTCAACTTCGGAGGAAGACGGTGATTTGTCATTTTTTGTCGGGGACGATGAGGTGAGGTGTTTTCGGTCTAAGATAGCATCCCTTTCCGATACCATTGAGGACGATGTTATACGGCGATTTCAGGGAGTCGCATCGAGAGAAGATAAACTTCACCCAAAACGGATTCTCGCTGAAAGGAATTAGAGCCGCTGAGATATTTAGCAGGACCAAAAGATTGAATTCTTTCGACCCGCACATCGTTCTGGAGCTCCTCTCTTTTGCGAACAGGTTCTGTTGTGAGGAAATGAAGGCTTCCTGCGACGCTCATTTAGCTTCGCTGGTGCACAGCGTTGAAGATGCCATGCTATTCATCGATTACGGATTGGACGAGACGGCTTATTTCTTAGTCGCGGCGTGCTTGCAGGTGTTCTTGAGAGACCTACCGAGCTCGATGCACAATCCGAACGTCATGAGATTGTTCTGTAGCTCGGAGGCAAGGGAAAAGATGGCTACTGCCGGGCACGCGTCGTTTACATTATACTACTTCCTAAGCCAAATTGCAATGGAGGCAGACATGAAATCGAATACAACGGTAATGCTTCTGGAAAGATTGGTAGAGTGTTGCACCGATTCCTGGCAGAAGCAGGTCGCGCTACACCAGCTCGGAGTCGTGATGTTAGAAAGGAAAGAATACAAAGACGCGCAGCATTGGTTCGAGGCCGCCGTAGAGGCGGGGAACCTCTACTCATTAGTCGGCGTGGCGAGGGCCAAGTACAAACGGGGACACATGTACTCGGCGTACAAATTGATGAGCTCGCTCATTTCTGAGCATGGACCGACGGGGTGGATGTACCAAGAGAGATCCTTGTATTGCGCCGGGAATGAGAAGATGATGGACTTGAATGCCGCAACCGAGCTAGACCCGACCCTCGTGTTTCCGTACAAGTACCGAGCTGTCATGCTGTTGGAGGAGGACAAAATCGGGGCAGCGATCTCGGAGATCAACAAGATAATGGGCTTCATGATCTCGCCCGACTGCCTAGAGCTGAGGGCTTGGTTCTTGCTCGCCCTAGAGGACTACGATTCCGCGCTGCGGGACGTGCGGGCGCTCCTGACGCTGAATCCGGACTACATGGTGTTCAATGGGAAAATGCACGGGAACCAGCTGGTGGAGATACTTAAACCTCACGTCCAGAAGTGGAGCCAAGCTGATTGTTGGATGCAATTGTACGACCGGTGGTCGTCAGTCGATGACATCGGCTCCTTGGCCGTCGTACATCACATGCTAGAGAACGACCCCGGCAAGAGCCTTTTACGATTTCGCCAATCTCTCCTCCTCCTACGGTGAGTGTGTATCGATTCGATAAAATTCCGAGCTTCTTTGATCTGAAGCTGCCAATACATGTAGAAGTTGCAGAACGAAATTTCGCGTATTAATTTATCACAAGTGAAGCTCATTTGATGCCCTTTGCTCTTCTATCTTCTCGAAACTCATCAATCGATGCTCGGAAAATTTGCAGATTAAACTGTCAGAAGGCGGCGATGCAAAGCCTGCGACTGGCTCGGAACTACTCCAACTTCGACCACGAGAGGCTTGTCTACGAAGGCTGGATACTGTACGACACCGGCCACCGCGAAGAGGCCCTCGCCAAGGCTGAGGAATCCATTTCGATCCAGAGATCGTTCGAAGCGTTCTTCCTCAAGGCGTACATCTTAGCCGATTCGAGCCTGGATTCCGAGTCCTCAACTTACGTCATTCAACTCCTTGAGGATGCTTTGAAATGCCCTTCAGATGGTCTCCGAAAAGGGCAGGTAAGTTTCAAGAAAATTATCGAAACGACCGTATTCAAACTTTCGACTCGACTGTACTTCGAAAACCCTAACGAATCCGACACTCAACTTTCCTTCATCACTTTGCAGGCGCTAAATAATCTCGGAAGTATTTATGTCGACTGCGACAAGTTGGATCTCGCGGCTAACTGTTACATGAATGCTCTCAACATCAAGCACACGCGAGCTCACCAGGGCCTCGCACGGGTGTACCACCTCAAGAATCAGCGCAAATCCGCGTACGATGAGATGACGAGGCTGATAGAGAAGGCCAAGAACAACGCATCGGCCTTTGAGAAGCGCTCTGAGTACTGCGACCGCGACATGGCAAGGAGCGATCTCGCCATGGCGACGCAGCTGGACCCAGTCCGGACGTATCCATACAGATACAGAGCAGCAAGTAAGTCACATTATCAAACATTCTTACAGTAATTATCTCTCTACAAACTACGATTGCAGCCGTCGATCGAGTTTTTCTTGACTTGGAAATTGTGCTGAAATTGATGCAGTTTTGATGGATGACCATAAAGAAGGCGAAGCGGTACGAGAGCTCACGAAGGCAATTAACTTCATACCCGATCTGCAGCTACTCCATCTCCGAGCAGCATTCCACGACTCCATGGGCAACGCCAGCGCCGCCTTAAGGGATTGCGAGGCGGCCCTGTGTCTCGACCCCGACCATGTTGAGACGTTCGAGCTATACACCAAGGCATGGGAGCGAGCTAAGGAGCAGCAAAAATGAAGGCACGATCGCGTGTTCTCGTGTCCGCATCACCTCGATTTGATCTGATAAGCTTGTCATGCCTTACGAGGTGTTAACAATGTAAGAAAGGCGGTCGTGACGTAGTCGCACAGGGGGTTACTCTTGGTTCTTGTCATATACGCCCGAGTCACATCTATCATTGATTTTTGGTAGAAAATTTGAGAGATGATAGCATGTATATATACCGTCTTTTGAACTGCAATAGCCACGGAGGGTTTGGATTTTTCGCTAATGTCGATTGTGCAGTTCAAGATCGAATTCAACTTATGGTGAACGTCATACAAAAAGCAACCCTAGCATGTAAGGCTCATTATTCGATTTGTGGAGTCATCTATCTTACAATCAGTTGAGTCCATGTAATTTATCGCATATGTTTGTTGAAGTCAATTTATGAGCAAGCCTTACTAACATCTAAAGTTGACAAAATGGGTTATAGACCCACTTCACACACACACACACACACACACACACACACGCACGCACACACACACTCAAGCCAGTAAGGCCCAATTGAATATGCATCTTGATGGGTTTAGGCTCTACCTAGACTCAAGCCACTTGCAAGTCACACGGCCAGGCCTTATCATGTCCCTGAACCTGTCCCGGAACGTCCCGGGGAAGTCTGCGACTTTTATGCTCTCTTTCTCCTCCTCACTCGATCTTATCTCACACTCCACTCTCTAACGCCTCACCCTTCTCGTCACTCTCTCAACTCGGGCATTCTCCGCATCCCACTCTCCCACTACCACCTCTTTCATTGCATTAAGGAGCTCTTCCCTTCACTTTGCCACCGCTAATAGTGCTGGAGTTGATGTAACTCTGCTGAACCTTAGAGGGAGAGAATAGCTGCAACTGCAGCACTTCTGCTTCCCTTCCCTCTCTCCGCCACAGTTGCACCATCTCTCTTGCCAAAGGTCCTCATATGCAAATAGGTGGGTTGGGTTGTTCATTTTGCGGGTTAGAGAAGGCACTAAACCATGATGTTGGCCTCATTTGTTTCAACATTTGGAAGGATTTTGGGGCTCTAAAATCCCTTAGCCAAATGTAAATGGCATTTTGCTACTTTTTTTGACTCACTCTGGGGAGTTACAACTGTATCTCTAAGACTCTCCAAAGGACTTTAGCAAAATGCAAAGTTGGAGGTGCCTTGAAAAGTTGCATTTTCGGAACACTAAGCCTTGGTTTAATGAATATTTCAAACTTCCCATTTTACCCTCATTTGTTAAGTACACTTCCATTTTTAACCCTATTAAAACAAACCCTAAAGATTTGCTCCTATCACTTTTGCTTCTCCTCTTTCTTTAATTCTTGCTTCTATGCTCTCAACATACATCTCACTTCGCTCTTCGCTCTTGACGCCACTCCCCTCTCTTCCCCCATGCCCGCTCTTGATGCCACTCGCCACTTTGTTGCTTACCTATCTTCCCTAAAGGTATGCTGATTTTTACAATTTTTGGGTAACTTTGTGTTGAGCATGAAGGTTTTATGATGTGACTTTGATTTGTGTTTTACTAGTTTATCTTGATTTGGCTTCACTTCCATTTCTGAATAACCCTATGTGACTGCTATGAGAGTTCCAAAGTTGCCATAGTTGTTTTTTCTTACTCTGGATTCTATGATTCTCTATTTTTGTGTCTTGCTAGGCTTGATCTCGGCAACAATCACTTTTAGTACTTTGGGGAAATGATGATCTTGAAAAAGGTAATGAGGTTTGTTGGATGATTTCGATCGGTTTTTAAGTCGTTCTATAATGCTTGTAGTGGAGTTATTGCTTCCTTACTCTTATGCTTTTGAATTTTAAGCTCTAGCAAGATGACGTTCCATTATGTTCTGTCACTTAACTGCACTTTTGGAGGCTGTGGAAGTAGTGGGGAGGATGTTAAGGTGAATTTGGATATGAGTTTGAACTTTAGGCTTCAATGTCTATGGTGGTTCTTGTTATCATTTGAAATTTCACGTTTATGTAGCAATTAGTTTTAGTTTGTTGATTCATGCTCTATCAAGTTAATTTAGGGTTGTTGTTATGTTTTGATTAGTTTGCTGGTTTCATCTCATTTTGTTTTGTGCCTCTCAAATTGATTCATGTTCATATTACTAGAAGATGGCAAGGTCATCAAAGGATGTTGAGGCCACATAACCTAATATGGTGGCATTGGATACTCGACTTCGTTCATGATTCTGGGGACTAACGATAATCATAGAAGGGGGTGAATTTCTAGGACTGATCATTCACCAAGTGAATTCGGAGGTATTCTTGACGAGACATCAAAATGGGGAAGAATTGATGCATAAGGAGGCATTTTGTTGATGCCGAGGTATTCTCGACAGGAAATTGTTCCTCATTGGGGACTTGGAAGTGGCTTCCACGGATGCAAAATGTTGTCGGGTGCTAGAATAGCATCTATGGTAGGGGTGAGCGGTTCCCGGTTCTAGTTCGGTTATGTCTGGAACCTGGAACCTACCCTCGGGTACAGGTTCCTCAATTTTTGGAACCTGGAACCTACCCGTCAAAACTGAGAACCTGGAACCTACCCTGTCATAGGTTCCAGGGTCGATTTCAGGTTCCAACAGGTTCTTTTTTTTTTGGTTTCATTTTCGTAGTGAGCGCAAATATCCGAAAGCCGATATACTTCAATAGTTGGCCCTCCATTTTCGATACTTGCCAATACACAGCAATGTGAATCTTTTACATTTAGACGGTCAGCTCTACTTCCAATTTGCTCCACACTCTAATACTAAATCAAAGAGATTCCTCAGAAGGGGAAAAGGTAGATTCTAAGTGTGATATGACAATGACACATATAGGTTGGTCAGAAAAAAAAGATAAGCAACACATACAGCACATGCCTATCAGAGAAAATCTATATCCTCATTTCTATCAAGACTCCTTGAGTAAAATTATCTCGTGGCTAATTCTTAAGGTACAAGCCAAAGAAATCCTAAGACAGAAAATGCACAAGAGCCTATGTTTACAAACAAGAAAAACCGTCCGAAAGCAATAACAAATTTGATTTGGCAACAAGAATGAATATGCATGACATCAAAGACCAGCAAAAGGCTAACATGAAAAATCCATTTATCTCTTCCCCAAAGACATATACTACTGGAGCCGATCTCCCAAGATCATGCCCTTTAGCATTCATTGCAGCCATCTTCCAATATTAATATATGAGATGGACAAGGTAGGGCACAATGGTTAGACAGGGAGGTAGATATATATAGAACTTAAAATATTTTATGAATTTCTATTGTATCATCTAAGTACATTACCTGCAGCAACATGGTACTCTTGCCAACACTAGGATCACCTCCCACCAAAATTAAGGAACCTTTAGAGCCACAATGCAGCAAAATCAATAGCTTTGATAAAATTAAAATCTTCAAACTTCCATACATCTCAAGTGAAAGTTCAAGTAATGCAGCATATTCGTGCAGACCATACAGCAAAAAAGTAGGTCGAACCTAGCACAAGACCACTGCCTAGCACTCTCGAAACCTCCTCTCCAAAGGGTCCATACCTAAACATCAAGCACCCCAAGAGATCATTTACTTTAAGGAATTAGGGTGACATGCCATCCGATTCATCGAGCCGTGAGCGAGGTTCGTGAAGCCCGGCCACCGGCACTTTGCCATCGAATCGTTCATGGCTAGATTGATCTTCGAGGGAGGTCCGGCGACGGCGAGCACGCGGCAACGGTGACGGCGGTGAAGACAAGAGTCTCACGGCACCAACGGCGGCACGGACGATGCGGCGAAGACGGCGGCGGTCGCGGCTCAACCCACGGCCAAGGGGGGAAGAGTTCGGTTCTGGCGGAGGCGGTGGCGGTTCGAAGCAACGACGGCCCGGACGGTGGAGCGAGCGGAGGCAAGAGGTGGTGATGGTGGCTTGGAGACAGCGGTGGCGGCTCATGGCGGCGAGGGGTAACGCGGACGGCGCGACAGCTCGTTGGGCTCAACGGCGAGACGGCTCGTCAGACGAGCGGTGGGTGGTGGTGGTTCGGTGGCCAAGAGATGGTGGTGAGTAGGGCGTGGGGCGGCGGTGTGGTGGTGGGTGAAGCAGCAACAAGAGGAAGAAGAAGAAGACGAAGAAGAGGAAGAAGAAGAAGACGAAGAAGAAGAAGAAGAAGGGGTGAGGTTTCGGCCGAGAGAGGGGGAAAGAGGAGAGAGAGAGAGAAGAAAAGGGGAAAGAAAAGTGGAGAAAAGAAAGAGAGAGAGAGAGAGAGAAAGAGGAAGGGGGGAAGAATCGCAGAGGTGGGAAATCATGTGGGGGAAGTTAGTTTTTTTTTTTAGAATTATGACCGGTTCCGGTTCCGGTTCCCATAGAAATCGGAACCGGAACCGAGAACGCCGGTTCCTAGAAAAATGGAACCGGTGAATTGGAACCGGGAACCAAACCTAACCCTCCGGTTCGGTTCCCCGGTTCCCGGTTTACCCGGGAATCGTGCTCACCCATAATCTATGGTCATATATGTTTGTAACATTATCTTGTTTATTGTATGAAAGCCTCAATATAGAATCCTCTGACTTTGATATATAAGTGCGGAGGGCCTCATGTGCTGTGTATTCATTGCCCTATGTAGGAAGGCCTATGCAAGTATGTGTTTACCTTATGGTTCATTTCAAACTCATGGAATTTATCAATTCCAGCTACTTAGAAAAATGATTTCTTTCATGAACTTAGACCTTTTCCCAACTTTGTTTCCATCAATTAGACCCTCTGTTGATAAACTACTTGAGTTGTCAACCACAGAAAAGTGATAAAAGGTAATTAAGGATGAATAACGTTTTTATTTGAGGATTATAGTGAAATAAAGTTCATAGCAAAGATTTGTACAATTTAGACTTAATGATGTATCTTGTGTATCATATATAAGAACAATGTATTTCTTTCCTCAAGACATGTGTGATCATTGTTTTGTTTTTTTTTTTTTTCTTTTTCAATTTTAAAAATTTAAAGTTCAAACACTTAAATTGGCACACAAAAAGACTTTCTTAAATATATGTCTACTAAGGGTGCATTTGGGAAAAACTTTTGGGAAAAGCCTTTAAGGAAATGCAAAGACCTTTGCTGAAATGCAAAAATTGTTTGGTAAACTATAATTGAAAAGCGCCTTAAGAAACAACTTTGGGGAAATGCTATTTGGTAAACACATATTTGGGGAAGTCCTTTAGCATGACCAATTTAAGTTTTTAATTTTTATATTTTAAATTGAAAACCAAATTAAAATTAAAAACAAAAATAATGATTTATATATATATATAATTTTTTGCACTAAGAGGTATATATAAAAGAGATATATTAACAAATTCAATGACTTTTTTTTTTTTTTTCCATTGAGATGTATATATAAAAGAAATATATTAACAAAAAGAAATAGTAATTTCATTATAATAAACATGATTACATATGCATCAAAGAAAGAAATAGGTTTTCATTGAAACTTACAAACATCCTTTAAACTCATTGCTATTTGATCACGTAAACGTGCCATGTTAAGAAATAAATTGTCATTTGAAGTACTGGCCCCCTCATTTGTATTATGAAGGTCAACTGAATATCCATAATTGAGATCCAAATCTGCTCTTGCAAAATGTCTATCATTGGCGGCGTTTCGTCGTATATAATTATGCAAAGTCATTGTTGCTATGACAATTTTTACTTGCTTTTCAAAGGGGAATAGGATCTTCCACTTCTTCTTCAACACATCAAAAGCTCACTCAATTTCTGATTGTAGCGAGGAATGAGCACGATTGAATACCTCTTGATAGCCTGTAGGGATGGGACATTGTTGAAATTTTGGCAAATGATATATAACTTCTTTGTATGGTCCCAAATAACCCGTTGTATTTGGATATCAGCATCTACTAAATAATATTTACCTGCATAAATATAATATAAATTTGATCAACATATACCATATTTATACATATTAATGTACAAAAACCATTAATTAACAAACCTGGAGGAGGATGATGAAATTGCATATCACGTCTCCCTAAAGCTTCATAGAAAATACGAATATCATGGGCTTGGCCATCCCAACCAGCCCAAACATAAGTGAATTCCATATTAAAATTACACACCGCTAAGACATTTTGAGTTGTTGTACCCTTTCAACCAATAAAACGAATCTGATCTTTTACATGTATCACCGCTGGGATATGAGTGCCATAAATAGCTTCAATACAATCCTAAAACAAAAACGCAAATATTATTATATAATCAAAATTTGCATTTAGTTCTTTCTTTTTATTGAATAATCAAAACATACCTTAAAATATTGATAAAACCTTCAACTATTTTTTATCTTCTCCGAACATCCTTAAATTGCTAATCAGCCTGGTTGGATCTAATCTTTTATCATTTCACATATTTTGTCTAATACTAAGCTAAAGTACTTGTTTATAATTTCCCCAAAGTGTTGAAAACACTCTCGTGTTAACCTGTTACCTATATCATGTCCTAAAATATGAAGAAATATTCAAAGTATTTCTCTAACATCAATATTCCTAGTTTTTGCAAGACCATAGCATATTACTAAATCATGCATTAAATTATTAAATACAATCTTATCCATTCTAAACATTTGATAACACCTTATCGGATTAGCATCTTCGCCCATAAACTCTTCTAACCATGCATATCCTGTATATGATGATGTCCTACAAGGTTTTTTGTGACTGTATATTGATTGATAAGCAATTGCGGTTTGAGCAATCTCCACAAGTTGATTGAATTCCTCGTCCTTATTTTCATGGATTTCTCTTTCAGGAGAACCGTCCATATCTGTTTAAAGTAACAAAACAATAAGAAAAGTGATGAATAATCATTCATCAATGGAACAATTATTTTCCATAATATATATGCAAATTCCACCAAATCAAAATAACATAAACTGAAAACACATGTCTCGCATTAGAACATAATCAGAAGAAGAGTTCACAAGTAGTGCAAATTAGCAACCGAAAATAAATATCACATTATAATATAGATTAATATGAAAGAGCTCAAAAAAGTAACTAGTATCCAACTTATACTTCATCTACTCAACTTTTTTTTTTTATCTTCATCCAAGTTCATAAAAATTTATTTATTGTATTTCTTTTCAGAAAAATGAGAGAGTGTAAAAAAGAACAACTTTCTGTCTTGCTTAATCTCAGGTATGGCTATCAATGTTTGCACAATTTCTTTGTAAGGATCAAACTCCCTTGCAACCGATGTTGCATTGCTCCTAATTTCAACAGCTGAACAAAGTTTGTCGATTTATGATGCTAACTTATCAGGTCCAGTCAATTTTTTTCCTCTCTTTCATCGAGCTTGCTTCGTTGAACTTTCTACCGTTCTTTTATAGCTTTTACTTCGACTTGGTTGGACATTTGCTTCACCTACATCACCCTCTAAAGTATCATCAATAGATCCTGCACAATCACCAATATCAGCTTGTGTGGTCTCAACGTTCTCATTATTGCATAAACCTTATGTAGGATTCCAGGTAACACTTCTAGTAGCAACTTTACCCTGGAACATTTGATCAAATAAAACTTCAATATCCGGATGTATGCCTTTTGTTCGAAAAACTTTAAGCTTAGGATTGGCCTGTTATAACAAAATATTTTTATGAGTTATATTATAAAAGATGATTTTACAAAACAAAAAGTAACAAAAGATTAGATAAACACCTGAATTTTTCTCTCCCACCATTCGTCACTCACATCAATGGTTTTCTTTCTTGGATCCCATCCTAGTCCCATTTCCTTTTGAACCAATTACTTCCATTTTTTCCATTCTTCTTTTAAATTATCCCACTTATTCTTCATTTTATTTTTATCATACTTTTTTCCCCTTAGCTCATCAAACTTGTTAATTATATCTGTCCATCCATCCTTTTTGTTGCTTGTAGGACAACTACCTTTTTCAATTTATTCAATGCATAATCGACAAAAAAGTTTCTATATCTTCAAGGCTCCAATATGCTTTTTCCTTTGATGAATTTGCCATCTTTCAATAAAATGAATACAAACATATTTGAAAAATGAAAAGAGATGATGTTAACTATGAACACAAAGCAAGGGACACTACTAATAAATTAAAATGCAATTCATATGAACCCATGAAAGAGCACACCAAGCTAGATATGTAAGTGAAAAAAAGAATAGAAACATAAAAAATAGAAGTGAAAGAACCTGGGTTCGAAGTGGGACAATCGACACCTTTTGAGTGAAGAGAGAGGCGAGCACTTCGGTTGTGAGCAAAAAGAGAGTTGAGCACCTGGATTATGAGCTGAAAAATGATTTAATTTAGAATAATAAACACCGAAACAAGTGAAAAATTCAGCAATGTGAGAATGGGAACCACCCAAATTTTATGTAGAAGTAGGGCACTTAAATGCAGTAAATTACCAAATACTATTTATTTAACAATGGCATTTTAAGGAACTCAATAGACAAATTGGTATAGACTGATACATGACAAAGAAGAGGGCCGGCAAAAACATTTAGGGTAGCCGCGAATCGTACTAAAACTTCAACCCACCAGTTCGCCAAACGAACACTATATAGAACAGAACATGGCATGCTTGGATTTACTGGTGTGCTAGCCAAAATAAGAGAAAGATGCTCATGACATCAATTTAAACATTTCAGCAAAACATCGTGGAGTGAGAGGAAAATATTGACCGCTTTTAGAACCCGAACTCAAGTTTGGACTCAAAAGAAATCATCACGAGACAGCTTAAAACCATCATGTGTATGTGCTTAAGGAGATCGAGTCTCGGCTTTGCTTGGATCAAAACAATGAACATCACAAAATCACACATAAATACTTTCCACAATGAACAAGAAACAGATTAAGGTTTGGAACAATAACATATTTCAGGCATCATTTGCTGTCCTCGTTTCCATCTAGAGTATCTTCATTCCTTGGAAAAGCAAACAACAATTTACAAACACAAAATTTCACAAATGAGTGGTTCTTGGCTTTTCTTTCCTTGCTTAATTGAGTTTGTTCACTGCCGTGTTAAGTTCTGGATTCATCCAATCGACACCAACATAAAATCAGACAACAAAAGGAAAAAAAAAAAATCAAGTCTTCACCAACACTGCCTTTGGATCATGCCAAAGCAAATCAAAAGCCGACCTCATTGGACACCAGGTCACTCCCTCCCCATCTATTTATAGGAAAGATGGAAGGGGTCTTTGATATGTGTTTCTAAATCAAAGTAAATGTCAATCAAAATTCCAATTGCAGATTAAACTATCTTAACTCGCCAACAACGCTTGTAGATCAGAATTGCTGAAAACCCTAATGTTCATGTAGAATTTTATATTTGGCTTGAAATTTTTGCAATATACAATAAGTCATGATAGCAAAAATTATAATTTAAAATACGTTCTATATATGCCAATCATCCAACAATAAGTCAGGATTCCACCGCCGGTCTAAGAAAGTTTTTAAATATTCACCTCTGGATGATAGTCATGTGTACTTTAAGATGATGATGTAACTAAATTCGTCCATATGCCAATCATCGAACAATAAATATATTACTCAGTTTTTTCACTGGCAATGGAGCTAATAAAAATCCATGAAATTATTGGTAAAATGCTTCCAGACATTGCAAAAGAAGCTAAGGAAATGCTACCACTCGAGATTTGCCACAATCATGGATAAACCAGATTGGTTGAGCTTCTTTTCAATGATAGTTACCATATATTTGTATTGCTAGTAAATTCTTGAAACTCTTGGACATAATAAGAACATTTTATAGTGAAGTCCATCTCTAGGGCATTAGGAGCACTTCCAATTGACTAACAACAAACCACAGAATGAAAGGGAAAACATGGTGACAATTGACATGGTTGCTTCCTGTTGGAAGATGAGAAAGATCAACCACAAAAGTATAATGCTTGAAGTGACCTGTCTAAACTACTAATCAATTGTAGCCAAAGAAAAAACAGTTTTGATCTTAGTTTGCAGTAAGATGCTTCTATAACTAGTTAACGGATGCATCCTTGTTCCAAAGATACTATTCAATTTCAGAAAGAGAATCAAATTCGGGCCAACACTTTAAGCTTTAATTGACCGTCTAATTGCGGAGTACCCTACCCGACTTGAAGACAGCGGCAAGGGGCCAGCTCGTGACAAATCGGGCTATGGTCTGCCGCCTTGGTGTCTTTGTGCCGGGATCCTTGGGCAAGGGAGGTTCAAACCAAGTAAAGAAACTCACCAGCGACGCGGAGATTTGGGGAGCGAAAGATCGTGTGCTCAAGGGTGTCGGCCAGAGGTCATTGGAGAGGGTCTGGGCGAGGCCAATCCACTAGAGAACTTCTCGCTCTCTAGTCTCACTCTCTCTGCCACGCTCTCTCTCGCACTCGGACCTCTCTCTATTCCGTCCAGTCCCCAAGAAGTGGGAGAAAGAGGAGGTTCGAAGAGGAGCAAATCTTCAGAGGCGCAACATTAGAGAGAAAGAGGAGTTTCAAAGAGGAGAGCAAATCTTCAGAGGCGCAACGTCAGAGAGAAAGAGGAGGTTCGAAGAGGAGCAAATCTTCAGAGGCGCAACGTTAGAGAGAAGATGGAGAGGCAAGTGGTGACAAAATTCTAAGGTTTTCAAAAGGGTCAAAATTGAAATTTAATAAATTTATGAGCGCAACAAAGGCAAAATAACATTTTTCGTTAATCAACCCCCAGCATGCCGAGAATGCTGAAAAGCCTTGCAAATATTTGCTTTCCCATTAAGAGACTTCAAAAGTATCCTCCCAAACACCATTATTTTGGCCCAAGGGGTTTTTGAT
The DNA here is from genome assembly GCA_017140615.1 of Eucalyptus cladocalyx. Lineage (NCBI taxonomy): Eukaryota > Viridiplantae > Streptophyta > Magnoliopsida > Myrtales > Myrtaceae > Eucalyptus > Eucalyptus cladocalyx. The sequence continues at coordinate 11,726,541 of CM029516.1, read as the reverse complement.
GGCCAAAACTCCTTTGAAAGTTACTCCCAAACGCATCATAAATAGCATTTCCTCTGAAGTTGTAGCCTAATGCAATTTTCAATTTCAATTTACCAAACGATGTTTACATATCACAAAACTCCTTTAAACTAAAGACCTTTGTATTTCTCCAAATACTTTTTTTTTTGAAGCCAAACCAAACGAGGGCCAATCTCTTTCCCAATGTTGAAATCAAGGTTTTCCAACTTGGATTGCTGAGCGACGACTACGACCACTTAGAAAGGGCCTTGGGCTGAAAAGCAATAACTTGTAATTACATGGGCTTTTCCGCAATGACCCCCCAAGAAAAGAAGGGCCCGATCTCCAAAAGGCCTCCTCCGCACTTTGAGGCCCTCCTCGCACGTGGGACGGCGGAGGCGCGCGCGTGGGGGGGAAGATTTGAAATTGAACTTTAGGGTTTGGTGCCCGCGCCTGCCCGCCTGCCCGCCTGCCCGCAGGGGGGCCTTCGCACGGCCCCTCCCGCTTCTCGCAGCCATTCGAAAAATTTTCGCCAAAAAAAAAAAAAGGTTTTTTCTTAAAATCTCATTTCTGTATAAATTTATTTTTTCGCACGCCTTCAAATCCACACGCCTCCGCCGATTCTCCCTCCCTCCCTCTCTCTCTCTCTCTCTCTCTCTCTAGGTGAAGCCCTTGCTGCGGGATCGATCGCGGCGGCCGGCGAGGTTTCTCAGGGAGCTCGAGGCGGCGGGGAGGAGGAGCCCTAGCTCGCGGCGGCGGTTTCGAGGTCGTGCGATTTCGTCGGGGCGCGCGGGGGTTTCATTTTTTTTTTTTTTTTTTTTTTTTTGAGCGCGAGGTTTTTTTTTTTTCTCTTGAGCTTCGATCTGCGGTTTTTTCGGGCGATCGCTGTTCGATCTGCGGTGATGGTTTGTTTTTCTGGGGCGAGATTTAGGGTTTTGCGTTTTGGGGCGCGGAGGAGGGATCGCTTGTTGGTTTAGGGCTTCGGCCGGAGCTCCGTTGAGCTTGGCGGAGTCGTTTGGCTTGGGGTTTCGGTGGCGCATTGAGTAGGTTTTGTATGGCGAGGGTGTTTTGACTGGATTTCTCGCGGTTGAGTTTGTTTCTGAATGGCCTGTTCTGTGTTTCTTTATCTGGTTATGGTACGTGTACAAAGATGAGGGACAGAGAGAGAGAGAGAGAGAGAGAGAGAGAGAGAGAGAGTCTGATGATGGATGAGAGTGAGATTTGTGGGAAATGATAGTGGCCGGAACTGTTTGAGAGAGCCTGATATTTCGGTCTTTTGTGGTCTCGAAGTTCAGATTGTCACCGAAGTGTGTTGATTTGCGACCTGCTCTTTGGACTAGTCTGTTTTTAACTGCTGAAGTGTTTGTGTTTCGTGTGGCGTTTGTATTGTTCTTTCTGGGAAAACTATGTATGCCCCCCTGCTTTGGCTCAGTTAAACAGATAACCTCTCTTCCCTCATCATTTCTCCGTTTTTCATTGCAGACTCAATTCAATTGGCTAGTTATAGATGACTTAAGTTTCTCTGTAGGAAATGTGCATGACATTGAATCTCCATCTGAAAAATAGAGAAAAGGAGATTTGTGAGCACATACGCGATTTTCCTAAATGGGGTGTTCGGGGGTAACTTTTTATCACGGTGGGAAGGTTTCATCTTTATTTTCTTTGTCCACAGTTAATTTTGTTGTATTTTTGGTAACTATTGGATTTGCGGTAGTTGGAGGTTGTTCCAATGTTAATCTATTCTTGCTTTTGCTCTTTATTTTAAATTGTTTGCCGTGCTCTGTTGAAGACCATTCTTACCATGTTAGTGACATTTGACTGTGATTTTTGTAAAATGTGAACGTTGTAAAGTTTAGTTGAAAAGATATGCATGTCTATTTGAACCTATAGCAAATTCAATTTACACACATCTTCTGAATTGTCACTCCACTATTTAGTTTCTGGTGAGATCTGACATAGCTTTGTGCCTTCAATAAAATGTTTGTGGATTTCTAGGTTTGGAAGTTATGGCCATGGAAATCACTCAGATTTTGTTATCCGCTCAATCAGCCGATGCAAGAGTTAGAACTGAGGCAGAGACCAGTCTTAAGCAGTTCCAAGAGCAGAACTTGCCTGTTTTCCTTCTATCATTGTCATTTGAGCTGTCAAATAATGAGAAGCCTACTGAATCCCGTCGGTTGGCTGGTATCATTCTTAAGAACTCTTTGGATGCCAAAGATGCTTCCAGGAAAAACATTCTTGTCCAGCAATGGATAGGGATTGAGATTGCAATGAAGTCTCAGATAAAAGAATTGCTTTTAAGGACCCTCGCTTCATCTGCACAAGAGGCATGGCATACTTCTGCTCAAGTAATTGCTAAAATTGCTTCTATTGAGATACCTCAAAAGCAGTGGCCAGAGTTAATTGCAACATTGCTTAACAACATGACTCAGCGTGATCAGCCTTCTTCACTTAAGCAGGCAACATTAGAGACTCTTGGATTTGTATGTGAAGAGATATCTGATCAAGATCTGGTGCAAGATGAAGTAAACACTGTTCTCACTGCTGTTGTTCAAGGCATGAGCCTTGCTGAGCACAGTCCTGAAGTTCGCCTTGCTGCAACAAGGGCATTGTGTAATGCTTTAGGCTTTGCTCACTCTAACTTTGAAAATGAGATGGAACGGAACTACATAATGAAGGTGGTATGTGAAACTGCTCTGTCCAAGGAGGTGGATATTAGGAAAGCAGCTTTTGAATGTCTTGTCTCTATTGCCTCAACATACTATGAGGTGCTTGAACCTTATATGCAGACTTTATTTGAACTCACATCAAACGCAGTGAAAGGCGATGTTGAGGAAGTTGCCCTTCAAGCTGTGGAGTTTTGGAGCTCTATTTGTGATGAAGAAATAGAGCTTCAAGAGTTTGAGAGTTCTGAAAGTGCAGATTCTGGGTCTCCTCATTCACGGTTCATTGAGAAAGCTCTGCCTGCTTTGGTTCCCATGCTGCTGGAGACTTTGCTAAAGCAGGAAGAGGATCAGGATCAGGATGATAGCACTTGGAATATATCTATGGCCGGTGGAACTTGTCTTGGTCTTGTTTCTAGAACTGTAGGAGATCCTATCGTTCCCCTTGTGATGCCTTTTGTGGAGGGTAATATAAGGAAGCCGGATTGGCGTAGTCGTGAAGCTGCCACATATGCTCTTGGTTCAATCCTTGACGGGCCAACATTTGAGAAACTCTCTCCTTTGGTTAATGCAGGTTTAGATTTCCTTCTTAATCTGATGAAGGATGAGAACAATCATGTCCGCGATACAACCGCATGGACACTCACACGCGTTTTTGAGTTGTTGCATAGTCCAGCCAATGGATTTTCAGTACTGTCTCCTGGAAACCTCCCAAGGGTTGTTAAAGTATTATTGGAGAGCATACAGGATGTGCACAATGTTGCAGAGAAGGTTTGTGGGGCAATTTATTACCTTGCCCAGGGGTTTGAAGATGCCGGAACAAGTGCTTCACTTCTCTCACCATACCTTCCAGACATCATGACATGTCTTGTTGCAGCTGCTGATCGCACGGATAGTGGTGACTCCAAGCTCAGGACATCTGCATATGAAACTATCAATGAGGTAGTTAGGTGTGCCAATATTGCTGAAGCATCTCAAATTATAGCGCAGCTCCTTCCTGCCATCATGAATAAGTTGGCACAGACATTTGAGCTCCAAATTGTGTCATTAGATGATAGAGAAAAGCAAAGTGATCTGCAGGCTTCTCTCTGCGGTGTTCTTCAAGTCATTATTCAGAAACTAAGTAACACTGATGAAACAAAACCCATAATACTACAGTATGCAGATCAGATTATGTTACTATTCCTTCGAGTTTTTGCCTGCCACAGCTCTACAGTGCATGAAGAAGCTATGCTTGCTATTGGTGCGCTTGCTTATGCTACAGGTGCAGACTTTCTGAAATATATGCCGGAGTTCTACAAGTATTTGGAGATGGGATTGCAGAACTTTGAGGAATACCAGGTCTGTGCAGTTACTGTGGGTGTAGTTGGTGATATTTGCCGTGCCTTGGATGACAAGGTGCTTCCGTTTTGTGATGGGATTATGGAGCTCCTTCTCAATGATCTCCGTAGTGAGGTACTGCACCGGTCTGTTAAGCCTCCCATTTTCTCCTGCTTTGGTGATGTTGCTCTTGCAATTGGAGATCGCTTTGAGAAATACGTCTCATATGCACTGCCAATGATGCAAGGAGCTGCAGAAATTTGTGCCCAGATGGACACGGATGATGAAGAGTTGATGGAATATGGTTATCAGCTCAAGCGTAGCATTTTTGAAGCTTATTCTGGAATACTCCAGGGCTTTAAGGATTCGAAGTCTGAGGTGATGTTGCCATACGCGTCCCATCTCATGCAATTCATTGAGTTGGTCTTCAAGGACAGGCAAAGGTAATTATCTATTGATTTTCCTTTTGCTCAATGTATGAATTGTTATTCGGTTCAGAAAATTCAATTTGGTTATTCATATTACAGGGACGAGACTGTCACAAAGGCTGCAGTTGCGGTGACAGGTGATCTCGCTGACGCCCTGGGGCCAAACATAAAGTTATTATTCAAAGACCGTGCATTCTTGAATGATCTCTTGGGTGAGTGTCTGCAATCTGATGACGAGCAGCTCAAGGAAACAGCGACTTGGACCCAGGGGATGATTGGACGTGTTATGGTCTCGTGATGAGGAGCAAGTTGTCCAAATATGTTTGATTTCTATTCTTCTCAAGTGGCAGCTTCGTCTTGTCGGTAAAATGTTCCTGGCGATTCAAAAATTTTATAATGTTCAGTGTCTTATGGTCTAGGATGTTAGTCCTGAGCTCCCGATTGTTTTTGCGATGTCAGTCATCTGGGAGTGGGAAGATTTTAGGGAGTGCATTTGTAATGTTCATAGGCCGTTTGGGATTTGGACATCTCTTCAGTTATTCGGCCACCAAATCGGTGGTTTTTTGAGTCATTTTCAGGTCGTTTTGATCCTATATTCTTGCATCTGTCTTATCTGCATTTGTCTTGCGAATTTTCTCACAGTCGATAGGCCCACATACCTACTGAAACCTCCTGCCTTTGCGGTATGCATGCGGGACAGTGGGAAGAACTTCAACCTTGCCGTGAAAAATCATTTGCAGATAAATCTCAGGAAGAATGAATACGTATCGACATCCCTGCATGCTGCTCTAAAGTTCTTAGTGGCGTCTGGTGAACTGTTGTCCTTTGATCTGCTTGATGAGCAGAAATTTTCGAGTTTTGCTGAGAAGTGATACTGTTTGCATATCATGAGATTGGATTGGTAGTACTAGACAGTACTTCTCCAAAATCACAAAAAGAATAGACGTAGGCTTTGAATTACTGAAGATAAAATCGCAGTCATCTCGGGAAAAGCTTCACAAGCTCGGTTTATTTCAGGGAGATACGCCAGTCGACCTGGTCCTATCCATGCGTAGGGCAGCCGTTTTCACGGGATAAAAGTTTCATATAGATGAAGTTTCCTGACAGTTGTGTGGCCTGCTTAATTGTTGAGCATGTGGAGTGCAGTTGGTGCGAGATTTCATTCCAGTTCGCCCGCGATAGAACGCGACCAGCGAGCGTGATTGATCAATAAGCTTGAGCGGGGCGAAGCGGCGCCTATGACAGAACAGGCCGACCGCTGTCGTGATTGACGGGTCTTGACTGGGATTTGCCGAGAAAATATTGGGTACCCTAACAGTGCCACGCAATCGGTGCTCTGAACGATTCATTGCGTGACACCTGTCCGTGTGTCAGTCCACGTCGTCCCCTTCTCCATTTCAGCGGTTCTGTCTCTCTCCTCTCTCTCCTCACGATAAAATAGGGGCGGGCTCGGCTTGGCTCGGCTCGGCTCGTTGCAGAAGAAAAGACAGGTCATGACTCCCGCCCAAGAGATTTCTCTCTCCTCAATTAAATTTTCTGCAATTTTCTCTCTCTCGCTTTCTCTCTCCTCGCAGAAGCACAAACAGAGAACGATCGAGACCTGCGTTCTCTCTCTCCCTCCGCATCCGCTGGTTGCTTCCATCGCCCCCACGCTGAGGTCGACGCCGCCGACGCTCCTCCTCCTCTCGCAACGTTCGCTCTGCTCTCTCTCTTCCCCCCTCCGCGAAGTCGTGCCTCTCTTCCAGCGAAACGCGACGCCGAAGGCCCTCCGCCTCCGCCGGTTGCCTCCGTCGGCGTCGGAATCCGTCGCCCCCGTCTCCTCCTCCTCCGCCTACGCGCCCGACGCCAACGCGTCGAACCACGACGGCGAAAATGGAGGAGAGAGACGGAGACGAAGAAGCAGAAGCGCGCGCGCTCGGGGTTCTGGACATGGGTCGTCGCGTCGGTCGCGTTCCGGCTCGCCCTCGTCTACTCCCAGGAACCTCCGCCTGTCCACCCGCCCCGAGGTCGCCACCCCTCTCACCAGCATTCGCCGCCATAACGCCACCTCTTTTCGCTCCGTCGATCGATTCCCGATCCCCAATCCCCCGCCCCCGCCTCCCTTGAAATCTTGGAGGTCCATTTTCTGATACGATTTCTGGTTTTTCTTGTTTGTGCCGCCTGCAGTTGGCGAAGGCTACTGGTTCAAGCAGTCGGTGATGTCTCTCCCTACGCAGGTTCGGCTCCATTCGATCAGGAAGGAAGCTGCTTGTTTGCCTACGGTTCTCCTTTGCTGTTGCTCGTTCTCGGCTGTGAACATCGTCATTTAGGTCTTGGTTCTTGTCATTGAGCCCTCTAAAGGACGTCGTTAGTAGTTTAACCACGTCGAAGGAGCTTCTGAAAGTTCTTTTTCAGGTTGGTGGTCTCGAGAAGCAACATAAACCGACTATAGCCCTCGTCTCAGCCTTAGGAGTCGAGCTCGATCGTTCCATCATCCAGGTTGAGCAGTTGATCCATGAAGAGAGGTCTCATTCTCACCAGATTGATTTCCTCATGAAGCATTCCGCAGAAGAAAAGGCGTCTTGGAGAAGAAAGGAGCAGGAACGAATCCGCACTGCCATTTCACAAATGGCAGAGGAAGTCAACGTGGAAAAGAAATTGAGAAGACAAACGGAGAGACTAAACAAGAAGCTTGGCCAAGAACTGGCTGGCATGAAGTCATCTCTTTCCAAGGCGATGAAAGAGCTCGAGAGTGAGAAGAGGGCTAAGGAAATATTGGAGCAGGTCTGTGACGAGTTAGCGAGAGGGATTGGAGAGGACCAGGCGCAAGTGGAAGAATTGAAGAGAGAATCCGCCAAAGTTCTTGAAGAGGTGGAGAAGGAGAGGGAAATACTTCAGCTAGCGGATGTTTTGCGCGAGGAGAGAGTGCAGACGAAACTTTCAGAGGCCAAGTACCGTTTTGAAGAGAAGAATGCCGCCATCGAAAAGCTGAGGGCTCAGCTTGAGGCCTACATGAGATCCAAAATGAGTAAAGATGAGAATTCTCCGAAATCAGAGAAAGCCAAGCAGCTCGAGGCGTTCTTGAGCGACAAGATCAATCTTGAATGCGCTGAAAACGAATTATTCTGAGAAAATAAAGAAGCTGATGGAGAGGAGTGCGAAGGAAATGAATCTGCAGAAAGCGATCTTCATTCGATCGAATTGAACATGGACAACAACACCAGGAGCTACAAGTGGAGCTACGCGCACGACAATACTAATCAAGAGAACTCAAAATGGGTCTCGGTAGATAATGAGTTCAACTTCAATGGGAGGAGATCTTCATCCGACAAAATTCAATGGGAGAGCATCTCCTTAAGAAGAGGAAACTCTAAAGGGGCGAATCTTTACGATGGTGCCAGAACTCATGACAACCTGAATGGGTTCAACGCAGGGAGACTAATAGAGTTCTTCTCGCCGGCTAAAATGGACAGCAACAAGGAAGACGAAACCAGAAGAAACAGAGCGCTTGCAGGCCTGAAGGACCATCAACTGTCGAATTTCGCCAATCCAATCAGGCCATGGAGTCAGTCCTTGCCTCTGCAAGATCACGGCATGGAGAGTTGGACTGTGGGAGAGTAATGAATGCGAAATCAAAGCGAGTCAGGATTAAAGAGTTTTTTTCCTTCTTCCTTTTGCGCTCATCTCCATGTTAGGCAGGGAATACTAGAAATTGCTAGCGAACGATGTCCTCGCGTTAGTCCTATTCGAGAATTTTGATACTATAATTGTGTGTTGCTGGTCTAGTGCTGATATTAAAAACCATCCCAATTTGCAATTTTAGTCCTTGCTTCTAAGTACCATGTTGGTGTTGCTGCTGTCCCAGTTTGCAAGACCGGTGTCATCTGCCTTAAAGAACTTAAAATGAACTTTTCCACGAGAGTTATGATCAACATGAGAGAATAATTCCACCTATGCTCTTCATCATTTCATGTGCTCCTTAACAACTCATTTTGTCGTCAACTGGCCGAACAGATTCTCTGGCATGAGGGCCAGCATTTGTTATAAGACAAACCGCCTGTTGAAATAAGACCAAGTGCATGGAACTGGAAAATATTGAAACGGCGAAACCCCAACCCCCAAAAAAAAAAAAAAAAAAACTTGTCATTGATCTACCGAAAGAAAAGATCGAATTAATTCATGATAAGTCATTAATGTTCTTATTTCATTGCCAAGAGACAGACTAGTTACAAGAGTCCTATTGCATAGGATACAGACATGTTTGCTGTGCAACTGAAATATAACATTGCTTTCTCAACTATCAAGCAGGAAGTATTTATGAACTATGTTGCTTGCAATCATAATTTACAATAGCCCATGAAGTCGAAAAAGTTGAACAATCAGGAGTCCAAAAAGTTGAAACAAACAATCAGAAGATTCCCACTGGGACCAACATTTGCTAGGCGTTATTTGCCATGATTTGGACCTGGCTCCGTGAAAGAAAAAAACATAACCTATTTGTAAGGGCCTTCAGGCTTCCCGGATGTCAATGCAAAGGTAACTGGGTTACTCGGATTGTCCCTCACGGTCAGGCTAAGCACCTCAGGCCTTGAATAATGCCCAACCACATCAAAATCAAACTTGGCCCGCGCTATTTCTCCAAGGTCTGCACATCATTACACCATAAGTAAATCAAGCTCATGAGGAAAAACCCGAAACCCTCACAACTAAAATGAGATCAGAATCTCCTTTGTTAGCTAACTTCCAGAGATTTAAAGTGCACGCGAGCTGCAAGTGCAAGGAACATACCAAGGTCAGCTGAGATGAGTGCCTCGCCATCATAATTGGGTCCGGCCAGAACATTTCCTGATGGAGATATAATTACACTGCCTCCAGCACATACGACAGAATCTGGGTTAAGATCGTCATCTGTTCCTGCAAAAACATACTCTGGTGGAGGCGGGTAGTCTTTCCGACGACAAAATTGGTTGGCTGATAAAACAAAACATCCACCCTCAAGAGCAATATGTGTCATAGATGCTTGCCAAGTGTCCCTCGCATCAGCTGTTGGTGCACAATATATTTCAACACCTGCAAAATAAAGAAGACAGGATTTTCTCAATCCTTCCTGGATCAAGTTTAGGTAACATCATTCCTGTGCTAATTGTAGTTTCTATATCAAAATTATGGCTCATGGAAGCCCAGCCTCAACAGGAGGTATGAAGGTTTTGCAATCCAACAAGGCATTGACAGACAACAATCCATGGAATCACATTCTAATATGAATTGTGATGGTTAAACTTCCGAACATTACCCCAACACTGGTTCCAACAACATCAATGCAGGTAACAAAAGTTAGCCTGATCAGATAGATTGGACACCAATTTGACAGCCTAATACAGGCTTTAAAACTTATAACCAAGAATTCCAGGGTGGGAGAAATATCATTATCATATCCAACCGCAACACAAAATCTATGCTAAAGTAAGAACGTAAATATGAACATGGTTACTAGGCAAAATCAGATCACCAGCTGCGTCATGCAGCAAAGTTTCAGAAGAATGTGTGCAATTGTTGGCATGGCATCTATTTTTTAATTCTATACTTTCCTTCAAGTACACATGGTCACGAAGAGCAGATATATGCATTTCAATGGAGATGAAAGAGACCGGGAGATGAATTCTAGTTTGACCTGGTCAAGCAAAAAACAAGCTGCAAACATGCAGAATAGCTAACCTTTAGCATACATTGCTGTCCTCAGAAGTGGCATTCTATTTTCCCAGCAAATGGCCGCACCAATTTTCCCAATCGGCGTATCAAACACTGGAATGGTCAACCCATCACCAAATCCCCATATGACACACTCCAGAGCCATGGGCATGACTTTACGGTGCTTCCCAAGGTAACGACCTTGAGGATCAAAAAACAGGATTGTGCAATACAATGTATACCCATCTCTCTATCACCCCCATCACTAGGAAAACTTTATATTTTCCGGCCATCGCTGCTAACCAATCAACTTCAGGGCCTGCATAAGCATCAATCATGGAACATATGTGGAAGGCATGAGAAGAGCTGTGTGGTAGGATGGCACAAATGAGAGCGACATATTGAACAATCACGTGATATACAAAGTAGCCATTTGAAGAAGCTCAGAAACAGAAAATCTTTCTAAACACGGAATATGAGTATCCAGGTTGCTCCAAGTTCATCACCCTACAGATAAAACAAGAGACTCTGCTTCAACACTGCGAATCTTGGAAGTCGACCCACTTTCTGCACTTAGCTACAGAGCTCAAAGAGAGGGCCAACATCGGAAACTACGAATCATTGCATCTGGGTGAGAACGAACTATCTTAAAAAACCCAAAAGAGAACCAACGCCCACTAACCATAAAAACATGGTGGTAAAGCTAGTACCTGGAACATCGATGGCGGAGGCGTGATACTTGCGGAACTCCTCCCTGCCCTTCGCCGTGCGATTGCCGATGATGACGCCGAAGGTGGAGCCGCGGGGGTAACCGCCGACGAAGGCTTCGGGGAAGACGACCAGCTGAGACCCGTGCGAAGCTGCCTCGGCCAGCAGCCTCTCTGCCTTATCTGCCATCGCATCCCACAGAAGAAGCAAAGATAAAAAGGCGTCAAATTTACATCTCAGTTTCTCAACCATTTGCCAGGTGATGAAAAGGGCAGCTTTGCAGCTTAACGCTTATCAATAAAAAAAACAAGCCCTCAATTCATCTGGCCCGAGAGGGCTCAATGACAAGAGCCAAGACCTCATAAACTCATGACTTCCATCAAATCTCTCAAAGGACAAGTCAGCGACCAAACTCCCAAAATTTCACAAGAAATGCCCAACTTCTCAGCACTAAAAGTTCTGCAAGCAAATGAAGCTAGCGACGAAAGCATTATAGAAGAAGGGGGGTTTGAAGGGCGAGGATGGGTTACCGCAGGACGAGAATGAGCAACGAGAGGGTCGGAGAAGGTGAAGGAGCGAAGGGACATCTTCGCGATCTCCGAAACGGCGACGTCGCGAACGCCCAGCACTCAGTCGTCAAGAACTCGTAACCGGCCTGAAAGGCGTCCCGCCAGAACTTGGGCAATCTACTGCTCTTGCTCTGCGTGTACACATCGACGCTGCTCTGCAGGTGGTTGCAGAAATGGGATCCCCAAATCTCGGCCGCCCAAGAAGTTTATTGCGCGAAGGAAAGCGGCGCCGGAACAGAGATGGAGCGAGCAAAGAGCGAGCGCCGAAGCAGAGACGGAGGAAGCGATAGGATCAGCAAGCGAGCGAGCGCCGGGCGACCGCGCGGAACGGTCGCTTGACAAAGGCAATGCCGGAGCAGCAACAACGACCGCGGAGTAGCAAACGAGAGCGAAACCAGAGATTCAAAATTTTCTTCTCGGGAGTAAAGAACGAAGGAAGAGGAAAAGAGAACATAATAAATATGTGCAGACTCTGCAGAGGAAAGAGAGAGCAGGGCTAGCGTGCAGGCGCTAGAGGAGAGAGCGACAAAACCCAAAATATTTAAGTGAGGAATGAGAAATTTTAAGCGGAATTGTCTCAGCCGAGCCGAGCCAAGCCGAGCCCGCCCCTATTTTATCGTGAGGAGAGAGAGGAGAGAGACAGAACAGCTGAAACGGAGAAGGGGACAACGTGGACTGACACACGGACAGGTGTCATGCAATGAATCGTTCAGAGCACCGATTGCGTGGCACTGTTAGGGTACCCAATATTTTCTCGGGATTTGCCCGTCTCTAGATATTGGAAGGCTTCTCTTAATTGATTAATTAATTAAAGCGATGGTCCCCATTGATGGTCGGTGGTAGAATGTGGACCCATGTGTGATGTGCCTTGTTGTACCTGGCCTCTCGGGTTTACCAATTTGGGTCGACTTTTCTTATATTACTGTCCGTGGCCCGATGGAAATGAGAAATCGGGAAAAGTATCGTGTATATAATTCACAACCTTTCCTTTCTTCGAAGGTTTGCACGTTCTACTTGACACTATGCACCGGAATCTTCTTCTTTTGTTTTTTTCCTTTTAAAAGAAGAGTTAATAACGCAAAAAAATAAGATAAAATTGGTGCAATCTTGTTGTAACCCATAAACTCATTTTCGTGTCGCAAAAGATCTCTAAGTGGTGGTCCCGTATCAAATTTACCCTTAAGACTAAATTTTGTTTCACAAGAACTCCTAACTAGTACATTTATATCGCATTTACCCTAAATCAATATTTGTGGCAAGAAAATTTTGAAATGATATATCCGCAACAAATTTATCAAAACCTTTGTGGCACCATCAAGGCAAAATTAGGGATTTTTGTAGATTTTCAAAATATGAGCGAGCTTTTGGGGTAAAATTAGTAGGTTTCCCAATCTCCATTCATTTTCTTCATTTATGCTTTCTCCAAAGCGGCGTCATTTATATGATCTTTTGATATTGAATTTTTATGTCGTTGTCATGCCAATCATCTAAGGTTGTTTGCCACATGTATGTCCATGTCAACAGATTAACGAGATATTAGATGGAGCCTAATGGAGGGTCGATTTTTCATGGATTTACCAATTTAGTAATTTTTGTGGTGTTACTATTAGAAAAATCCTACTCTTGGCATTTTTGAATCTTTGAAACTCCAGAACTTTCAGGGTGTACATGCAATATGAAGTGCTTTGAATTATATCAGAATGCAAAGTATTATTTTCATCTCTGTTTTGGTTAAGATACTCATTGTTTTTAGTTAAATGGCTGAAATATCCCCCCCTCTCTCCATTTTTTTTTTTAATTTTATCAAACCGCATTTAATTCTATCATCTTCCTCCTCAATTTCAAAATACAAATGTGCTATTACGCCCAACTAGATATTCATCTTATCCTAAATCTGATTATCACTTTATTTAGAGAAGGTTGTTAAATTCAATTTAGGGTCTCATATTTTTAATCACAAATCTAAAGGATTAGAAATTTCTATTTATGAAGATTTAGGAACACACAATTAATTTCCTATTTCTTATTAAATAGTCGGAGACTACATTTCAAAGTTGAAAATTGAAATTCAATCCAATTATTTAGTCAATCTTTATGAAAATCGATAAAAAAAAATGGAAAAAATTAGTTTGTTAGAAGCATGATCAAATGTTAAATATATTTATGCTTGATCATATCTAAATATTGACAAAAGAGAAGCACAAAAAAAGGGGAAAAAAAAGAAACTTAAGCCCTATTTATTTTGCAAAAAATATGGCTTTTTTGAAATTTTTTTTTTCCCAAAAAGCCATTTTTCAGGAAAATATAATTATTTTGCAGTATTTGGGTGAAACCTGAAAATGAAGAAGAAAATATTTTTCGCTGTTTGGTAAGGACAATCTTTTCCTTCGTATAGTCTTTTTTCATTTATTTTATTTTTAAATCAAAATTTAATTATTTTTTATTTTTAAAAATCAATTTTCAATTATTTTAATTTTAAAAAAAAATCTATTCTTAAGTTATTTTTTCATTATTTTTTCTTTTCGTTGTTTCCTCTTCTTCTTGGCCAGTAACTAGTCATGGAAATGGCTAGCGACTAGCCACAATCGAGCCTGAGGCTTGCCCACCTCCAGGTGAGCTTAGGCTTGTTGGCTTCAACCCTTACCAAATCGGCAAGCTCGAGCTCGCATGCCTTGAGCCTCCTAGATCGGCGAGTGCAAGCATTGCTAGATCAACAAGCCTCGAGCTTGACTCTCACGGTTGTTGATTTGGCGAGTGGTGATAGGCGAGCCCGAGCTCGCTAAAGGTGGGTGAGCCTCATGCTCGCCGGTGAGCTCGAGGCTTGTCTCGTGGTCGATCATTGGCTGTTGCTGTGGACAACGACTAGCCAAGAAAGAAGAAGAGGGAAAAGAAAGAAAAGAAAGAGAAAAAAGAAAAGAAAAGAAAAAAAAATTGAATTTAAAAAATATATTGAAAAAGAAGAACAAGGAGGATGGGGAGGAGGAAGTGAGGACTTGTAGAAATATAAGATAAGATGGATCAAGTGAAGAAAATGTTTTCCACTTTTTGAAAGTGAAAAATAATTTCCCCTAGTTTAGAAGACCGTTTTTTTTTTCTTTCATGGAAAATGTTTTTTCCAAACAATTCATTTTTGTGAAATGAACGTTGGAAAATAAAAAAGGTATTTTCCTAAAACTTATTTTTTGTGAAACGAATGAAGTCTCATTGATGTTCTACTTCTACCATAAAAGTAATTAACATTGATTGTAGATTCAATCTTATAGCGAAATGATTAAAACAGTATAATATGCTTAAATTTATGTTTGAAATACTTTGACCGAGTCCGAGAGTGAAGAATACGCAACAAGTATTTCAACCCCCAATTTGCAATTTAGACATGAAAAGCTCAAAAGAAAACACAAAATAAGTGATATATAAACTAGAAACGTACTGCTAAAAAAGCACGCACAAGGTCAACATTGGTTAGATAAATAGATTGAATTTTAATTTTCAAATTTGAGATGAATAGCTTCTCTTTACCTGCGACGAAATTTACGAATAATTTTTTTTCCGATTTTTGAAAATTCTTTGAAACGTGGTCATTAGACAGACACACCTCTTGATGAGTCGGCAAATGTTGACAGTGAATACTGCCGAAATAACTTTCCTTAACGAGAAGTCATCAAGATATAGCCAAAAATCTGCGTGCTTTGACCAAGCCACTGCGTGTTTTACTCATTATACTGTCATAAAATCACACCGTCCATGAAACGATTGAAAACCTCACACGTGAATTATTCATGTACGTTATTCATTTCAAATTAGAATATGATAATTCACATCAATAAATAATGAAAAGTATATTGACGTCTAATTTTCCTTTTTCCTATTTTAAAGTAGATGTATTAAAAAAATGGACATGTTGATTTAGACAACATCTAATTTGCCATTTGAATAGTTCAAAGACTATATTAAATAAATTTAAAATTTAGGGACGATATTATTTATAGGATCAATATTTGTGAATAATTTATGTTATTTGCCCTTTGTGAAAAAAGGTTGTATGCTAGATATCTGACATTTTATCGCGAAAATCTGACAGGGTTGAATTTACTTAAAATAAAAATGATTCCCAACTTTAAAAATCTTCCTTTTCCTTGTTTAGTAAGGCACTGAAAACTCTACGTTTAGACCACTTTTGGAAGTGATTCCCTCATTTCCAAAAGACTTTCGAGTCCACTGAACATTCCACGAAAAATAGTACAATGTCATTCTTCGTAATCATAGGAGTTCTGGTATAAGAAATATAGGAACTTCTTTTTTGACTATTATCTTTGTTTTTTTCCCAAAAGAAGATGATGATTCATATTCGTTGACTGAAATCAGGCAACCCTAACTTCTCGGAAACTCCAAGGGGGTCCAAATTTATAAGTATATGTAAAATATATAAATATTAGGATATAATATAACTCTCAAATCATATTAGAGTGTTCAATCTGAAAAGTTTAAATTAATAAATAAAGACAGACATGCATATAGTATATAAAGAGCATATAGATATGTGTTTAGACAATACGGGGTACTATAATATAAGAAGTAATCCAATTCGAAACAATGTAACATTGCATTTATCTAAATTTTTCAATCAAGATGATATTCGCTTAGGATTACATTTTGAATGAATTATGGGACTAACATTAAGCCTGAAATTTCGAAAGAAGAACCCAGAAAGCGAATTTTGCATGTAAATTAGAGAACTGTAATTGCTGTAAAATCTATATACCAGAAAAAATTCTGACAAGCTAATTGCATTTGTGTCTGTGTATTGTGTTATCCTATACTGCTCGAGAATGCCCACATCCAGAAACATCTCTGTACACGTAAATCTCAACCTATTATCTACCACAACCACCTCAAGAAGTGGAGGAGAGGCCACGGACCGACGATGACACGTAGGATGATGTCGACGCATGGGACGTCCCGGTTGTATCGGAAGAAACTATTTCCAAGAATCCGAAGCTCATGTCGTCGGTTCTTCGAGAGCCAGCGGAGCCCGAATCATCGACAAAGATGGGTACCGGCTCCTCCCGGTTCAGATACCGAATCACCTGCCTCATGGTAGGCCTAGCTTGGGCATGGTACTGGGAACAAACTAAGCCCAAATTCAATACCATCTCCATCTCCTCAGCATCGTAGGCGGAACGTAACTTGGGATCCGCGGCGTCGAGAATCCGATGCGTCCCGTAACATTCTATCACCCAATCCATCAGCAAGAATTGGCCCGACCCCGTCGGACGCCTGCCGCTGGCCACTTCAAGCAGCAGAATGCCGAAAGCATACACGTCAGAGCTCGTCGAAGCCTTCCCTGAGCGGGCCAATTCCGGAGCAAGGTACCCTATGGTTCCGACTAAGTTGGTGGTGTGCGACATCGAGCCATGTTCGTATAGCCTGGCGAGGCCGAAATCCCCAAGCCGCGCGTTCATTTCCGCGTCGATCAGGACGTTGCTGGACTTCACGTCCCGATGGATCACGACTTGCTCCCACTCCTCGTGGAGGTACAGCAATCCGGCCGCGACGCCCTTGATGATGCGGAACCTCTGTTCCCAGTTCAACACGAAGCCGTCCTTCTGCTTGAAAATCAGCGAATCGAGGCTCCCGTGAGGCACGTAGTCGTATACGAGGAGGAGCTCGTCCTTCTGCTTGCACCAACCTTGGAGATTCACGAGGTTCTTGTGCCGTAAGCGGCCTAAGCTCTCGATCTCGGCCACAAACTCCCTCATTCCCTGTATCGAGTTTCGAGACACCTTCTTGACAGCGACCTCGCACCCGTTAGTCGGCAAGATGCCGTGGTACACTGCGCCAAAGCCACCGATCCCGATTACCTCGCTCTGTTTGAACCCTTTTGTTGCCTGGTCAAGATCCTTGTACCTGAACCTGTGAGGGCAATCTAACTCCCAGTCCTCAAGATTCTCCGGCTGCCTCCTCTTCTTGATCACAGTATAGAACAAGATTCCCGAAAGACACAGAGCTAAGCTGCATAGAGAGGCAATGACGGCTATTACCTGCGGCTTGTAAGAGGAAGATGAATCAGATGAATCTGTCTGGTCCGGAGGCAGCGGAAGCCGAGTCAGGTTGAGGGGAGGCGCGGTTCCGTTCAATCGGAAGCTCCATCCTAGAACGTAGTGAAAGCTTCTCTTGGTCCCCGTCGAAGCGGAGAACCCGACATACATGCTATCCTCGAATATGGAAGCGATAACGGGCACGGACATGAGAGGTTTTGCCGGTTTCGACACATTGAAAGGAGATATAGTGACGTTCAACAATCGCTTCGGGCCGTCGTACTCGATCCAGGCTTGAATGGGCTGGCCACTCTCCAGCGTTATATCTCTTTCTTTAGTCGTGCCATCTATATTATAGCCGGCCGGCTTGGTGTCTTTCGAGTCCATGCCGTTGAAATTGACCCCGACGTGGTTCCCCTTTTCGTCCGAGGTCTCTTTGTACCCTTTCACGGTGTCGAACTCCACCACGAGCATGCGGTTCGACGGGTTCCCATCGTTCGAGGAATTGAAGAGGCCGAGGTAGTGGTCGGCCTGGGCCCCGGGGAAGGACGTCTTGGGGGCGACCACGAACGCGAGGCCGTAGCCGCCCTCGCCCGAGCTCGGAGGCCTAATGGCGAACACGAAGTGGGTGCTGAAGGAGACAGCGGCGGCGGAGCCACCGGAAGCCTTGGCCAACATCCGGAAAGGCTGAGCGTAGAAGGCTTGGCCGATGTAGTCGCTTGTCTGGTTGGTGAGCTTGAGAGCTCCGTTGGACTTGATGATGGAGGCCTTATGGAGGGTAATGTTGGACTCGGTGGAGCCGTTGAACCCATTGAAGATGAACTGATCATCAGGCTGAGACTGGGACACGGCAAGGACGAGGAAGCAAGAGAAAAAATGGAAGCAAAAGGAGAGAGCCCCATGTTTCGCCATTCCCAAAGCAGCAGAGGGTTTCTGCATAATCTGGGAGGAGAAGACGAGAGCATCCGGGAAGAGATTCTGCAGGTATTGTAGGTGGGAAGAGGTCAAAAGTCAACATATTCCGGCGATGGCGAGACCAGAAGAGCGCGTTGAATCTGAGCTTTTTTGGGGAGATGCTTCGGGTGGTTATAGTCATCGAGTCATCGACTCATCGCTAAAGAGCGAAAGAAGTGACTGCTTGGTGACTTGCCGTGATGCGGCAACTGTTTGAATTTTCCTTTATTTCTAGAAATTCATCGACTTATGCTTTATTTATTTATTTATTTATTTATTTATTTGGTCCCCGAACCCAAGATTGTGATTGCGATCGCGATGCGTTTGAGTACGTCAACTGACGACCGAGGCCGTTGCGGCCTACTACGGGCATCGTGGCCATTGTGAGAAGGACCTTCTCTTGGGTACGACGGAAATGTCTGGCAAATGCATTTGGAAATTTTCGGAGATGAAGGCATTAATCTTTCGGGAAGATTGCGATATGTAATTATGTATGATAGAAAAGAAGCAAGAGGTCTTGAATTCGAATTTTTCCCGTCATTTAATATCCAGGTTTGAATGCGAAATAGCGGGTTGTTGAGTTTATTGTTGTTTTGTTAAGAGAAATTACGTACAAACACCGCGAGCAACGTTCTCATCTTGTTGAATGGTTGTGCTTCGTTATGGACCACAAACTTCGTTCTCGATATTGGATGCTTGTGAATTTGAAAAAGACGGGGTTATTTCCTCGGGTCCCTTTCATACTACAAGAGAAAAGGGTAAGCAAATTAGGATATATATAAAGAAAGGGATTCGAAAAATAGAAAATTGAATTCGATGAAAATCTGTGTTTTAGGTAACTCAGTGTAGCTATATAGATTGCTTATAATGAGTCTAGGCAATACTCGTTGATAATATGGAAACCTGTAAAAATAAAAGATTCAATTCCACTTAGGTGAAGTTAATCTATATGGGGGACACTTATATCCTAATGCTAAATTAGCTACTAACTTGTTTGTCCCTTATGTACATCGATATCTTTTAGGTAAAGTGAAGTTTTAGTCCTTCAAGTTTCATTATTTGTGCAATTTAGCCTTCTAACTCCTCATTTGTGTAAATTTGTGGAATCAAATCCTTTCATTATTATTATTATTTTTATTTTTTTTTTATTATTATTATTATTATTATTATTATTATTATTATTATTTGCAATGATAAACAGAATGGTGACACTTAAGTAGGAGTGACCTACCATCCCCCGAAGTCACACTTAATACACCTAAGATCTCCTGGGTTTTGAACCCTTCACCTTTGGTTGAGGATCAAGAGGGCCTTTATCCAAATTAGACTTTACTACTACTACCAGGTGGTCCTTTATTATTATTATTATTATTATTATTATTATTATTATTATTATTATTATTATTATTATTTTGGTATTGGAGGAACCAATCAGGAATTGCGATAAACAAGGCCAGAACCCCACGTGACACTTAAGCAGGAGGACCCATCATCCCCCGAAAGTCACACTTAATACACCTACTGCTTCATCTAAGTTTTAACCCTTCATTCTTCGCGATCCTTATCAGGTGGGCTCACCACAGCCGGTGGTCAAATCCTTTCACTATTCATCACCATAAAAATGATAAAATTGTTGGGGTGACGTCACTAACACGATGCGAAAGGAACATATTGTCCCGAGGTAGCACCATATATATGGTGTAGCAACCAACACGAGGATAGGGTAACGAAGGGAAAAAGAGATGATAGAAGATGAAGGGGGCTGGGAGGCTGCCCGCTGCCACACCCTATTTGCGAGTGAGCATCTAATAATGCCAAGTCAGGTTTCGATAGCATCGCTAATAGCGATTACTCGCATGTAACGGATTAGATAATAGGACTGTACAAACAATAAAATCCAATCGACAAATGCCATATTTAGTTTCGAAAAGTCACAGTTCTTATAATGTAACTAAAACAATTAACAGGGCATGATAAATACTCATTTTTTGATTTGATTATGTATTTCGCATCCGGAAAAAAAGCAGGGATTAATTTAATAAAGTTCCTTTAAGGGGAAGTTTCCCTTATTGTACGAATACGAATAAGATATCAAGTAAATACACATCCTCTCTATGTATTTCTTTTTTATTTTCTCGAATATCTTTCTTCTTTCAAGACGAGCCATTTGACATGACCACGTTAGCATCATGGCTTAAACATTTTCCAAGTGAATTCCCTGTAATAGTATTTGAATCTTTGCAATTAGTAGGGATGTGCACTAAATCAAGTTCTATCCGGAATTCAAATCGTATTGGACCGGACCACAGGTTCAATTTTGATTTTAGGGAGAATCGGTCCGGTTCTCAATTTCATCAGTTTGGTTTTCGATTCTAAAGATTCTTTTAAAAGAAAAAAAATACTTTTACATCCATCAAGAATAGAATCATGTATTTCAGCATGAAGAAACAATGCAACAATTTGACCAACACATGTTTTTTTTCATAAAATTGTATAATTTTCATATTTTCTACTTAGGAACCGGTCCATCTGAGATCTAATGTGAAAATTACCAAAAAAGTCACAATTCTATTGCTATTGTGCTAATTTAGTTATAAATATATATTTTTTGCTAATTGAGTTTTAAACTTTTTAAATTTGTGTCAATTCAATCAATCCAACTAATTTTGGTAAAAAATTGTTGGTGTGAACACTAGCTGTCCTATGTTATGTGGGCAGTGTTGACGTCAACAAATTTTTTTTGATTTTTTAAATTAATTTTTAAACTTTTTCCCTTCCTTCTTTTGTTTCTCACTATGGCTAGCAAGGGGCGTTGGAGCTTGTGGGCCACTAGGCGAGGCCACAACGGCCGCAAGTGAGGCCACCTTGCTTAAATCTTTATGACTATGTTTTCATTGTAATGGGGTTTTGAGGTTTTGCGATTGCATTACTTAAGCATGAACATTCAAGAGGAGGTAGCAGATGGGTTCTCACTTGCGGGTGAAGGCGGCCATGGCCTCACCAAGATTTGGGTGAGGGTCGCGACCCTTCTTGACGGTAGGCTAGTAGCCCTCGCCTAGGCCCTGTTTGGTAACCATCCAAACATGGCCAAATTTTGAATCTTTGTTCCCGGAACAGATTGTGAATATAATCAAGAACCAAAAACAGTTGATTCTTGTTCCGGAACGAATTTGAGAATCAAAATCAATAAATTTTCTTCTTCCCTTTGGCCATCTCGCGATCGTCGCTACCGTCATTCGCGTTCGCCACACGCGTCGTCCGCTGGCCGTCGGCCGCCGCCACCGTCCACCGGTCCGGCGAGCTCGCGGACCGTGGCGAGGTCCGGTGAGCTCGCGGAGGCTTGCCCACGGCGAGCTCGCCGGAGGCTTGCCCCACCACCGGCGAGGCTCGGCCTCCCTAGATCCGGTGAGGCCGAGCCTCGCTAGTGGCGAGCGAGCCTCGCCGGGCCGGGCGACTCCTTGCCGAGGCTGGGTGAGGCCCGCCTGGTAGGGGTGTGCAACCGGACCGGGTTTACCCGGTTCTCGGTCCGGCCCACCCGGAAAATGGGTTGGGAACCGGTTCCCAAAATTCAGACCCTGTTTGAACCGGTCCGGAATCGGTTCCGAGGGATTACCCACTCGGGAACCGGATCGACCGGACCGGTTTGGGAACCGGTTTGAGAACCGGTTTTTAAGGCAGCCCCAAATCAAAAACCCTAATTCGTTTCTATCTTCTTTACCTCTCACACGGTCACGACTCACACCTACAGACTTGCTTTTCCTTCGTCGCGCCATCGCCAGATTCGTCAGTGGGAGAACGCCACCGCCGGAGCCGTCGTCGGGTTCGCCACCATCTCTATCGCGCACCCCCTCGACGTCGTCTGCACCTGGTTCCAAGGTCTCTCTCTCGGGTGCTTCCGGCTTGTGTCGAGTTTTTAGAGTTTGCTTTGGGCGATATGTGCATTCGTTCGTGCACTCACGCAGCGAACGACGGTAGAGTCGTGTGCCTCCCGGCGACAGAACACCGCCGGGCACTCTTCACCATTGCTCGCTCCGAGGTTCTCTCTCTCTCTCTCGAGTTGAAAGTGCTTGCGTTGAAATGGGATTCGGGTCATGTCGTGATTTGCGGGAATGAGATAAGAAATGGGGGAAGGGGAAGGACAATATAGACGACGAGGACATCACATTCCAGCGCATGGTCGCCAAGGTTAGCCCCATCCATCTCCCACCCCACCTTGTCTCCTGTCTCTTCTGAACTTGATCGAGCTCAGTTTCGTTTGGTGTGTGTGTTGTATGCCAGCTCCTGGCCTCCATAGTGCTTAGAACAAGTAGATGGTATCAATGGTTCAATTTGGGTTAGCTTTCGTGGTGGGATGATGTTCTAAGGATGTTACTTAAAATATAGATGATGATGGGATTAAGTGAAAGAAAAGCGCCAGTGGACTTAGGTGTGCTGTGCCCGAGGAACTACGTATTGAGGTTCTATCCAAGGCTAGGAACTTGGGTTCCTCTGTTTATGTGTTCTGGATTAAGACGGGTCTGCAGAAATTTTAGGTGGTTGTCGTTTTACTCTGATCATGCCTGTGGTATTGATGTAAGAATATGTGAATCGACTCTTGGTTTAACTTTGTTATAAAATGTAGAAATATACCGGTTAGCGCAATTTACAGTTTGTCCACTGACTTGATAGATTGTAAAGACTGTTTTTTAGTTAGCGGGTCGGCCAGGAGTCTGTTTCGCCATATAATTTTACTTCAGTCCCGATCTCCATTAAGCATTTGCATTAGGATGGTTTTCTGATAACATGCCTGGGCAGGGATCTTGGCCTTTACCGGGTGGCTGATGCTAGCATATGTAAGAGGTTGCTGGAGAACGTGGAGGTTACCTTCATGGATGAGGAGGTAGGCATAGTTGTAGACAAACTTTCGCGGTGGTGCACCCAGCGAAGTGATGGGAAAGCTCTTTCCTGGGTTTTTTTTTACAGTTTTATATCTTTCCTTTTTTTTTTTTTTTCGTGCCTTTAGTTTCTAGAACCTTGTTTGGGCTTCATTGTGTAGCCCTGGACAGTGATGATCTGCTATATCTCAAGGAACAAATGGAAGCTGAGGAGGATGCAGAACGCTTTCTACGCCGCACTGAAAAACGAGCATTTGCTGCTTTTAAAATATCCTTCAATGTTTGGGTTATCTTTTTGTTTTTGGGTGAAAGTTTTTAGATTGGTGAGGTCAATAATGTGAAGATGATGTTTTTTTTAAGGTTTTCATTACATTTGAAGGAGTGTACTTCATGTCAATTTTGGCTAACAAGATTAGTCTAGGTTTTATGCAAATATGGTAATAGTGCAGTGAAAATTTCCATACTTGTGCTCTTTGGGATCGGACTTTGTATGAGGCTTTCACGGGATATTGTGTATGATTCTACCTAGGTGTTATGGGGTTTCTATGTTTTTGGGTCTTCTTGGCTGGCCAGTCATTGTAGTTTAATATCAAGGCAATGTAGCGGTGCGATCTCAGTTTCTTGTTATAGTTACAAAGGCATATCTCTTTGGAACAAAGTATACATATTGGGTTAATTGTTTCTTCCGGCATGCACATTGAAAATTTTGTTTAGGATCTCTTTATTGTATTATTATGATTAAGTTGCCACCTAAGTGATCTTGATTGGGAGAATAGAGAACTGATGGTCAACTCTGTTGATGTTTGAAGCCTTGATTGGGATAGTTTTTTGACATTGATGCACGAATTCTTGGCTTTAAAATGTGTCAAAATGTTTCAGTCATTGTTCTGATAACTTATAGATGTAGAGGTCATTAAAAGAGGTAGAATGGAAGCCCTGTCATAGTGCTTTCATCGAGTTTTTTACTTAATTGAAGGACACAGAGCTGCGAGTTTAGCAGATTCATCTCCTGCATCCGTGCCTTTGCCTCTTCGTGTCGAACCAAAACCAAAGATTAGGATCAGGTATTGTCTCTTTTCAGTGCATGTGCAAGGTTGGAATTTTTAGGTTTTTTCCTCCTCTTAACAGTTCTAACTGTCCATCTAACGCAGGCAGCAAGTTCTCCTCAAGAAAGTTGTGGAAATCAAGCCTAAGTGGCAAACGGATCTAGCCCACCAAATGCGAATCGTGCAACCACCATATACAATAATCATGTGACTTCCGAATCGAAGGCGACTGTGTGAAGAAGCATCCCACGCCAACGAAGCAGGATAAAACCGAATCGGAAAATTTTGTAAAAAGCTTGTTGGGCATAGCATATGAAAGTTCAATGATCGAAGAATGAAGAGTGGATGCATATGTGTGGTTACGCATGCTCGGTTTTGATGTTTACTCGAAGTAGGAAATGTAGTACAAGACAAAGAAACAGGTTCCAATATAAACAGGGTTAACCCTATTCCCGGACCAAAAACAGGGTGGGTCGGGAATATGGTCAAATGCAAACAGGGTCGGGTACAGGGTCCAAAAAAAGAGAATCGGTTATAACAGGTCGGGTATAGGGTCTAGGTCTAGACCCTACCCACCCGGACTCGATCACCCCTACCGCCGACACCGGCGAGGCTCGGCCTCACAGATTTGGCGAGGCCGAGCCTCGCCGGGACAAGGCAGGGGCTGGGCGAGCCTCGTGACGCCCAGCCCCATCGGTGGCGAGCTCGGCTTGCCTAGCCCCGCCGGTGGCTCCCGGGCAGCCCGCCCAACCCCGACGAGGTCGGCCCGGCCACCACCGAGGCTTGGCCTCGCCAGACGCCCAGCCCCACCGGGCAGGCTCGGCCGCCCAGCCCCGCCGGTGGCACGCAGGCCTCGCCAACCCCGACGAGGTCGGCTTGGCCACCGGCGGGGCTAGGGCGAGCCTCGCCCGGCCTGCCCGGCGAGGCTCGGCCGACAAGGGCCGGCCTCGCCGAGGGCCGTGACGCCCGGTGAGGTCGCCGGCCCTCGTTCGGCCGGTCGCCGGTCCGACGACCGGCTTTAAGAAGAAGAAGAAGATGAGAAAAAGAAAAGAAAAAAGGAAAAAAAGAAAAAGAAAAAAAAAGGAAAATGAAAAGGAAAATGAAAAGAAAAAAATGAAAAAATGAAAAAAAGAAAAGAAAACAAAGGAAAAAGTAAAAAAATTATTTAAAAATTAAAATAAATTGATTTGGAACAGAATTAATGAACACCGTATCAAACGCAATTCTATTCCAAAATCAGAAATTTTGAATAGTTACCAAACGGCTTAAAATGTTTAGAATCGTTCGAACGGAATAAAAAAGAATCGGTTCGATTAATCAGCTCCTAATGTAATCGTTACCAAACGCGCCCTAGTGGCTAGCGAGCTCAAGTGACCCTTGCTGGCCATAGCGAGAAACCAAAGAACGAAATTAAATAAAAAATTGAAAAATTGAAAACATTATTAAAATTTGTCTACATCAACACTGACTGTGCCACTTTGGACGGCTAACATCTACATTAGCGATTTCCGATCGAAATTTGTCGAATGGACTAAATTAACACAAATATAAAAGATTTAGGACTCAATTGGCCCAAAAAAAAAAGTTTAGAACTAAATAGACACAATTGTAATTGGTTTATAATTTTTTTGGTATTTCTCCCAAAACTAATTAACCTTACAATATAAATGGGCTGAAATAGTTAATGTTTTTCTAGTCATAGAGTTCTATAATTGTCTCATGTGTGCCCCACAACGTCATGCGTGACACACGTCCTAAGAAATTACATTTTTTTTCCATGACATGTGGAAGCACAACAAAATACTCACATAAGTCCATACAAGAAAATTGCACAAGTTAAAATTAGTAAACATATGCCTCTTTATACAAACTTTAGTGGTTATTATCTTTACACAACATTTAAGCAAATATGAAATACATAATTCCTAAGAAATGTCAAGGTCACCTAACTATATCACTGCACTCTTACTCCCAAAAGCTTGCCTATACACTATTGGACCATCAACTAAAAGTTGACAACTTCACCTATTGACAAGCCATCATCGTCAAAACCTAGAGAGCCATCAAAGCCTCTAAGTGGTCTGACCAACTTAACCTCGATGTTAACATACCAAGTGAGATTCCAATGGGGAATCCACTTTATAACCCAACCATATATTACAACAAATCCAAGTATAGACACATCTTCAAAGACACAATCGACTAGTATTGGAGCTCTAAAAAGTGGTGGCGGTGGGGATCCATCATAAATGTTTAAAAATAAAAGAGTGAGCTGAGATTTAACTGCGGTTTTAGGGAAAATCAGTTCTCAATTTCACAAGTTTGGTTTCTGGTTCTAAAAACTCTTTTAAAAGAAAAGAAAAAAAAATACTTTTTATACTCATCCATAATAGAATCATGGATTTCAGCATGAAGAAACAACACAGCAATCTGACCAACATATTTTTTTGTAATAAAATTGTGTAATTTATATATTTTCTACTTGGGAACCGATCCATTTAAGAATTAATGGAAAAATTGCCAAAAAAGTAATAAATCTATTGCCATTACACTAATTCAATGCCAATTGAGTCTTAGACTTTTTACATTTGTGCCAATTTAGTGTATTCAACTAATTTTAACTAAAAATCGCTGGTGTGGACACTATTTGTCCTGCATTATGTGACCAAAGTCGACATTGACAATCTTTTTTTTTTTTTTTAAATTCTTTCATTGATTTTTAAATTTTTTCCTTTCCTTCTTTAGTTTCTCACTATGGCCAGAGAGGGGTGTCGGAGCTCACTGGCCACTAGGCAAGGCCACAACGGCCGCAAGCGAGCTCGCCTAGCCCAAATCCTTATGATTATGTTTTCATCGTAATTGGGTTTTGAGGTTCTACGATTGCATTACTTGAGTATGAACATTTGAGAGGGGAAGCAGATGGGTTCTCACCTGTGGGTGAAGGCGGCCATAGCCTCATCAAGATATGGGCGAGGGTTGCGACCCTTATCGATGGTAGGTGAGTAGCCCTCGTTGGCTACAACGAGAAACCAAAGAAGGCCATTTTTTTTAAACCAAAGAAATTTAAAAAATATTAAAATACTATTAAAATTTGTCTACATCTATGCCAGCTACACCACTTTGGATGGCTAACATCTACGTCAGCGGTTTTAGTTCGAATTTTGTTTATTAAATTGAATTGACACAAATGGAAAATATTTATAACTCAATTGGCCAAAATCTTTTCCTCCATATGCTCTTCTTCTTGGCTAGTGATGGCCAGCGACTGGCCACAACCGAGCATGAGGCTTGCCCACCTTTGGCAAGCTCAGGCTTGTTGGCTTCAAGCCTCACCAGTTTGGCAAGCTCTGAGCTCACAAGCCTTGAGCCCCTCCCTAGATCGGCGAGCGCGAGCGTTGCCACATCGACGAGCCTTGAGCTTGATGAGCCTCGAGCTTGACGCTCAAGGTTGTCGATTTGGTTAGTGGAGAGAGGCAAGCCTGAGCTCGCTAGAGGTGGGCGAGCCTCATGCTCGCCGTTGAGTTCAAGGCTCGGTTGTGGTCAATCATTGGCTGTCGCCGTGGTTGACGATCGGCCAAGAAAGAAGAAGAGGGAAAACAAAGAAAAGAAAAGAAAAAAAGAAAAAGAAAAAGAAAAAGAAAATTCGATTTTAAAAAATATATTAAAAAAAGAAGAACAAGGAGGAGGGGGAGGAGGAAGTGGGGATTTGTAGAAATATCATATAAGAGAGACCAAGTGAAAAAAATGTTTTCCACTTTTTGAAAGTGGAAAACAATTTCCCCTAGTTTAGAAGGCTTTTTTTTTTTTCTTTCATGAAAAAATGTTTTTTCTAAACAATTCATTTTTTGTTAAACGAACGCAGAAAAATTCGAAAATATTTTCCTGAAAAATATTTTTCGTGAAACGAACGAAGTCTCGTTGATGTTCTACTTCTACCATAAAAATGTGTTCTACTTCTACCATAAAAGTAATTAACATCAATTGTAGATTCAATCTTATAGCAAAAGGATTAAAACATTATAATATGCTTAAATTTATGTTTGAAATAATTGACCGAGTCTGAGAGTGAAGAATACGTAACAAGTATTTCAACCCCCAATTTGCAATTTAGACACGAAAAGCTCAAAAGAAAACACAAAATAAGTGATATTTAAACTAGAAACGTACTGCAAAAAAGCACGCACAAGGTCAAGATTTGGTTAGATAAATAGATTGAATTTAAATTTTGAAATTTGAGATGAAGCTTCTCTTTACCTGCACGCACAAACTTCTCTTTTTCCGATTTTCGAAAATTCTTTGAAACGTGGTCATTAGACAGACACACCTCTAGATGAGTCGGCAAATTTTGACAGTGAATACTGCCGAAATAACTTTCCTTAACGAGAAGTCATCAATATAATAATTCACATCATCAAATAATCTGCATGCTTTGACCAAGCCACCGTGTGTTTTACTCATTATACTGTCATAGAATCACACCGTCCATAAACGATTGAAATCCTCACATGTGAATTATTCATGTAAGGTATTAATTTCAAATTAGAATATATTAATTCCCATCATCAAATATTGAAAGATATATTGACGTCCTAATTTTTCTTTTTCCTATTTTAAAGAAGATGTATTAAAAAAATGGACACATTGACTCACTACATCATCGGACAACATCTAATTTGCCATTTAAGTAGTTCAAAGACTATATTGAATAAATTTAAAATTTAGGGATGATATTATTTATAGGATCAATATTTATGAATAATTTATGTTATTTGTCCTTTGTGAAAAAAGGTTGTATGCTAGAAATCTGACATTTTATTGCGAAAATCTGACAGAGGGTTGAATTTACTTAAAATAAAAATGATTCCCAACTTTAAAAATCTTCCTTTTCATTGTTTAGTAGCGCACTGAAAACTCTACGTTTAGACCACTTTTGGAAGTGATTCCCTCATTTCCAAAAGACTTTCGAGTCCACTGAACATTCCACAAAAAATAATACAATATCAATCTTCTTAATCATAGGAGTTCTGGTATAAGAAATATAGGAACTTCTTTTTTGACTACTATCTTTGTTTTTTTCCCAAAAGAAGATGATGATTTCTATTCATTGACTGAAGTCAGGCCACCCTAACTTCTCGGAAACTCCTAGGGGGTCCAAATTTGTATGTATATGTAAAATATATAAATATTATGACATAATATAACTCTCAAATCATATTAGAGTGTTCAACCGAAATTTAAATTAATAAATAGAGAGAGACATGTGTATACATATAAAGGGCATATAGATCTGTGTTTAGACAATACAGGATACTATAATATAAGAAGTAATTCAATTCGGAACAATATAACATAGCATTTATCTAAATTTCTCGATCAAGATGATATTTGCTTATGATTACATTTTGAATGAATTCTGGGACTTACATTAAGCCTGCAATTTCGAAAGAAGAACCCAGAAAGCGAATTTGCATGTAAATTAGAGAACTGTAGTTGCTGTAGAATCTATATACCAGAAAAAAATCTGACAAGCTAATTGCATTTGTGTCTGTGTATTGTGTTTTATCCTATACTGCACGAGAATGCCCACATCCAGAAACATCTCTGTACACGTAAATCTCAACCTATTATCTACCACAACCACCTAAAGAATTGGAGGAGAGGCCACGGACCGACGATGACACGTAGGATGATGTCGACGCATGAGACGTCCCGGTTGTATCGGAAGAAACTATTTCCAAGAATCCGAAGCTCATGTCGTTGGTTCTTCGGGAGCCAGCGGAGCTCGAGTCATCGACAAAGATGGGTACCGGCTCCTCCCGGTTCAGACACCGAATCACCTGCCTCATGGTAGGCCTAGCTTGGGCATGGTACTGGGAACAAACTAAGCCCAAATTCAATACCATCTCCATCTCCTCAGCATCGTAGGCGGAACGTAACTTGGGATCCGCGGCGTCGAGAATCCGACCCGTCCCGTAACATTCTATCACCCAATCCATTAGAAAGAATTGGCCCGTCGGACGCTTGCCGCTGGCCACTTCGAGCAGCAGAATGCCGAAAGCATACACGTCGGAGCTCGTCGAAGCCTTCCCTGAGCGGGCCAATTCCGGGGCAATGTACCCTATGGTTCCGACTAGGTTGGTGGTGTGCGATATCGTGCCGTGTTCGTATAGCCTGGCGAGGCCGAAATCCCCGAGCCGCGCATTCATTTCCGCATCGATCAGGACGTTGCTGGACTTCACGTCCCGATGGATCACGACTTGCTCCCACTCCTCGTGGAGGTACAGCAATCCGGCCGCGACGCCCTTGATGATGCAGAACCTCTGTTCCCAGTTCAACACGAAGCCGTCCTTCTGCTTGAAAATCAGCGAATCGAGGCTCCCGTGAGGCACGTAGTCGTATACGAGGAGGAGCTCGTCCTTCTGCTTGCACCAACCTTGGAGATTCACGAGGTTCTTGTGCCGTAAGCGTCCTAAGCTCTCGATCTCGGCCACAAACTCCCTCATTCCCTGTATCGAGTTTCGAGACACCTTCTTGACAGCGACCTCGCACCCGTTAGTCGGCAAGATGCCGTGGTACACTGCGCCAAAGCCACCGATCTCGATTACCTCGCTCTGTTTGAACCCTTTTGTTGCCTGGTCAAGATCCTTGTACCTGAACCTGTGAGGGCAATCTAACTCCCAGTCCTCAAGATTCTCCTGCTGCCTCCTCTTCTTGATCACAGTATAGAAGAACAAGATTCCCGAAAGACACAGAGCTATGCTGCATAAAGAGGCAATGAGGGCTATTATCTGCGGCTTGTAAGAGGAAGATGAATCCGATGAATCTGTCTGGTCAGGTGGCAGCGGAAGCCGAGTCAGGTCGAGGGGAGTCGCGGTTCCGTTCAATCGGAAGCTCCATCCTAGAACGTAGTGAAAGCTTCTCGTGGTCCCCGTCGAAGCGGAGAACCCGACATACATGCTATCCTCGAATATGGAAGCGAGGTTAACGGGCACGGACATGAGAGGTTCTGCCGGTTTCGGCACCTTGATCGGAGATATAGTGACGTTCAACACTTGCTTCTGGCCGTCGTACTCGATCCAGCCTTGAATGGCCTGGCCGCTCTCCAGCGTTATGTCGTCGACGCTAGACGTGCCATTTATATTATAGCCGGCCGGCTTGGTGGTGTTCGACTCCATGCCGTTGAAATTGACCCCGACGTGGTTCCCCTTTTCGTCCGAGGTCTCTTTGTACCCTTTCACGGTGTCGAACTCCACCACGAGCATGTGGTTCGACGAGTTCCCATCGTTCGAGGAACTGAAGAGGCCGAGGTAGTGGTCGGCCTGGGCCCCGGGGAAGGACGTCTTGGGGGCGACCACGAACGCGAGGCCGTAGCCGCCCTCGCCCGAGCTCGGAGGCCTAATGGCGAACACGAAGTGGGTGCTGAAGGAGACAGCGGCGGCGGAGCCACCGGAAGCCTCGGCCAACATCCGGAAAGGCCGAGGGTAGAAGGCTTGGCCGATGTCGTCGCTCGTCTGGTTGGTGAGCTTGAGAGCTCCGCTGGCCTTGATGATGGAGGCCCTATTGAGGGTAATGTCGGAGTCGGTGGAGCCGTTGAACCCATTGAAGATGAACTGATCATCAGGCTGAGACTGGGACACGGCAAGGACGAGGAAGCAAGAGAGAAAAAGGAGGCAAAAGGAGAGAGCGCCATATTTCGCCATTCCCAAAGCGGCGGAGAGTTTCTGCACGATCTGGGAGAAGAAGGAGCAGGAGGAGAAGACGAGAGCATACGGAAGAGATTCTGCAGGTTTTGTAGGTGGGAAGAGGTCAAAAGTCAACATATTCCGGCGATGGCGAGACCAGAAGAGCGCGTTGAATCTGTGCTTTTCGTGGGGAGATGATTCGGGTGGTCAGTCATCGCTAAAGAGCAAAAGGAGTGGCTGCCTGGCGACTGGCCGTGCTGGGGCAACTGTTTGAATATTCCTCTATTTCTAGTGACTCATCAACATGTACTTTTTTTATTTTTGGTCCCCGAACCTGTGATTGCGATCGCGATGCGCTTGAGTACGTCAATCGACGATTGAGGCCGTTGCGGCCTACTACGGGCATCGTGGCTGTTGTGAAAAGGACCTCCTCTTGGGTACGACGGAAACGTCAGGCAAATGTATTTAGAGATTTTAAGAGATGAAGGCATTAATCTTTTGGGAAGATTGCGATATATAACGATGTATGATAGAAAAGAAGCAAGAGGTCTTGAATTCGAATTATAGCTGTCGTTGAGTTTATTGTTGTTTTGTCAAGAGAACTTAAGTACAAACACCGTGAGCAACGTTCTCATCTTGTTGAATGGTTGTGCTTCGTTATGGACCACGAACATCCTATTTTCAAAGAAGGAAGCATGATTCACATCTAAATAATGGTAACCGAACATCTATTTTCCTCTCTATATATTTCTTTTTTATTTTCTCG
This sequence comes from Eucalyptus cladocalyx, assembly GCA_017140615.1. Taxonomy (NCBI): domain Eukaryota; kingdom Viridiplantae; phylum Streptophyta; class Magnoliopsida; order Myrtales; family Myrtaceae; genus Eucalyptus; species Eucalyptus cladocalyx. Next base: position 11,693,829 of record CM029516.1, on the reverse strand, counting down.
AACATTTTTATTTTCTTTCAAGACGAGCCATTTGACCAGACTGAATGATGATGAGAGGAGAGCTGTCAGCGTCCACTGATTGATTCGCTTTGTTGCTTTGCGGGAGAAGAATATTATTAGCGCGTCCCTTCCCACTTGCGGTTGAAGCAGCCCTAAACGGATAAGTTACATATAATTACGGGACGGCTTAATATCATAACAAATTTAAATGAGTATATTTATATCATGGTACTAACATTATATTAATCATAATTTCAGTTTTATATTACAAAAAAATTCAAATGGGTACAACCGTATCATATTATTTTAAACTAATGCATTCGCACCACATTTACCTAAAAAATTTCTAGGTTTATCATAATTTGAGGTAAATGTAATATGCACATATCGGTTTGGATATATGTGGCAATGAATGTACTAATTTGGAATTTTTTGTTACGTAAATTTTAGTTTGTAATAAATATAATATGAGTATCAATTTGAGAGTTTTTGGAACACAAAAATTAATTTAAAGTAAATGTAGTGCGGAGATATGAGATGGGGATTCTTCGTGTTATTAGCCCTTACAAAAATTATCCTCAATTATACCCAATATCTAGTCGGATTTCAAAATTTCCGTTTTGCATCTTCCTAACTTAAAAACCCATTTTCCGACTCTTCTTTTCCAACCCTTTCTCTCTTCCCACACATAGCAATACGGCGCGATGACAATTGAGAGCCACCCCAACAGTGTTTTGCCGCCGCTACTCGAGACAGCCCAACGCTAACGTCGTAAAAGGTTGTTTGGGAAATAAAATGGCGACTTGGTTAATCATGTCTAGATGATGCAACTTTAAATTCATTGTAAAAAATGAGGATGATAATTACAGGTTTTTATACCATCGTCATGAGAAGTAGAGTTGAAAAATGATTTTGTATCACTTTAACATAACAAATTCATGAGCCTTGTGTTTTTCTCATAGAAAAGGGTTTCAAATGAGACTGAAACATGCCTTATCCTTGCTATAATATTTAGTTTAAGACCCCGATGAAACATCAATTGCCCACGAGATGAACCTGCTACTGCAACTCCACCGTGGGAGTGCTCAAGATAATACTTGTTAAGCAATCTAAAATAAATTTCAAATTTGTCGTTATACTATTTTTTTTTTTTGCTATATCATATATAGTAAATGACAGGGAAATAGAAAAAAAAATCTTTAAATTGAATATATTTAATAGGTGTCTTATGCCCACCATGTTGCTCGTCATTAATGAGCAAGCTATACGCAAAAGTCAATGCGACTTTCAATGGGAACTTCGAAAGCGACAGGAGCACACGACCGTTATTGGACATCGTCCTAAAGAAGTACAATAGTTCCTACTTCAGCTGACTTTTAATTCCGGAAGCCTCTTTGAATAAATTCGAACCCCCATTCCGCAGCTTTAAGTAAAGGGTGGTTTTGGAAATATCAGGTTTTTCCATAGCATGACATGACCACGTTAGCATCACGGCTTGAACATTTTCCAAGTGAATTCCCTGTAATGGTAGTAGAATCTTTGCAATTTAGTAGGAATGTGCACTAAATCAAGCTCTATCCGGAATTCAAATCGTATTGGACTGAACCCATAGGTTCAACTTTGGTTTAAGGGAGAATCGGTCCGGTTCTCAACTTCACTAGTTTGGTTTTCGATTCTAAAGACTCTTTTACACCCATCGAGAATAAAATCATGGATTTCAGCATGAAGAAACAACGCAAAAATTTGACCAACACATGTTTTTGTCATAAAACTATATAATTTTTATATTTTCTACGATTGCATTACTTGATTATGAACATTTGAGAGGAGGAAACAAATGGGTTCTCACCCGTGGGTGAAGGCGGCCATAGCCTCACCAAGATATGGGTGAGGGCTGCGACCCTCATTGATGGTACACGAATAGCCCTCGCTTAATGGCTAGCGAGCTCAAGCGAACCTCGTTGGCTACAACGAGAAACCAAAGAAGGCAATTTTCTTTTTTTAAAATAAGGAATTTGAAAAATATTAAAATACTATTAAAATTTGTCTACATCTATGCCAATTGCACTACTTTGGATTGCTAACATCTACATCAGCAGTTTCAGTTCGAAATTTGTCAAATGGACTGAATCAACACAAATATAAAAAATTTATAACTCAATTGGCCAAAAAGAAAAAAAAGTTTGAAACTGAATAGGCACAATTGCAATTGGTTTAGAATTTTTAGTATTTCTCCCAAAACTAATTAACCTTTCAATATAAATGGGCCAAAATAGTTAATGTTCTTTTAGCCATAGAGTCTATAATTGTCTCATGTGATGCCCCACAACGTCATACGTGACATGTGTCCTAAGAAATTACATCTTTTTTCTTTTTCATAACATGCGGAAGCACGTGTCCTAAGAAATTACATCTTTTTTTCTTTTTCATAACATGCGGAAGCACAACAAAATACTCACATAAATCCATACAAGAAAATTGCACAAGTTAAAAATAATATACATTTGCCTCTTTATACAGACTTTAGTGGTTATTATCTTTATATAGCATTTAAGCGAATATGAAATACATAATTCCTAGGAAAGGTCAAGGTCACCTAATTATGTCACTGTACTCTTACTCCCAAAAGCCTGCCTATACATTATTGGACCATCAACTAAGGGTTGACAACTTCACCCGTTGATAAACCATCATAGTTAGAACCTGGAGAACCATCAATGCTTCTAAGTGGTCCGACCAACTTACCCTCTATGTTAACATACCAAGCAACATTCCGATGGGGAATCCACTCTATAACCCAATCATATATTACAACAAATCCAAGTACAGACACATCTTCAAAGACATAATCGACTAGTTTGGGAGCTCTAAAAAGTGGTGGTGGTGGGGGATCCATCATACATGTCTAAAAATAAAGGAGTAAGCCGAGGCCAAATAAATGAAATTTCTAAGTCTAAGGTTGAAAATCATCTTACTACTTAATCTAGGATCAACAATTGACATACTAAAATAAAATGACTAGGTATAATGAATGCATAAACGAATAATCTACCTTTGTTAAAGTGATATGCCAATACCAATATATATTACATTACATCATGGTGCACCAATATCACCAAACGACTTATGCTAATGAAAACTATTAGTGATGGTATTTAAAATCATTTAAGTCCACTCTGCAAGCAAGCATATGGCATATCATATTGTGATCCATGGCTAACACTAATTTAAATAACATGTGAATATATGTATACACATGATCATGTATTATATTTATTATTATTTCTTCTCTCGAACACTCCCAAGTCATTTCGATCACATAGTAGGGCATCTCAATTCCAAGACATCACAACTCATGGGGCATCTTGAAACTTCTAAGATAGCCCCAAACACTCCCAAGGTATTACAATCACAAAGCAAGGCATCATGATTACACAGTAGGGCATCGTCTCCACTATGGTGAGGATGACGGAATACTTTCATAGTATTTTACAAATTTTATCTTACAATATTATTGCACATAAAGATGTTCAAAACCCTTGTTAAGTAATTAACATCATTTTACTCAAAACATCACTGGGATACAACACCATGGTTTGCTCACGCATCATTTACATAAACAACACCATATTTACCTCATTTATTTCCTCAAGCAAGAAATGATAATATCCATAGAAAATCAATATAATAATTAATGATCAAAATAATCATCAACTTAAAATGGGTACTTAGAAATTGTCCACCAAAGGTAAGCATCTTAGGTAGGGGTGAGCATGGTCTGAGTTGGGCCGGTCCATTCCCTAACCCTAGGACCAACCTGCATAGTATTGATCCTCAATTTTTGGGACCGAGGACCGGACCGACCCAATGGGTTTGGTTCAGTTCCAGGGTCAACATAAAATTGACTGATAATTTTTTTGTTTCATTTTTTGCACTTCTTGAAAAGGCAATCGAGGATCGGACTGACCTAATAGATTCGGCAACGAGCGAGGTCAGTGAAGAGAGGCAAGCGGCGTGAGCAACGAGCATCAAGTGGGGTGAGCGTTGAACGGTAAGTAGCGCAAGTGACCAAAAGCGAGGGAGCCAATTATCGAATAGCGAGTGGAGAAGTTGTTTCTTTCGATTTTGGTAAGTTGAAGACTAAAAGGACAAAAAAGACATAAGAGAACGAGTACTAGAAGAGGATACCATGAGAAGCTATTTACGCCATGAGGATGCCATGAGGACTTCTCACAGAGACATTTTCCTCATTTGTAAATATGGCTGTTGATGCCGTAAAAGACATTAAAAATCTAAGTTATTAAAGAACGATGTAAAATTACTTGAACTTTTCACTAAGGAGTCGTTTAATGTTATTGACGCCGTTTGACTTTGGGTTTTCACTATATAAAAAAGTTATAAATAATATATTAAATATATTATATATAGTTAGGGTTGGTTCGGGTTGGACCGACTCTAAACTTCTAGGACCGAGGACCAACTTGTACAGTACTGGTCCAACGATCCCAGGACCAAGGACCGCCCTAGTCTCCCTGAGAAATGGACCAAGACCAATAGGGTTGAGCCGATTCAAGGTTGGTTTAGGGTTAACCCTAAACCTATGCTCACCCCTAATCTCTCAAATTAAAAGCAAACCTCTCAAATTTCACAACTTCAGGAAATTTCCTCAGAATAAGGAAACTTTTCCCCATTGAAATCGACAACTCTTCAAAATTTAGCATTTAAAAAAAAAGTTGGCAACTTACAAAACTGACATCATCGTCATCATCATTATTATTTTGAAAAATCGATAAATTAGATGTTCATAATTCAATTTAAGCAAAATTTATAAAAACGAACCTCAACTCCTCCTTGTCGACATCTTCACCTTTTTCCACACTTAGTCTACTGAGTTCTCTTTAATTCTTTTGACACTTTTCCATCAACATACTACTACTTTCTCTTGGAATTAACTTATTTACTCCCAAAATATATAACTTGTCAATACAAATCAAGGAGCATAAACCATTGGGGTTTGTCCCAATAGCCATCCTTCTCACATAAGAAGGGAGATATAGGGGGTTCGAATCCCCATCTTCTTAGGAAGTTGGGATGGGGACGATTTAGCTTTAGGCATGGGATTTGACTCTCGCGTTTTGCAAGGAGACATGACAAAAGTCTGAGAGTGAAAGTTAGAGTAAGAGTAGAGTATGACCGAATAAAAAAAAAAAAACAAGAAGAGCATAACAAACTCATCAATACAAATCAAAGAAACATAACAACTCAACATACCGTTATTGGAACCTAATGGCACTTTACATAAAAGAAATTTAGTCAATATTTACATTTATCAACCATATCAAGAGTACTAAGTAGCTTAACCTAACTTATTCCTTAGAGTTTTCACTAGGGGTGTGCAACCGGACTGGATATACCCAGTTCTCGGACCAACCCACCTAGAAAATAGGGTCGGGAATCGGTTCCCGTTGAAACTAGTCCGGGAACCGGTTCCCAAAATTTGGAACTAGTTTAAACCGGTCCGGGAACAGGTTCTAAGTGATTACCCACCCGAACACTGGTTCATGGACTGGTTTTGTAAGTAGAGGTCCAAACTCTTTTTTTTTTTTTCCCTCCGATTTATATTCTTACTCCCGCAATCACATGACGTTTTTCATCTTGGCTCTTTCAAACACGCACGACACTCCTCCTTTGTCATTCCTCTTCCTCACTTGCTTCCCTCCCTCATCGGCACCCTTTCGCACCGTCCGATGGACAGATGGCGTTCGTCGCCGCCAAATTCTTGTGTATCACATGGATTGGCTCGCCTATTTCTCTTTAGTAGGAGGAGTTATGCTTGCATAAATGAGTAGTTGTGGGAATAAGACTAGTTTTAGACCCATATTTATTGCTAATTCTTTTCCTTATGATTTTATTTATTATAATTAGCCTCTTGGATTCTTAATTTTTCATTTAGTCAAAAAGTTTATGTATTTATTTATTACAAGTGCTTAATATTTAATATAAATTAGGATGATTACGTTATTTTCTCGCATATTAATATAAAATTTGAAGTTGTATAGGATATCGATAGATTGCAAAACAGGTTTCGGTGGAAATATGGTTGACCTTGGAACCGGATAAGAAAAATAGGGTGGGTCGGGTATAAGGTCCAATACAAATAGGGTCGGGTATAGGGTCCAAAAAAGAGGAATCGGTTATAACAGGGTCAGGTACAGGGTCCAGGTCTAGACCTTACCCACTATGGACCCGATCACCCCTAGTTTTCACTTACCTTAAAAAAGATTAGGCAATTTAAGGTTTTAGTCACATCATCCAACTAGAAAGATTGAGACAGAAACTTTTATAATACGGATGTGGGGCCTTGGCTTTTACTCATGGTTTTGAGGATGTAAATTGAAGAAATGAGTTGATGAGTAAAATTAATGAAGTGGAGCTTGTGTTCTTTGAAAAGTCCCCCCCGCGCCTCTACCCAAATCAACTAAAACAAGAAAGAACATAATGGAATTGATTTAACCATGGTTAAGGCATTAATTATCTTAGGGTTAGAACAATAAGTATAGAGGGTATTGCTCCAATGAAATTGAGCCTCATCGGCTCCCTTTTGCACCGTTTGATGGATGGACGGTGATCATCGCCGCCAAATTCTTGTGTATCACATGGATTGGCTCGCTTAATTTCTCTTTTGTAGGAGGATTTATGCTTGCATAAATGAGTAGCTTCATGTAGTAGTTGTGGGAATAAGACTAATATTAGACCCATGTTTATTGCTAATTCTTTGCCTTATGATTTTATTTATATAGTTAGCCTTGTGGATCTTTAATTTTTCGTTTAGTCAAAAAGTTTATGTATTTATTTATTACAAGTCTTAATATTTTAATACAAATTAGGAGGATTATGTTATTTTCTCACGTATTAATATAAAATTTGAAGTCGTATAGGATATCGGGAGATTGCAAAACAGGTTCTAGTGGAAACATGGTTGACCTTGGAACCAGATCGGAAAAACATGGTGAGTCGGGTATAGGGTCCAATACAAACAGGGTTGGGTATAAGGTCCAAAAAAGAGGAACCGATTATAACAGGGTCGGGTACAGGGTTCAGATCTAGACCCTACCCACCCCGGACCCGATTGCCCCTAGTTTTCACTTACCTTAAAAAAGATTAGGCAATTTAAGGCTTCAGTTTCATCGTCCAACTCGAAAGATGAGTTGGAAATTTTTATAATACGGGTGTGGGGCCTTGGCTTTTACTCATGGTTTTGAGGACGTAAGTTGAAGAAATGAGTTGATGGGTAAAATTAATGAAGTGGGGCTTGTGTTCTTTGAAAAGTCCCCCCTTTACCCAAATCAACTAAAACAAGGAAGAACATAGTGGAATTGATTTAACCATGGTTAAGGCATTAACTGTCTTAGGGTTAGAACAATAAGTATAGAGGGTAGTGTTCCAATGAAACTGAGCCTCACGGCTCCCTTTCGCACCGTTTGATGGACGGACGGTGTTCGTTGCCGCCAAATTCTTATGTATCACATGGATTGGCTCGCCTAATTTCTCTTTTGTAGGAGGAGTTATGCTTGCATAAATGAGTAGCTTTATGTGGTAGTTGTGGGAATAAGACTAATATTAGACCTATGTTTATTGTTAATTCTTTGGCTTATGATTTTATTTATATAATTAGTCTTGTGGATCTTTAATTTTTCATTTAGTCAAAAAGTTTATATATTTATTTATTATAAGTGCTTAATAGTTCAATACAAATTATGAGGATTATGTTATTTTCTCGCGTATTAATATAAAATTCGAAGTCGTATAGGATATCGGGAGATTGCAAAATAAGTTCCAGTGGAAATAGGGTTGACCTTAGAACCAGATTAGAAAAATAGGATGAGTCGGGTATATGGTTCAATACAAACAGGGTCGGGTATAGGATTAAAAAAAAAAAGGAACCGGTTATAACAGGGTCTAGGTCTAGACCCTACCCTGGACCCGATCACCCTTAGTTTTCACTTACCTTAAAAAAATATTAGGCAATTTAAGGTTTCAGTCACATCATCCAACTTGAAAGATTGAGACAGAAACTTTTATAATACAGTTGTGGGGCCTTGGCTTTTACTCATGGTTTTGAGGATGTAAGTTGAAGAAATGAGTTGATGAGTAAAATTAATGAAGTAGGGCTCGTGGTGCAAATGACTTGATATCATAAGTCAAGAAAAGAGATATTTCTGTGAAGGATAGAAGGATTCATTTCATTAGGCCAAGTGTGAGCAATAGTCATTCCAAGCATTAATGAACTAAGGCCAAGTTTCATAAGGCAATGCATGACCTCATCACTACCAAGTTCCATATCTTTAAGAGTAAAACATGTGAGGGGTTAAATATTTAGGGAGAATAGGAAGAAAAACACAAATGGAAAAATTGCCAATTGATTCAATTATAAAATTTTCATAATAAAAAATTTGTTAGGTTACCAAAGTATCTACAAAATTAATATGTAACAAGCAAACGGGTGTCTATTCTCAATACTGACAAGTTTGAAAATATCATTACCGTACATAAAAGCTTTTGGATGTTACATCTCAAAAAAGAATTCTTTTCTTTCTCTTTTTTACTAAAGACAAATAAAAATGATCACAACTAGTGGGTATTATTTATTAATGTCATCTTTTCAAAAGAAAGAAAGAAACTTAAATGACCTTTATCGTGTATTAGTCATATCTTTGTGACTGAAAATGGTCACATGGTTGTTTATATACATTATTATGGTGATTAATTTCTCATTAGTACTATTAATAGACTAATAGTGATTGTCATCTTAAGATAGATATGGATTTTTGTGAAATTATTTTGTCAAATTTTAAGGTTTAGAAGTTGTTTTGAAAAAAATATTAGTATAAGTAAAAAATATTTCGTGCAAAACCAATTATAAATACATATTTGAATTGCATAAATTGAGATGGAGTTTCATTTATGTTATGTTCTTTTAGATGGTTTGTATCTAGATTTTCTCATTCAGCAAGGGCATGATTTATTTGAATATTGGGCCTTTAACCGGGGCCTTTACCCTAACTTGGGCCTCTCAAAACTCCACAAGATGATAGGGTTGATATAAAAGGGCCAAAGAGCTCATCGGGGTCAAAAATAACATTATGCATTTTGTACTTTCGAACCAACCATTGGCTAGATGCAAAACTGTGACACATTTGGATGCGCAATAGATATATGATACCTTTAGAGTGCATTTATTTCACAAAATTTAATAATTTGAAAAAAAATTTCTTAAAAATGATTGTTAATATCACTTACAAATGAATAAACGAAAAATATTATCATCGTCTATGAAAATGTTTATACATAAATTGTTGTTGACAATGAAACATTTTTTTATTGTCTAATTATTTTAAGCAATATAGGCAATCATTTTTAGAAAAAAATGATTTTCAAATAATTCATTTTCTATTAAACAAATGGGGGCTTTAACCTGAGGATAACATTAAGAAAGAATCCAGAGTTTCAAGACCTTTATAACGCCTAGAGCCACATTGATTGAAAATTTTAAATTGATAATTTAACCTCTCTAAATCATATTAATTCTTTGATGGGAGGCTTCACCTAACATCCCTTAAATTGAATATATTATGCATATAATAATTATACGAATTGCGTGTATGAGTTAGGAACTAGTGTCCAAGAAGAAACACAAAATATTGTAGGCAAAAGCGTGCAAATCCCCCATTTCATGGCCTACCAACAAAGAAAGAAGCCAAAAGAGTCCTCAACCCTCAAAATTATGGGGATAGGTCTTTCTCATGGTTTCTCTTAAATGGCAGCTATATCCTGTTGAAAAGATGAAAATTCCAGTCAACTTCCAACTTTCTCAATTAATGACACCCTAAAAAATTCCATATTTGTCATTTTTATATTGGAGTCAAGATTCTTGTGCATCGCCTACAAACGAAGCAAGAAGTCAAAAGAGTCCTCAAGTCATCAAGTAATTTGTGGGGATGAAAGCGTTTACTGTTTGTCTTCAATCTTCTATCAACTGAGGACAACTGGCAGGAATTTGTTGCCCTTCAAGCTGTGGAGTTTTGGAGCTCTATTTGCGACGAAGAAAAATAGAGCTTCAAGAGTTTGAGAGTTCTGAAAGTGCAGATTCTGGGTCTCCTCATTCACGGTTCATTGAGTAAGCTCTGCCTGCTTTCGTTCCCATGCTGCTGGAGACTTTGCTAAAGCAGGAAGAGGATCAGGATCAGGATGATAGCATTTGGAATATATCTATGGCCGGTGGAACTTGTCTTGGTATTGTTTCTAGAACTGTAGGACATCCTATTGTTCCCCTTGTGATGCCTTTTGTGGAGGATAATATAAGGAAGCCGGATTGGCATAGTCATGAAGCTGCCACATATGCTCTTGGTTCAATCCTTGACGGTCCAACATTTGAGAAACTCTCTCCTTTGGTTAATGCAGGTTTAGATTTCCTTCTTAATCTGATGACAGATGAGAACAATCATGTCCATGATACAATCGCATGGACACTCACGCGTTTTTGAGTTGTTGCGCAGTCCAGCCAATGGATTTTCAGTACTCTCTCCTGGAAACCTCCCAAGGGTTGTTAAAGTACTATTGGGGAGCATACAGGATGTGCTCAATGTTACAGGATTTTCAGTACTCTCTCCTGGAAACCTCCCAGGGGTTTGAAGATGCTGGAACAAGTGCTTCACTTCTCTCACCATACCTTCCAGACATCATGACATATCTTGTTGCAGCTGCTGATCGCACAGATAGTGGTGACTCCAAGCTCAGGACATCTGCATATGAAACTATCAATGAGGTAGTTAGGTGCGCCAATATTGCTGAAGCATCTCAAATTATAGCGCAACTCCTTCCTGCCATCATGAATAAGTTGGCACAGACATTTGAGCTCCAAATCGTGTCATTAGATGATAGAGAAAAAGCAAAGTGATCTGCAGGCTTCTCTCTGCGGTGTTCTTCAAGTCATTATTCAAAAACTAAGTAACACTGATGAAACAAAACCCATAATAATACAGTATGCAGATCAGATTATGTTACTATTCCTTCGAGTTTTTGCCTGCCACAGCTCTACAGTGCATGAAGAAGCTATGCTTGCTATTGGTGCGCTTGCTTATGCTACAGGTGCAGACTTTCTGAAATATATGCCGGAGTTCTACAAGTATTTGGAGATGGGATTGCAGAACTTTGAGGAATACCAGGTCTGTGCAGTTACTGTGGGTGTAGTTGGTGATATTTGCCGTGCCTTGGATGACAAGGTGCTTCCGTTTTGTGATGGGATTATGGAGCTCCTTCTCAATGATCTCCGTAGTGAGGTACTGCACCAGTCTGTTAAGCCTCCCATTTTCTCCTGCTTTGGTGATGTTGCTCTTGCAATTGGAGATCGCTTTGAGAAATACGTCTCCTATGCACTGCCAATGATGCAAGGAGCTGCAGAAATTTGTGCCCAGATGGACACGGATGATGAAGAGTTGATGGAATATGGTTATCAGCTCAAGCGTAGCATTTTTGAAGCTTATTCCGGAATAGTCCAGGGCTTTAAGGATTCGAAGTCTGAGGTGATGTTGCCATACGCGTCCCATCTCATGCAATTCATTGAGTTGGTCTTCAAGGACAGGCAAAGGTAATTATCTATTGATTTTCCTTTTGCTCATGTATGAATTGTTATTCGGTTCAGAAAATTCAATTTGGTTATCCATATTACAGGGACGAGTCTGTCACAAAGGCTGCAATTGCGGTGACAGGTGATCTCGCTGACGCCCTGGGGCCAAACATAAAGTTTTTTTTTTGGTGACCTGGGAACCCCGTACAGCAGCCAACAACCGGCGACGTAACCTCGGGGTGCCCCGAGGAGACCCAAACATAAAGTTATTATTCAAAGACTGTGCATTCTTGAATGATCTCTTGGGTGAGTGTCTGCAATCTGATGACAAGCAGCTCAAGGAAACAGCGACTTGGACCCAGGGGATGATTGGACGTGTTATGGTCTCGTGATGAGGAGCAAGTTGTCCAAATATGTTTGATTTCTATTCTTCTCAAGTGGGCGGCTTCGTCTTGTCGGTAAAATGTTCCTGGCGATTAAAAAAATTTATAATGTTCAGTCTCATATGGTCTAGGATGTTAGTCCTGAGATCCCGATTGTTTTTGCGATGTCAGTCATCTGGGAGTGGGAAGATTTTAGGGAGTGCATTTGTAATGTTCATAGGCCGTTTGGGATTTGGACATCTCTTCAGTTATTCGGCCATCAAATCGGTGGTTTTTTAAGTCATTTTCAGGTCGTTTTGATCCTATATTCTTGTGTCACGGTCCGTGAATCCTCCCGTACTCGTGACACTTGTGAGTGGCGCTTGGGGTTATTTGGTGAAGAGTGTGAGGCAGAAGGGGTAGAACACAACTGGTCCGTGGGAGTGGCGTTAGGACGGTTGGTGCTAGGAGTTCTAGGATAGAAGGATTACATCACTTAGGAGCTCTGAAGACGGGGTAGGCCTCCCGTGCACAAACTGGTCGGGAGCTGATGCCGCTCTCCTGACGAGGCCATGGCAGGCCGAAACCAGTTGTTGTGCCTAAAGAGGACTGTTATCTCATTCGATTGACCAGACGCCCGAGTAAAGCTGGGCGTGATAGGATCTCGCACGAAGAATCATTCACCGTATCGTTCGTGGAACAGCTAAAGAAAGGGCTAGCTTGGCGAATTCCGCTCGCTAGGCGCCCGCGGGCCGTTTCCGAGGCCAAGGAAACTCTCGGCCCGTGACAAGTGGTATCAGAGCAAGAATCCCTCCAGTAAGAGAGTGAGCAAGTCGGAGAATCGGACTCCTCGTTCAAGTGCGGGTCAAGTAGACAAGTCCTGGTGGATGGGTGCTAGGACGAGTCGACTTCTCGTCGAGCGCAATGCGAAGTTAGAGAAGAACCGAACCCTTGTTGAATGGGGATAATGTTTCTGGATTGATCGGTGAATACGAAGAAGAGGTCTATTATCACGTTTTCAACAAGAAAAGAACCTCCATTGGTCTGCTGTGGTCAAGATGCTGATTAGGCTAGAATGGTGCTGCCAAAAGATGCGGTTGGTGAAAAATGCCACACTTGCCAGAAAGCGCAGGTGACTAAAGGGCCGAGCGGCTGAGATCAAAAGAGGCCACCAATGGAGCAAAACCTGTTTTGTTGGGTAAGCGTGACCGTTCGATGTGAATTCCCAAAAGTGGCACATCAATGGTTAATTTATGCAAGGAAGCGATAGAGCAGAGATCGCAACGAGGGCGTTGCGAATTGAGTGGGGGAGAATGTCACGGTCCGTGAATCCTCCCGTACTCGTGACACTTGTGAGTGGTGCTTGGGATTATCTGGTGAAGAGTGTGAGGCATAAGGGATAGAACACAACTGGTCCGTGGGAGTGGCGTCAGGACGGTTGGTGCTAGGAGTTCTAGGATAGAAGGATTACATCACTTAGGAGCTCTGAAGACGGGGGGTAGGCCTCCCGTGCACAAACTGGTCGGGAGCTGATGCCGCTCTCCTGACGAGGCCATGGTAGGCCGAAACCAATTGTTGTGCCTAAAGAGAACTGTTATCTCATTCGATGTACCAGACGCCCGAGCGAAGCTGGGCGTGGTAGGATCTCGCACGAAGAATCATTCACCGTATCGTTCGTGGAACTGCTAAAGAAAGGGCTGGCCTAGCGAATTCCGCTCGCTAGGCGCCCGCGGGTCGTTTCCGAGATCAAGGAAACTCTCGGCCCGTGACACTTGCATCTGTCTTATCTGCATTCATCTTGCGTATTTTCGCAGAGTCAATAGGGCCACATACCTACTGAAACCTCCTGCCTTTGCGGTATGCATGCGGGACAGTGGGAAGAACTTCAACCTTGCCGTGAAGAAGCATTCGCAGATAAATCTCAGGAAGAATGAATACATATCGACATCCATGCATGCTGCTCTAAAGTTCTTAGTGGCGTCTCGTGAACTTTTGTCCTTTGATCTGCTTGATGAGCAGAAATTTTCGAGTTTTGCTCATGAGTGATACTGTTGCATATCATGAGATTGGTAGTACTTGACAGTACTTCTCCAAAATCACAAAAAGAATAGACGTAGGCTTTGAAATACTGAAGATAAAATCGCAGTCATTTCGGGAAAGCTTCACAAGCTCGGTTTATTTCAGGGAGATACGCCAGTCGACCTGGTCCTATCCATGCGTAGGGCTGCCGTTTTCACGGGATAAAAGTTCATATAGATGAAGTTTCCTGACAGTTGTGTGGCCCGTTTAATTGTCGAGCATGTCGCGTGCAGTTGGTGCGAGATTTCATTCCAGTTCGCACGCGATAGAACGCGACCAGCGAGCGTGATTGATCAATAAGCTTGAGCGGGACGAAGCGGCACTTATGACAGAACAGGCCGACCGCCGTCGTGATTGACGGGTCTTCACCGGGATTTGCCCGTCTCTAGATATTGGAAGGCTTCTCTTAATTGATTAATTAAAGCGATGGTCCCGATTGATGGTCGGTGGTAGATTGTGGACTCGTGTGATGTGCCTTCTCGGGTTTACCAATTTGGTTCGACTTTTCTTATATTACCGTCCGTGGCTCGATGGAAATCAGAAATCGGGAAAAGTATTGTGTATATAATTCACAACCTTTTCTTTCTTCGAAGGTTTGCATGTTCTACTTGACACTATGCACCGGAATCTTCTTCTTTCTTTCCTTGTAAAAGAAGAGTTAATAACACAAAAAAATTCAAATTGGTGCAATCTTGTTGTATTTACCCATAAACTCATTTTTGTGTTGCAAAAGATCCCAAATTGGTGGTCCCGTGTCTCATTTACCCTAGACTAAATTCCGTTTCACAAGAACTTGTAACTAGTACATTTATATCGCAAACCTAAATCAATATTTTTGGCAAGAAAATTCTGAAATGATATATCCGTGAAAAATTTATCAAAACCTTTGTGGCACCATTGAGGCAAAATTAGGGATTTTTGCCGATTTTCAAAACGTGAGCGAGCTCTCGGGGTAAAATTAGTAGGTTTCCCAGTCTCAGTTCATTTTCTTCATAAATGGTTTTTCCTAAGTGACGTCATTTATAAGATTTTTTGATATTGAATTTCCACGTCGAATCACATCATGCCAATCATCTAAGGTTTTTGGCCACATATATTTCCACGTCAACAAATTAATGAGATATTAGATGGAGTCTAATGGAGGGTCGATTTTTCATGGATTTACCAATTTAGTAATTTTTGTGGTATTGACTATTAGAAAAATTCTACTCTTTGACATTTTTGAATCTTTGAAACTCCTGAAATTTGAGCGTGTACATGTAATATAAAGTGCTTTGAATTATATCAGAATGAAAGTATTATTTCCATCTCTATTTTGGTTCAGATGCTCATTTTAGTTAAATGACTAATATATCCCCCCCCTTCTCTCTCCATTTTTTTTTTTATATTATCAAACTACATTTAATTCTATCATCTCTCTCCTCAATTTCAAAATACAAATGCGCTATTACACCCAACTAGATATCATCTTATCCTGAATCTTGTCATCACCTTATTTAGTGAAGGTTGTTAAGTTTAATTTAGGGTCTCATATTTTTAATCACAAAATCTAAAGGATTAGAAATTTCAATTTTTGAAGATTTGGGAACACACAATTAATTGCCTATTTCTTATTAAATAGTCTAAGACTACATTTCAAAGTTGAAAATTGAAATTCAATCCAATTTTTAGCCAATCTTGATGAAAATCGATAAAACAAATGGAAAAAAATTGCATGATCAAATGTTAAACATTTTTATGCTTGATCATATCTAAATATTGACAAAAAGGAAGCACAAAAAAGGGGGAAAAAGAAACTTAGGTTTTGTTTATTTTGCAGAAAATGTGGCGTTTCTAAAAAATATTTTCCAAGAAGTTATTTTCTAGGAAAATGTAATTATTTTTCGGTGTTAAGATGAAATCTAAAAATGAAGTGAAAAATATTTTCCACTGTTTATTAATAAAATAATTTCCTCCGTACACTCTTTTTTAAATTTATTTTATTTTTAAAATCAATTTTAATTATTTTTTTAAAATTGATTATTAATTCATTTTTCATTTTTCATATATTTTATTTTTATTTTTATTTTCTTTGTTTCCCTCTTCTTCTTCTTCTTCTTCTTCTTCTTCTTCTTCTTCTTCTTCTTCTTCTTCATTTCCTCCTCGCCCTCCTCCTTCTTCTTCTGGTCCTCCTCCTCCTCCTCCTCCTCCTCCTCCTCCTCCTCTTCTTCTTCTAGCGATTGGCCACAAACGAGCACAAGGCTTGGCCATCTCCGGCGAGCTCAGGTTCACCGGCCTCAAGCCTCACCAAATTGGCGAGCTTCAAGCTCACTAGCCTCGAGCCTTGCCAGATTGGTGAGTGCGAGCATTGCTAGATTGACGAGCCTCAAGCTTGACGCTCATGCTTGCCGATGCCGCTCGCTAGAGGTGGGCGAGCCTCGTGCTCTTGCCAGCATGCTCAAGGCTCGCCTATGGCCGTTGTTGGCTGTTGCCATGGCTGGCGACCGGCCAAGAAAGAAGAAGAAGGAAAACAAAGCAAAGAAAAAGAAAAAGAAAAATATAATTCGAATTAAAAAAATATATTAGAAAAAGAAGAAGAAGGAGGAGGGGGAGGAGGAAATGAGGGCTTGTGAAATGTAAAATAAGATAGATCAAGTGAAGAAAATATTTTCCACTTTTCAAAAGCGAAAAATATTTTTCCCTAGTTTAGAAGACTTTTTTCCTTTCATGAAAAACGTTTTTCCCAAGTAATTCATTTTCCGTGAAATGACGCTGGAAAATTCGAAAAATATTTTACTGAAAGTTATTTTCCGTGAAACAAACGGAGCCTTATTGATGTTTTACTTCTACCATAAAAGTAATTAACATTGATTGCAGATTCAATCTTATAATGAAAGGATTAAAACATTATAATATGCTTTAATTTATGTTTGAAATAATTTCAACCCCCAATTTGCAATTTACACATGAAAAGCTCAAAAGAAAACACAAAATAAGTGATATTTAAACTAGAAACGTACTGCAAAAAAGCACTCACAAGGTCAAGATTGGTTAGATAAATAGATTGAATTTTAATTTTGAAATTTGAGATGAAGCTTCTCTTTACCTGCGACGAAATTTAGGAATATCTTTTTCCGATTTTCGAAAATTCCTTGAAACGTGGTTATTAGACAGATACACCTTGATGAATCGGCAAATGTTGACAGTGAATACTGCCGAAATAGCTTTGCTTAACGAGAAGTCATCAAGATATAGCCAAAAATATGTGTGCTTTGACCAAGTCACTGCGTGTTTTACTCATTATACTGTCATAAATTGTTGTCATAAAATCACACCGTCCATGAAGCGGTTGAAAACCTTACACATGAATTATTCATGTGAAGTATCCATTTCAAATTAGAATATAATAATTCGCATCATCACATAATGAATGATATATTGACATCCTAATTTTCTTTATTTCCTATTTTAAAGTAGATGTTTAAAAAAATGGACATGTCAAGTCAACATATATAATGATCTACATCACAACATCTAATTTACCGTTTGAGAAGTTTAGAGACTATATTGAATAAATTTAAAGTTTATGGATGATATTATTTATAGGGTCAC
This sequence comes from Eucalyptus cladocalyx, assembly GCA_017140615.1. Taxonomy (NCBI): domain Eukaryota; kingdom Viridiplantae; phylum Streptophyta; class Magnoliopsida; order Myrtales; family Myrtaceae; genus Eucalyptus; species Eucalyptus cladocalyx. The sequence continues at coordinate 11,676,171 of CM029516.1, read as the reverse complement.
CCTAACTTCTCGGAAACTCCAAGTGGGTCCAAATTTATATGTATATGTAAAGCATATAAATATTATGACATAATATAATTCTCAAATCATTTTAGAGTATTCAATCCGAAAAGTTTAAACTAATAGATAGAGAGAGACACGCGTAGAGTGTTTAGACGATACGGGATACTATAATACAAGAAGTAATCCAATTCGGAACAATATAACATTGCATTTATCTAAATTTCTCGATCGAGATGATATTCGCTTAACATTTTGAAAGAATTATGGAAGTAACATTAAGCCTGAAATTTCGAAAGAAGAAACCCAGAAAGCGAATTTGCATGTAAATTAGAGAGCTGTAATTGCTGTAAAATCTCTGTACATGTAAATCTCAACCTATTATCTACCAGAACCACCTAAAGAAGTGGAGGAGAGGCCACGGACCGACGATGACACGTAGGATGATGTCGACGCATGAGACTTCCCGGTTGTATCGGAAGAAACTATTTCCAAGAATCCGAAGCTCATGTCGTCGGTTCTTCGAGAGCCAGCGGAGCTCGAATCATCGACAAAGACGGGTACCGGCTCCTCCCGGTTCAGACACCGAATCACCTGCCTCATGGTAGGCCTAGCTTGGGCATGGTACTGGGAACAAACTAGGCCCAAATTCAATACCATCTCCATCTCCTCAGCATCGTAGGCGGAACGTAACTTGGGATCCGCGGCGTCGAGAATCCAACCCGTCCCGTAACATTCTATCACCCAATCCATCAGCAAGAATTGGCCCGTCGGACGCCTGCCGCTGGCCACTTCGAGCAGCAGAATGCCGAAAGCATACATGTCGGAGCTCGTCGAAGCCTTCCCCGAGCGGGCCAATTCCGGGGCAATGTACCCTATGGTTCCGACTAAGTGGGTGGTGTGCGACATCTTGTCGTGTTCGTATAGCCTGGCGAGGCCGAAATCCCCGAGCCGCGCGTTCATTTCTGCGTCGATCAGGACGTTGCTGGACTTCACGTCCCGATGGATCACGACTTGCTCCCATTCCTCGTGGAGGTACAGCAATCCGGCCGCGACGCCCTTGATGATGCGGAACCTCTGTTCCCAGTTCAACACAAAGCCGTCCTTCCGCTTGAAAATCAGCGAGTCGAGGCTCCCGTAAGGCACGTAGTCGTACACGAGGAGGAGCTCGTCCTTCTGCTTGCACCAACCTTGGAGATTCACGAGGTTCTTGTGCCGTAAGCGGCCTAAGCTCTCGATCTCGGCCACAAACTCCCTCATTCCCTGTATTGAGTTGCGAGACACCTTCTTGACAGCGACTTCGCACCTGTTAGTCGGCAAGATGCCGTGGTACACTGCTCCGAAGCCACCGGTCCCGATCACCTCGCTCTGTTTGAACCCTTTTGTTGCCTGGTCAAGGTCCTTGTACCTGAACCTGTGAGGACAATCTAACTCCCAGTCCTCTAGATTCTCCTGCCGCATCCTCTTCTTGATCACAGTATAGAAGAACAAGATTCCCGAAAGACACAGCGCTATGCTGCATAAAGTGGCAATGAGGGCTATCACCTGTGGCTTGTAAGAGGAAGATGAATCAGATGAATCTGTCTGGTCAGGTGGCAGCGGAAGCTGAGTCAGGTTGAGGGGAGGCGCGGTTCCGTTCATTCGGAAGCTCCATCCTAGAACGTAGTGAAAGCTTCTCTTGGTCCCCGTCGAAGCAGAGAACCCGACATACATGCTGTCGTTGAATATGGAAGTGAGGTTAACGGTCATGGACAAGAGAGGTTTCTCCGGTTTCTGCACATTGATCGGAGATATAGTGACGTTCATCAATTGCTGCAGGCCGTCGTACTCGATCCAGCCTTGAATGGGCAGGCCACTCTCAAGCGTTATCTCTTCGTCGTTGTCCTTGCCATCTATGTTATAGGCAGCCGGCTTGGAGCCTTTCGACTCCATGCCGTTGATGTTGATCCCGACGTGGTTCCCCTTCTCGTCCGAGGTCTCTCTGTATCCTTTCACGGTGTCGAACTCCACCACAAGCATGTGGTTCGACGAGTTCCCATCGTTCGAGGAACTGAAGAGGCCGAGGTAGTGGTCGGCCTGGGCCCCAGGGAAGGAAGTCTTGGGGGCTACCACGAACGCAAGGCCGTAGCCGCCGTCGCCCGAGCTCGGCGGCTTAATCGCAAACACGAAGTGGGTGCTGAAGGAGACAGCGGCAGTGGAGCCCCCGGAAGCCTCGGCCAACATCCGGAAAGGCCAAGGGTAGAAGACTTGGCCGACATCGTCGCTCGACCTGTTGGTGAGCTTGAGAGCTCCGCTGGACTTGATGATGGAGGCTCTATTGAGGGTAATGTCGGAGTCGGTGGAGCCGTTGAACCCATTGAAGATGAACTGATCATCAGGCTGAGACTGGGACACGGCAAGGACGAGGAAGCAAGAGAAAAAAAGGAGGCAAAAGGAGAGAGCGCCATGTTTCGCCATCCCCAAAGCAGAGAGTTTCTGCATAATCTGGGAGGAGAAGGAGCAGGAGGAGAAGACGAGAGTATCCGGGAAGAGATTCTGCAGGTTTTGTGGGTGGCCCTTCGAGAGACTTGACAGTGGCGAAGAGGTCAAAAGTCAACATATTCCGGCGATGGCGAGACCAGAAGAGCGCGTTAAATCTGTGCTTTTGTGGGGAAATGGTTCGGGTGGTTAGTCATCGCTTAAGAGCAAAAGGAGTGACTGCTTGGCGACTTGCCGTGCTGGGGCAACTGTTTGAATTTTCCTCTATTTCTAGAGATTCATCAACATATGCTTTTTTTTTGTCCCCCAACCCGAGATTGCGATCGCGATTTGAGGTCGTCAATCGACGACCGGCCTACTACAGGCATCGTGGCGGTTGTGAGAAGGACCTCCACTTGGGTATGGCGTGAACGTCGGGCAAAGGCATTTGGAAATTTTCGGAGATGTAGGCCTTAATCTTTCGGGAAGATTGTGATATATAATTATGTACGATAAAAAAGAACCAAGAGGTCTTGAATTCGAATTTTTCCCGTCCTTTAATATCTAGGTTTGAATGCGAAATAGCGGGTCGTTGAGTCTATTGTTGTTTTGTTAAGAGAAATTACTTACAACCGTGAGCAACGTTCTCATCTTGTTGAATGGTTGTGCTTCGTTATGGACCACAAACTTCGTTCTCGATATTGAATGCTTGTCAATTTGTAAAAGACGGAGTTATTTCCTCGGGTCCCTTTCATACTACAAGAGAAAAGGGTCAGAAAATTAGGATATATATATATATATATATATATATATATATATGTATGTATGTATGTATGTATAAAGAAGGGGATTCGAAATATAGAAAATTGAATTCGATGAAAATCTGTGTTTTAGGTAACTCGGTGTAGCTATATAGATTGCTTGATTTAGTATAATGAGTCTAGGCAATACTCATTGATAATATGGAAACCTATAAAAAGAAAAGATTCAATTCCACTTAGGTGAAGTTAATCTACATGGGGGTAAGTACACTATCAATGCCAAAACTTGTGTATGGCGTTCATTTTGGTGCCAAAACTTTATTTTGGATCACTTAAGTCTCAAAACTTTTGAAAAACGATTATTTCAATGCCAATGCCGATCTGGTTGGTTGAAAATCTGACATGACACTTTTTTATTAATTTTTTAATTTAATATGGCTCGTCGGAGAGTACAGTTAGCATTTCGTGTTGTGTCCGACAATTCAACACGCTCCGACACGCAGTCAACGAGTGTCGAAAAATCCGACACGTGGTCAACTCTCTCCGACCCGATCCGACACGCGAGTCCAGAATTCCAACACGCGATTCCGACACACACGAGGTCAATTTTAAAAATTTATAATACTTGAGGGGTCAAAATATAATTATACACAAACGAAGTAATAAAAAAGTAATAAAATTGCTATAAATATACATGCACGGGGTCAAATTTTTTTTTTTTTTTCAGTTTTGTTTTTTTAGAATTGTTTTATTTTTTAAAGTCTTTTACTATGAAAGAAGTAATAAAAAATGCTATAGGTGATAAATAAATAAATCTAAAAATATCATTTCAGCATTTTTCTTTAAACAATGTTTTTTTCCTCTAAGTTTTGTGTATTATTGTAACAAATTAAAATAATGAATGATATTATTTAATATATTTCATGTAAATTAATTCTAGGCTATTTTATTATTATTTATTTATGTATTTATATATAAAAATATATTTAATATATAACGTGTCGGAACGTGTCAAAATTCTCTATTTTTAAGAAATGACGTGTTGGCGTGTCGTGTCATGTTGTGTTGCGTATCGCGTGTCGCGTGTCGGTGCTACATAGGTAACCAAAGGAAAATGAGAGAATGGAAGATAAAGGGGGCTGGGAGGTTGCCCGCCGCCACAACCTATTTGCGAGTGAGCATCTAGTAATGCCAAGTCAGGGTTCGATAGCATCGCTAATAGTGATTACTTGCATGAAACGGATTAGATAATAGAACTGTACAAACAATAAAATCCAATTGACAAATGCCATATTTAGTTTCAAAAAGTCACAGTTCTTATAATGTAACTAAAACAATTAACATGGCACGATAAATACTAATCTCCCAAAAATTCATTCTTTGATTTGATTATGTATTTCGCATCCAGAAAAAAAGCAGGGATTAATTTAATAAAGTTCCTTTCAGGGGAAGTTTCCCATATTGTAAGAGTACGAATAAGATATCGAGTAGATACACATCCTATTTTTAAAGAAGGAAGTATAATTCACATCTAAATAATGGTAACCTAACATCTATTTTTCTCTATATATATTTCTTTTCTATTTTCTCGATTTTTTTCTTTCAAGGCGAGCCATTTGACCAGACTGAATGATGTATGAGAGGAGACTTGTCAGCGTCCACTGATTGATTCGATGTGTTGCTTTGACGGGAGAAGAATATCATTAGCGCGTCCCTTCCCACTTGCGGCAGAAGCAGCGCTAAACGGATAAGTTACATAATTACGGGACAGATTAATATCACAAAAATTTCAAAGAGTACATTTATATCTTGATACTGACATTATATAAATCAAAATATAAGTTTTATATTACAAAAAATTTCAAACAAGTACAACCGTATCATATTATTCTAAACTGATGCATTCTCACATATTTACCTAATAAAATCCAAGGTTTATCATAATTTGAGGTAAATGTAATGTGCGCATATCGTTTTGGATATATGTGATAATGAATGGAGTAATTTGAGATTTCTTGTTACCTAAAATTTAGTTTGTTATAAATATAGTATAAGTATCAATTTGAGAGTTTTTGGAACACAAAAATTAACTTTAAAGTAAATGTAGTGCAGATATATGAGATGGAGATTCTTGGTATTATTAGCCCTTACAAAATTATCCTCAATTATACTCTTCATATGAAATATTTAGTCGGACTTAAAAATTTCCGTTTTGCATCTTCCCAACTTAAAAACCCATTTTCCCACTCTTCTTTTCCAACCCTTTCTCTCTTCCCACACATAGCAATACGGCACGATGACAATTGAGAGCCACCCCCACAGCGTTTTGCCGCCACTTCTCGAGACAGCCCAACGCTAACGTCGTAAAAGGTCGTTTGGGAAATAAAATGGCGACTTGGTAAATCATGTCTAGATGATGCAACTTCAAATTCATTGTAAAAAATGAGGATGATAACTACAGGCTTTTATACCATCGTCATGAGAAGTAAAGTTGAAAAATGATTTTGTATCACTTTAACATAATAAATTTATGAGCCTTGTGTTTGTCTTATAGAAAAGGGTTTCAAACGAGACTGAAACATGCCTTATCCTCTGCTATAATGTTTAGTTTAAGACACCAACGAAACATCAATTACCCGCGAGATGAACCTGCTACTGCAACTCCACCGTGCGAGTGCTCAAGATAATGCTTGTTAAGCAATCTAAAATAAATTTCAAATTTGTCGTTATACTATTTTTTTTTTTTTTTGCTATATCATATATAGTAAATGACATGGAAATAAGAAAAAAAATCTTTAAATTTAATATATTTAATAGGTATCTTAAGCCCACCATGTTGCTCGTCATTAATGAGCAAGCTTTACGCAAAAGTCAATGCGACTTTCGGAGTCTTTCAATGTAAACTTCGAAAGCGATAGGGGTACACGACAGTTATTGGACATCGTCCTAAAGAAGGACAATAGTTCCTACTTTAGCTGACTTTTAATTCCGTAAGCCTCTTTGAATAAATTCGAACCCCCATTCCGCAGCTTTAAGTAAAGGGTGGTTTTGGAAATTGTCGGGTTTTTCCATGGCATGACATGACCACGTTAGCATCATGGCTTAAACATTTTCCAAGTGAATTCCCTGTAATGGTAGTAGAATCTTTGCAATTTAGTAGGGATGTGCACTAAATCAAGCTCTATCCAAAATTCAAATCGTATTGGACCGGACCTACAGGTTCAACTTTGATTTTAGGGAGAATCGATCTGGTTCTCAATTTCACCCGCTTGGTTTTCGATTCTAAAGACTCTTTTAAAAGAAAAAAAATATATATTTTTACACCCATCAAGAATAGAATTATGGATTTCAGCATGAAAAAACAACGCAACAATTTGACCAACACATGTTTTTGTCATAAAATTGTATAATTTTTATATCCATATAAGAACTAATGGGAAAATTACCAAAAAAAGTCACAAATATATTGTTATTGAGCTAATTCAGTTACAAACATTTTTTTTTTTTGCTAATTGAGTTTTAAACTTTTTACATTTGTTCCAATTCAATTAATTCAACTAATTTTGGTCGACAATTGTTGGCGTGGACACTGGTTGTCCTATGTTATGCAGGCAATGTTGATGTCGACAAATTTTTTGATTTTTTTATTAATTTTTAAACATTTTCCCTTCCTTCTTTTGTTTCTCACTATGGCCGGCAAGGGGCGTCGAAGCTTGTTGGCCACTAGGCGAGGCCACAATGGCCGCAAGCGAGGCCACTTTGCTTAAATCCTTATTAATATGTTTTCATTGTAATGGGGTTTTGAGGTTCTGCGATTGCATTACTTAAGCATGAACATTTGAGAGGAGGTAGTAGATGGGTTCTCACCCATGGATGAAGGCAGCCATGGCCTTGCCAAGATCTAGGCAAGGGTTGTGACCCTCATTGATGGTAGACAAGTAGCCCTCCCCTAGTGGCTAGCGAGCTCAAGCGACCTTTGCTAGCCATAGCGAGAAACCAAAGAACGAATTTAAAAAAAAAAAATGGAAAATATTAAAGTACTATTAAAATTTGTCACATCAACACCGGTTATGCCACTTTGGATGATTGACATCTACATTAGCGATTTTCGATCAAAATTTTTCAGATGGACTTAATTAACACAAATGTAAAAGATTTAGGACTTAATTAAAAAAATGTTTAGAACTAAATAGGCACAATTGTAATTGGTTTATAAATTTTTTGGTATTTCTCCCAAAACTAATTAACCTTACAATATAAATGGGCCGAAATAGTTAATGTTTTTCTAGTCATAGAGTTCTATAATTGTCTCATGTGTGCCCCGCAATGTCATGTGTGACACGTCCTAAGAAATTACATCTTTTTTTTCTTTTTTCATAACATGCAGAAGCACAACAAAATACTCACATCAATCCATACAAGAAAATTGCACAAGTTAAAAATAGTATGCATATGCCTCTTTATACAAACCTGAGTGCTTATTATCTTTACACACTATTTAAGCAAATAAGAAACACATAATTCCTAGGAAAGGTCAAGGTCACCTAACTATATCACTGTACTCTTACTCCCAAAAGCTTGCCTATACACTATTGGACCATCAACTAAAAGTTGATGACTTCACCTATTGACAAGCCATCATCATCAAAACCTGGAGAGCCATCAAAGCCTCTTAAGTGGTTTGACCAAACTTACCCTTGATGTTAACATACCAAGCAACATTCCAATGGGGAATCCATTCTATAACCCAACCATATATTACAGCAAATCCAAGTACAGACACATCTTCAAAGACATAATCGACCAGTTTTGGAGCTCTAAAAAGTGGTGGTGGTGGGGGATCCATCATACATGTCTAAAAATAAAAGAGTGGGCTGAGATTCAACTTCGGTTTTAGGGAATATCTATTCTTAATTTCACAAGTTCAGTTTCTATTCTAAAGACTCTTTTAAAAGCAAAAAAAAAAAAAAAAAATACTTTTATACTCATCCAGAATAGAATCATGCATTTTAGCATGAAGAAACAACACAACAATTTGACCAACATATTTTTCTGTAATAAAAGTGTGTAATTTTATATTTTCTACTTGGGAACCAATCCATCTAAGAACTAATGGGAAAATTGCCAAAAAAAAAGTAATAAATCTATTGCCATTGCACTAATTCAGTCATAAACATTTTTTTTTTTACCAATTGAGTCTTAGACTTTTTACATTTGTGCCAATTTAGTGTATTCGACTAATTTTGGCTGAAAATAGCTGGTGTGGACACTGATTGTCCTACGTTATATGACTAGAGTTGACGTCAATAATTTTTTTTTTTAATTTTTTTTTATTGATTTTTAAATTTTTTTCCTTCCTTCTTTAGTTTCTCACTATGGCCAAGGAGGGGTGTCAAAGCTCATTGGCCACTAGGCAAGGCCACAATGGTTGCAAGTGAGCCCGCCTCGCCCAAATCCTTATGACTATGTTTTCATTGTAATTGGATTTTGAGGTTCTACGATTGCATTGCTTGATTATGAACATTTGAGAGGAGGAAGTAGATGGGTTCTCACCTATGGGTGACGGCGGCTATAGCCTCACCAAGATATGGGTGAGGGTTGTGACCCTCATTGATGGTAGGCAAATAGCCCTTGCTTAATGGCTAGTGAGCTCAAGCGAACCTCGTTGGCCACAACGAGAAACCAAAGAAGGCAAATTTAAAAAAAAAAAAAAATAAGAAATTTGAAAAATATTAAAATACTATAAAAATTTTGTCTACATCTATACCAGCTGCACCACTTTGGACGGCTAACATCTACGTCAATGGTTTCAATTCGAAATTTGTCGAATGGATTGAATTGACATAAATGTAAAATATTTATAACTCAATTGGCAAAAAAAAAAAAAGTTTGGAACTGAATATGCACAATTGCAATTGGTTTAGAAATTTTTTGGTATTTCTCCCAAAACTAATTAACCTTTCAATATAAATGGGCCAAAATAGTTAATGTTTTTTAGCCATATAGTCTATAATTGTCTCATGTGATGCCCCACAACATCATATGTGACACACGTCTAAGAAATTACATCTTTTTTTCTTTTTCATAATATGTGGAAGCACAACAAAATACTCACATCAATCCATACGAGAAAATTGCACAAGTTAAAAATAATATACATATGCCTCTTTATACAAACTTTAGTGGTTATTATCTTTATATAACATTTAAGCGAATATGAAATACATAATTCCCAGGAAAGGTCAAGGTCACCTAATTATGTCACTGTACTCTTACCCCAAAAGCTTGCCTATACACTATTGGACAATCAACTAAGGGTTGACAACTTCACTCATTGATAAACCATCATCGCCAAAATCTAGAGAACCATCAAAGCTTCTAAGTGGTTCCAACCAACTTGCCCCCTATGTTAACATACCAAGCAACATTCCGATGGGGAATCCACTCTATAAGCCAACCATATATTATAGCAAACCCAAGTACAAACACATCTTCAAAGACACAATCGACTAGTTTGGGAGCTCTAAAAAGTGGTGGCGGTGGGGGATCCATCATACATGTCTAAAAATAAAGGAGTCAACTGAGGCCAAATAAATGAAATCTCTAAGTCTAATGTAGAAAATCATCTTACTACTTAATCTAGTATCAACAATCGACATACTCAAATCAAATGACCAAGTATAACGAATGCATAAACAAGTAATCTACCTTTGTGATTATGATATGCCAACATCATGGTGCACCAATATCACCAAACAACTTATGCCAATGAAAACTATTAGTGACGATATTCAAAATCATTTAAGTCCACTGCAAGTAGATTGCATATCATATTGTGATCCAAGGCTAACACTAATTTAAATAATGTGTGAATATATGTATACACATGATCATGTATTATATTCATTATTATTTCTTCTCTCAAACACTCCCAAGTCATTCCGATCACATAGTAGGGCATCTCAATTCCAAGACATCCCAACTCATGGGGCATCTTGAAACTTCCAAGAAAACCCTAAACACTCCCAAGGTATTAAAATCACAAAGCAAGGCATCACGATTACACAGCAGGGCATTGTCTCCACTATGGCGAGGATGACAGAATACTTTATAGTATTTTACAAATTTTATCATACAATAATATTGCACATAAAGATGTTCAAAATCCTTGTTAAGTAATTAACATCATTTTACTCAAAACATCACTGGGATACACACACCATGGTTTGCTCACGGATCATTTACATAAATGACACCATATTTACCTCATTTATTTCCTCAAGCAAGAAATGATAATATCCATAGAAAATCAATATAAGAATTAGTGATCAAAATAATATCAACTTAAGATGGGTAGTTAGAAATTGTCCACCAAAGGTAAGCATCTTAGGTAGGGGTGAGCATGGTTTGGTTTGGGCCGGTCCACCCCCTAATCCTAGGACCAACTCGCATAGTGTTAGTCCTCAATTTTTGAGACCGAGAACTAACCCTATTGAGCCTAAGATCGAAGACTGGACCGACGTTATTGGTTTGGTTCAATTCTAAGGTCAACTCGAGATTGACCGATAATTTTTTTGTTTCATTTTTTGCACTTCTTGGAAAAGGCGACCGAGGATTGAACTTACTCAATAGGTTTGATGACAAGCAAGGTCAATGAAGAGAGGCAAGCGGTGCAAGCGACAAGCATCGAGTGGAGTGAGTGTTGAGCAGTGAGTAGCGCAATCGACCAAAAGCAAGGGAGGCGAGTGTCGAATGGCGAGTGGAGAAGTTGTTTCTTTCAATTTTGGTAAGTTGAATACTAAAATGACAAAAAAGACATAAGAGAATGAGTACTGGAAGAGGATACCATGAGAAGCTATTTATGCCATGAGAACGCCTTGAGGACTCCTCACAGAGACATTTTCCTTATTTGCATTAGTAGGTATGGCTGTTGATGTTGCAAAAGACATTAAAAATCTAAGCTATTAAAGAACAGTGTAAAATTACTTCAAATCCTCATTAAGGAGTTGTTTAATGCTTTTGACACTGTTTGACTTAAGGTTTTCACTATATAAAAAAATTATAAATAATATATTAGATATATTATATATAGTCAGGGTTGGTCTAGGTTGGACCGACTCTAAACTTCTAAGACCGAGAACCAACCCGCACAGTGTTGGTCTAAGGATCCCAAGACCAAGGGCTGCCCCAATCTCCCTAGGAATCGGATAAGATCGGCAGGGTTGGGCCGGTTCAAGGTCAGTTCAGGGTTAACCTTAAACCGATGCCCACCCTTAATTTCTCAAATTTAAAGCAAACCTCTCAAATTTCACAACTTTAGGAAATTTCTTCAGAATAAGGAAAATTTTCCCCATTGAAATCGACAACTCTTCAAAATTTAACATCTTTAAAAAAAAAAAAAAAATTGGCAACTTCCAAAAACTGACATCATCGTCATCATCATCATCATCATTATTTTGAAAAATCAACAAATTAGATGTTCATAAGTCAATTTAAGCAAAATTTATAAAACCAGCCTCAACTCCTCCTAGTCAACATCTTCACCCTTTTCCACACTTATTCTACTAAGTTTTCTTTAATTCTTTTCACACTTTTCCATCAACATACTACTAATTTCTCTTGAAATTAACTTATTTACTCTCAAAATATATAACTTGTCAATACAAATCAAGGAGCATAAACCATTCTAAGGGAGATGCAGGGGGTTCGAATCCCCATCTTCTTAGGAAGTTGGGATGGGGATGATTTAGCTTTAGGTATGGGATTTGACTCTCATGTTCAGTAAGGAGACATGACAAAAGTCTGAGAGTGAGAGTTAGAGTAAGACCGAATAAAAAAAAAAAGAGCATAACAAACTCATCAATATAAATCAAGGAAACATAATAACTCAACATACCATTATTGGAACCTAATGGCACTTTACATCAAAAAATTTAGTCAAAATTTACATTTATCAACCATATCAAGAATACTAAGTAGCTTAACCTAACTTATTCCCTAGAGTTTTCACTTACCTTAAAAAAGATTAGGCAATTTAAGGCTTCAGTCACATCGTCCAACTCGAAAGATTGAGACATAAACTTTTATAATATGGGTGTGGGGCCTTGGCTTTTACTCATAAGTTTGAAGACGTAAGTTCAAGAAATGAGTTGATGAGTAAAATTAATGAAGTGGGGTTTGTGTTCTTTTAAAAGTCCCCCCTCTACCCAAATCAACTAAAACAAGGAAGGAAAAAGTGGAATTGATTTAACCATGGTTAAGGCATTAATTGACTTAGGGTCACATCGTCCAACTTGAAAGATTGAGACATAAATTTTTATTATATGGATGTGGGGCATTGGCTTTTACTCATGGTTTTGAGGACCTAAGTTGAAGAAATGAGTTGATGAATAAAATTAATGAAGTGGGGCTTGTGTTCTTTGAAAAGTCTCCCCTCTACCTAAATCAACTAAAACAAGGAAGAATAGAGTGGAATCGATTTAACCATGGTTAAAGGCATTAATTTTCTTAGGGTTAGAACAATAAGTATAGAGGGTAGTGCTCCAACCCCCCTAATGCTAATAGTTGAGGTGCAAATGGCTTGATATCATAAGTCAAGAGAAGAAATATTTATGTGAATGATAGAAGGCTTCATTTTATTAGGCCAAGTGTGAGCAATAATCATTTCAAGCATTAATGAACTAAGGCCAAGTTTCATAAGGCAATGCATGACCTCATCACTGCCAAGTTCCATATCTTTAAGAGTAAAACATGTGAGAGGTTAAATATTTAGGGAGAATAGGAAGAAAAACACAAATGGAAAAACTGCCAATTGATTCAATTATAAGATTTTCATAATAAAAAATTTGTTAGGTTACCAAAGTATCTACAAAATTAATATGTAACAAGCAAATTGGTGTATATTCTCAATACTAACAAGTCTAAAAATATCATTACCGTACATAAAAACTTTTGGATGTTACATCTCAAATAAGAATTTTTTTTTTCTTTTTTACTAAAGACTAATAAAAACAATCACAACTAGTGGGTATTATTTATTAATGTCATCTTTTCAAAAGAAAGAAAGAAACTTAAATGACGTTTATCGTGTATTAGTCATGTCTTTGTGACTGAAAATGGTCACATGGTTGTTTATATACATTATTATGGCGTTTAATTTCTCATTAGTACTATCAATAAACTAATAGTAATTGTCATCTTAAGATAGATATGGATTTTCGTGAAATTATTTTGTCAAATTAGGTTTAGAAGTTGTTTTAAAAAAAAAATTTAGTACAAAGTAAAAAAAATTCGTGCAAAACCAATTATAAATACATATTTGAATTGCATAAACTGAGATGGAGTTTCATTTATGTTATGTTCTTTTAGATGGTTTGTATCTAGATTTTCCCATTCAACAAGAACATGATTAATTGAAGATTGGGCCTTTAACCGGGGCCTTTACCCTAACTTGGGCCTCTCAAAACTCCACAAGATGATAGGGTCGATATAAAAGTGCCAAAGAGCTCCTTAGGGTCAAAAATAACATTATGCATTTTGTAATTTCGAACCAACCATTGGCTAGATGCAAAACTGTGACACATTTGGATGCGCAATAGATCTATGATACCTTTAGAGTGCATTTATTTCACAAAAAATAAATAATTTGGAAAATGTTTTCTTAAAAATGATTTTTAGTATCGCTTACAAACAAATAAACAAAAAATATTATCACCGTCTATGAAAATATTTATACAAAATTGTTGTCAACAATGAAACATTTTTATTGACTAATTATTTTAAGCAATATAGGCAATCATTTTTTGAAAAAATGATTTTCAAATAAATGATTTTCTATTAAACAAATGGGGGCTTTAACCTAAGGATAGCATTAAGAAAGAATCTAGAGTTTCAAGACCTTTATAATATCCAGAGCCACATTGATTGAAAATTTTAAATTGATAATTTAACCGCTCTAAATTATATTAATTCTTTGACGGGAGGCTTCACCTAACATCCCGCAAATTTAATATATTATGCATATAATAATTATACGAATTGCGTGTATGAGTTAGGAACTAGTGTCCAAGAAGAAACATAAAATATTGTAGGCAAAAGCGTGCAAATCCCCCATTTCATGGCCCACCAACAAAGAAAGAAGCCAAAAGAGTCCTCAACCCTCAAAATTATGGGAATAGGTCTTTCTCATGGTTTCTCTTAAATGGCAGGTATATCCTGTTGAAAAGATGAAAATTCCAGTCAACTTCCAACTTTCTCAATTAATGACCATCCTAAAAAATTCCATATTTATCTGCCAGCATAATTTGTCATTTTTATATTGGAGTAGAGATTTGGATCATCTAATTTCATACCAAGATTCTTGTGCATGGCCTACAAACGAAGCAAGAAGTCAAAAGAGTCCTCAAGTCATTAAGTAATTGTGGGCATGAAAGCGTTTACTGTTTGTTTTCAATCTACTATCAACTGAGGACAACTGGCAAGAATTTGTGTTCGAAGGTATTTGTATTGTACCATAATTCCAAATTTGGAGTTCCAAAGATTTATATAATAATCACTACCTTATCAAAATTAAATGAATTGAAATTCTTGTCAAACACCAAACACAATAAATGAATTGAAGTTCACTCTCAAGTGATATTTTGAGTAAATACCATTTTTCTTTAATCATATGAATTTCTCATGCAATTCATATTTTTCATATTGCATTTGAGTAAAATTTATCATTTGGACTAGGGGATTCAATGGCTTTCTAGTGGCTTAAACTCAGCTGACTCTGTCAGATATACAAGCAGAACAATTCGCCTTCTAATTCCAAAA
The DNA here is from genome assembly GCA_017140615.1 of Eucalyptus cladocalyx. NCBI lineage: Eukaryota > Viridiplantae > Streptophyta > Magnoliopsida > Myrtales > Myrtaceae > Eucalyptus > Eucalyptus cladocalyx. Next base: position 11,661,136 of record CM029516.1, on the reverse strand, counting down.
ATTAGAATACTAAATCTCGAATGGTTTGTCCATGAAAAACTACCAAAAATCAACCAACATCATATGATCGACCATATTTTATATTTCTATCCTAAGTCTTTTCATGAATGAGACATTCTAAGAAGAGCCTCTTTTATGGTTAACCCTAAATGCCACGGCCAATGTATGGTCAACCTTGGGAAAATTGTTCAAAAAGTCTTAAATCTATTCTATTTTATCAATTCAGTTCTAAATCTTTTAATTTTGCCGATTTAATCATAAACTTTTTCACTTCTTGCTAATTCAATCCATCCGGCCAATTTTGGCCGGAAAATGCTGATGTGGATGCCGGCGGTGTCATGTAGGACTGTCATTGTATTGATGTGGATAATTTTTAATAATATTTTTTTTAATTTTTCTTATTTTTTCTATTTTTTCCATTTTTTTTTTTTTTTGGCTTTCTTGGCCCTTTTTGGTGGCCAGCCATCAGCCACAGGTGATGGCTTGCCACGGAAAAAGGCTAAGAAAGCCAAAAAAGAGAGGGAAAATAGAAAAAAATAATAATAATTCAAAAAATATTAAAATATTATTAAAAATTATCCACATTAGCGTCGGAAGTCTTACGTGGCACCACCGGCATCCACGTTAGCATTTTCCGGCCAAAATTGGTTGGATGGATTGAATCGACAAGAAGTGAAAATGTTTAGGACTAAATTGACAAAGTTAAAAGGTTTATGACTGAATTAGAAAAATTGCAATAAATTTAGGACTTTTTGGACAATTTTTCCATCAACTTTGTTGTGACATCATGATTTTTCAGTTCTGCTTTCAATTAAATTAATCGGGCCTTTCATCGACGCGCCTATAGTGCTGTTTTCAAAGCTGATCATTCTCGAGATAACTGAACTATCTGGGAAGTCATTAAAAGATTTTAATGCAATAAACTTGAAGATTCGATCAGAATTGACTACTCAACCATGCTCATCTGCAGAGATCATTATGGCATAGTTAAAAATCGCTTAGGGATTAAAGATAAGTCGATTTGATTAAGATGGGTTGCTAAATGTGGGTGATTACACTAAATTGCAAAATTATCATCGATCGGTACTAGATTGATTTTTTTGTCTTTTTGGTACCTTGTGTTTGTAATCGAAATCTCGAAATTTTCACGACAATTGAGAATTGTCAATGTGTCGAAGAGTTTCATTGTGGCTAAAAGAAAATCGACTACAAGTCATTTACATTAAAAATTTCTGAAAAGTTACCCGGTAGACTAAGTCACGCTAAAATCACGCTAGATTGAAATTAACCCCGAATTTAAATCCGATTTTAGAAATTGAAATTTTTGTCATGTCACAAGTCATTTTAGGAACGTCGACTCAGTTTCCAAAGATTTTTTTGCAAACCAAGGTTTTAGCAAAAAAAGTCGAAATAGGGCTGTTTTCAATCAAAAAATGTAGAGGACTGTTTTTTATCGTGAAATTTGGATGCAAATAGGTTCAATTGGTAAGGAAAAATACCAAATTGATCGAGCCGAATTGGATTGGTCCAAGGGAGGATTGAAGTCCAAATTGAGGAAATTGAACCAAAATTCGTTTGCTCCTATGGACCCAACCTTTGGACTACTTCAAGGCTTCTAGAAGGTGTGTTGAGGGTTGGAAATTAGCTATGGAGGACAACTTGCATGTGAGACCAAGTTGAGGGAGGCAAAGGGATGAGAGAGAGACCAAAGTGGTCCCCCTTATCCAACCGGTCCCCCCCTCCTTCTTCCCCAATCCGTTGATCCCTCCTCCTTGTATAGATCGAAGAAACTCTTAGCAAGGCTAGGAAACTGAACCAGCAGCCCATTTTGCCCATTGAAGCCCGTCGGACCCCCTGCCACCATCGTTCGCCGTTGCTCGCCTCGCATCAGCCACAAAGCCGTTGTGCATTGCCCCTCCTAGCCATGCATCTTAGGCCACCGTCTCGCCTAGCTCGTGCATCTAGCAGCTCACCAGGGCACAGTCCATCACTGTCGTGACCGCTAGAGTCACCGCTTACCTCCGCTTGGACTCGATTCAGCCCCTCCGTCCTTCCCTGCTTGCCTCCACCTCAACCGAACCATCGATCTAGCTTCTCTCGGCCCAGAACAGAACCGATTAGCCCTGGGTTCTCAGCCTTTGTTTTAGCCCGCTTTAGTGCTTTTTGGACCTTGATTGGTAGTTCCGCTTTGGAGTTTATTGAGCCCTTCGAGTCCCCGTCGTTTTGATTCGAGCAAATCATTGATCAAGTGAGTTTAACTCACTAATCCCTATTTAGTAAGTTAATGAAACTTAAGGTTTAATTAGTTTAGACTAAGTATGGACTAGGTGGATAATTAGAGTAGATTAGCAATTTAATTAATCGTTATTGCATGTTAGGTGGTTAGAGTGGTGTAATTAGGGCCAGACAAGCTCTAGTATTTATCTAGAGTGGTTCGAAAATTTTCTGGGCCCATCTCGGCTTTTAATTACGCTTTTCCGACCTAAGTTGCTATTTTTAGTATTTAATAATTATTTTTTGTAATTATTTAATTATTTTTTATTTTTCGGAAATTAGATCAGGATAGTCGGTATTTGGAATTTCGTGTTGAATGCAGTGGTGTGATCTATTTATTTAATTGACTATTATTTTGTGCAAATTGAGTATGATTTGTAATTTTGGGGATTTATCCCAAATTTATTTAATTTCAATAATTAAATGGGAAAATCATCGGGTGTCGGTTTACAGCACCAAAAATGGATTTGTGGATTGTTAAAATTGGTGGGATTTACAAGTGGCAAAAAATTATATTTTGGTTAAGGCCGACCTGTGTATCCACACACAATTATTTTTATCGAGTAAGATAAAAATGGTAAAATGATTTGATGATCAGGATAGTATATCTAGTAGCTTCTTGTGAGCATCATTAGTTTCTGGTGAGCTATACTATCTATTATCAGTTTTGAGTGAGCACTCCTGATTTTGATCGGACTTTATAGATAGTATTGATTAAGATGACTGGAAATGGTTTTGATGACATGGAATTGATTAAGTCGATTGATCGATGATTGATTTGATGTGGTGATTTGGTTAGTTGATGTGATTCAATGAAGTGCATATTTTATTGATGATGGATTTATGAGATGGGCTTAAGGCCCATTCGCTCAAGTTGGGCCCAAAAAGGCCTGGCCCACGGGAATATGGCCCGTGGATGGGGGAAGGTATAAAAGGGAGGAGAGAGAGAGAGAAGACAATAGTTGGCATAACAACGTACGTACGTCTCCCTCTCCTTCAAACGCTCTCTTTTCCTCCTAAACGCTCAAGGCGACGCCGTTTCCTTTTCAAGGCAAATTGACATCATCGGGGCCAGAATTTCTTCCTCTTCTTCCGTATTGGTGTTTAATCTGTGGCTAACAAAGTACACCCGAATCCGTGGTGTGCTTTACGATCGATGATGCGTGTTTTCCCGGGCTTCGTCTTCCGCATTGATTTAGGGGTTCGATTCGGTGTTGAATCCGTTTTTCGAGGATCAGTCATTCCCAACATTGGTATCAGAGCCCTAGTTCACGTTTTTCCCGATCAATTCTGATGTTTTTGATTGATTTTTCGAGAAATTACTTGGCCGTACGGAACCGGGCGAAAATCCCCACACCCGAGCGCTTTTCGGCCTTTTTTCTGAGTTTTCGTAAGTCGAAATCAAATTCTGAAGGCACAGGGAGAAGCGCGACGTCGAGACGAGTTCGGCGATGTGTCGAGCGCTGCCGGGAGCCGCCGCACGCGCCCACACGCGGCCGGAAGGCGCTGCGCGTGGGCGCGACGCGCTGGAAGCGCGCGGCTTCGCAGCGGCAGCGTGCGCTTACACGCGCCGGTGGCGAACCGGCACGTGCGCGCCGGCGTCGGGCGAACCAGCACGCACCGGTCCACGGACCGCCGGTCCACGGATGTGATGACGCCACCGACGACGTAATCCAACGGTCGGTAATCGCACGGATGACGTCACCGATGACGTCATCGCCGACGACGGTTGTCACCGGCCAGCAACCCTACCCGACGGCGACCGACCCGACCCGATCGACTGGCGCGTGCCGCGCACGTGCGGTTGACGTCCGCGTGACGACAAGACACTCACGCGAGGCACGTGCCGAGTGACGTCTGCGTGACGTCGGCCACCCCACGCGCGCGGCACGTGCGGTCTGTTCGTCCAACCGGCACGGCCGGTCCGACCGCCCCGACCGGTCCAACCCGCGCGCCCGTTGACCGTTGACCGACCGTTGACCATTGACCGACGACCGTTGACCGTTAACTTTGACCGTTGACCGTTGAAAAAAAAAAAAAAATTTGTTTTCTTTTTCAAATTATGTGGGTTATAAGTAATCCATTTTTTATTCTGCATTTGTTGCATGAATTTTGGAAAATTATGTATTTACTCTTATATTAATTATGGATTATAAGTGATCCATTTTTAATTCCGCATTTATTGCATGAACTATGATCGTTATACAAGGATACCTGCAATCCCGAGAACGGACGAGGGAAATGCAAGACTTAAGAGGCTGATGACAGAGTTAGCTGATTATCGGTGGCATGACGGTGATTTAGTATCACATGTGGTCAAGGTCAATCAGATGATACAAGAAATCATCTGGAATGGTTATCTTATGCCGGATTTTGAGAAGGTGCCGGCTTTGATGAACACTCTTCCACCTGAATGGCAAGCAGTGTTGGATCGGCTATGGGAGGTCAACGTGGTCTAGGGTTATAGGAGGCTGGTGGAAGCTTTTGTAAGAGAGCACTATAGGATTGAGTTGGCCAAAACTTCAACCCTTAGAAGAGCGCCATATGGCACCGAGTGAATGCACCTTGGAGGCGACATGAAAGCTCTCCAAAAGTTTTTCCATGGTTGGCAAATGTGCCTTCGGTTTTCTCAGATGTTTTGGTGATAGATTAGTAGGGACATTCCCTATTTATTTCTTTGATTGATTATGTAATGATTACTACCTAATTGTGTTAATTGAAAGCATTATTATTTTTAATTGTATGTCAATTATCTGTTGCTTTTCATTATTGCTGGTTGTTCTTTGTGGGTAATTAGTGTGGGTAGTAATAGAAGTTTTTGTAACTTCATAGAATTTATTTGCATAAGATAATTATATTAATAATAATTTTAAGTTAGGATTTTTGGAGGATGATTGGAAACATAGTGACCTTTTGATTTCGAAACCTTACTTGAAATTATTTATTAATATGATGGGTCTATGCAAATAGGGATGCATAAATTATAGGCATTAATTATTCGTGCATGTATGTCTGATGTGTTCAGAACGATGGTTCAGCAACTAAGAATGTAATTGCTGATATGAACGACAATAATTGTGAAATATTGAATATGAAGATTCAATATGTGCTGGAAAAGCAAGAAGCACTAGAAGCTCTTGACCACATTATGGAAGATATTGAGGGTGTCGTGCACCACCTTGAGCTAGTAGAGGACCGCCTAACGGTATTTGAGCCGTAAATAAACATTTGCTATGCTGGTTCTAGCTTAGAAAGGGCTTTGTGCTTTAAACACAAGCGTATTGATTCGTTCAATATGTGAGAATGCAAAGGATCAAGTCCTTATTGCAAGAAATCAAGAGTTAACCAACACAAGAGAGGAAAACGTCCTCAAGTGAAGAAAATGTCAAGAGTGATGTGTTACAATTGTGACAAGAGAGGTCACTATGCTCGCGACTATCGTGAGCCAAAGAAGCTATACACCTCTTGTACATTTGAGAACTTTGCTTATGTGTCAAGTTATGCATTATAGGCTGAATCCAATCCTTTGTGGAATGTAGATTCATGAGCGACAGACCATGTAGCAAAGGATAGAGGATCCTTCGTGGAATTCGACGATACCAATTGGAACTAAGTGGATCTATATTGGAAACAACTCTAGAGCTGATGTAAAGGAATTGGCACCTGCCAATTGAACATGCATGGTGGACACATCTTGATGTTCTATATGCTCTAGAGATTCGTCGAAATTTAAGTGTCTGTCTTAGTGTTAGTTAAGCTTGGTTTTGGTATGAACTTCCATAATAAATGTGTAGATTTGTGTTTAGATACAAACTACTATGGTTGTGGTCACTTTCTAGATGGTTTTATTGTACTAAATGTTGATTTGTGGTGATGTCAATATGTTATTCCCTTGTTTCACGTCTTCTATCTTATATGATAATGATGTGAATATGATGGTATGCTAGACTTGGTCATATGGGCCAACAATATATGAAAAGACTAGCCAAAAAGGGCTTGTTGGGCAATATTGAAAAAGTTGATTTGTCCATATGTGAGCATTGCCTAGTAGGAAAATGACAAGGAAACCATTTGGAAAAGGTAAAAGAGCTGAATTTCCTCGGCATTTAATCCATTTGGACATCTGTGGTTCAATGAATGTGAGAGGAAGGCAATGGGCTGTTTGTTCCATCACTTTTATAGATGATTCTACTTAATTCGGATATGTCTATTTGATTTCTCATAAATCTGAAGCATAAGTTGTTTTAGAAGGTTTATGAACCTGGTAGAAAATCAATTAGACAGGAAAATAAAGGTATTTAGATCCGATCGAGGTTAAGAATATTTATCGATAAGTTCAGAAAATTATGTGATGAAAAAGGAATAGAAAGATAGTTGTCTATTCCATATACTCCTCAACAAAATGGTGTTGCGGAGAGAAGAAACAGAACCCTCTTTGGAATGGTTAGGTCCATGATGGCGCATGCTAACTTACCCATCACTTTTTGGAGTGATGTGTTGTTAATCGCTAACTATATACTTAACCGGGTGCCTTCCAAATCGGTTATTTCCACTTCATATGAGTTATGGACAGTTAGAACACCGGACTTAAGTTTTCTTAAGCCATGGGGTTGTGCTGCCTATATTCATGAGTCCTCTCACAAGTTTGGGAAATTGGGTCCCAAAGAAAATAAGAGTATTTTCATGAGATACTACGAACACTCAAAATGGTATGTGTTCATGGGTGAGCAGGAAAGTGGGAGTATAACTGAATTTGAATCACGGGATGTCACATTCTTAGTGGATGAATTTCCTAAGAGGGGCAAAATAAGGGAAAATAACTCCCTATTTGAGACCTTGGATCAAGATAATGATATTAGTGAAGTTCATCCAAGTGGGAGTAATATGAGATGTGATAAATTGAATTCAACTCATTCTCAATTGCAACCACCTGATGTGACGACATCATCATTACCTAATCCAAGTGGGAGCATGATGGGGAATGATGTGTTAAGTGTATAATCTCTCATACGGTGAACAAGTCGCCAAAGTATTCCCCGTCGATGTTTTGACATTGAAAGGGAAACTTTTATGGTTGCTCCACAAGATGAGGATGAGCCAAGAAATATTAATGAGGCTCTGAACTGCTCTAATAAGGAAAAATGGATTCATGCAATGAAAGAGGAAATGGAGTCAATGAAATCAAACCAAGTCTGAGAACTGGTTGATCTTCCAAAAAGGACGCAAAGCTATAGGAACAAATAGGTTTTCTTAATAAAGCGAAAGGCTGATGGCTCAATAGAAAGGCATAAGGCTCGCCTTGTGGCGAAGGGTATAATCAACATGAAGAAATTGATTATGAAAATACATTTTCTCCGTAGTGAGATTTACCTTGATTTGCATTATTCTGGCAATAGTGATTAGTATGGATATTGAGTTACATCAAATGGATGTAAAGACTGCTTTCCTCAATGGAGAATTAGAGGAAGGAACATATATGGAACTACTTGCTGGTTTCATAGTGAAAGGCCAAGAAGAAAAGGTATGTTGACTTTGGGGGTCGATATATGGCCTTAAGCAGTCATTGAAACAAAGGTATATACATTTTCATAATGCCATAGTGGCATATGATTTTACAATGATTGACGAGGATCATTGTGTATATATCAATAGATCCAATGATCAATTTGTGATCATATCATTATATGTTGATGATATACTAATTGTCGGAAACAATATGGAGTTGGTTAATACTATCAAGAGATAGTTGTCTTCTAACTTTTAGATGAAGGATATGGGTGAGGCTGCATACATTCTTGGAGTTAAGACTTCAAGAGATCGTTTTGAAGAGATCGTTGTCTCTTTCACAAGAAACCTATATAAATAAGGTTCTTGAACGATTTAGTATGCAAGATTGTAAACCCATAGACACTCCTATTGCAAAAATGTGAAGGATTGAGCCATAGTCTGTGTCCAAGGACTCCACAAGAGAAGGAACAAATGAAACATGTTCCTTATGCTAGTGCTATTAGAAACTTTATGTACGCTATGATGTGTACAAGACCTGACATATGTTTTGCAGTCGGAATGGTGACCAGATACCTATCCAATACAGGTCAAGCACATTGGAAAGCCGTTAAGAGAATACTGAGGTATCTAAAGGGGACTGCTGATTATACAATGAGTTATTAAGAAAAAGGATCTGCAACTCAAAGACTATTATGATACTGATTGGGGAGGAGATTTAGATAAAAGAAAATCTATCTCTGGGTTTGTTTTCTTACCGAATAATGGCACCATATGTTGGAGCAGTAAGAAACAGAAGTGTATAGCCTTGTCCACGATGTAAGTTGAGTTTGTGGCATTATCAACAGCAGTATAAGAAAGTGTTTGGCTTAAGAGATTTTTTGGATCATTTAGGTGTTATTGGAAGTGCTACAAATTCATTGTTGATTAACTGTGATAGCCAAGCAGCAAAAGTGTACACCAAAAATCCAAAATATCATGGCAAGACCGAACATATAGATACCAAGTATAATCTTGTCAATGATATGGTTGCACGAAAAGATGTGAACTTAGAGTACATACTACGCATGGAATGGTAGCATATCCTATGATAAAGCCAATACCTAGAGATGTGTTTTGTGGCCATATGAAATCTCTAGGATTGCGTAGAGACTGATGTACTGAATATTGTATTTTCCTTAAGTGTTCACAATTTGATGAATTTGTGTTTTCATCATTAATGCCTATGAATCTTTGTTTGATCTTTATGCATCTTGATGCTTAATGCATTACTTTAAGTTGAGAAGTATGTCGGACAGATATAAGATTAGCCCACTCACACGGGTAATCACCTCTCACATTGTGTGATAAATAGAGATGAGACTGTTTTTAAGCTTATTATCTAGGTGATAATCGAGAGCTCAAGCTTAAAACACGTATGTCGCCTTAACTGAGTGTTAAGATGAGGATATAATACTTACTATGTCCGAAAGTAAAAATATCCCACATGTTTTACTTTATCTGTTTAAGATGCCAGATGTGAGTTCTGATGAATTTTGTGATTGAGTAGATACGTGAACTCAAGTTAGACATTGAGTATGTCTGAACTATCATCTGTACGGTATTGAAAGGTGTAGACATACGCTCCATGGGAAATGAGTTAATACCGTAATACGTATTTCATACTACGTATGCATGAGACGACCAATAAGAGTGGCAAAAGTTTGATCTCAACTTTTTAATTGAGACTCTTTAGTTCCTCAATTTCTTCCCCTCATGACTCTTACTTATTCTCAAGATTTTTATTTAGTGTTTGCTATCTTAGGATGTTGCCAATGGTCATGAGTTTGATTCGATCTAATGGGGCATTTCTAGAAAAGCAAGCTAGACTGAAATTGAGAGTTTGAAGGAAAGAGGAAGATCGATTTTTGGAGAATCACATTGTAGTTTTGTATTCACCGGTTAACCAATTATGACTGTCTTTGTGATAATCATAATTGTGAATACAATATATATATCATTGTTTAAAAGAGATCAAGAGAGATATAAATGTGATCGATCGATCTAGGGTACTGCATACTAAATCTACTCAGGAAGTGATGCCCATTATGAGCTGCTATATATTCCTAACAGATGTATGGCAACGAGCTTTCAAAGTATGCTGGTCGCACAGATTATTCACCGGTATGAATGTTGAAGAGAGGAAAAGAGGATTATGTTCAGCCCGCCATGTTAAGTGAGAGTCTATGATGGATTTTTCTCTCGATGGGGATGAGTATGGCCTGTCCGCCCATGTTGGTTTTGTACCACCATGTGCGAGTGGGAGATGATGGATTTATGAGATGGGCTTAAGGCCCATCCGCTCAAGTTGGGCCCAAAAAGGCCCGGCCCACGGGAATAGGGCCCGTGGATGGGGGAAGGTATAAAAAGGGAGGAGAGAGAGAGAGAAGACAATAGTTGGCATAACAACGTACGTACGTCTCCCTCTCCTTCAAACGCTCTCTTTTCCTCCTAAACGCTCAAGGCGACGCCGTTTCCTTTTCAAGGCAAATTGACATCATCAGGGCCAGAATTTCTTCCTCTTCTTCGGCATTGGTGTTTAATCTGTGGCTAACAAGGTACGCTCGAATCCGTGGTGTGCTTTACGATCGGTGATGCGTGTTTTCCTGGGCTTCGTCTTCCGCATTGATTTAGGGGTTCGATTCGGTGTCGAATCCGTTTTTCGGGGATCAGTCATTCCCAACAATTGATTTGCAGGAAGGGACTAAGGCCAAGGTAAGTCCTTTGACTCGTGTTTGTGCTTAGGCAATTCTTAAGTTGTATTTTCTTTCTAATCCAATCTTTGGGGGTGAACTCGATGAGATGTCATTTCACCCCATTGTGGGATAACAATTTCACATCCCTAGATGGCAGTCGTGGAGGACCGGAACCCTTGAGTCTGGGAAGGTGGAGATCGAAGAATCGGCAAAAGTGTCTGACTAGTGGGTCATAGGATAGTTCCCTTTTTGTTAAGCCGATATTTTTGTAAATAGCATGGTATTGTATATAAAATTGTTTGTTTATAAAGGCTTGTTTTGTTTGTGAATTGTGGCATTACTTTTCTATCACATCTTGTTATTGTATGGGGATTATTATGTGCTTCTGCATGCGTATAAAAATGAATAAGTTGGCGATATGCATCCTAAGATGTCGCTATTTAATTGACCAAACCGGGATGGGCATGTGCTTGAAGGATCAAAACATGACACTTGTGGTCAAAGATGAGGGTAGAATTCTATTGTCTCGAGCCCAAAAACTAACTCTTTTCCATCCCGGTAAAATTTGATAAATAAAACAACGCGTAACTTACTATTTTGAGAAAGTGGCAAGTCACTAATTAAGATTTTTATGAAGCATTATTCGATAGTTTGTAAATTACAATGTTTCTATCAACTTACAATATTTATTTGCATAACTTATTAATGCTTCGAATTTACTAACTTTTACATTAATTTACTAACCTAGACAGCAGTGACTTACTAACTTTTGTCATATTAAAGTACTAACAAATTTTTGCCTTAACTAACTCTTAAAAGGAAAAATCTCCAAAAAATTTTAAACTTATTGTATGGTCAATTCAACACTAAACCTTTTAATTTAGCAAATTTAATCATAAATCTATTGATAATTTGCCAAGTTAGTCATTCCCACGAATTTTGGCCGGATATTGATGTCGTGGACATTGATCATTCTAAGTGATAGAATTGGCGCTGATGTGAAATTATTTGTGAGTTTTTTTTTTTAATTATTTGTTTATTCTTCTTTTCTACTATTCTTTTTCCTCAAAGGTTCGTGGGGCCTTAGTGATGGTGGCGATAGCCCTTGCCTCACACAAAAGCGAGGCTGCCTTGGCCCTCCCTTATTGGTTAATGACCTATGCTGGACCTTTAGGGAAAAAGCACAACAAAAAAAAGAAAATAAAGAAAATAAAAATTATGAAAATTTTAGTTTTTATAAAAAAAAAAAATGCAAAAAATGTTCATGTCAACGCTAATCGTGCCACTTAAGATAGCTATCATCCATATGGTCAATTTACATCGAGAATTGATCTGAAGGACTAAATTAGCAAATTGACAAAATGCTTCGAATTAAATTGGCCAAATTGAAATGCTTATAACTAAATTAGGATAGGTTTATGACTTTTTGGAAAATTATCCTAACTCTTATATGTATACCATACTCATGGAAAAAAAAATGCCTATAACTGACTCTAATAAGAGTTAGTACAACAAAACAAGTTGGTAATTTAATCGGAAAAAAATTAGTAATCACTCTAATTAAGGTCGAAATTTTATAAAATGAGTTAGTAAATTAATGGAGTGTTAAGCAAGTCAAATAAAAGTAGGAAACTCAATAGTGAAGTTGGTAATTTTATGTTAAAACAAATAAATGTATGTAAGAAAATCGAATGTTAAGTTTTTAAATCAAAACTAATTGGTGACCTAATTGGAAAAACGGTAGTAAGTCACACAAACAAAGGTCCGCAAATATTTACACGAGTTCATGACCTTAATGCGTTTTGTCCGAAAAACGAATAAAGTTGGTAAAAGATAACAAAAGTTGATGAATTTTAAGAAAATAAAATGAAGTTAGTAATTAACTCAAATTAGAATTAGTAATCCAAAACTTATTGACAATTTAATCAAAAAAGCTTGGTATGTCACTAATTAAAGACTAATTTATTTAAATGAGAGTTGGTAAGTATAAAGTGTCCATAATAAAAAAAAATAGTAAAAGATACGAAAATATCGATAATTTGCAACCTGTTGGACAAAGTTGGTAACTTCACCAGAATACGAGCAAGTTATCGCAACAAAGTTTTAGGGAAATCAAGTCACCGGCAATACTTCTAATTAGTGATGTTTTAAGACGTACAAACATTTTTTAGAAATCTACTAGCACGGTGAAAGAAAGCCCGTCTTTTTAAATGAAAAAGTAGAAGCGTCCTAGACCAAATTGTGGGGAAAAGTGCCAAAAAAGTCATAAACCTTTTGCCTTTGTGCCGATTTAGTCCTAAATCTTTTTTTGGTGTCGATTCAATCCTAAACCTTTTTAAGTTGTGCCAATTCAGTCCTTTCCGGCCAAAATTGACCGGATTTTGCTAACTGGACGCTGGCCAACTAACGTGGCATGATCGGCGCTAACGTGGACAAAATTTAATAATATTTTAATATTTTTTTTAAATATTTTTTTATTTTTTTTTGTCTTTTTCCTCCAGCCGATCGCCGAGGTCCGCGACCGGCCAAAGTGATCCGGTGAGGGCGAGCCTTGCCCATGGCCGCCGCCGGATCGGCCATGGGCGAGGCTCACCTCGCCGGATCCGGGGTGCCCTCGAGCCTCGCCGGCCCTCGCCCGACCTCGCCGATCGAGGCCATGGGCGAGGGTCGGCGAGGCTCGACTCACCGGATCCGGTGAGGGCGAGCCTCGCCCATGATCGCCTCGCTAGCCCTCGCCGGACCTCGCCGAGATCGGCCATGGGCGAGGGCCGACAAGGCTCGACTCGCCGATCCGGCGAGGCGAGCCTCGCCCATGACCGCCTCGCCAATCAGGCCATGGGCGAGGCTCGCCCTCGCCGGATCTAGCGAGTGGAGCCTCGCCGGCCCTCCGCCCATGGCCCGATCGGCAAGGTCGGGCAGATCCGGCGAGGCTCGACCTCGCTAGATCCGGCGAGGCTCGCCCATGGCCGCCTCGGCGGATTCGGCCATGGGCGAGGCTCGCCTCGCCGGCCCTCGCCCGACCTCGCTAGATCAGGCCATGGGCGAGGGTCGGCGAGGCTCGACCTCGCCGGATCCGGCGAGGGTGAGCCTCGCCATTGGCCGCCTCGCCGGATCGGGCCATGGGCGAGGCTCGCCCTCGCCGGATCTTGCGAGGTCGAGCCTCGCCCATGGCTGATTTGCCGAGGTCTCGGCAGAATCAGGTCAGGCCGGACCTCGGACCGGCGGTCGGAGTCGAAAAAGACAAAAATAAAAAAAAAATAATAAAAATATTTTTTAAAAATAAAAATATTAAAATATTATTAAAAATTGTTACGTCGCACCGATCATGCCACGTCGGCCGGCGGCATCCGTCAGCAAAATCCGGCTAAAATTGGCCGGAAAGGATTGAATTGGCACAATTTAAAAATTTAGGACTAAATCAAGACAAAAAAGGTTTATGACTAAATTGGCACAAAGGCCAAAAGTTTAGGACTTTTTTGGCACTTTTCCCCAAATTGCGACTCTGTGCTTCGGACCCCAATGGTGTCCTTTTGTGCTTGGTGATATTTGCGTCACGGTAACAAAACCTGCCTAGGACTAATCGAAGACGAGATTAGTTTCGAATTTTTGTTCAGAACTTTCACCTTTGAGTTTATTTATTGTTAAATTCCCCACATATATTTACTTACACAACACGTTAACCGACCCGTAAATATTCCCTAACGGTGTTGACCGTAGCTGTCTTTGCTCTCGTTTTCTCACTAATTTTCAGAACAAGAGCAGTTTTACAAGACCGGTATTCCTTCCCGGGTCCTAATGCTAGCGACACTGAAAACAACAGACTAAATATGATAGTAACGTAAAACCAATTTGATCATTCGTGAAAACTACATCGTCCGGAACCTGGAAACCTCTTAGCAGCTGCCAAGCAAAGGGGAAGATTTCAACGAGGAATTCGGCTGGAACCAAACTCTAATAGAAAAATACGTAAAAGACTGAGAATGATTGATTGGTTTTATTTTATATCATGTCCTTTTCTGTTCAATTGTTTAATCATATAGATCTAATATAAATAGTCCTGATCCTTATCGTCTAATCAACTTCATCCAGATTTCCATCTCTTCAGCTAAAACAAGGCGAGACCTTCCTGAAAGATGGTGATGCAATCAGGGTCTCCTCCAGTTTCCTGGCCATTTCAGGACCTCACCACTTCGACGATCAACCCACTTGGAAACTATAGCTCCAATTTTGATTTCCAGGTTGGTGATTATGGTATGATCCCTTCGCCGATTAGCGATATTACCGACAATTCGATTGTCCAGTTCGGCACGCATACTGCTTTCGATGCATCGCCAGGAGTCGGGTGTGAGCTTGAGGATTTCACCATGGATTTCGAAGGATTGGAGGCCTTTTTGAATGGTGATGAACCTGAGAACACTTCGGAGATGAGTGACGGGAGTTTTGCTTCGCAAAAAGCGGCGACGGAGGCATGGAGCCCAACGAGCACTTTGTCAAAGTTGGAAGAGTCTAATTCTGCAGGTGCGTCTGCGACGACATGGTTGCCCTGGACCTTGCCCGCCAAAGAAATGGAGGTTGACAACTTGCTCAGCCTCCATCACCTGCTCAAGGCCTTTGGTGAGGCCGGGAATCACGAGCAAAAGGAGCTCATGGAGGTCATCTCGACGCGCATCGCTGAGAAATCGAGCCCTCTGGGCGAGGTGCTGGAGCGGCTTGCCTTCTACTTGTTCCAAACTCCTGAGGACGGAGCCATTGCTTGACACGCGAGTCGTGCAAGAACTTTGAGGCAGCTTTCCTCGCATTTTACCAGGCGTTTCCCTACGGAAGGTTCGCTCACTTCGCTGCAAACTCAGCCTTACTCGAGGCGATGCCCGATGGGGCAGAGACAATCCATATCGTGGATTTCGATATGGGAGAAGGTATTCAATGGCCGCCGGTGATCGAGGCCGTCACGCAGAGGAACAAAACGTTGAAGCTCACATCATTGACTTGCGACGAAGAGCGTCGTGGTCAAGATGCTCAGTTGAACTGGAATTTTGATGATACAAAGAGGCGACTTCACGATCATGCCCGATCATTCGGCGTGAAATTGACGGTTGATAGCATGAACGTTGTGAATCTAGTGAATGAGCTGAGGAAGAGGAATGAAGGAGACGCTAACAAAGATTGGATGGTCTTCAATTGCATGGTAGGATTGCCCCATACGGGAAGGACTACGACAACTAGAAGAGTGAATGATTTCTTTAGAATGGCCAAGGCATTTTTGGCCGATCGCGCCGATTGGTTTGCTAGTACCGCAGGGATCATAACTTTCGGCGATGGAAATGGATTCGAGAAGCTCAAGAACTGCTCGAACATGGGGGATTTTTTTGACAATTCGTTAAGGCGATACCATTCAATCTTAGAGTCAATGCAGTCCGATTTTCCTCCCCAGCTTTCAGAGTCACGAATTGCCATGGAGACACTCTTCGTCGCGCCGTTCATCTCGTCTCTCTCGTGGCTCCACAGATGGGGCGAAATGAGAAATGGCACAGACGCCCCAGTTGCGCAAGGCTTAGACCGGCTGCGAATAGCCAGAGAGAGCGTTGTGGAAGCCCAGGAAATGCTGAAAGGGAAGACATCCTATGAGGTGAAGCTTGGAGAACAGGAGAATGAGATGTTCCTGGAATGGAAAGGACATGAACTGGCCAGATTTTCCTCCTGGGAATATAGACCCAGGAGATGGTAGACAAGTTTTCTTTCTGAAAACATGTTCATAGAAGCAAATTGCAGCAATATGTTGATAGACAAAAGAAGATTAAATTAACTCGGTAATTACAGAATTCGTTGTAAAGATCGCCCGGCCGGATAATCGAATGATTTCGACATTTTTTTAAACCAGTACTTTGTCCTGTCTTTGAATTGTGATCTCAATGATTAATTGAATCAGTGTGACCATCATGTGCTAGAGAGTAGATCAGACAAATAACTGGCATGAGAATGAGAAAAGAAGATGCTGAAGAGACGTGTTCATCTGAATTGAGAGGACTAATTCCAGGAGCAATCCAGTAACTCTCAACCGAATACAGTCTCAATCTCAAAACAATACGTGTGCTTGCGAAATGCGTAATCACGAATAGTTTATAATGTTATAAATCATCAAATCATATTATATATGTCTATATAAATACGTCATTACAGAGTTCGAACGAGTGCCGTCTCTAATATTCCATATCAGCTTGAAGGAGGAGAAAGAGAATTACTTTTCTGATTTATGCTTACGTGGCAGGACATGAGTGGTCGATGCAAATTTATATTATTTTTATATTCGGACAAGTAGTAAATAGCTTTTATATTATAAGATGATTTTGACATTTCAAGCTCCAGAGGTGGATTAAAAAGAACAGCAAAATATAAAAAAAAAAAAGAATCACTAACCACAGCTGACTTTAGCAGCATCATATGTTATAAGATGCAAAATCAATTGCATCTGCATCACCCTTCTATAGCACGAGAAATTAGCTATAATCACTCCCTAGAGAGATAAATAAACAGAAATACCATCATTTTTTTAATTTCTGCTTTCTGGTTGCTGGTAATTTAATACCATCTTTGTTATTGGAGCCCAGAAGTGACGTTTCGTGCTTGGCTTGCGTAGCAAACCGGAATGGACCTAATCTCCTCCCCGGAGGAATCGACGATCGCCGGAAGCGACCTGCACGCCGCCGGTACGCGATCGCCTTTGTAGGCCTTGCATACATGTTTCATGAAATTCGGGTACTCCTAAGACAGAGAGATACATATATATAATCTATGTCCGATAGAGAAAGTGACGATCGTGACAACGACGATGACGGAATTTACAATTTAACTAACCTCCTGGAGCGGTTGATTGTTAACAAGCACCCACGGGACGAATCTGTGCGGCGGGTTGAGACGACCAGTTTCGTCGGCGTTCCTCCGCTCAAGCTGCCACGGAGAGCAAATTTTTTGAAATTTTCTTTTTTAAATTTCAGATTGCCATGTCAATTTCAAATTTTTTGACATAGGAGGGATAAAAAATGAAGAATTTTTTGCGTGAATTATAATTAGAACCGAGCAAAATCACCTTGTTTCCAAAGCCTCCATTATAACAATCCACCGGAGCATTGCCGACGCCCGTCGCGCCCAAGCAATTTCTCCATTCGCCGTGCCTACCCTGCAGGGTCAATTGCTCCACGCAATAGATGAACCTGAATTGCCGTTTCTACAAAGATTGTGCAAGTCAATGTGTCATATAACATGTGCATTGCGCTGCTCTTATCATTTATACACGTCATGTCGCCATGGACATTTCAATTCAATTCAAACTCTAAGTCACATCCATAAATCCAGTGTGCGAATCGACGGACCATTGGATCGAGCAGCAACATTGATTCATCGCTGAATCCACCGATTCTATTGAGCCAGGATATACTAAATCTTACTCATTAAATAACACCATTTCTAACATTTTTTAGGACACGACAATCTATATGTAGTTTTACAATATCTAACAATGAAATACTATATGTAAATAGTCCGATGAGAGATACATAGGTATGTAACCTTTTTGTTTTTCATCTTCACATGATAATTATTTTTCTAAATATATATATATTGGGTAATAATATCTTAATCATGTTATGAATTTCAACTCAGCTATTTCATTGGTCAGGAAACTACTATAATCATGCAATACGGTTCTTTATGGAAATTTTGTGATAAGAAATTAATTTTAGGCATTTCCAAATCTTACTGCTTGACAATGTGGAGACTACGATTCTAGATTCATATATCTATTTGATAGAATTCTCAAAGAAGCTGATATTACTTTTATGAGTATGGTTGGCTACATTCTATTTATATTTACAAACTAATTAATAAATAAGGATGCATATGCCAGCATATTAATGTAGTTCTACATCTCACCACGTCCGGATAGATGGTGATGGCACAAGCTTCAATAGCATTCAGTAGGCACTCATCTGGTCCATGCTGCAAATTTTGCACAATATTCAGATGGAGAAAAAAAAATTGAAGGGAAAATATTACAGATGAAAAAAAAAATGATATTATCTTCATCCAATTAAACATGCTAGATTCAAAATTGAAGTGTCAAATAGCCCTTTTTTTTTTTTTTTACATTTTAAACTATAGATTTTATCATACTATGATAGACCTTTTAAATTGCTCTTGTAAGAATTAATGAAAAATCTCATGAATGTTGCTCACACAACACTGTGAAATATTACAACAACAAAAAAACAAAAAAACAAAAAACGATAAATATGATGTACCAAAAAGAAATAAGTGAAAAAAAGTTCGATTATAAAAATTTAAAAATTGGTATATCGGCAAGATTGATGGGAAAGGCATGACATTTTAAAGAGATTAATAAGTATAGTGTCTATCGTATATTATATATAAAGTCAACTTCAAAATTCAGTGAAATATCCTTCAAATGACCAAAATAGCCATGTTCTCACTAAACACATTCCGCAATTTGCCCTTATAGTGAATGTCGAAGCTAATCGAAAGAGTATTTATGGAGGGATAAAAATGTCATTTTACTTGTCTCCACTAAATCCTATTTTTCAAAATATTTTTGCGAGGGAAATTTAATTGATATATTTTATTATTCTCTAGCACAAGTGCGACATGTGCATTTCTTCTAGCATGTATTAAATTAAATGTGCAGTTATTGAAAATGACGAGGTACACGTGAGTATCGCGTGTTATATTGCTAAGTCTGACAATTTTAACTCCAAAATTACTAAAATTTCACTAAATAATTTCTCTTTTTAAAAAACCTCCAAAGATTAGAAGCATTCATCACGTGCATTGTGCAGCGGACCGTTGGGGGCAGAACCTCTGACAGCATTTAGTGTTCTCGCCCCACCGTACCAACTTTATTCAATTTTTTTTTAAGCAAAGTCACCATAAAAGAGTATAAAAAATTAGAATAAAGTTGAATTATGGAAATTAGGGAAGTTTTTATAGTGAAATTTATGGAGCCACCGTCCGTTGTTGCTAAGTTTTGAAGTATTCACGTCCTCGTAGGTACAAATTATTCAAAATAGATAGTATCTGAACAAAAAGTGAAAAATCATAAAAAATTTCTAAATTATGCAGAAAGTGATATATTTATCTTGAGCTTTTTTCATCAAAAATCCCAAACTATGCTAGCTCAGATATATTTACCATAAATTTCATATGATATAAAAAAACTCCACATTTAACACATTTACCCTCCGACAAGGTCATTTTTATTAAATATGTTTATGTAGTTATATTTTTTATGGTGCTTATTGACAAAACCTTGATAAATGATAAATGTGCCGCACGATTATAAGTTTGATATTTTCGGTGTCATAGGAAAAAAATGAGGGTAAGTGTATCCCAATAGTATAGTTTAAGATTTTTATCGACTTCTTTTCCTAAATAATTTTTTTTTGGCCACACCAACTTTAATTTCTTGACCCATGGGCGCTTGTAACTCATTTGATAGTTGTATCGAACTGAAACTTACATATATAAAGAGCATATAAAATGAAACCAAGCTTGTATCCGAGTTATGCAAACAACAATTATTTACTAATTGATAAAGATTTGTATTCGTTGTGTGTTCGAGTATACTTTATAACTCCGCATTTGTCAACATATCAAGAAAAGTTACCCACTTAATCAAACTACATGTCAATTTTTTTTTCTTTTTTGTTATCAACTCATCATATTGTTGAATACGTAATTAATGGAAGGATAGCATCTATTAATTACATGTACATCAATAGATGTGAGGACCCCAAATCGAGTAATGATGGGAACAGGTTGCAGCTTTTCAAGATAAATCGAAGGACGTTAGCAAGAAAACAACGGAGAGAAATGTGGAAGGCAGGCAGGAGTGGATGAAGCAAAGCGGAGGGGAAGTAAGCCGGACCTGGCAAGACAGGGAGCCGTCGGGCGAGACCCAGCCGTTGCCCCAAGGGACGAGCCTGAGGTCGACGATGGAGATGAGCCCGGTGTCGAACACCTTGGACAGCGAGTTGACGATGAAGTTGGCGCAGTAGGGGCAGAGGGCCTCGTAGTAGAGGCTGAGCTTGACTCGTTGATCCGACTGCGACGGAGATACGAGCAGCAGCAGCAGCAGCAGCCCGAGCACCGGGTTCGTCACGGCGAGTTGAGAGCGGCGAGAGAAGCTGCCATTGCCCATCTCTCCCTCCCTCTCTCTCTCTCTCTCTCTCTCTGTGGGGCTTTAATGCAGTATTATTTATATGGGTAAGTTCTGTTGGTTTTTTTTTTTTTTTTTTTTAACACATCTCTTTTTTTCTTCTGGTTCAAAGATTATTCTCACCTTTTTAAAATGAGAACAAAGGATTTGTTCGGATTAGAGTGTAGACGAAGCACCGGCTGCCCATTTAGATGAGCCTGTTATTGTACCCTGAGACGGGTTCATCTTTTGCGGATTAATTAAGATTTCCTAACATTGAGAATAAATAAGAGAATCGAATGTGTGACCCTCGATTTATAAAGTAAGTCCTGAATCACTTGACTAGCCACCTTGTCGGTAGAGATTATATGCAGGATTTGGCAAGCCTAGCTGGACCTAAAGGAGGAGGAAAAAGAGGTACTCTTTGAAAAGAAACCATTGCCCTCAACTCAAATCACGAATCCCTAGTGTTAGTGCGATCTACTTTATGGTCTTTTTCTCCGTGACTGACTTTATTTTTTTTTTTTTTGAACTAACTCCGTGACTAACTTCACTCCAGCACTTTTCTCTGCTAATCAAAAGTGACTGCATGTTTAAACATCAGCTTTTTTATTAAGTGACTCTGAAAGGTCATGTTCAAGAGTTAATCTTTCAGTGCATGAGTCTCACATGTTTAAACATTCGATGTAAATTCATCAAATCACTTCATACATGAGTTTTAGCAAAAATCCCTAATATTAGTGGCACCGCTTCTCAACTGTCATATTTTGTGAAATTCAGATTAACGAAATTTCATTACCAAATTGGGTATCTTTATGTATGTGGCATAACAAATATTCTTTATGCACCTTGATGAGTTTTTTTTTTTTTTTCATATTTTGAAAGATTACTATACTCGACTTGCTTAATTAGAACTATTGAAACACTCGGCTACTTATATAAAAAAACACACACACACGGAACTTTACTATAAAAGTAATTATATAGTGAAATGATTGGACAATCTTACTTTCCAAATTATTGGTCTACTTTAAAGCTAAGGTCCCACGGACATATTGTAATCATGAACTTGGCTCCAATGAGTATATGGTGGGGACGCCAGAAAACACCAACAGTCTTTGCAATCACGGTCATCTTCTATCATCAAGATTGATTAAGAAAGTACTATTCTTTGAAGATTTTCCTTTGATTACGAACCATTTTTTGCCTTCGTTTGGTTAGTCGCGGATTTGGATTGCTCAAGGAATAGGATTTCTGTAGATAAATCTGAAAACGGTTTTAAGATTCCACATTGATGGTTTTATTAATATGATGGGCTTAAGGCCCATCCGCACATGTTGGGCTTAAAAGCCCGGCCCACGGGAATATGGCCCGTGAATGGAGGAAGGTATAAAAGGGATGAGAGAGAGGGAGAACGCACCTTTTGGCGTATAACGTACGTACGTCTTTTTTCCCTCTCCCTCTCTCTTCCAAAAAGAAAAACAGTAGCACAAGGCAATGTTTTTCTTCCATTCAAGGCGTCATCGGATCGAACAGGGACAAATTATCTTCCTCTTATCGGCGTCAGTGTCTAATTTGTGGCTAACAAGATACGCTTGAATCCGTGGTGTGTTTTAGGATCGGTGATATGTGATTTTCCTGGGCTTGTCTTCCGCATTCGTTTTAAGGATCCGATTTAGTGTCGAATCCGTTTTCGGGGATCCAATAATCCCAACACACATGAAATAGAATTTCTGACTATAGTTAGGATTGAGATTTCATTCCATATTTTTATAACCATGAAACTACCAAAAACCCAATCACACCACCAATGGCCACCATAGCCCCCAGCATTGCCACTTGCCAACTTTCGACCTTCGCACCAACATCGACGGACTCTGCTGTCAATCGTTGGCAGTTGAACTTGTTGCTAGTTGTCAAACTCTATCATTGGTTGCTTGTCGCCTATCATTGGCCATCAATCCTTGAACTTCGCTGTCGACCACTGGTTATTGTTCACCGTCGCGGATAAGAATTACTTTCCCGCTAAGATCAAAGTTTTTTGCATTCCAAACAATTGAGGAAAAAAAATCAAAAACTAATTCATGGAATGAGGATTTCTTGTTGTGAAACCAAAGGTGCATTATCGTCCAAATCCTGAAATACTGATACAAAGCCCGAAAGGCAAGAAAAGCAGGAGAAAATGGTGGACCAAAAGTTGAGTTGACAGATAAGGTCGGGCAATGTGCAAAAGGGGCATGTAATGGGCCCAATCCTACCTAAAATGCAAAACCCATCTTGGGGAGGAACACCTAGACATGATGGAAAAGGAGACAATGGATGTACCTCTTTAGGTCTTGGCACTAGATCCCATGTCTCATTCTTTCTTAGTGCTTGGATCTTTTCCTTCATGGCCTTCCTCCATTCCACACTTTGTGAGGCTTCTTTGTATGTAGACGGCTCAACTACTTTGACATCTTCGGTCAATGCTACATTTGCATATTTGGGATTTGTTCTTCTTCGTTTTGTTGATCTCCTAAATTGAGATTCCTACTCTTTAGATTCTTTCATTGGACTTGGTCAGAGCTCTTCTATCATTCTCAGATGTACGCTAGCTCGCCACAAACTCCTCGATTTTTCCGGTGATTGCGCTATGATTTCTTCTCTTCTAGCTACAAGATCATTTCCTTCTTCAATTAGTGGCCCTTACAAAGCTCGTCATTTTCTTCTTCTTCGACTTGTTTCAAATTAGATTGTGATGACCACCAAGATGATAGTTTGTCGAATTAGTGTAACACCTCCCAATTGTAGGATCACAACACCTCTATCCTTTCCTTTGATCATTGTAGCATACAAATATGCAATGAGCTACCTTTTTATCGAACTTGCTATGTAGATGCCTAGTATGAATGCATAGCATATACATTAAAATACTCTAAAGTGGCTTACCATGGGCTTGCGATTCCACAGCTTCTCATGGCGACATAAAGCCAAGCCTTGCTTGACGTAGCCCATTGATCACGTGAGTTGTTGTCTTCATACGACTTGAAAACTCGGTGGAACATTCTTTGCATGCAACATGCTCCTATAGGTTTTCGCCAAATGCTAATTCTTTCTTTCAGCAACTCTATTTTGTTATGGCTTATTTGGGTAGGTAAATTGTTTATGTATCTTCCAATCTTGAAGATACTTTGTAAATTCATCTAATGTATATTCTCCTTTATTATATATATTTGCTTACTTCATTCTCTACTTTTGCTTTGAACTCCTTAAATTTGTTTAATGCCCCACATTTTTCTTTCATAAAGTCGATCCAAATGTACTTAGAGAAGTCATCGATGGATGTTATCATGTACTTTGATCCTTTGATTGATAGTTGCTTCACTAGTCCAAATACATCTAAGTGGATTGAGCTTGAGAGACATCTTAGCTCTGAATGTGGACTCCTCAAGTGGAAGGTGACGTGCCTTCTTGTACTAGCATCCGACACATGCTATGTCTTCTTGGACTTCCAAGTGGAGGAGACCTTTTAGAATTCTTTTCTTCATCATCACCTTTAACTTATGATGGCTAGGTGCCCAAGCCATGCATGCCACAAATCAAGCATATCATTATTTCAAATTTTGTCCACGTATGCCATCTGAGCTAACATCATGTAGACAAACTCTAGATGATGCCCCTCCATAATTGGTGTATTAGTTTATTTCAAACGCAATACACCTTGACGTCTCTTGAACTAAACACCACATAATTGCCTGAGTCAGTGAATTGTGACAAGGACAATAGATTTTTCTTCATTCTTGGCAAATGATACAACATTTTTCAGTTCAACCTGATGTGAACTCAAATGGGGTGTTATCACCATTTGGCCGCCTTGAGTAATCAGCAACTTTGAGTTGTTTGCAATGACTACTACTACTCATCCATCGGTTTACTTAGACATGTTTGATAGCTTGCCCTTAATCTCTTGTCATGTGATTTGAACACACCGAATCAACTATCCAATCACTATCATAATTGATCAATTTAATCACTTATTGTGATGAGAGCCGTCGCATCTTCTAACCCTTGTGATGGAGGAGGCTGGAAGCTCTTCTTGTTCCTTCATTACAAGAGATGCTTAGAAATCACACTCCTCCTCGTTATCATTCTCCTTAGATGTTGCGATATTTCATTCAACTCTTTTGAATCAATAATCACTAGCAAAGTGACATTCTTTGCTGCAAGTATAACACAATCCACTACACATTTTATTCTTCTTATCTTCATTATTGTCCTTGTTGCAATCTCAACAAACTCCCCCTAGCCGAGGTTCCATTCCTTCTAGACCGTTCTCCATGTCTTTTTATATATTTGCCATCTCTAATGACTGCACCATTTTTACTTTGGCCTTTAGACCATCTTTTATTACTAAAGATGATACTTTCATCCTCTTTAACTGAGACCTTAGATAATTTGTCTATATGTAACTGTAATCTCTCGGTTGACCAATATATTCTTCAACTCAATCAAAGTTGGCTCATTTGCCCATCCACGGGTGGCCATAACTATATCGTTATACTTCAACTGTAACCCATGAATAATAATTTTTTTCATTCTTGTCTCAGAGATGGCATTATGAGGATCTAATTTTGAAACTTTTTCACAAATATATTTAACTTTAGAGAAGTATTGACTTATCGTCATGCTTTACTGCGAGATTGAGAGGAGCTCGTTTTCTAATAGTTGTAACTTGGCATCATTCATCCTTGTGAACAGTGCCACCAAGTTATCTCAGGCCTCCTTTAGGGTCTTTGTGCTCTTTATGTGCTGCAATAATTCATCTTCGATAGTTACAACAAGAACGTAAAGAGTTTTACCCGGTTTGATGCTCCACTTTCTTAACTCGCTATCATTTGTGGGTGGTGCGGTGTTGCTAGTGCCAACGATATCCATAGATCTTGACCTAGCAAGTAATACTATATCGAGTACTCCAATTATTATAATTGGAATTGTTGAGCTTCTTAATGCTGTTCATCGAACTCGAGACATCTGCCATCGTGACTTGGTTGTAATACCCAACACTATACCAAGTAAGCCTGGTCTCGGACCAACTAGCTTCACAATCTCATATTGTGCACTAGTAGAACTTTGGCATACTCTCCTCCTTTGCTCGATACCACTTGATGAACAAAATAGTGAACACTAATTATATAATAAACACTCGTTATTACAAAAAAGAGACAACTCTATACTCGTTACATACTTAAGATATTCTCTTCACCAAGACCACACATGCACAAACAATGCACTCTCTCGCGTCACTCACCACACCAATTGCACGCTCTATCACTTATGCACACTCAAGTCAATAATGGGGGTTGCCTATTTATGGGAAGCTCCCCACCAACCAAGTACAAGACTAGTGTACTAGAAGAGTCCAACTTGGCCTATTCTAAAATTACAAGCTTCACCTACTTTTCAACTTATTTCCAACCACCCTTCTTACCTAACAATAAAGAAACCTTGAACACCACAAGCTACAACTACCCATTGTAGATACTAGTTATAGAAAAGTCTAGAAAAATGGAGAGATACGCGGTGCTTTCAACATTACTTGCTAACATATTTTCTTGGAAAACACTATCCTCACTCTCTCCTGCTCCGTGCACTGTCTAGTCCAAAATCCGATCGCCATCAACGAAGTTCACTGTCGCCACCATGACCTCCCTCTCCATCGTCACCACTTCCACTGTCGACCCCATTGTCTTTATCGGCTATGTTGGTTGTCACCCTATCCATCTTCCTTCGGCAGCAGGTGATGCAAATTCTCCGCGCACGCCTCCACCAGTTATGCTCCATCATGACCATCGTAGATGTCGAAGAAATCTTACGCCTTGCCCGCCTTTAGCTTCTTAACGAACTCTAGCTCCAACTGCATTGCTTCTTGCATCTCTTTCTACGGCCTTGTGACCGTCATTGCAACGGGTGATTGCCTTTTTGATCTTCCGTGGGAGGTTAGAATCGTGATCGGTGGTGGTAGTTGTTCAATTATTGTTGTTGACGATGATTGTCGGGAGTCGTGGTGCAAGCAGAGGCAGGAGAGAGAGAGAGAGAGTACTGTTGGAGATAGAATACCCTTATCCCAACAAGTGGGCTAAAAGGGTCAAGGGTGTGTAAGCTAATCCCAAAAAGTGAGCTAAAGGATCAAGCGTGTGTAAGCTAATCCCTTACTCACGCATGACTTGGCTTAATTATTATGAAATGGTCATGGGCCCGTTTTTGAGTGAGCCAACTCTTGTAAGCCAGCCACATGCAATTAGTTAAAGAGAAAAATGTTAGGATTCAAACTTTTAACCGGAGCTTTGATATCGTGTAAAACTATCCGACCTAAAAGTTAAGTTATTAGGTGGCATGGAACTAAATGTACGTAATTGGAATATCTAATCTAAAAGTTAAGCCCGCAGGTAGAATTAGACTAAATGGATTAAAGATAAATTATAACCACATATTCAATTGACATGGTATTATACTTAGCAAAAGGAATCCAATCTATCCTACTTGAACAACTAAGAAGATTGGAGGCATGTCTAAATGTTTTCTTGAGTTAAACTTATGAATTAGTTAACATGTCCTTTTCTCTATTCACTATTCACTAAACCTAAGAATACCAAAACCTAGATCATTCAGTATAACCGCATATCATTTTGGCCTCACCTTGTTGGAGTCTCCTAAATATCCCTTTTCCAATCCCTTTCTTTATGATTTACTTAATTTCCCACGAGATGATATATCAATACGTTCAAACGAACTTGCATATGAAATTGCATCGAGAAAGTTTTACTTATTTATCTTATATCAAGTGTCTTGGCATATAAGAAATGGAGTGCTATCAATCATCTATTCCAATCGGCATAAATTTTCTTTCCAACATACCGTATACGACATACAAATCTAACTCAGTATAATCCTAGGTTTTATTTTTATAAGCACAAACTATAAATCATCTCCAAGCGCCCCTTTAAAAATAGAAGTTTCTTCTTCTCCTTCTTCGTATGAAATAGTCAAAAAAACGCTCAGATTATTTACCACATTTGAGATGATATAGTAAACACTGAAAATGACGACCTCGTGCAAGGTCAAACAAATAATTTATTTAACTTGTAGCCCGAAAAGACCGGCGCGCGACTTCGCGCCCGTAGGTCATTTGATTCTTGTGTAGACCGTAGGAGAGCCAACGAATGAGGTACGCTTACACAAAAATCGGATATTGAACATTGAAAATGACTGTAGCTTATAAATATAGATGGAGATAAACTTCCTTATTAAGGATTCAGAGAGAGAGAGAGAGAGAGAGAGAGAGAGAGATGTACCGTTTTGACTTCTGTGTCCGCAACCTCAGTATCGCCTAGTTTCTCAAATAAAGGTATATTGCATGTAATTTCTTCCTTTTATAATGTCCATATATGATTGGATAAAACATTACGAATGCCCTACTTATAAGAGGACATCTTTCATAATGTAAGTTCCGTTTATCGCGTGGAATATATTTTCCAAGAAAACATTATTCAGCATTTGGTTCGCTTTGGAAAATGAGTCAATAGATAATATTTTTCTAGTCAACGGAAAATTTATGCTTAAATTTAGAAAAATGATTTTTTCTTTAAAAAATGAGAAATTACTTTTTGAAATAAGATTAAATATCAGCATTTGATATGAAACTCTACGATGGGCATGGAAACCTCAAGGTTGGTTCCTAAATGCTTGTGTCCAGGCCCAAATCTTCGGTAGCTAGCTTGGGTCCATCGAGACCAAGTTCATGACCCGTGCTCATGTTGGGGCCCTCAAGGTCCATTAAGGTCGGGCCAAAAGCCATAATGCTCGTCTTTGATGCACTAATACTTGGGCCCAAGTCCACAAAGGCCGTGTGCGGGTCCACCAAGGTTGTGTATAGGTCCATCAATGCCAAATTTGAGACCCTAGTGCCCACGCTCAAGTCTTAAGGCCAGGCACTGGACCCAATTGTCCATGCCCCGATTTATGATGCCTAGGTTAGGGCCCATTGTAGTTGGACCTGGGATTCCATCACCAATACCTAGTTCCTCAGTTGCCCATGCACAAGCAGTTAGCACTCTAATAATGGACTTAATACCCTTAAAAAAAAAAAATTCAACTTTAGTTCCTTTTTCAATTCTATCCTTGATTTTTTCATTATATAAAAAACCCACCAACTTTTGGTCAAGTTCCAATCTACAATATACTTTCTTTTTTTTTGTTTATAAAAACCACCAATTTTAGGTACACTTTCAATTCTACTTTGAACTTTGTTTGCATCAAAGCTCCATCGAAAATTGCCGGTAGTAATGCGATATTCCACATCATTGCTCCAAATCTTTTCCCAAATTTTATATCCAAGAAGACGTCTTTCGTAGATGATCTTCCATGTAAACCCAAACAACCTCTTATTGGATATGAAATTTAGATAAAATTTTTAGCAATTAATGTTGGCTTTCTTCAAATACTCTTACTCTTTAGAGAGTCTGCCTTTCATCTCGCTTGGAGATCTTTGATTTTGTGCTCAATCTTCAATCTCTCATAGTAAGGAGTCTTTCATCTCTCATGGTCAGAGAGCTTCCGCTCAAGGCACTTGACTTAGGACACTCAAATAGCTTGTGCTCGAGAGTTTTAAATTTTGAACTAAGGGTTAATGGGAGTAGATTTAGGACTCATGTAAAAGTTGGTGATTTTTTATAAGACAAAAAATTAAGGTAAAAGTGTGACTAGACCTAATGTTTGGGTTTTTTATGGGACAAAAAAAGTTCAGGGTAAAATTGCGATTGGACCTAAAGTTAAAGATTTTTTAGGGAATTAGACCCTGAACAATGTATGTCTATTTTAAAAAATTAAACTAGTTTTTCCATACCAAACATTAGAAAATATTTTTTATTTCATTTTCAAATTTCAGCCAAATGCCAAAAATATTATCATTTTCCTGGAAAAAACTTCATGAAAAATATTTTTCTAAAATGTTATATTTTCCCCAAAACAAATGGAGCCATAATGGAAAAATCTCAAAACCTTCACTTAACTCTATCTAAGATGCAATTAGAGTAAGAAGATACAAATCTTGCGCCTAATCAAGGTTAAATTGTCTGAAAAGAAAGGCAAGTTGACTTGTTTGCAGGTACTTAATATATCATCCATTCCATGAACTCATATCACTAGATTCGGATCCTAAAAAGCACCGATTTCAGTTTCGTTCCTTCGTATATCTTGATTGATTTTATCTATCACATTACGACTGTCCATGTTTCCAGGCGGTTCGGGTGGAAGCAATCCATCCCCCTCCCCAGGATGCCGTAAGCACTCTCAAAACCCATTTTAGAACAATGGACTACCTTATTTTATAAATTAGAAATCCACTCAATTCATTGCATAACATCTTTAAGGAAAGTGAAAAAAAAAAGTAACTAGGAGACAGACACAGTTCACTAATATTATGTCTGTGAAAGATCTTTAACAACGAATTTATTTGTAATGCAGACCATTGAATCACGGAAGCTTGTCGAGGTCCAGTGCCAAAGGTGTCTGACTCTAGGGTATTAAATAAGCCTATGTCATGTTTCTTGATGTTCTAGATTCTACATGGGCATTGTTCCAAAAACCCTGTTTCTTGAGGAATTATGATTCATTCCATCGATGGACATAAATAAAGCATATTTGTACTCCTTTTGCTATGAGGATAAATATGATCTTTTCAAAGGATCATCCCATGCGCGATCATTCTCAAATAGATTGTTCTTTTTTCGAACATCCTTTAGTAGAAACCATATCATCTCTTTAAAAGTTAAGCCTCTCGGGTAAATAGGACATCGATCTGTTGGTCCCGAACCAAACCCTCTGTCCCAACAAACCAAGCTTGAGGTTGTGCGAATGCCACCACCTCGAGCTTCGTCGAGAGAGACAGAGAGAGATGTGAATCCCGCCTACTGTCAACGACGGTGGTGGTTGTAGCGGGCAGTAAGGTGGAAATCTCCTAGACGGTGGTGGTGGTGGTTGAATGTACGGCAACGACGAAGGCTGTGGGCAAAAGGGAAAGGGAAGAGAGGTGGTGCGGTGGTGATTGGCACATTGCTCGGTTGAAGAGGGAGGAGAGAGAAAGAAGGGACTGATCGGAAGGTTTTAGCTTGGATTTGATTGAGTCTGGCAAAAACTAAAGTTTAAAGAGATCAATGTAGGAACACAGGAGCCACGTCCCTGAGGACGTAGAGTCACTTCATTGGACATTGAATAACTTCACTTCTTTTGATTTCACCAACATTTCATTTTCAAAAACTGATCTTCATTCTGCTTGTTTTGTTTAAAGAGAAATGTAGTCCTACTTGTCAAAATTTTCATCTTCAAATTAACTACGATTAATGTGCCAAGCATGGCTTTAAATAGCAGCAGCCATTGTATAGCAGTACCCCTACCAGCCAGAATCACGGGGAGAATGAAAGCCTCATTGATAGCAGTCCATATCAGTGCTATCGCGGCAATTGCTGCGGTATTGCATCCTATTGATTCAAACAAAAAGAGGAAGAACCAGCAGGATGAAGAAGAGAGTGACAGAAAAAGTGACATCAGCCTCTTTCCCTGGAAACTTTCAAACCTTGCGTCCATATAATTATAAGGCTTCAGCACATCTCATTTGAAGTTTGAACTCAAGAAAACGAGTATTTGTGCCAAAGACTTTACGGGATTCACTTCTTAAGCACGGCTATTTCCTAAAAGTAAACCAACCACTTCTGTCCATTTTGTCAATGCCTGCCAAATTTGATCGAGACACGTCTGACTTTGGAAGAGAACATCATCATCATATCATACAAAACCCTTCACGCCTCAAGAGGAGGAGACCAACAAAATTCGAACGAGAATATGAAGGAAATGGCTTGCAAGCCTCCTCCTCCTTCCTCCTCCTCTTCCTCCTCCTACTGCATCAGAATCTGCTGGTTTCTATCGATCGCGATCCTTCACTTGCTTGCGAGAAGATTAAGTCCTGGGTGTGGTGGTAAGTCTGCTTCCTCTTTCTTCTACTTAAGCTCACATTCGGGAACATGCAAAATCATCATTTACAGGGAAATCCGAATGACAGATATAGGTTCATTGTGGTTTTCCACAAACAGATGGAAACGAACTGTACCTTCTTTATCTTCTGTCATTAAAACATCGACTGCGATTGTATGTTGAGAATAATGCGACTCCCTCAAACATTTCTGTTCAGGAAAACAGGGCATAGATCCAAAAAAAACACGTGGAACTGAAATTCTGGATTTTGTTTTTGAAGTCTTGAATTCTTTATTATGATTAATATCAGGGCATTTTTTGAGGGAATGACACTCTAGATTAGAAGGTCACCAAGAGTTGCAAATTCCTTTTGACGCTTCTCTCTGCGAATGGTTGACGAATGTTGCAGAAGATATAAAGGATTTTAAATGTTATAATGAGTCTTTGAAAGAGAACTTCTAGGAAAAGCAGAATTCTATTGTTTGGTTAAAAAAACGATTTTTTTTTTTCTGGTAAATTTATTAAGTGTTGGTAAATGTGAAAAAACAGATGGCAGAAAAATAACCCGTTGGTAACTTACCAAAATTTTTATGAAGATACCAACTTTCTCTTGTTCTGTTTATATTACTAGTTTTGTACTACTCACCAACTTTTATTTGCATAACTTAACAACGTTTTGAATTACTAACTCTTATGTGAAATTATTAGTCTAAATTAGAGTGATTCATCAAATTTTGTCAAATTGTATTGACAATTAAATGTTTTGCCATAAACTCTCGTTTGAATTACTACCAATTTTTAATTGTTTTCTTTTTGTAGATATCGAATTTTTTATTGAGTTACCAACTTTTAGTTGACTTGGTTAGCAACCTCTTACATTTATTAGCTTTTTTAAAGATTACCAATCTAAACTAGCATGATTCACCAATTATTTTCCTATTAAATTACCACTAAATATTGGATTATCAATTCTCATTTAAGTTACTTACAAACATTCTATTTTTGCCAACTTTTCTATTTATTTACAAACCTCTACTTGCATTTCTTAATAACGCATTAATTTTACCAAATTCTTTTAGAAATTACTAACTTTAATTAAAGTGACTTACCAACTTTGCTCTGATGAAGATACCCATTAATTTTGGGTTACTAACTCTCATTTGAATTACTTACCAAGTTAATTTTTCTTTCCTTTACCAACTTTTCTTATCTTTTATCAACTTTTGTTCACCTTTCTACTTACACTTTAAATTTGTCAACTCTTATATGAATTTACGAGAAAAAGGTAAAGAACAAATGTTGGTGAAAAGGTAATAAATTTTTCTATTAGAAATAAGGGAAGTTGATAATTTAAAAATAAAAAGTTGGTAACTAACTCTAGAGTTGGTAAACCAATCCTAATTAGTAACTTGATTGGAGATAAGTTGTCAATCACACTCAGTAAGGTTGGTAATTTCGAGAAATTACAAATTTAAAAAATTGATTGTTAAGACAAATAAAAATAGTTGCTCGATATAAACATTAGTAGATTTAAGAAAAAACAAATAAATGTTGGTAAGCAATTATAACCTAGAACTGATTGGTAATTTAATTGGAGAAAACTTAGTAAGTCACCCAAACAAACGTAGATAACTTATATAATAGGTACTGAATTTAAGTCATTGGTAAGAACGGTAAACAAGGATTGGCAAAAGATAAAAGAAACTTTTTTTTTTTGGTATGAGATAAGAGAAGTAGGTATTTACAAGAAAACACAAAAATATCAATACCTTACTCAAATAGAAATTGGTGACGCAAACAAGTTGTTAATCACTCTAATAGACATTGACAATTTCTAAAAAGAATTAGCAAATTCAAAAGGTTAACAAACAAGGCAAATAAAAGTAGTAACTCAATAGAAAACTAGTAAATTAACAAAATAGTAATAAATGGTGGTCACAAGCAATCAAATGATACTTGGTAATCCAAAACCAGTTGGCATCTCAACTGGAGAATAGGGAAACACTCAAATAAAGGTTGGTAATTTCTTATAGTAAGTTGGTAATTAAAAAAAAAGTTACAAACATTGGTAACTAACTTAAAGAAGGGGTGGTGACACAAACTTGGTAACTTAACTGGGTAAAAGTTTGTAACCACACTAATGAACATTAGTACTTTCTAAAAAGAATTGGTGAATGGAACGGGTTGGTAAGCAAGACAAATAATAAGTTGTTAATTCAATAGAAAAGTTGGTAAATTTAAAAGAAATAAATTACCATTAATAAGTAACTTAAATGAGACTTGATATATTTAAACTAACTTGAAACCTAATGAGAGAAGTATAAAATAGACAAGTAAGGAATATGTAAACATTAATATGGGTGAATAATTAGGCTAAATATAGTAACACCAATTGTTCACGTTTATCAGATAGTAGCCTCTGAAACCGGTCTAATGGGTAAAAAAAAACCATGTTATTCCCTTCACATAATTGATTGTTTGTGTTTGTAGGTAATGCGGGTGGAGACAACCCACCTCATTCCCCAGGCTGCTGTAAGTACTTTTGAGACTTGTTTTAGTAATGTGATAGTCATGATCCATTATTAAAACTTGACGTTATGCTTATAGAAATTAGTGCAGGATTTCACTATCAATCACAAAGATTAATACCACAACTAGCACACACTTGGCACATTTACTCCAAATTTTCGTTTCAGAAAAAATTCCAAAGTGATATATCCATGCCGCATTACCCCAAACTAATTTTCACAACTGGTAAATTCATACCACATTTACCCAAAATTGATTTTCATGTCACAACATATCAGGGATTTTAGCAAATTTGTGAAACTTGAGGGAGCTTTTAGGAAAAAATTAGCAGATTTTAGCAAATTCCAAAATAAAATATTTTGGCAATTTGAAATTATTTTGTAACAAAATAATTAGTTTTGGATAAATGTGATACATGTGTATCAATTTGAAAATTTATGTGACATGAAACTTAGTTTACAATATATATAAATCAATTTGAAGTGCAGGTGTACCACCGATTGAGATTTTCGATAGTATAGCCCTAATAACAATTTATACCTATATATTTTCATTGATGATTATAATATATATTTCATTCATTCACTTTCTTAAACAATACTTAATTTATTAAAAAAAATGTTTTCCAAATCGTTAATTCTCAACTCATTTTATGAAATACTATAGTCATCTCATAACATCATGCGAAATTAGCTAGGAAAAAATAGAGTTCGTGGAAATATGGAGGCAAAAAATCTTTAACTATATGCTTTTGTTGCAATACAGAATGGAGGTTAGCTTTAGCGTTCGGGACTACGGAAAGTGCCGCCGAGGATATTCAATAACTTAGGGGTGATCACTTGTAATATGGGTAATTTTGAATGTCAAATGTTATTGTTCTTTTCAATATTTACTAAAGGAAGCTATATTATTGTGGTCATTTATTTATTTATTATAGATGCCGCGTTACAAAACATGTCAGGATGAGATGGTTCTTAATTGTCTACATTTAGTTACACACGTGTCAATTATTTTTATAAAAAATTTCAAATAAGAACATAAAGTGCCATCATTTTTTCAAATAAGAATCTTAAGTGAATTTTGTTTCAAAATAAGAATCTAAAGTATTTTCAACTTTTCAAATAAAGACTTAAAATTGATATTATTTTAAATAAGGATATGAAGTGATCATATTAGAATAAAAAAAGGACATGACCTCACAAACTGGTCAATAACATTTTTTTCCTTTATTTTTTTATTTTACCTTTTTCTTATTTTATTTTTTCTTTCTGTAAGTGACAGATCATAGGCGATTGATTCACTCATTCAATCGAGATAAACGTCCCACCCGTTACTATTCGAATGTCCGTTTGCCTCACGAACCAGCTTCATTTGGGTTTCGTGCTTTCACGTATGCTTTCCCGACCGTTCCAAATGTTATGAAATCTACATAAGCTCTCCAAATGAAACAAGATTTGTCATCTCCAAAACGTATCGTAACCAAGGCGAAATACAACATGGGGAGCTCACTTTAATTAGGGCTTTTTGGGCCCTCCTAGGCCCAGTTGTTCGCAAAGCTCCGTCTACAAAAATGGACAAGACTTTGGCAGACTGGAGAGAGAACTTAATCGGGTCATGGGCCCATTGGGCCCCATGGGCCCACGGCCCAAATACCGAACCCAACTGGGCCCATCAGCACCACGCCTTTCGACCCTTTCGCTTCCCCTTGCCTCGGGCATTTTATCTGCAATTTCCTCTGCGATTCTCCCTCTTCTCCTTCCTCCTCCTCCAATGGCGTCGCTCAACTTCAGCTTCTTCGACAACTGGTTCGCCAGACCCACCAACCCACTCCCTCTCCCGAACCTCGCCGCCGCCGCCCGGCCGCTCTCCGCCGCCTCCCGGGCCGCCCCCAACTTCGCCTCCCTGAGCTCGAGCCTCGGACCCCCGAAGCCCGACGCCGAGCCCAAGCCCGACGGCAAGGAGGACGGCATCTACACCCAGGCGATGGACCGGTACTTCTGGGAATGCGAGAACCTGCCCGACTACCGGCACACCCCCGAGGTCGAGAAGATCCTGAACGAGGACCCGGTGTTCGACGCCAAGGAGAACCCGACCGAGCAGGAGGTGCGCGAGAACGAGAGGTGGTGGCAGGATTTCCGGTCCAGCCCCGTCGTGCAGTTCATGCAGCGGGCCGAGGAGGTCGCGGATAAGTTCAACGAGCTGGAGCTCCAGGAGAACGACGAGCCGTACAGAAGCGAGGACAAGAAGCTGTGGCGCGGGGTCCCGCACGTGCCGGGGCTCGACGGCCGCCCGATGCCGCGGAAGGCGATTAAGACGAGGGAGGAGAGCGATGACAAGTTCTGGGATTTCGCGCGGCAGTTCTTCTTCGGGCTCTGGGGGTTCAGGCAGCGGCCGTACCCGCCCGGGCGGCCCATCGATGTCGCGCAGGCTATCGGGTATAAGCGGCTCGAGCGGCGGTACTATGATTGTAAGTTTCGTTGGAGATTGATGTCGTGTTGAGATTGAATGATTGTTTGATCATCGTCAAGATTGGAATTTTTGGTTGCTTGTGTTGTTGCACAGGACGTGTTTGTAGAATTTTCGGCGTAAGAAATATCTGTCCTTGTGATATAGAGGAAGATTTATTTTCGGTTCATTGATTTTCAGTTAGCTTGATGAATGTGCAATCTCTGTATTTTTATGTTTCTTAATTCCTGCTAATGCTGTTTGGTACATTCGAATGAGAATATGTGGGGTTTTTTGCTCGAAATGTGCATTTCGCAGGGTTTAACCAATGTATCCATGTTTCAATTGCCATAGTATTTGCGGTTTAATCAACAGACTGCGTTTTGTGCGGGGTAATTGCAAGTGTGCATGCCGATTTTAACGAAAAGCATTAACAGATTGTTATGGGGAAGATGGTGGATCTTTATTTGTTTATCTGAATGTGTTCTCATAGATTGGTTGTTGGCAAGATAAGGTAATTACAAGTATGCATGCCGATTTTAATGAAAAGCATTAACAGATTGTTATGGGGTAGATGGTGGATCTTTATTTGTTTATCTGATTGTGTTCTCATAGATTGGTTGTTGGTATGACAGTTATCATGAGGAGTGGTGGCTTCTACTATAAGGATCGATTGGGTCGAACTCGGGGACCGATGGAACTGATACAACTTAAAACAGCTTGGGGTGCTGGAATAATTGACAAGGACACATTCTTTTGGGGTGAGGACTTGGATGAATGGGCTCCAATTCATATGATTTATGGACTGGAACCTGCCATTGCCACATGGGAAGGTAGGCATATTGTTTTGTCAATTTTATGCTACAAATTCGAACGTCTTGTGCAGGAAAGTCTAGTCAGTCACAGCAAGCGTAGTCTACGGTGTAAAGCATTCTCCATATGCATGCTAATATTTTTAAGGCATGAAAGTGCCATGTTTGGGGGACTGGTTTGATTAGATCTTATCTCTGCCACTTGAGTATTGATGTTGTCAATTCTGGCCATCGAAATTGATTGGAAGGGCATGTTCAGGTTGGTAGAAGAATACTACTGTTCACCAGAGCTACTCTTTTCTCAGGGAAAAATTATAACTGCTTTTTGTTTACTTCTTATGCCACTGTGAATGAGATATCTTTTTACTTGTTATTATGGGCTTTCAGTAAGACTAGGTGCTGCGGCCACTGCATTCCTTCACAAACTCCAGAAAGGAATACCTCCTTGGGTACCTCTCAAAGGGCAAGAGAAGAAAACTTACAAGCAGCTCCAGCAAGAAGCTATAGAAAGCAGGAGACGCGATCAAGCGGTGCTCGAAGCTAATGATGGTATTTGGCCTGGACTGAAAATTCCAAGTCATTGCCTATTTCTTTGGGCTAGTGGTTCAGAACTTACAA
The DNA here is from genome assembly GCA_017140615.1 of Eucalyptus cladocalyx. NCBI lineage: Eukaryota > Viridiplantae > Streptophyta > Magnoliopsida > Myrtales > Myrtaceae > Eucalyptus > Eucalyptus cladocalyx. Next base: position 11,623,010 of record CM029516.1, on the reverse strand, counting down.
CCATTTTAGAAGCTGACCACATGCCGAACAAATACATCCCAAAAGATCTCAGGTACTGCAGAAAGAAGTATATTTCTTCTGGCTAGTCCTTTTAGCCACCAAACATTTGAAGCAAATAACCAATGCCTGACCATGTGGGTGTACTTATTAATGATGCAGGATCCAATTGGCTAAAGTAATACCTGGTTTAAGGCCCTGGGAAGTTTTAAGCATTGAACAAGCAATGGATCAGATAACATATGGTGGAGAATGGTACCGTCTACCCCTTGGTACTTACCATACAGGTCCTCCATACATCCAGCTTTGGAACAAGGACGTTAAGGTGCGACATAGTATTGCTCTTTTTTCTTTGCCTCTATTTGTTATTCAGCTTGTCTTTTACCACTCAAGTTAATAAAAATCAAAAGGGCTAAACTTGCCTTCCACCATAATAATATTGAGAGAAAGAAGCGTAACTACAAATAGTTATTAGTGCGGAGACTTTTTTGATAAGTCATCTCCCATTCTTCCCTGATGACTATTTTAATTAGACTATTCGTATACTGAAACCCGTAAGTAGAAGATTAACCTTGGGCCCAGTTGGTAATGGCTACCCTATCGACAGTTGAGAATTTTATTTCACAGATTTCTGCCTCTTACAATCCTGACTGGCCACTGACATAAAGAAAGGGCAACGAAGAGAATGGATTACTGAAAATTTCCCTATTTTAACCCTTTCTTGGCCCATTCCGAAGAAGGGAAAAAAATTTACCTTTGATTAATTTTTCCTGGTTCTGGGTGGATTTCTTAATGTGTAATCTAGCTCTCATCTCCCCTCTACTGCTATTGAGCTAAAATCCCATGCATCTTTGATGAAAGCTCTCATGCTATGCTTTTAGTTTGCTTTTTGTGTTGGTTTCATTAAGTTCTTTGACGTTTAGAAAGTATGACCTTATGTACGCATCAGCAGTTGCTAGTCAGTTTAATTAGTGGCACGTTATAGCTTCACTGCAGAGCATCAGGTCTTCATTGGATTTTTGGTGAAGGGATGGTGACATATTATTATTTTCTTTCCTTTATGAGAACAGTGAAAAGCTATTTACGCATAATGCGTCTCCTGACCTTTGTTCATTGTTGTCTCAGCGAATCTTTAGGATTTTCTTGAACTTGAGCTCTAGAGTGTATAACAAACTAGAAAGGACCGTACCTGGTTTTACCCAAATAATGGAGAAAGTCCATGCTGACACGGCCGTAAGGGATGCGAAACGCAAGGAGAGGAAGGAGGCACAAAAGAAGGCCGAGCAGGAGGAGGCCATGTATGGTAGAGCTCGAAAAAACCCATAGCATCGCCTGTGGTCGTCACCCTGCAGCTCAAATGATACTTTAAGATCTTCTATTGATCGATTCGACCTGTGCAGCATCGGTTTAGGAGGCAGGTTCTCTTCTTTTCCCATATTGTGATGGCTCACTTTGAGTTTGAAATTAGTTGCTCGGTAATGCCGGCAAACCCTTGAAAGGGAAGGTTTGTAGTCTGTAGTTTTGCATCCATTTCAAGGGGAAGAGAACAGTAACAAAGTCAGATCTTCTTTTGTGTTGAGAGGATTGGCATAATGTGTCTTATTTTGCTTCTCTCTATGCATCAACAGAAACAGCCAAGCCTTATTCCATCAAGTGAGATTGGTTGTACGAATTGTATTGTGCCGTTGCCTTAGACCATTTTTAGATTTTCCATGCTCTTTAAATTTCCGTTTGTTTTGCGGAAAATGAACGATTTGGAAAATATTTTCTTAAAAAATTATTGTTTATATCACTTAAAAAATGAATGAATAAATATATTTTCATCGTCTAAAAAATATTTAAATACAAATTATCATTAATAGTGAAAATATTTTTCATTAGCTAATTATTAAGTGATTTGTTTTAGAAAAATGTCTTACAAATTATTTATTTTTCGCGAAATAAATGAGTCTAAAGAGTCAATATCTTTCTTATAATTTTCGAAAATAAATGATGGATGGACATTTGTTGCTCACTCAAGCCCTCTTTTCATTATTTTCTTCATTTTATATTTGGGATTCGCTTAACCTTTTCTTTTAGTTTATTCTTGTAATGACTATTTCGTTACTTCTATGAAAAAAATAATAATATATATTCAAGTTATACTTTCTACTGCTCGTCTGTATTTATTTTCAGCTTTGTTTTACAATGCTCTCTTTTCTATCCCTCATTCGAAGAGCGTTAAAGCATAAGGACTAGTCAAAAGAATTATGTTTCGGAATTATATCAATAAGATCCCATTTTAGTTTGACATATCGATTTTCAAGGAAATTGTTGTATGATACTAATATTCCAAACACTCAATTGTATCATATATAAAGAGAATGACTCAAATGCAAGCTTCTATTGAACTATTTTCGGATTTGGTGGAATTGAATCAAGAGTACCACTTACAATTGAATCAAGAATAGCCGCTACTAAGGGAATTGAATCTAACCTTGCTTCACTTTCTCTGTCTAGGAACTCTAGGATGATTACACATTCTTAATGTGATAATAGCCGTGAAAGTCTTTACTCTTTAGTGTGATTGAGTCAATAATCGCTCCTTTACAATGAGTAACCAAATAAGAACGCAGCATTTTAAATTATCTTCAAGAATTATACATCCCAAATAATCAAACATTATGTTCTAGATATCTTCATGGATTTCTTCACAGTATCGTTGACTTGATGATCGAAATAAAATTGGTAAATTTAGGACGCGTTTGGTAACGTTTCTGTTCAAAAATTGTTTAGGGAACGTAAAAAAAAATGTTTCGTTTAACAATTTTTGATCGAAAATGCGTTTGCAGAACTTATTTTTAAATAAAAAATGAATAAAAACACGTTTGATAAATTTATATTCTTTTTTGTTGCTTTTAATTTTTTAATGTTTTTATTTTCTTTTTTCTTTTTTCTTTTTTTCTTCTCGATCGAGCAGCCTCACCCGGCCATTTCACCTCAGCCCCGGTAGGCGAGGCCGAGCCTCGCCGGGGACCCGGCGACACTCGGTTTTCCGGCCGCAACGCTCACGCGAGGTCGCCAATCCTTGACGGCGTTGTTGGCCAAAGAAAAAAGAATAAGAAAAGAAGAAGAAAAAGAGAGAGAAATATTTCTTCAAAAGTGTTTTTAACAATTAATAATTTTTTTTTTTTTTCATTTTATTTTTTTTTGTTTGAAACAAAAATCGATTTTAAACAAAAACGTAAACAAACGCGTTTTATTCTTTTTTTTTTTTTTGTTCTTAAACAAAAAATAAAATTTCTGTTTTTAATGCATGCCCTTATTTTTCCATCGATCGATTTATCTTTATTACTATTATTTTTATGACCCCGGCATCGTGCCAGAACTGACTATGGATAGACGAGTAGCATTACCACCGACTTATCGCGGAAATCGACGCTAGTCACGCACGACACGTCGGCCGAGGAACCACGTGTCGGTTCCCCATTGTTCCAGAAAGTGACAAATCGCTCCAAAGAACGTGAAACTAAGCGAGGGCTTCTCTCAGTTCCGACCGACGCTCCAGACGAGGACGCTTGTCCCTTCCTTTTCTCCCTTTTCATGCTTCTGTATATAAACATGGTCATCCAGTTCCGGCGACTGGATTTTCAGACGAAGCCATGGCGTCAGATCTCAGTCCAACCTCACTCGAGAACGACGGGGGCGAGCAGCAGCAGAAGGGAGCCGTGGATGGAGGGGAGAAGACAGAGAGCAAGACGCTCTTGAACAGTCTCCTCTCCACCATCATCCCCGAGAAGGCTCCGCCGGCGACGGCGGGGGACGGAGCTGGCGGCGGACGCGGCGACGACGATGGGGGCCGCGAGGACGGCGAGGGAAATGGCAACGGCGGCGGCGGCGGCGGCGGCGGCGGGGGGATCATCGGTCACTTGATCTCGAACCTGGTCTCTCCCGGGAGCCCCGAGGCGGGGCGGTGGTCGGGGAAGAGGAAAGCGGAAGTCTTGGAGGTCGAGGACGGCGGAAGAGGCGGCGAGGCCGGTGGGGTTTCTAGGGCGAAGAGCGATGGGGAAAGTGAAGCAGTCGGTGGTGGCGGCGGTGGGGTGATAAGCAGTCTTATTTCGAGCTTCTTTTACTCAAGTGAGGAGGGAGAAGGAAGTGCTTTCGCCGCCGCCGCCGCCGCTGCCGGAGGTGATGAGATAGAGAGACATCGGGCGGCTGAAGGAGGCGAGACGGTGGCGACGGCGGCGGCGGCGGCGGAGGTGGATGAGGGGGGCGGCGGCGGCGGCAGGGGCATCATCGAGAACATTATCTCTCACCTACCAGGTACATCTAAGAATCAGCTCTTATATTTTTTTTTTTTTGTAATTGGGATTCGAAATCCCATCTCCTTGAATAATTACGATTTAATTTTAAGCGAATTTTGACTTTCACTCCTATAAAAAGATAAGGTAAGATAAAAGTCTTATAAAAAGATAAGGTAAGAAAAAAAGTCTAAGAAAGAATTAAAATAAAAATAAAGTAACATCGGCAAAAAAAAAATTTGATTCATTCCAGCATATATTGTATATTTGTGTAGAAGGCTTGTGATAATATTTACGTGAATTATTAAACAATTATCCTGTCATTTTCGAAATTACAAATTTGACTCTCTTTTTTCAATCTAAAAAGGAATTATGTATATTATAAGCTGGTGGGTGGCGGCAATGAGAAGAACTATGGAGTTTCCATTAAATTTTCACTTGAATAGTTAATTAAACACTTGGGGATGGTACACAACTTAGTGCGCGTAGTCAAAATACGAATACTGAAACTGATTCTTTATAAATAAATAAATAAAAAACGAGTTATTTTATTTATTTCAGAATGTAGACACAGCTAAAACAAGCGCAATGGGGTGAAAAAATTAAAAGTGGGAAGATAAATCGAAAGTTTTGGGACTTGATTTAATATATAGAAATAGTTCATGAATCATATTGTTTGACTACGGAAGATATTGGATGTCGAAAGTATTATTAATGTCAATTTTTTGTTTTTTGTTTTTTTTGTTTCTTTATTATGTGGTGAGCAGAGGATGCATGTCCGACTACTGATGAGGCCTCTATGCTGATTCACTCCATCGTTCGAGACTGAGAAGCCAATTTCGGACTTCCGAAATTCATCTTTCTTATTGGTCCACGGGAGGAACATTTTTCTTAGGGACAAAAACTGTGTGTGTAGCTTCACTATGTTGATGGTTTTCTTTGTTCTTTCGATGATCTTTAAGAATGTTTGTGCTAATTGATGTGTACATTTCTTTACTAAGTAGAGGGTCAAAAAAATTGAGAAACATCATATCATTGGCGATAATCCCATAAATCAAAATGAATGCAAATATAATTGGTCTAGTATATCCATTCAAAATTTCGTTCTAGCCCCTTAGAAATCAGTACTTATCATGGACTTAAAAGGCATGTTCTAGAAAGTCAAGGTGCATTGGGTGTCTTCTTCGTTCAACCGATGATTCAAAAGAAGAATGCGACGAGGCGAGAGGTAGAAGCGGCGTTATAGACAACACATGGATATCATCATTTGTCATTTGATGAAATGAATTCGAAGATTAAGTGGGGTCTCATCCTGCTTCTGGCAATTATACTTATCAAAGAGGGAGGTGCTTCTAATTTTACATAATACTCATATATATATAAAATATATATATATATATATATTTAACTTTTCAAAAATTGATCCTTTTGAAGCGTTGCGATTTATAACAAGTGTGATTAGAAATATAAGTCATAGATAGGGTGTCGATGATTCAAATTTTTAAAAAAATTGAACCGAACCGAATTAAACCGTTAGAGTGAATGATTGAATTGAACCAAATCACAACCTTAACCAAATACAAACCAAGCCGAGACCTTGATATGGTTCAGTTCAATTCAAATTTTCAATTTTTCATTTTCCTTTGTTTGGCTTGCTGTCATATATTAAAATAAAAGCCATATGGTATGTCACGGCTATAAGTACTTTCGGTTTCATCCAATCACTACAAACTTTATGACATTTTACATATTTAATCTAATCTAATCTAATCTAATGCCTATCTGAGAAGCACGTTGTCATTTCCTTTATTTCCATATAAAAAGCAACTGAAAACACAAACACGGTTAATTTAGCCATAAACTAACTCGGCACTAAACTTAAATCACTCATAGTTAGCATTTACGGTCTCTAGAGATTGATGAGCGGTCTATAGCAAAACTATACCGTTTAAATCACATCGAGCTAATTTTACAATTCCTCTTAAACGTACTCATCGTTTGAGAGTTTCTCCAACTCGAAGGACAATGAAGAAGTAATGAACAACGAACCGGACCGGCAGCTATCGAACCGGCGCATTGGGCCGGACGATGGGCCTGGGCCCAAGAGCGGGCCCAAAAGGTTATTCCATTCGAGCAACCGAAACGCCCTTTCTTCTTAATAGCTAGGGTTTTAGAGCTTTCTCTCTCTCTCGAGCTCTCTCGACAGCTTCACCCCGCCGGCGGCCTCCGGAGCTCCTCCGTCGTCGAGCTCAAGCTAATCCGAAGATGGTCAGTGCCTCTTTCCCCGTCAATTTGCATTCGCTGGTGGTCTGCGGCTGCGAATCTGCTTTGCTTTTTGTGATTCGATTGGAATTTCACTTTGTTTTGATCCCGCCTCGTTTGTATTCCGAGTAGTTTTACTTAGGGAAGGCGTAGGAATTCGATGCCCTTAGCTCGTTTTGGCGCCGGCGTCGTCGTCGTCGTCGGCGAACTCTAGTTTAGATTGTTCGGCGGCGCGGCCGCATGTATCGGCGACGTGGCGATTATGGGGGATCTGTTTGGACTGCAGTCTGTGCCCCCCCGTAGGGTCGTTACTTGAACTGATTGTGAGCATGCGTGTGCCCTTTTGATGGTGACTTGGGTGGATCAGTGTCTAGTGAGCTACTATTGGGGTTTTTCCATTGCGGGTCATTGTTGCTTCTTTGATTTGCATCTTCGACTGGAGCGAGCGCTTTCTAATGTGGCGTTCCATGTCGATCGAATGGATCCGTTTTGAGGGTAATTTTGAACGATGCCAGTTAATGGGGGTACACAGAACTTATTCTTGAAGCGACCCTCTTGAGGTTTAGTGTTAATTTGGTGAATTCGGAACTGAGAGTATCTCTCAAATGCTTTAAGCTGCAAGTTTCTTTCAGTGAATGAGCATTAGCGTAGCTGATTTTGAAGTAAAAGAGTTTAAGAATAATCGAATGAGTCCATATCACAAAGCAAGGTCGAAATCGAGAGAAAATTTATTTACTGTAGCCTAAAATTTGGATAGATTTGGTTACGTGGTTTCTTACATATCTGGAGTCTTGAGGATTTGACTCCTCAAGTTTGCTCCCTCTTTCCTTGAAAGTTTTTCATCCAACTCTGAATTGGTGGTTACTAAAAGAATCCTGACGAAGGAGGGGTTGGTACTTATTTTAGAGAATTTTGGTCGCGGGACTTTTAATTTTCTTTTGATTAATGGGGTTACAGTTAAAGTACCACTACTAACTTCCAGGGCACTTTATAGATGTGCATGGTCTGATTTGGGATTCTTGTATTCCTGACACTTGGTGTCTCTCTGCATTTCAGGCTCGAGGGTTGAAGAAACACTTGAAGAGGCTAAATGCCCCAAAGCATTGGATGCTTGACAAGCTAGGAGGCGCCTTTGTAAGTGAACCTTCTCAGGCGATCTTCTTGTGATTCTGATTATGTCTTTTTAATTTTCTTTTCTGTTCTGCAGGCACCAAAGCCTTCATCTGGACCCCACAAATCAAGGGAATGTTTGCCATTGATCCTTATCCTGCGTAACAGGCTGAAATATGCCCTTACTTATCGCGAGGTTATAGCCATCTTGATGCAGCGCCATGTTCTTGTTGATAACAAAGTGAGGACGGATAAGACATATCCTGCTGGTTTCATGGGTATGTGCACTATACGTTTCTGTTCTGAAGCTGTGCATCTCATCTTGCCTATGAATCAGACAGAAATTAGCATTTATATAAACCCAAGACCCGAGATGACATTAGCATTTACTTGATCTTTTTGTGTGAAATCATTCCTACCTGTGTCTGAATACTTGGTTACTCGTAAAGCTAGCTTGAAGAATTTAAGTCATTGCTACAGACAGCTGGCTATTACATTTGCCCATTGTATGCACATAGGAATCATGTATAAAGAATGCATTCATACACATGCATGTGCTCTAGAGTACCCCTTTCATTCAGAGAAACTATGTTTGTGCTACAATTGTATAGAACATAATCAAACTGTTTTTCTTGGGGAAAATAACATAAAGCATCTGCAAATATGGTCTTATGTTAACTTTGCATCCTCTACGACAAAATATACACCTTGCACCTTATGGTTTTTAAAACCACACCAGGGAAGTAGCTATGGAGAACAAAGGCCAGGGTGCGGAGTTTCCTTTTTGAAACCGTCAGATGCAAAATAAGAGATCTCGAAACTAGAGGGTGCAAATTGGTTTTGAAATTAGCCACAAAGTGCTGTTGAGGCAAACGTGCAGGATGGTTTTTATAGTTTCCCTTTTTCTTTTTCGACGATCTCTGAAGCTTATAACATGTATTTAATGTAAGTGCATGGGAAGATAGAATGGTGCAAGTAAATTGAGGATTGATTTGGGTGGTCAGGATAAATTGGCAACTTGACTGTTGTTCATTTTGCTGTGTGTTATAAACTCCTGTATGACACGCTAGTCTCAATTATAATTTAGGATTTTTATGATCCTGTCAGATGTTGTGTCAATCCCCAAGACGAATGAGAACTTCCGCCTCCTCTATGACACAAAGGGTAGATTCCGGCTTCACAGCATTAGGGATGACGAGGCAAAGGTCTGTATTCTGTCTGCCTTAAGTTTATAAGGGTGTTATTCTATCATTCTGTTGAATTATTCATCTAAAGTATCCTTTGTTCCTTTGTGGAAGTGGAGATGGCAATAAGCTTTATTCTACGCTCACAAAAAAGTTTGTCATCTGCAGTTTAAGCTATGCAAAGTACGATCCATCCGGTTTGGGCAGAAGGGCATCCCTTATCTGAACACTTATGATGGTCGCACGATCCGCTATCCAGACCCTCTGATCAAGGCCAACGACACCATCAAGCTTGACCTTGAGACCAACAAGATCACCGACTTCATCAAATTCGACGTTGGGAATGTTGTCATGGTGACGGGTGGAAGGAACAGAGGGCGTGTTGGTATCATCAAGAACAGGGAGAAGCATAAGGGTACTTTTGAGACCATCCACGTCCAAGATTCTCTTGGACATGAGTTTGCTACTCGGTTGGGCAATGTCTTCATTATCGGTAAAGGATCAAAACCTTGGTTGTCTCTTCCCAAGGGCAAGGGTATCAAGCTGTCTATCATTGAGGAGGCCAGGAAGAGGCTTGCAGCCCAAGCATCTGCCACTGCTTAAAGATGTTCATGATAATTTGTCCATCGACAGTATTTTTTTGGGCCTATCCGAGAGGAAGCAGTGGACATGGTGGTAGAGAAGAATGATTTGCTTTCCTTTTAGAAATCTCCGGACTAATTTAATTTATGCACCACTTATATTTTGAACTATGAAATTTATAGCACTCAAGACAAATTAATCCATCCTCCCAAATTTTCCTACTTTGAAATTGGACCTGTCCTTTTTGTTCCCTTATGATTTGGTGTAGAAGTTTGTGTAAGCTTTATGCCTTATCAGGATCTGTTATCTAGGTAATGCATGCATTGTTGAGAATTGTTTTGTGGGAATGGGTGAGGCACTCTGATGATTTGGCCACAAAAACCAGCATGCACCAATGTGCGGATAACCCATTTTCTTCAGCTCTAGTTTTTACTTCATGTGTCATCAAGGCATTTTGTGTTTTGAAGAGAGGTATAGTCACAGAAGTTAGGCTATTATTCTCAAGAATTAGTAACTTCATCGATTTTCTAGTGAGTAGTAATTATGTCAGGGCTCTGTAGAAAATCGTCAACCTATTTTAGAGTGTTCTTGTCTTGACTCTTATGCTCATTTTCGAGTTTCAGTAACCCTTTCCTGCCTTGGCATTTTTTTTTTCCAATTTTTTGGCCATCTTTTAACCACTTGGCATTTTAATTTCTCGAGTTGTGGAATAGGAGCTCTACTAGGAAGAGCTTTGAAAATAGAAATATCTTGTTGGTTAACTTGTACTCCGAGAAGAAATACTCCTTTCGAAAAACAGCAACGTTCTGTTGTCTATGTTCGTTTTCACGTCATTTCGTTCAGTTGCGAAAGGGTCATTGCATGTCAAATCAACATCAGTGTTGTAGCATCGGTGAGCACATGGTGCCAACAACGAAATCTCTCGAACTCGGCAGAGATAATTACGGTTTTGACACAGAAAGAAACCAAGTCACAAAGAGAACGGCTTTTGGTGGGAGAATAATAAGTTGGTAAGACGTCGATTAGGTTCATCCCTTCTTCTTTTTCCCCAATTTTTGGTAGTTCTTGTGATTTAATCTCACTCTTTAGGAAGCAATGTTAAGAGAGTATTTCTTTGTCTTGATCATGTGCTTAATTAGAGGCTTGCATCTGTTAAAGACTGACCACAAAATAGTGAAAGAAACACAATTCGTTTATAATATCCTCAGTAGCTGTTGAAGTATCTAGAGATAAACTTAGGGCAATCCCACAGGTCCTTTCACCGGGTTGAAACCACTCGAGGTGTATGGGTTCCTTGTCTCCGTAGACCGAGTGAGATCTCGAGAGCAGCTTAGTAGGAAAATCAAATCGTGTATTCCCACACAGGATACACTAACATCCCGAGCGGCATTTGCGGCCGTCGACGGGTTATCTATGAAGCATGACTTATTCTCTTTAATTTGTCATTCCTTTCCAAAATCTAAATTGACCTTAAACTTAGTGACGGAACTCTGCATTTGTCTAATCTTCTCTTGAGCTTACACTTTAAGTTGATCACGCCACTACTGGACAACCCACAAGAGAGCATGAGAGAATTTGTATGCCCCCAGACACCAGTGAACTGAAAGAAAATCCAACCAACCGTTTGACCTGGGACCCATCGCTTTTGTTTTTCCTAAATTCAAAAATAGAAAACTGAGAATCTTTGGTGAGAGAGAAAAGAGAAATCTGCAAAATTCCAAAGCAACTTTCTTTTTTGCCTGCTTAAAACTGTGTCATTGTTTCTAGTATGCTCTTTCTACTTCTCCACCACACACACTTAAAAAAATCTTTGTACTGTTATTGTCCTAACCCATTATCTTCTTATCTTCTGGTAAGAGCTTGATTAAGTGTCCCTACGCTTCCTCACCCAGATCAATACAGTCCCTCAAAAAGTGTCAAGATAAGCAGAAGTAGTTGACTCTGATGAGTCCTTGACTGATCTAGTGTGCGAAGTAAGTCCCTTCACCTAATGGCAGTTTCATAAAGAAGAGTTATCTAAGGGTAGTTTGGTTTAGTTATGTTGGGACCTACACAAGAAGTTAAAAGTTTGGACATACCATCTACTTCTTTTTTACTTGCAATAAACATATGATACAAGGTGACTCACTGCGTATTTCAATTAGCTAGAGCATTTGTTGCAATAAATTGGACCCTTCTGACTTTTCTAAAGGATTGTTGGATCAAGAGGACAGGCACTAGTGTCTCATTGCATTTTGATTATTTTTAGTTTATAATATAAAGGAGGAATTTGATTACATGGAGCGTCCTGTCGTGATCAGTGCTGTTTTGTGGCATGTCTGTTTTAGGTTTGTTGTGTAGCTTGTTTAGCATTGTTTTGTTGAGTGAAGTGAGGAGATGAGAGGGAGAGAGAGCAAGATCACTTATAAAAGGAAGTGAATGAAAGCGAGAGTGTGAGTGAGTGAGGGAAAAGCAAAATGAGGGTGAACAGGTGGAGAAACTGGCCAAGCTTCAGAAACTCACTTCTTTTCCAAACAAAGTCTATGCTTCTCAACTTCACTTCATGCCTCAGATACAAGGCCAAAGGTAACATAATAGCCTAACACACACACACACACACACACACAGCGCAAGAGGCAGGAGAGCTTAAGCTTTATGTTTGGATCGATCATTGGATTTAAACAATTTTTTCTCCTGATATGGGATTGCATATTCTGAAGGTAACATGAATGGCCTGATGATGCTTTACAAGGACATGGAGTCTTGTGAGGAATGTGGAGACATAAGAGTGATGTGGGAGATGATTCAGTCTTCTCGTCCTCCCGATAATGATCACAACACCAGTTTCCGGAGACACTGGACTCGGAGATTCTGCTTCAGGCCAAAGGAGACAGATTGTAAGTCATAAAAAAAGATGTTGGTTGATTAGATCGACTTTATATGCCAAGAAATTCGTTTTTGAAGCTAGCTTACATTCTGCTGCCAAGGAAAGGCGATATGGGTAGATCCTGTTTTTTGTTCCTAGGGCCATCACAATTGTGTAAATTTCTTGCCAATATAGACTGTGATTACGATGAAAATGTTGTTGACCGCTCTAGTATCTGTACAGATGATGGCAGTTGGTTCGAATTGGGGAAAATTGGCCTGATGTATGAGGTTGAATGAAATCAACAAGAGGCAGTCTGTAATCAAGTTGATCTTCGAATAATACTCATAACCTAAACCTAACAAGATGATCTGAAATAGCCGAATCTTGGGCAACGTGAAAATTCACATGTTTAATATACTATGCAATCATCGTACCGAATGCATTGCCTAAGAGCGTCGGGTCCATTATCCCATAGGTAAAACTCGCCAATGCCGAGGTACTTCCTCCAAATTTTCAAGGGCTTAACTTGAACGTTATCTGCGACAGTGAGCACACGGCAGGCAAACGGATTCATACTGCGATCACTTCTACACGTCTGATTCGGAAATGGGGAGGATTTGGCCCAGAACTGGTCACTGCATTCTTTTTCGAATATTATGTTCTTAAATTGAACTGTTTCGTTGGTCTCGCATAAATGAATATGAGCCACCAGTTAACGGATTGTACAGCACTGAACATGGGTGAATTGCGTGTGATGCTAGGACGAATGCAGACTCTATGATATCAATGACAGCAAGCTTATTTAGATCCTTAACCAATCCCTGGAACTTACTGTTTCCTTGTCACCGAAGAAGAACACTTATGAACATCACAGTTTAGGTAGCCGACGTCCATAACCTTCACATGACCGGTCTCGATTGCTTTTCTTTTATTCAAAAGACTAAGTTCATCAGACATATATCCTTCCACTTTCAGCATTTGAGGCCTCTGCAGGGACTTCCATATCTGCAACCTCCTCTCTCCTGATCTCAGGAGTTCTAGCCCGTAAGCGATTCTCTTCAAGAGGGTCTACGAGGAGTACCCCAAAAAACCTGATTCACGAAGGCTAGTTGGTGGCGGCGCACGAGGGTGCGAAAAGAGGCAGGTCATCAGTATATTTGGCTTATTCCGACAGTATACTAAATATATCAGATTGATTAAGTTTCTCTATGCGTTTTGATTTGCTATTTCAATATTAGATGATAAAAGGAAAGAGAGATACTATATCCGTGTTCTTTCGAAAATTTTCACGCATGGAGATTGTTTTAGTGATATCTATATATTTTATTATTTCAATCAATATAATTTCATTGAGAATAAATTTCGGGAAGAAAAAGAATTAAAAAATTAATAATTATGTGAGGTGGAGTGATAACCATATAAGATTATTTTCAAAGCTTTATTGATAGTAAGCTATTTCTTGGAAATGATGATTAAACAAAAGAATAAAAGCAAAGGGAAGTGACGTGGCAACCACCAGATGGGCCACATGTCAATTCCCATAGGGGCCGCCATGGAGCATCAACATGGTATAATAGTGTCAGATTAATTGGATCCTCACACAGGTTCATAGAGGCTAACTTGCTAGTTGATTTTACATTCCTTGCATCATTTGCAAGCTCCTTGAGACTTGCGACTGCTGGGGCAACAAACCCCATTAGCAAGACCAACCAGATCTACAGAGAAACCAGCATTTCATAACATCCTGGAGTTGCATAGCATCAGAAGCTATTATCAACAGCGAGTTAACTCTGACATTTACACATGGTTATTGATTTGAACAGCAAGTAAACTCCAGAAGCTATAGCAACTTCCAGATCACACAGATATTATTGACTCTAACTATGAGGAACGATTCGAATGCTTACATCGAGCAATCATAAAGTGCACGGCGTGTTATGTCAGAAGCTCTATAATACAAGACCAGGTCGCCAAGATCTTCAACACAAACGCAGAAGACCTCAAAACTTATCTACTGTAAACCCAGCCCTAATAACTTCATAAACTTCTCTGCTTCTCGTTTTCTTCAAACCGGCAGTGAAGTGAAGCTTCGATGCTTCAGAAGAAATTGACGTCACCTTCACCCAAATCATCACCTTCGTCTTCATCCCTTCTACGTCCGCCAGCTTCCCTTTAGTCAAAATGCTGGTCACCGTGGTGGAAAAACGTAAAACAGAGGAGTCTCTGTAGCCTACTTCACAAACTGACGGAATGAAGACAGTGAACTTTCCGGTCTCCTCATCGAACTCATAATTGGTAGCATCACGAGGGAAGATCCCTATTGGTAAATCATATTCCTTCAGAAGATCCGGCAATGGTTTTTGCATCTTTCCTGCAAAACCAAGTTATGAGTGAGGTTCATGCCAAAAAAAACAGAAAAAGAAAAAAGGTCGAACAACCCTCAACCTGATGTAAAATGCTCATTCTTTACAAGTTTTGTTTGCAAAGTGCATCTCAAATCTATCTAAAAAAAGTAAAAATATTGGAGAAGTAAATACCCTTGGCACAGCCTACGACAGTGAAATTAAAAAGACGGGTCTATATCATCAACTCTTTTTATATATTGAAAGGCAAGACTCCAGTAAAGCAAGGGACGCAATTACACAAAATCTCTAATGGAACAGAAAAAATCATGTTGTGTATTTATAGTTATAATACCACATTATATTGGTGTTTATATCAAATCATCCATGCCATCAGATTCATTGCAAATGACCCATGGAAACAAGAGGCTTTCACAAGGTTACCCAAGGAGATAACTAATGGCAGGCCATGATATCACATTGAGGTACTCAACAAAGGAGGTTTTTGCTGCTGGGGCATCAGCATCTATTTGGACATGTATGAGGGTCATCATGAACCTTTACTAGGGGAAAAAATCAAAGTCAGGCTGCACATTGGCAATGTGAAGCTTTTGTCAAAGGAAAAAACACGATAAAATTACTACTATGAGGGCAACTTTTCTCAGTGTACAAACAGTCTGCCAGGTTATGTTATGCAAAGAATGCTCTCCAAAGTCCAGTGAGCAGAACAGGTGAGTAAGAGCATCATTACTTAATGATTAACGCATGAAAGCAAATAGTGGCACACAAGATATGTGTTAAGAGCAAACCTTTCAGTTTGTTGACCAACCATTTAGTTCCACTTTCGAGGCTGCTTGACATTGACTGTTTTTCAAAGAGAAAACTGTTAGCAGAAAAAAAATATTCCACAAACATGCATATTTGTACGCTAATGAACTTGTCAATGTGATGATGACAACAAATTTAATTTCTTTTCTCCCCTGATTTCTACCACTAAGCGAGAGCAGATACCCATGTGTGTTTGCGTGCACATGGAGAGAGATAGGTCTCATACATTTTGTAGATTTCTAAGCCAATAGATTTAACTTCAACCAACAAAGAATTTGAAACTTCATAACTGATCTACAAAACCACATGCATATGCTGTCTGACACGTGCTTGTCAAGACATACCTTGACCTGAGAAAATAGGACTTCTTTTCCTCAAAACCATATACTAAGCAAGCCATGACACTGATTAATAAAAGCCCTATAGTTTTGAACACGATTCTCGTCTAAATGCATGGGGCAAAGACCTAACTTAGGATTACAACCTATCAGGCTCTGATTGGCAAAGTCATCAGTTCATTGGCATCCACCACTACCACGCTTAAAGGATAGGCAAACTAATTAGTGCACTTCAGTAACCCTTAAAAATTCACCTAAATAAAAGACATGGGCAGCTTAAAACCAATGAGCTTTCAGCTGCAACTGAACAAAACTTTATCAGTGCTTTTAACTACAGAAATGTGCATCAAACAAACTGCTCTCATTCCTAAAGTATGCATAGTTGGACAGAAAATCTATCAAACATTGGTGTCAGAGAGGTTTCACTCTGATGTATCTGCATAAAAGCAAAACTACAGTATCCATTTCCGTTAGGTGTTGTTAGTTGCATGTTCATTCTCAATTATCAATAACATACTCTCTAACTCCTCCACAACTGCCAATGGAAAATATTTAGCCGAAGGGAAAAAATCTACCAGCAGTGGATCACTTTATTGAGCAAAATACGTTAATCCATCTCTTCTCCGATTACAATAAACAGGCAAGGCGATATAAGAGAAAGGGCACGGGATGCCAAGCATACACAGATTGGTTTATGTCAGATTGAGTCACAAGGCAGGAGACATGCAGAGACCCAATGAACTGAACCCATAATGTTTTTGCCGAAATATAATCGTTACAGGCAAGGACAACAAAACCCACAAAAGAAGCTATCCCAAACATGTCAATTTGGTATTAAAAGAAGCAACTTCATCACCGGATCAACATGAACTGAACCCACGAATTGCAAAAATTCAAAGGGTGGGAGGGACAGAGAGACATCCCCCCCGGGGGGGCGGGGTGGAGAGATAAACTCACGGTGAAATCGTCGCCGACAGAATCAATCTCCTTGTTAGCCTTCTGGCTAAACCAGTACGACCCCACCTTGTTCATTATCTGATCCATCCCGGACCTTCTCCCGCTCCTGATGATCCGAACCCTCTGAGAATTACGCCGCAAGCTATCAGCTTCCCGAGTTCCCTCAATCCAAAACGATCAAACACCCGTCTCTCTCTCTCTCTCTCTCTCTCTCTCTCTTTGGCTGGCTGCCTCGGGGACCTGAAGAACTTTCAGACCGAAGACCAAGGAATACAGAGAAGCCGTCGCGGTCTTCCATGCGACCGAGGCGATGCTTCGGGCCGCGTTGACTTTTGCGGCCCCGTTCCGGTTCCTCTAGAAGGAGTTTGGAAGGCGATATCGGGTCACGTGTGGACTGGAAACTTGAACGACGTAGGCCGCCAGCCGCCTTTGAAAACGAAGGACTGGAGGAGACGCGGGAGCCGCACGAGATGCATCCTGTCATTTTCTTTTGTTTTCCATGCCCATCCAAACTTGTCCCAATAACTTTTGTTTTTCTGCAAAGTCCATTTATTTCGCAACAAATTCACCTTTTTAAAAAAAATTCCTTAAAAATAATTATTTGTGTTGTCTAAAATAATTAGCCAATGAAAAATATTTTTATCATTGGTGTTTAGAGTTAAGAGAAAATAATGATAAAGTGTTTATGATGGCTTAACCCCAATGAGGGTTGTATGATATGTATTTGTAGGAGTGAATAATTATAGAAAGGGTATCAATAGAAATATAATTATAGAAATACTCCCACAATATATATAAATTAAACATTAATATTCATTATTGATAATAATTCATGTCATTGCATTTTCGTAGAGAGTGAAAATATTTATTTATTTATTTTTATAATAAATTATTCATTTTCCAAGTTATACATAGATCTAAATTTATTCCGAATCTTTTTGGACTTCAATATAAAATCTCAACGTCTCACTAAAGTAATCGGGTTCCGTCGGCAACCCACATCCCACCATAATCTTTTTGGTCAAATGAAGATCTTATACTAAATACATAATAAATCCCATCAATTTGCAGAATATAAGGCTGAAAAGAATTTAAGATCTGACTATCCTAAAATGAAAAGCCATGCTTATTATTATTATTTTTTTCTGGGGTTCACAAAATTATGTAAGTAATCTCGAGTTCCTTTAAAATGATTTATCAAATTTAGAGGTTTTCGTGTATGATCGAAAGGTACATCTTTAAAAGCTCCCGAAGCCTATAATCATTTTTTATTTATTACATAATCTAAGGACCACAAATGAAATAAAGGCATTTTAGTATTCTTACATTTTAGCTTCGATTACCATCCGAAACCCCGTGGGTTCTTTTTTAGCCTAACTAAAACCCGTCCTGGTATCAAAAAGTCAAAAGTTGTTTACATTCTATTAGGGTTTGGACGGATCGGTTACCTAATTATACTTATCATGCTTCCTCCCCTACTCTTAGCTTATTTAAAGTCACTTATTATATACTTAGAGGATAATGTCATAAATAATTTATGAACTTTGACTTAATATACAATATGATCCATATTTATTTAAAATGGTCTCTAAACCTTTAGTATTTGTTTAATTTAGTCTATGAACTATATAAAAATGTTCAATATTTTCCTTCTATTAATTCAAGTTCATGAATAATATTAAATATTTTCATATAATCTCACAACAAAATTAAACATACACAAAAAATTCGGAAACCATATTGAACAAGTTATAAGTTTGGGAACCACATTGTATTTGGGTCAAAGTTCAAATATCATTTATATTATTTTCCCTATATTTCGTGAAGGAAGGCCACGTACCATCCGAGGCTCGATTTGCCCATTGATCAAGGTTGGGATTTTTGTCCAAGCGGGCCATTGGGCCACTAAAAAAGTAGCCAAGCCCGTCCATTTGATTAGGTCTAGTCAATGATGACCTACCACGATTCTGTCTATAGGTGGCAAAATGGGTGCAAGGGCTAGCCGCGAGGTATTCAATTCACGGTTATGTTTAAAGTTGGCGATTGGCAAAATGGGTGCCAGGGCTTAGTTTGGTACTTTCTGATAGGACAGTTTATGATGTACGTGACAAAATTTTTAGAATAAAAATCAATTTATATTTCTTGGTTGAGTTTCTAAGCAAAGAAATGTGTTTGATAATAATTTAAAATTTCTATTTCTAAGGGGCAATGGCTGGCGTCTAGCAGCAGGTGGCAGGCCCGCAAGTAGTGGGCACTCGGCGTATGGCGTTACAGACAACTGGCGGTTAGCGTCTGGCATTCCAGGAGTGGTGAGCGGTGACGAGAGTAAACAATAAAAAGAGTTTTCA
Organism: Eucalyptus cladocalyx; assembly: GCA_017140615.1. Lineage (NCBI taxonomy): Eukaryota > Viridiplantae > Streptophyta > Magnoliopsida > Myrtales > Myrtaceae > Eucalyptus > Eucalyptus cladocalyx. The sequence continues at coordinate 11,603,934 of CM029516.1, read as the reverse complement.
TCATTTACGTTTGTTTCAAAAATAGAAAAGTTAAAAATTTTAGTTTTTGATTTTGGAATATTCCAAAAATAGAAAAATAAAATTGTATTACCAAATGGATTTCTATTCCAAACCTATTTCGAATAACAGAAAAATAAAGAAATAGGAAAATAGAAATTTTGTCATGCATCCCTTAATATTCTTGGTCTCATGGTTTAGTGATAGAGTGCAAAATACAATGCAATCTTCACAAATAGTCTTAATTTCTGTCTTATTTTATCAATCTTTGAACATGGTGGCGACGACGACGACTCAACATCAAGTGTTCTGTTCTATCCTCAAAAGGTCAAGCGCCATCTCCTTCTAGAACAGTGTCCTCTTCCATCTTCGAAAGGTCAAGTGCCCATCTTCATGCGTGTTCAATCCTCCAGCGCTCGTTTTATAGGGCTGAAACATTGCGCAGGAATTCATGCCCATCGCCAAAATAGCCCAGCATGTAACAAACATGACGGGAATTGATTTCACGGAAGTTGATTTCCACAAAGGCACGTTGAGATGCCTTAAATTTTCGAGTATTCATCATCTGGGCAGGGAGCATTGCTTATCAGCATCTCGATCCTTAGATTCAAGGCGTAAGGCGTTCAGGGCATGACATCCACGCATTCGAGGGTTGAGATGCACTGTCGAGGAAAAACTGAACTCCTAGAGCATGAATAGTTTCTCGACATCCGTATGTTAAATCTTAAGGATTGTGTTAGATATTTCCTGTCCTTGCATTCAGTCTACGGAACATCTAGAAGACTTTCAGTACAAAATTGCGGGTTCCTTCCAGTCCAGTTCGTCACGAGACCATGCAACGCAAGAATCATGGAACTGCATGCGCTTGCGTTCGGATTGGTCTATTATTTTCTCTTTTGCCTTCGTCTTTCGGCATGCATTGTTTAAACACGTCACATGTGCATATGTCAAGTTCGTTGTTTTCTTGGTAGGATAGGAACGATTGATATGACACCATCTATGAGAATATTCCATTTGAGTACTCTAAATTCTTGGAATCTTATCAGATGCCTGTTGAGTCCTGTAGAGTAATTGAAGAAAAGACTACGTTATCAAACTGAAAAGGAGACAAAAGCAAAAATCTTTTCCGGCAAAGATGCAAACCTTTGATAACCATTTGCATCCGGAAGCATTTCTTTTTATTGATATTCAATGATGCAGGCAAACTGTCGCATCTAAGGTTCACTCTGCTCACACCATAGTGAGCGTCATATATCAGGTTGCTTTGTTTGGAAGTGCTGCGATTTAAATTATAATATACTGTATTCAAATCAAGGGTTTAATCACTCAACTATTTCATATATCGAGTCTAATTGTAAAGTATCATATTAATTTCTCATAACCTTTTATGGAAAAGTAAATCATACATTACTAGTGTAAAAAGAAAAAGTAGATATTACATGGAAGAATTTTTTTTTTTTTTTGATGACCCAGGGAAACCTGTAAGTCGACAGCCGGTGGACAAACCTTGAGGCCCATGGAGGAACCCACCACCCCCGTGAAGCGGGTAATTCCACTTGCGACGTGCTGGGGATTCAAATTTCTCTCATTCGTGAGGGGGAGAAAGCCCGAAGCCAACAACGCCACTCAATACGGTGGTTACATGGAAGAATCTTTATTTATCCTTCTTTGATTTGAGAATTTCAAACACGAGGAGGAAGACAGACCTTTGGGGATAGTGACATTGGGTTGGGAGCTTGAAGCAGCTATTTGACCAGGCGGGTGTGGTTTGACTAGCCACAATCCATCATTGTCAAGATATTTTCGATACATTGGCATATCGAGTGCTCGATCTAACAATCACACTTAATTATTGGATAGGTTGATCTTGACCAAACATCACTGATATTATTTCATTGGAGCATGTAATGATGCTGACATTATCTGAAAAGTTAGACATACACTGATCCCCATAATAAGAATGCAATTTATCATACCCTTTCACTACTTGTTATCTATAAATCATCATCTATCACTATCGACAACTTGTCAACAGTAACATATAAGACATCATGAGTGACCAAAAGCAAGCAAGGCAAGTATCGAGTGGAGAGTGGAAAAGTTATTTTTTTCGATTTTAGCAAATTGAAGACTAAGAGAACAAATAAGACAGAAGAAAACGAATACTAGAAGAGGATGCCATAAGGTGCCTTTTTGGATGCCGTGAGAACTCCTCACAAAAACATTTTCCTAGTTCGTAAATTATGATTATTGACGTTGTAAAAGACATTAAAAACCTAAGTTATTAAAGAACAATGTAAAATTACTTGAACTCTTCACTAAAGAACTATTTAATGTTGTTGACGCTGTTTATGTTAAGGTTTTCTCTATATAAAAAAATATAAATATTATATATATATATGTAGTCATGGTTGGTCTGAGTTGGACCAACCCGGAACTCTCAAGACTGAAGACCGACCCACACAGTGCTGGTCTAGGAATTCTATGACCAAGGACTGATCCATTCTTCTTAAGAACCGGACCAGGACTGGCAGGGTTGGGATGGTCTAAGGTCGGTCAGGGTTGACCCTGGACCGATGCTCACCCCTATGAATGAGGGTTGTATGATATGTATTTGTAGGAGTGAATAATTATAGAAAGGGTATCAATAAAAATATAATTATAGAAATACCACCACAATATATATATATATATATATATTACACATTAATATTCATTATTGACAATAATTCATATCAACGCATTTTCGTAGAGTGAAAAAATATATATGTATATATTTATAATAAATTATTCATTTTCCAAGTTATTCGTAGATCTAAATTTATCCCGAATCTTTTTAGACTTCGATATAAAATCTCAACTCCGTCTCACTAAAGTAATTGGGTTCCGTCGGCAACCCACATCCCACCATAATCTTTTTGGTCAAATGATCTTATACTAAATACATAAAAAATCCCATCAATTTGCAGAATATAAGGCTGAAAAGAATTTAAGATCTGACTATCCTAAAATGAAAAGCCATGCTTTTTTTTTTTTTTTTTTTTTTTTTTTTTTTTTTTTTCTGGGGTTCACAGAATTATGTAAGTAATCTCGAGTTCCTTTAAAATGATTTATCAAATTTAGAGGTTTTCGTGTATGATCGAAAGGTACATCTTTAAAAGCTCCCGAAGCCTATAATCATTTTTTATTTATTACGTAATCTAAGGACTATAAATGAAATAAAGGCATTTTAGTATTCTTACATTTTAGCTTCGATTACCATCCCAAACCCCGTGGGTTCTTTTTTAGGGTTTGGACGGATTGGTTACCTGATTATACTTATCATGCTTCCTCCCCTACTCTTAGCTTATTTAAAGCCACTTATTTATACTTAGAGGAAAATGCCATAAATAATTTATGAACTTTGACTTAATATACAATGTGATCCATATCTATTTAAAATGATCTCTAAATCTTTAGTATTTATTTAATTTAGTCTCCGAACTATATAAAAATGTTCAATATTTTTCTTCTATTAATTCAAGTTCAAGAACAATATTAAATCTTTTCATATAATCTCACAACTAAATTAAACATACAAATAAAATTCGGAAATCACATTGAACAAGTTACAAGTTGGGGAACCACGTTGTATTTGGGTCAAAGTTCAAATATCATTTACATTATTTTCCCTATACTTCGTGAAGGAAGGCCACGTACCATCCAATGCTCGATTTGCCCATTGATCAAGGTTGGGATTTTTGTCCAAGCGGACCAATGGGCCACTAAAAAGTAGCCAAGCCCGTCCATTTGATTAGGTCTAGTCAATAACCATGAAGACCTACCACGATTCTGTCTAGAGGTGGCAAAATGGGTGCAAGGGCTTAGTTTGGTATTTTCTGATAGGACAGCTTAGGATACACATGACGAAATTTCTGGAATAAAAATCAATTTATATTTCCTGGATGAGTTTCTGAGCAAAGAAATATGTTTGATAACAACTTAAAATTTATATTTCTGGAATATAAATTCGTTTTATAATAATAGAATTTCTATTTCTAGGGGGCAGTGGCCGGCGTCCGGCGGCGGGTATGTGTCCCGCAGGTAGTGGGCATCCGATGTCTAGCAAGGGGCGACCGGCGTATGGTGTTACAAACAACTGGCGGCTAGTATCTGGCGTTTCACAAGTGGTGGGCAGTGACAAGAGTGAACAATAAAAAGAGTTCTTTTCAGTCTACGGAATATCTAGGGCGCGCATGATAAAATTTCTACTTCTCTACTTCTCTATTTCTCTATTCCCCGAAACAGGTTTGGAACAGAAATTCGTTTGGTAACACAATTTGATTTTTCTATTTCTAGAACATATTTCTATTCCAGAAATAGATTTGAAGAAGAAATCAAAAGCTAAAATTTTTAACTTCTCAATTTCTGAAATAGAAATTGAGAAGTCAATTTTTGGCTAGAAATCAATTTATGTTTCAGAAATTTTGTCATGCGCACTCCTAGAAGACTTTCAGTAAAAATTGCGGGTTCCTACTAGCCCAATTCGTCACGAGACCATGCAACACAAGAATCATGGAACTATATGCGCTTGCGTTTGGATTGGCCTATTATTTTCTCTTTGCCTTCATCCTTCGGCATGCATTGTTTAAACACGTCACATGTGCATATGACAAGTTCATTGTTTTCTTGGTAGGATAGGAACGATTGATATGACACCATCTATGAGAATATTCCATTTGAGTACTTTGAATTCTTGGAATCTTATCAGATGCTTGTTGAGTCCTGTAGAGTAATTGAAGAAAAGACTACGTTATCAAAACTGAAAAAGAGACAAAAGCAAAAATCTTTTTTGGCAAAGATGCAAACCTTTGATAACCATTTTTATCTAGAAGCATTTCTTTTTATTGATATTCAAGGATGCAGGTAAACTGTCTTGTCTAAGGTTCACTCTGCTCACACCATAGTGAGCGTCAGATATCAGGTTGCTCTATTTGGAAGCGCTGTGATTTAAATGATAATATATTGTATTCAAATCAAGTGTTTAATCACTTAACTATTTCATATATTGAGTCTAGTTGTAAAGTATCATATTAATTTCTCATAACCTTTTATGGAAAAGTAAATCATACATTGCTAGTGTAAAAAGAAAAAGTAGATATTACATGGAAGAATCTTTATCCTTCTTTGTATTCAAAATTTCAAACATGAGGAGGAAGATGGACCTGTGGGGATAGTGACATTGGGTTGGAAGCTTGAACCGGCTATTTGACCAGGCGGGTGTGGTTTGACTAGCCAATCCATCACTGTCAAGATATTTTCGATACGTTGGCATATCGAGTGCTGATCTAACAATTACACTTAATTATTGGCTAGGTTGATCTTGACTAGACGTCACTTTAATATCATTTCATTGGAGCACGTAATGATGCTGACATTATCAAGTTAGACATACACTAATCCCCATAACAAGAATACAATTTATCATACTCTTTCACTACTTGTATCTATAAATCGTCATCTGTCACTATCGACAACCTGTCAACAGTAACATATAAACAATTACATGGACAATCATGCCCAATTTATCATACCCTTTCACTACTTGTATCTATACCAAGCTTCTAACATCTAGCATTTGAAGCGCTCAACTAACATATGGCCATCACAATAAATGTCAAAACTATAATAATCCATCGGGGAGAGCTCGAAACGCCGTTTTTCCAATGGGTAGAAACAGCGGGAATTTGACAGCATGGGAAAAGAAAAAATCGGCGGTATAACTGTTAACAAGGGCGGTGTTCGATCTCTGCTTGGTCTTTGCCTTTCTTGTGTAGTCACTGCGCTTTCAACATGGCTCATGGCCAAACCCACAATCTGGCTGAATGTGGATTTGAAAAGGTATTTTGATTTTGGTTTCTGATAGAACATGCAAAGTACGCGCAACGATACATCATCTAACCGAGACAGTAATAATAGAAAGCCATTTTTACACAGCCTATGCGCAGTATAATTCTCGAAAATTCAACTTTCAAGGAAGTCGTGGCCACGCAAAATAATGGTGTTTTGGTAGAAGAGACTAGGAAAGAAGAGCAGTCATTCTAAAATGGTCACTAGGTTGGATAAACTAAGGGAGAATGAAGGGGAGAATTAGAAGGGATTTGCATTTCTTTTTCGTTTCGTTTGTTTTCGAAAAATGAATAATTTGAAAAATATGTTTCTAAAAATTATCGTTTATGTTGCTTGAGATAGTTAGCCAATAAAAATATTTACATTATTTGCAACAATTTAGGTTTAGATATTCTGAATGACAATAAAAATATTTTTTTATGAATTTATTTTTATAAGTGATACAAACAATTATTTTTAGTAAATTATTTTACAAATCATTAATTTTTTGCCAAAATAGACACACCCAGAGTAACTTTTTACGGCTATTAAAATCCTAGAAATCCATAAATATTCAGCAGTTGGGAGAGGTGTGGTGAATAGTAAAAATATTTTTCATTCTTGTATATTTATAAACTTGTCTTATATTAGTAATAAATAGTATATTCATTTTCTCTTGTGATTAACATGTAAACAACGCTGTAATCAAATCCCTCCAACTCCCTCCCCCCCTTTTTTTTCTGTAATTAATAATCTTCCTTTCTTTTCTATTTACCTCTATAAGATCTAATCTTGTATTAAGATAGAAAATTGTGTAAATTGGATTTATGGTTAAGAACGGAGTTTTGTTGTCGAGCCACATCGTCCCATATCTCAATACTCTTTAGATTGATTAGATGAAGAAAATCTCAGTTATCTCACTTACTCTACTGTAAATGCACATTGGACAAGTAATTTCAATGGAGTGCATAGTATAGACAATAAAGCCATTTCTTTTAATTATACTGTAAATAAATGCACAGCAGCAACATTTGTTTATGACATATTAGTAATACGAATTTATTTTTGTTGTAAATTAAATCCATAGATGAAATAAAGTGCATACATATTTTCACCACCAACCAAACACATATGCTTCAACTTAATAAACTATAAGAAAACGGTAACATATCATTTTACGTCAATTATTAAAGGGATAGAATAATCAAATATGAAACCACGAATTTTAAACTTTTACAATAGTTTAACACCGGTCCTGTAAAATCTCATAAAATATTTGTCAATCAGTAACTGACCTCAGCCCTTGAGGGTACCCTATGATTTCCATTAGCTGTCTAGTACGTATAGTGCCATCTTGTAACACCCTACTAGTTGATGTATATATATCAAATGATGTGTGCCCGCATGCCGATTTGTGTCGACACAGAATTACTCAAATTTTCTACCATGGTTTATGTTATTTTGTTATAATATTTCCACAAATCTTTTTTAGAATTTTTGCAAGGCTGGATTTTTTTTAATAGGTACAGTAATAATCTTGAGATTTGTCCTAAGGAACACTAGGATGATGTCAATGCTTAAGTATGTGATGATGTCAATGCTCTGTGCACTTGACCATATATACATGAGTGTGGGGTTTGTATTCAAACCCAAGTGGGAGGATGCAGCCGGCAATATGAGGAAGAAATGGAGAATCAAATTAAAGACGAGGAATGGTTTTCTGGACGATAATATATGTGCAAGTGGGAGCATATGTACTGAAGAAAGGTAACTTAAAAAGGGTGAAAGCAAAGTTAAAATGGTCAGACCCACTCATCATACCATATACATTTCAGTGCGTAATACCTATTTTGCATGGTAAATTAGCATGATGATAATAGCTAGATAAATATCAATGTTATGTAAGACACATGTATTCAATCGTTAAAATTTTGGAACTTGCATTAAAAACGAGCTTGATCGGTCCATTGTAGAGATAATGTTGTGGCAAAATTATCGCAGAGAAGCGTGCATGGAATCACCAATCAATCAAGTTATCTTAGTACATCTCACGTTAGGTATTACTTTTTTCCTAAATAAAATTTGCTCGTCAGCAAGCATGAAAACCAACCCCGATATTGCCGTTGAATCATGTGGCCATAGAACAAGATAGGAGCAACACAAGCGGATCACGTCAAGGCAGAGGGAAAGACGAAGATGTAATTGGAGGAACATGGAGAATCGGAGAGAGTCAACGTCGCTTTCAATCCCACTAAAATAGAGAGAAATTTCTCAATTGGGTCCTTTTGTTCCCCAAGATCTATTTAGTTCATGAAGAGTTCGCAACTGGGTCAGGCTTGAAGCACTTTCGTTATCAATTGTCAATTGTCACGTATTATCTAACTTAATAAGTTGACAATAAAATTTAACTGATACAGATATACTAATTTAGAGTTTTTAGTGGTCAAATAATTAGTTTGTGGTAAGTTTGCCACACATGTACTTATTTTGGATTTTTCATATTAAAAAAATTAGTTTGAGATAAATTTATCAAATATGTATCAATTTGGAATTTTTTGTGACATTAATATAATGATTAAATATAATTATTCCCATTACCCAACACATTTAAATGTGAATAAATATCTACAAAGGAAAAAAAATAGTGAAAAATCTCATAAATAGCTTTAGGGGTGAGTAAGATGGACCGACTAAATTGGGAATCGCTTGGACTAGATCGTATTAAACGGTTCAAGGGCGATTTCAAGGGGGCGCCAGTACAGTTCCATGAGAATGGAATTGTTGATTTTCAGTCGGGTTCCGATTCCAAGTTCGTAGGGTAGCTAAGGTGTCTGAGCAGGTCATGTTAGAATCTGGTTTTGGGACATGGCCAGAGGGAGAGCAGAAATGGTGGCGTGTCGGCGGGTTTTTCCAAATTTCGAAGGTTGAAATGGTAAATCGACATGCCAACACCTTCTCTCTCTCTCTCTCTCTCCTCACGGCTCTTCGCGCCCTCTTGCCTATTTAAAGTCTCCATTTTTAACTAACCCCTCAACGAACCTCCATTGCACCTCCTCGCTTTACCTCCTCCAGCCTCTCCTCCATGGACACCCACGTCAGCGACCTCAACTCCCCCAAGTCCGACTCAAACGGCGTCGGGTCACCCCCCAATGGTGTCGCCTCAGTGATGCAGAGCCCAACCCTCTCTCATGCCCTGTCCGCCGGCTCCCTTGATGCCACCATGGGCTGCCACATTGCCCGCCGGCTCGTCCAGATTGGCGTTACCGACGTCTTCTCTGTCCCTGGCGACTTCAACCTCGTGCTCCTTGACCACCTCATCGCTGAGCCGGGGCTCAACCTCGTTGGCTGTTGCAACGAGCTCAATGCTGGGTACGCTGCCGATGGCTACGCCCGTGCGCGGGGTGTTGGGGCCGTGTTGTGACGTTTACTGTTGGTGGGCTCAGCGTGCTCAATGCGATTGCGGGTGCATACAGCGAGAACCTGCCAGTGGTCTGCATCGTTGGCGGGCCTAACTCCAACGACTACGGGACGAACAGGGTACTTCACCATACCACCGGGTTGTCTGATTTTAGCCAAGAGCTTAGGTGTTTCCAGACTGTTACTTGCTTTCAGGTATCTCTTCGGTCCCTTTTCATCATCCTTTTCACTGACACTAATTTTCCTTTTGGATCTGATCTTTATCTTGGGAAAGACGTATCTGTTGACTAGAAATATTGCTCAGAGGATATCATTGTTTGTGGTGGGTCTGTTCTGTGAGATTATAATAATCTACTAATGGTTGCTTAAATAGTGTGCCAGGGGGAGTTGCTGTTGGGGTTTTAGCAGAGATCATTGTGATAGGGGAATGTATATTAAGTGCATATCGAATGAACTGACTTGTTGATTGTTTCTGTTTTGCCTTTTTCTAGGCTGTGGTGAACAACTTGGAAGATGCACATCAACAGATTGATACCGCGATCTCGACTGCTCTGGCAGAAAGCAAGCCCGTTTACATAAGCATAAGCTGCAACTTGCCTGCCATACCTCACCCAGCTTTCGGTCGCAAGCCGGTTCCATTTGCACTCTCTCCCAAGTAACTTTCCACCTGTTCAATCGATCGAGCCTATTTGCTTCATTAGATTAGGACTAGAGTGATGTGATTGATTAATTTTTATTGACACAGATTGACTAATCAGATGGGATTGGAAGCTGCAGTAGAGGCAGCTGCAGAGTTCTTGAACAAGGCAGTGAAGCCGGTCATGGTGGGTGGCCCAAAACTCCGGGTTGCAAAGGCTTGTGAAGCCTTTGTAGAACTAGCTGATGCATGTGGCTTTCCAGTAGCTGTGATGCCATCGGCTAAAGGACTCGTGCCAGAGCACCATCCCCACTTCATTGGGACTTACTGGGGTGCGGTGAGCACTGCATTTTGTGCCGAGATCATGGAATCCGCAGATGCCTACTTATTTGCTGGGCCTATTTTCAACGACTACAGCTCCGTTGGGTACTCCCTCCTTCTCAAGAAGGAGAAGGCCATTATTTTGCAGCCTGATAGGGTTGTGATTGGAAATGGACCCTCTTTTGGTTGTGTTCTGATGAAGGATTTTATTCAAGCACTCTCAAAGCGGGTTAAGCAGAATACCACCGCTTATGAGAATTATCACAGGATTTATGTTCCAGAGGGCCATCCATTGAAGTGTGAACCCAAGGAGCCCTTGAGGGTGAATGTCCTGTTCAAGCACATACAGGACATGCTCTCTAGTGAATCAGCTGTGATTGCTGAGACTGGAGACTCTTGGTTCAACTGCCAGAAGCTGAAATTACCAAAAGGCTGCGGGTATGCGGGTGTGGTTGTATAGATTAGGTTCCTTGTCTTAACTTTTTGATCTGGAGCTAGTTAAAGAAAAAAACTGAAATTGTTCAAATGGGGGTATGCAGGTATGAGTTCCAAATGCAGTATGGATCTATTGGATGGTCCGTCGGTGCAGCCCTTGGGTATGCACAGGCAGTGCCAAAGAAGAGAGTCATTGCATGCATTGGAGATGGTAGCTTCCAGGTATAGAATGATTTCTGGTATCTGTTAGGGTGCGTTTGGTTCAGCATTCCTAAGGATTTTTAGTCTCCAAAACCTATTGGAGAAATCTTTGAACTTGTTTGACAACTATTTTAAAGTAGCAAGTGAAAGTCAAGATTGGGAAACTAAAAAAGTGTTCAAGTAAGTAGAACTAGCTTTGATCTTTTAGTATTTGCCCAAATGTTGATACTTATTTTTTTCTTCCAAAACTATCTTTACTCATTCTTCAATTTATGATTTTACTCTCATTATTTTTTTTTAAATGCCAAAGTAATGCTAAAAAAAAAAAAATTATATAAATGCTAAAAAACTAAATATATTATGGTCTTTTAAAAAAAAATTATATATTTGATTTTTTTAGCATTATTGTCAAAATTTATATTTAAAAAGTTGCATACATTATTTTTTTTCAATTTTAAACAAATAAAAATTAAAAAATTATGACGAAGGGTTTGGTCTTTTTTTTTTTATATATATATATATATGTATTTGATTTCTTAGCATTATTTTCAAATTAATATTTAAAAATTTGGTCACATACATTATTTTTCAAAATTTAATTTTTTACATTTTTTTAATTTTAAAAATTAAAAATTAAAAAATTATGTATTTACTTTTTGGATTTTGGTCTTTTTAAATATATATATGTATGTATTTGATTTTTTTTTTAGTATTATTGTCAAAATTTATATTTAAAAAGTTGCATACATTATTTTTTTTCAATTTTAAACAAATAAAAATTAAAAAATTTCGATGAAGAATTTGGTCTTTTTTTTAAAAAAAAAAAATATATATATATATATATATATGTATTTGATTTTTAGTATTATTGTGAAAATTTATATTTAAAAAGTTGCATGCAGCATTTTTTTTTTCACTTTTAATCAAATAAAAATTATAAAATTTGGATGAAGGGTTTGGTCTTTTAAAAAAATATATATATAAAAAAAAATTATATATGTATTTAATTTTTTTTTAGTATTATTGTTAAAATTTATATTTAAAAAGTTGCATACATTATTTTTTTTTTTCAATTTTAAACAAATAAAATTAAAAAAAATAATATTTTAATTACCCAAAGAGTTTTTCAAATGTATTTTCTATAAAATGACATTTCTCTTAAATTTGTATCTCAAAGTATAGTTTACCAAACGGCCTTTACATTTACCTAAAGTCCTTTAAGGTAAACTGCTTTACATTCTTCTAATAGGCTTTCAAAATGCTGAACCAAACGCACATGATTAGTAGCATATCTATAACTAGTGATATCTTCTTGACAGAAGCTCTATGCATAACTACGTCATTCATGATGGCTTGTTTTGCATAGGTGAGGAGTTTTGTCATACAATGTCAGTCATGCGCTGACCTTATTCATTTCCCTCCCTTTTTCTACTAAATTTTATTGGCTTTATCTTGTTGTGTTGATTGAATGGAAGAGATGACTAATGTTAAAGTCGTGGGCGATTTTTGCACTCTAGGTAACTGCCCAAGATGTGTCAACCATGCTGCGATGTGGGCAGAACACCATCATCTTCCTGATAAACAATGGCGGCTACACCATTGAAGTGGAGATCCATGATGGTCCCTACAATGTGATCAAGAACTGGAATTACACTGGCCTAGTGGAAGCAATTCACAATGGCGAGGGCAAGTGCTGGACAGCAAAAGTAAGTTGCTTGTATACGAGTTACAATCAGGACGATTTGCCAATTCAAGAAATCCCTCCATGGAAATAATAAAATTTGCTCACGTTTGCAGGTTCTCTATGAGGAGGAGCTTACGGAAGCGATTCAGACGGCGACAGGGCCCAAGAAGGATTGCTTGTGCTTCATAGAGGTGATACTTCACAAGGACGACACCAGCAAAGAGCTTTTGGAATGGGGTTCCCGGGTCTCGGCTGCCAATGGCCGCCCTCCCAATTCTTAGTAGAAGCCTTGATTCACATCAGTATGTTGCTTCAAGTACTTATTGGGGACATGAAAAAGATAGCGTCTTCTCGGGCATTACCTATGCTTTGTGAAATGAAAATAATCATGTCTCCTGGTTGTGGATTTTGATAATATCTTTGACCATTGGCTTCGGGTCGACTTTTTAAACATGTGGAAGGAACAATTGCGAATGCACGGTTACGTTTGGTAGGGTTGGAGTTGAGGACAGGGACCTCCACGCATGCATGTGTCGCGGGTCAGCAGATCCTTGGTCGCGAAATAGCCCATGCAACACCTAATTAGCGAATAACATTAGGCTGGCCTTCCTTCTGTAATTCTTCTAGAGAATATACACACCATGCGCAGTTTAGCTTGAGTGTCTAGTCTATCAAGCAAGACGACATATCACTTTAAATACACCAATTGATTTGGCCTGCCATGGGCTCATCAGGAGAGCGGCATCGCTCTAGACTAGTTTTTGCAAGAGAGGCCAACCTTGCCTTTAAAACTTTATAGAGATTTGTCCTTTCTATCCTAGAACTCATAAGACCAATCATCCTGGATGCCACCCTCATGGGCCAGTTGCATTCATCTCCTCTACATCACTTACTCTTTACCTAATAATCCCAAGCTCCATTCACAAGGGTTCGCGAGTACGAGAGAATCATGAATTGTGCCATTCTCCCCACTCAATTCCGCAATGCTCTCATTGCAGGTAACCATTGATGCTCCACTTTGGATCATCATATATCAAATGGCAATGCTCACCCAATTAAATAGACTGCTCCATTGGTAATTTCTTTTGATTGCACCCATTTGACACATTTGGTCACTTGTGCTTTCCTTAACAAGTGTGGCATTTTTCACCAATTGTACCTTTTGGTAGCACTCTATTTTTCCTACGAAGCCTTTCTTGATCCTAGCATACTAGTGGAGGTTTCTCCCCTTATTGAAGATGTGATAACAAACCTCCTCTTAAGATTCACCAATTGATCTAGGAACATTTTTGTATTCGGTGAGAAATTAGTTCTTTCTTGTGCTCCTATTGTCATCCTAAAGGTTGGTTGAGAGCCGCACTTTGTTCAAGCATGTTTTTCCTTGGCCCTCATAGAGCTAGGTAGACCACAAATTTTCTCAAACTCATCTTACTCACTAAAGGGATCTTGCTTTGATACCATCTTTCATGGGTTAGCAGATCCTTGGTTGAGAATAACTAGGGTGGTGCCTGGTAAACAAATAACACCAGGCCAACCTTCCACCTTCCTTCTATAGTTGTTTTGGAGAATAATATGACAAATAGCTTTTTCATATCGAATCATATCACATCCAGTTTAGTTTAGACATCTAGTCCATCGAGTAAGATAGCATATCACTATTGGCACACCAATTAATTATGGCATGTCATGGCGTTATAGGAGAGTAGTATCAATTCTCAATTAGTTTGTGCATGGATGCCAACCTCACCTTTAGTGCTCTGTAAAGATGTATCCTTTCTATCCTAAAATTTATAGTATCAATTGTCCTAATGCCACTCCCACAGAACTTTTATATTCATCCTCTCTACATCATTCACTCTTCATCCGATAACCCTACGCTTCACTCACAAGTGTTCGCTTGAACAAAAGAATCACATACCGTAACACATGCATTGCCTCAAATCTATCTTTGATTAGTATGGGGAACCTTCAAGTTGTTTACTTTTGAGACATGTGAAATGATATAGAATTTTATTTGCCGTAATCTCCGGAATCAAGTTGTGGCGTGAACCACCATCTTCTAACTTATGTTCAAAGTTAAGCCCTTCTTCCTATAATTAATCACTTACAAAAAGGAAAATCCGCTTTCAAGCTCGGGGATGGGAGTTTTAGCTTATACCTTGGGCACTTTACTCCGAGACATGATTTTTTCTTTTGGGGATTGAGTGGAAAAACGTGGTTCAAGTTAAGTGGCTCCACTATTGATTAGCAATAACATAATACTATAATCCTCTGGCCATCCACGTTTGCGATAAACTTAGTGGAAAGTAAAAGAAAATGAAGAGATATTGGTACAAATGATCTTTGAACTTTAGTCAATGTGCAATGTGGTTTTTAAACTTTTACTTAATGTTTAATGTGGTCTTTGAATTCTTAATTTTTTCAATTTGTTCCTTGGACTTTTGATACATGCTCAATATAATGCTTGAATGTAGTCCTTCATTTAATTCAAGATTAGGGACAATATTGAATATTTTCATATAATTTAAGAACTAAATTGAACATATATCAAAAGTTCATAAACTATCAAATAAATTAAAAATTCAGGGATCACATTGTATAATAAGTTAAAATTTATGATCATATTAAATAAATTAAAAATTCATGAATCACATTACACATTGAGTCAAAGTTTAGGAACTACATGTGTTATTTTCTGCAAAATGAAAAAAACATTGAGAAGAAAATAGAAAAAAAAAAAAAAATTGCACTGCGGCCCCTAATCTAAGGACAAATTTCGATTTTTGGCCCAAAAAGGAGAAAAGGTTAAATTGTCCAAAAAGGACGACGATGATCCGAGGATGGTCGGTTTCCCCTTGCCACTTGTCGTTTTCTAATGCAAAAGCCAAGCAAACCAGTGGCCAAATCCGACTCGACGTCTTAGTCTTCCGAAACCGGCCCGATGCATCGTTTCGAAGGACCGCTCGCCGGATACTTGAACCCCAAAACAGCGTCCACAGATGGATCTCAGTCCGCCATCGAGCAGTGTTTCGTGTGACGGCGAGTCACATAGGTAAAAGCACATTTTCCTACTGATGCGGATGCATCGCGTGTCGCTGTTGTACGATGTATTCAAATGTAAAATTACCTATTTCTTTTCGAAAATCAACATGTAAAATTTCACGATACAGGATTTCATATATAAAATAATTTGGAATTTCTTTATTAAATATTATATACATTAACATGGGAATTTTGCGAATTGATTTAAATATGGCTGCGTCAACATCAATTAGGGATGAACTGTGTTTCACCCTCCATCTATAATTTATCAGCTGGAACGTGTTCCATATTTTTTGGAACTAGTAACTTATCATGTATATTCTCAAACTTGGAACCTACCACTCAAAACTGTAGCATGTGGGTTTCATTAGGTTCTAAAGTACTTCGCACCATCATGTGCAATTTTTTTTTCTTTTTCAAAACACTTATTAAAGAAAATTTGGCGATTGTAGTTATTAGCACATTCAATAACATTCACCATAAAAAAAAAGAAAAAAAAAGAAAATCCAGTTCATTCATTATAAGGGACATTAGTGGCTACTAACGATGTAATTTTAAGACTCAACAAACACTGAAAAATAAACTTGTAAGAGTTAAATACACTTATTCCCATTACTCGATATGTTTAAACATAAAAAAAAGATCAGTAAAAAAAAAAAAAAAAGAGAGCAAAAAATCTTATTGGTATGCATAAAGAGCGTGCAGGTAGATTTTCGAATTCTGAAACCCCAAAACAATCATGTGACTTATAGGGTATATTTAGTAACATTTCTATTCTCGGGAATAATTTCGATTTAGAAATATTTTTTTTTTCCATTTCTATTCCTTATATGAGTTTTTGAACAGAAAAAATATATTTGGTAACTGTACAAGGATTTTGTTACCGGAATTGAAAATAAATAAAAATGTGTTTGGTACAACCCTAAGAATTTATACTTCTATTTTTTTTATTTAATAATAAAAGGATTTAACATTGCATGTTTGGATAAAATTGAACTTTTGTAATGATTTGATTGATCAAGGTATTTTAAAATGACCTCAGAAAATCCAACATAATAATTAATAAAAAAATGGATGATTGGAATCGGAAAGAGAGAGTCTCATTAGTTTATAACTCACAATATGAGAAGATTGATGGTAAACCTTTAGACATTACAATGAAAAGGTGTATGGATCTTTTGAGAAAAAGAGTAAACGTTGATTGGAGTCATCAAGCTTTTGCCACCTTGCATTGTCTCTACAAGAAACGACATTGAAAAATCTATATAGTAAAGCTCTAAAGCTTATTTAATTTTGAATCAATTTTCATCAAAATATTTTCATATTTTTATGCTAAAATAATTCTAAACTAGAATTAACATTAAAATATAGTAAAACTACTCAAAATCTAATTTCTAAATTTTTTTCCTTAGTTTTTCTATTATTCCAAAAAATGGGACTTGGATTGGATCAGGAGACCGAACCTTGTGTCGATTGTGTGAAGACAAGTATTAAGTTATGTTGAGCTTGTTTTTCTAAAATGACATTATTTCTCTTTTTGTTTCTAGGAATAAGAAAATAATTTTTTTCTACTTCTTGTTTTTGTTCTAAATTTATTCCTTGATCATTGATCTATTTTGAGGAATTAAAAAACTAGGTAACATTATTAAATAGATTTATATTTTCTTTTATGTTTCCAGGAGCAAAAGAATAAAAGAATATAAAAACTGAAATCGCTACTAAATAGGGTGAAGACCTTGTATTGCGATCCCTTTTTCGTGTCAGGCCTAGTCCCCCATCCGCAAATTCTAAACGAAATTGAATATGCCCAAATTCCACGGTCCAAACGGAGTGGAACCCAACATTTGGGTCAATTTGACTTCCAAAACTGAGGAAATCCCACTTGAAATTGCTCAGCTCACCTTTGAAAAGTCAACCCTCCAAAAAGGCGGAGAAGAAAAAAATCATCATGATCACTCCTATCTCCCTCCGCCTTCAACGGTAATGCCAATACCTTTCCTCTCTCCGCCGCAAAACCACCCAGTGTATCCTCTCTCTCTCTCTCTCTCGTTGGCATATATAAAGACTGCATTTTTAACCACTCCTCCACGCACAAACACACACAAAAAACTCCAGAAGCGCCCGCGAACCTCCATTGCCACTCCTCGCTTCACCTTCTCCTTCACCTCCTCCTCCTCCATCATCGCCACCGCCGCCGCTCCACCATGGACACCAACATTGGAGCGCTCAACTCATGCAAGCCCCCTGCAACGACGTTGGGTCGGCCCCCAACGGAGCTCGCACACGCAGTGGTCGGCTTCCCTAATGCCACCGTGGACTACCACCTCGCCCGCCAACTTGTCTAGATCGACGTCCCCGGTGACTTCAACCTCATGCTCCTCGAACCACCTCATCACTAAGCCGGGGCTCAACCTCATCAGCTGTTGCAACGAGCTCAACACCAGGTACGCTGCCGACGGCTACGCCCACGCCCAAGGCATCGGGGCCTGCGTCGTGACGTTCACTGTCGGTGGCCTCATTGTGCTCAACACTATCGTCGGGGCCTACAGCGAGAACCTACCAGTGGTCTGCATCGTTGGCAAGCCCAACTCCAACGACTACGAGATGAATAGGGTGCTTCACCATACCATTGGGTTGCCTAATTTCAGCCAAGAGCTTCGGTGTTTTTAGATTGTTATGTTACAAAATTGCATGTCGATCTCAGAAAAATAATGCTTGCAAACAAATCACCAAGCATAATATAATAATAAAAGAGTAGAATCAAAAGAACACGCTAGAAAATTTGTTAATGAAATTCACCCAAACTTGGGTTACGTCTCTGCGTAGAGGCACTCTACGAATTCACTAGAATTCGAAAAAAAGTTGGAATGCAACGATCATCTTTTCTCAAGATTAGGGCACAAAGAGATTGAGAACTCTCATAAAAAAAAAAAATCACTTTTTTCTTCTCTCTTTTTCTTACCTCTCTATTTTCTTTTTCAGTGTCTTGACGGCTAGCGTCTTGCCATCGCTAATATAAATGTATCACTTTTAACCTAAAAGAAAATCTGATAGAAAAGACAAAAAAAAAAAAAAACCCTAAAGATATATGGCTTCATCTATAACAATCTCCCACTTAAAGACAAATATACCCAAGCACCAAGCAATTTTGCATCCATCTTCTTCAAAAAACCAGTACTTGAAAAACTTGTGCCTCTACAATACTCCTCATCAATCAACATGGAGTAATACAATGGTAATTGTACAGAAAATATGCTTCTCTCTATCTACTACCTTGGTCAACATGTCAACTAGATTCTTTGAACCATCAATCTTCTATAACTTTAACTCATTATCTTTTAATACTGACCTGATAAAGTGATAACGCTTCTTGATATGTCTAGTCCTTGAGTGATAAGCTGCATTCTTTGTTAAGTGCACTGCAATTTGACTATTATTCCATAGTGTATTGATTGGCTGTTTTCGATGTAGCTCATCTATGTAATTTTGTAACCATATGATTTCCTTGGAGGCTTTTATGATCGTCACGTATTCTACCTCTATCGTCGATAAAGCCACTACTTTTTGTAATTGAGATACCCAACTCACTACTGTACCTGCAACTGTAAAGACATATCCAGTGGTACTCTTACCACTATCTCGATTACCCGAATGATTTGTCTCTACATAATCCTGCAACTCTAGAGATGTACCACCATAATAAATTGAGTAATTGAAAGTACCTGCTAGATATCTCAATATCAATTTCACTACATTCTAATGCTCTTTGCCTAAATTATGTATATATTGATTCACAACTCCCACTACTTGTACAATGTCTGGTCTCGTGCTCACCATGGCATACATCAAACTCCCCACTACTGATACATACAGAGCTATCGCCATCTCATCTTTCAAAACCTAAGTGCTCGGACACATATCTTTGAAATGTTTGAAGTGAATTGCTAGAGGAGTTGCAACTGGTTTTGTCTTGTCTATGTTAAATCTCTTTAACACTTTGTTCACACAGTCTTCCTACGATAGCCATAATTTCTTATTTTTCCCGTCCCTAATGATTTTCATATCTAAAATATTCTTGGCCTCTCCCATGTCTTTTATAGCAAACTGTGATGATAACATCTTCTTCACTTTTACGATTCTCTTCATATTGGAACTAGCCACTAGCATATCATCCACATATAAAGAGAGATATACAATGTCACTATTATCATACTTGAAAATAAACACAGTGATCAAACTTATAATATGCAAATCTTTTTTTCTTTCATGAAACCATCAAATTTTAGGTACCATTGCTGTAAAGCTTATTTCAAGCTATACAAGCTTTTCTTTAAGCGACATACCATGTGCTCCTTACCTTTGATTTTAAAATCCTTAAATTGTGCCATGTATAGTTCTTCATCTAAGTCATTGTGTAAAAACGTTGTTTTTACGTCTAATTACTCAAGATGAAGATCTTCCATTATAACTATGATCAACAAAACTCTAATTAATTTCATTTTCACTATGAGTGAAAATATCTTGGAGTAGTCGATCCCTTCTTTTTGAGAAAAGCCCTTGATTACAAGTCTTACCTTGTATTTAATACTACTATCTACTTCATTCTTAATCATATACATCTATTTGTTTAATAAAACTTTTTTACCTATGGGCAACTTGGTCAACTCCTAAGTTTTGTTCTGAAGTAATGAGCCCATCTCATCTTTCATAGCACAATCCCACTGTAAGTGAGACGTGTCTACCTTTGCCTCATCGTAAGTCTCCAATTCCTCCAAATCTATACATAAGATATGGCTCAGAACAATATTAGCTAATGGATCAAAAATTACCTTTGGCTTTCTCATACGTGTAGACCTCCTCAATACAAGTACTTCAGGGTCGTTAGTTTGCTCCGAATCACTGCGTTCCTCTTGAACTACCTCTTCACTAATAATAGGCTCATCTTGAACCTCTCTTTCGAGTGCACTTTGATCTATTGGAAACATCTTCATGGGCATTGTGTCTAATTCAACATATTTTGGTTGTATTATCTTCTCGTGCTTCATCTGACGATCCTTGTACATCTTTTCTTCATGAAATGTCACATTCTGACTGCGGATGACTTTGTTATTCTCGTAATCCCAAAGCCTATAGCCATACTTGTTGCTACCGTATTCGATAAAGACGTACTGTTGGGACTTAGTATCAAGCTTTTTCCTATCCTCCCTGACAATCAAAGCATATGCAATACAATCAAACACCTTTAGATGTGAATAATTAATCTTTTTACCTAATTACCATTCTTGTGGTATTTCTCCATTCAACGCATTAGATGGACTTCTGTTAATAAGATAAATAACTGTATCAACTATGACAGCTCATAAGTATAGCAGGAGACCCGTGTGTAGCCTCATGCATCTCGCACGTTCTAGAATAGCCTTGTTCATTCTTTCAGCTACACCGTTCTCTTGAGGAGTTCTAGAAATAGTCTTTAACCCGTGTATGCCCTCTCGACTCAAATATTCTGCAAATTTCTTACTCGTGTATTCACCACAATTATCAGACTTCAGAGTTTTAATTTGATAACTTGTCTCTTTTTTCTACCATGGTCTTCCACATTCTGAGTATCCTAAATACTTATGATTTTTCTCTAAGAGCATAGACCCAAGTCTTTCTTGTCGCATAATCAATGAATGTGACAAAATATCTCTTACCGCCATAAGAGAGTTCTTGAGCAGGTCCTCATACATCAGTATGAACCAACTCTAGCTTCTGGCCTTTATTTTGTCGTCCACTTAATTGAAAACTAACAACTTTCCATTTTCCATTAATGCAACTTTCACAAAAATCTAACTCAACGGTAATTTCCTTGAGTGTAACTGTTTTACACATTTTTCACCAATATGTCCCAAACGATAATGCCAAAGAGTAGACAAATTATTTGTAGCCATTGTAGTTGCAACCATATCACTAATATTGTCTCCTTGGAGAAGGTAAAGTGTACCCGTACGCTTTTCCTTTGCTACTACTCTTGCTCTTGAGGTTATCTTCCACTCTCCGTATCCAAAGGTTAATACCAAACCTTTTTGGTCAAGTTTACTAGTTGAAATCAAATTTTTCTTTAATTCCAGAATATGCCTAGTTTCATGCAAAACTAGACGTTTTGCACATGATATGTTCACAGCCATAGTTCCTTTCCCAACAATGGGACATATGTGGTCATTTACCACAACCACTTGTCCAAAATCTCCACTGACATAATCATCAAATATGTCTTTTTCTGAGGTGCAATGAAAAGAAGCACCGGAATCAATACACCATTTATCTATCATCAAGTCAAACCCTGCAGACAAACACAAATTATCCAGCAAAGATTCATTGCTAACCACATTAACTCATTGATTCTCATCTCACTGCTTATTTTTGTAGGCTTCATACTGAAACCTCCGGTGTCCGATTTGGTGACAAAACCAACACTCATCTTTTGCAACTTGTCTCTTACCCCTTGATTGTGATCTGCTATGCTCGCTAAACTTTCGTCTACTATTACTTCTTCCACGATTCTCCATTGCAAGTGTCGTTGAAGATGTAAATGCAGAGAAACTATCTCCACCTAAAAATTTCATTCGCATCTCTTCATCCATGATACTACTCACAGTATCATCAACAGTTAAATCATCATTCATGGTGCTCGAAATTACTTGCACTGCGGTATTGTAACTTTCTAAAAGAGAACATAAAAATAATAAAGCTTGAAGCTTCATATCTAAATTTATAACTGCGAATTTCAATTGACCTGTGACTTGCATAAAACTAATAATATGCTTTGCCACAAAACCTCTATCAGATAACTTCATATTAACCAGTTTCTTCAGTAAAAATAACTGATTTGATGTGGACAGCTTTTCATAAATATTCGTTAGAATATCTAGGGCTTCTTTTGCAGTTTTTGCTTTCACGATGTAGTACCCTGTCTTTTTCATCAACCCTAGACGAATCGTACCTAATACCTTTCAATCAAGAATTTTCCATCCTGCTTCTGCTATCAGATCCACTTCCGCCATCTCAGGTTTCCAACCCTCAAGTGGTGCATAGAGATCTTTTTGATAAAGATAATCGTCGATTTGTAGTTTCCACCATCTGAAATCTTGCCCATCAAACTTATCGATTCTGATTTTATCTTCTGCCATACTCTTTGCTTTCAATCAAACGTCACCGAAAAATACCCTCGATGTTCTCGATTAGCTAACCCAAGCTTTGATACCAGTTGTTATGAAATCGCATGTTGATCCCAGAAAAATAATGCTTATAAATAATTTACCAAGTAGAATATACTAATAAAAAAGCATAATCGAAAGAACACGCTAGAAAATTTGTTTACAAAGTTCACCTAAACCCGGGCTACGTCTTTGTGCAAAGGCACTTTGCGAATCCACTAGATTTTGAAAAAAAAGTTGGAATACAACGATGATCTTCTCTCAAGATCAGGGCACAAAGAGATTGAGAACTCTCATAAAGAAAAACTCTTTTTTTTTTCTTCTCTCTTTTTCTTGCCTCTATATTTTCTTTTTCAGAATCTTGACGACTAGGTTCTTGCCATCGCTAATATAATGGTATTACTTTTAACCTAAAAGCAAATCTGATAGAAAAGATAAAATAACCCCTACAGATATTTGGCTTCATCTATAACATGTTACTTGCTTCTAGGTATCTCTTTGGTCCCTTTTTCATTGTTCGTTTTGCTAACACTAATTTTTTATTCGAACCCAATCTTTGTCTGAAGAAAGTTGTATATGTTGACTAGAAACATTGCTTCGACGACTTTCTGGAATTTGTCATATTATGATGCTTGTCGTGATTTTGGATCTCGTTATTTGTGGTGGATCTGTCGTGTAAGATTATTATAATTAACTAATGGCATCTTAAGTAGTGTGGCATGCGACTCAAAGTTGGAGTTTTTGCTAGTAGAGATTGTAGTGATGGGGGTAAATATGTTAAGTGCATATCAAATGAACTGACGTGTTGAGTGTTTCCTTTTCGCCTTTTTCTAGGCTATGGTAAATAACTTGGAAGATGCACATGAACTGATCGATATTGATATCTCGACTGCTCTGAAAGAAAGCAAGCCTGTTTACAAAAGCATAAGTTGCAACTTGCTTGCCATACCTCACCCGACTTTCAGTCGTGAACCGGTTCCATTTGCACTCTCTCCCAAGTATTTTTCATCTATTCAGTCGATTGAGTCTGTCAGCTGTGTTAGCTTATGAATAGAGTGATGTGATTGATTAATTTTTGTTGACACAGATTGACTAGTGAGATGAGATTGGAAGATGCAGTAGAGGCAACTACAGAGTTCTTGAACAAGGCAGTAAAGTTAGTAATGGTGGGTGTTGGAAAAATATGACTTCGAATTGGGTAAAACAATTAAGTCTGATCGAGTAATTAAGTAGGACTTTGAGGCATGATATCACTTTCTTTAAGATTTTATTTGCTCCACAAAGTTGCTAATGATCACCGGCAAATTTCTTGTAGGATACAACAAAGTCTCAAATAAAAATACTATATAACAATTATAGTATTTCTCTAAGGTCTCTCATTAGAAATAATTGGAAACAATGGTTGTAATTTCTTTCGAAAAAGAAAACGAAAAATGGAAGAAGAAGTTAGTTTGATATCAAAACAAACGTACTTATCTTTGTCTTTCAAATAGAGGCAATTCTTCAAAAGGTTGCAAAAAAGAACAAAGGCAACCTTTCGAGAAAGGGAGAATTACCAAAAAAGTTATAAATTTATTGGAATTGTGCCAATTGAGTTATAAACTTATTTTTTGACCAATTGAGTCATAAATCTCTTAACATTATTCCCAATTAGTCCATCCAACCAAAATTAGCTAGCCGGTGCCGATGTGGCAACCAATTGGCCGGTGTTGACGCCGACAACCTTTTTTTAATAATATTTTATTTTTTTGAAATTTTTTTATTTTTTTCCCTTTTTCCTCTTTTTTTTTTTTCCTTCTCCCTCTTCCTTCTTCCTCCCTCCTCCTTCCTTTGGCTCTGGCGGGGTTTCGTCCCGTCGTTGTTGGGCGCAAGCTCGCTAGACTCGGCGATGGCGAGGCCCCCTCGCCGAATCCGGTGAGGGCTCATTTCGCCAGTGGTTAGGCAAGCTCGCCCTTGCCCCGCGACAACGAGGCTAGCTAGCTTGGCCGCCTCGGTTCAACAATTGGCCAACCCTCCCCCGGCCGGTCGCCGAAGCCAAAGGAAGAAGGAGGGAGGAAGGAGGAAGGAGGGAGAGGGAGAAGGGGAAAAAAAAGAGAAAAGAGGAAAAAAAAATAAAACATTATTGAAAAAAAGGTCACCGCATCAACCAGCTGCCACGTCAACGTCGGCCGGTCAATTTTGGTTAAATCTGAATTTTCAATAAATAAAAGAGATAAGTCTTTGCGGAAGTCCTAAAACTTGTCACAAAAATGCATTTGAGTTCTAAAACTTGCAAAAAGTGTAAATAAGTTCTAAAACTTATCAAAATGTTTTATTTGAGTCCTAAAATCGACGTCATTATTTTTATTGAAGGAAAATGTTGACATGGCATTTTAATTTTTTTATTTTCTAGCTGGCTTTTTAAAATAATTTTTTATTCAATTTTTTTTTTTTTTTTACAAATTATATTTAAAAATTAAACTTCAAATTTAAAAAAACTGCTAGAAAAAGAAAAAGAAAAGAAAAAGAAAAGGGCGGGAGGAGCTAGCCACCCATCGTTGGAGGGGCCGGTGACGGCGGCCGGCCGCCGCCCGAATAAGGTGAGGGCTCGCCAGCCCTAAGCAAGGGCCGGATGCCTAGATTTGGGTAAGCCCTATCGGCCCCAGGCAAGGGCCACCGAGGCCTTGCCCAAGGTTGGCGACGGTCGCCGACCCCTAGGCGAGGGTCGGCGTGCCCGGATTTGGGCGCCCTCGCCGCACCTGGCAAGGGTCGTCGGCCCTCACCCTAGTCGGGCGGCGGCCCGCCGACCGTCACCGACCCTCCGGTGATGGGTGGCCGGCGACTCTTGCCTTTTTTTTTTTTTTTTTTTTTTTTTTCCTTTTTTAACAGTTTGTAAAAATCGAATTTTAGTTTTTAAATATAATTTTTTTAAATTGAATAAAAAAATATTTTAAAAAACCAGATGGAAAATAAACAATCATTTAAAATACTATGTCAAGATCACGTCAGCATTTTCCGTCAATAAAACTGACGGTGTCAATTTTAGGATTTAAATGAAACATTTTGACAAGTTTTAGGACTTATTTGCACTTTTTGCAAGTTTTAGGACTCAAATACATTTTTGCAATAAATTTTAGGACTTGCGCAGCACTTATCCCTAAATAAAAATAATGATCATTGGTTAATGCAAAATCTCATCCACATGCGTACTCATATCTTTTCGATGTGAGACAAGGCACATCTTCATTTGTTTTATAAACAAACTAACAACAGTGGGCAACCCAAAACACTGGGTCACAAAGACTTCTGAAGCCTTCGTAGAACTAACTTATGCATGTGGCTATGCTATAGCTGTGATGCCATCGGCAAAAGGGCTCATGGCCGAGCACCATCCCCACTTCCTTGGGACTTACTGGGGTGCGGTGAGCACCGCATTCTGCACTAAGATCGTGGAATTCGCATAAGCCTACTTATTTGCTGGGCCCATTTCAATTACTATAGTTCCGTTGGTTATTCCCTCCTTCTCAAGAAGGAGAAGGCCACTATTTTGCAGCTTGATAGGGTTGTAATTGGAAATGGACCCGCTTTTGGTTGTGTTCTAATGAAGGATTTTTCTTAAAGCACTTGCGAAGCAAGTCAAGTAGAATACCACTGCTTATGAGAATTATCACAAGATTTATGTTCCAGAGGGCCATCCATTGAAGTGTGAACCCAAGGAGTTGTTTTGTTGAGTGAAGTGAGGAGATAAGCGGGAGAGAAAGAGTGAGATGACTTATAAAAGGAAGTGAATGCAAGTGAGAGTGTGAGTGAGTGAGGGAAAAGCAATATGAGGGTGAACAGGTGGAGAGACTAGCCAAGCTTCAGAAACTCACTTCTTTTCCGAACAAAGTCTATGCTTCTCAACTTCACTTCATGCCTCAGATACAAGGCCAGAGGTAACATAAGAGCCTAACACACACATCGCAAGAGGCTGGAGAGTCTAAGCTTTTTGTTTGGATTGATCATTGGATTTAAACAATTTTTTCTCCTGATATGGGGTGGCATATTCTGAAGGTAACATGAATGGCCTGATGATGCTTTACAAGGACATGGACTCTTGTGAGGAATGTGGAGACATAAGAGTGATGTGGGAGATGATTCAGTCTTCTCATCCTCTCGATCATGATCACAACACTAGTTTCTTGAGACACTGAACTCGGAGATGTTAGGGAAATCTCTTATGATGTTTTGAAGATGACAAAATAAATTAAAGGCTACTAACATATTTAATGGTTAAGTAATAGACTATGCAGATGATAGAATATGTAAATGATATTGTCAAAGTCTATACTTGGAAGAACCAGAAGACAGACTATATACTAAAACTAAATCTATTCAGACTTACGTCAAGATTATAAAGTCTATTGCACTCAGACTCAGATTGTAAAGTCTATTGCTCTCAGACTTTACATCCAAAATGAGATAAAACATAACCTAAGCCCTAAATGTATAACGGCTAGTGATCTGGTTTGGATTCTACATCAAGATTGATTTGATTGACTCAATCTAATTTTTTACAATTAGATCTTGAAGACAAGAACATTCTACACGAAGAAGCTCTACTTATGGAAACCAAGATTCTGTTTGTATGGGCGATCAAATCAATTTGGGATTCTACTTCTATCACTCAACGGCTACCAAATCTTCTAAATATAGATATGTTCAATGGGTAAATTAGAAGACGATCCTCTTGTCGCGACCTCTTTTTTTGGCGCCCGCGATCGGATACGAGCGCCTAAGGAGGCTAATAGCTCGGCTGAAATTAATTATGCCCGGACTCTCCCGAGTCCACCAATTCACGACTTTCATAGTCTAAATTTTTAACCTGTAAATTAATTTTAAAACGGAATCACCACTAATCGGTTTGGGGTGGGTCGATTAGAAACCCAAGTGAAGTATCGAGAAAAATACTCGCCTCCGCGCAACCAGAGAAATTAGGATCGGAGACTTGATTACACTAGTTAATCACTAATGCCCTTTCGGTACCTAATCTTGTTTAAACTCTAAGGTTTTTTGGATTTTTGAGGGATTTTTCCATGCATTTTTGGAGGAAAAATATTTTTTTGGGTCTTTTTCTCATTTTTTTTGACATAAAAAACAATTTTTTTTGGATTTTTGATATTCTTCTAAAAATATAAATCATTTTTTGGCTTTTTCTGAATTTTTTGGCTTTTTCTTGGGAAAATATGGACATTTTTTATTTTTTTGATTTTTTGGAAAATAATTTTTTTTTTTGGTTTTTATTAAAATTTTATTTATTAAAATTTTATTTTTATATTAAAATAATATAAAGACAAACCAGGTCGGATCCCCGGGTTGGGTCCGACCCGCTTCGTCCACTCGAGACACAGACGGGCCCGACTCAGGTTTTTTTTTTCTCCATTTCTTTTTTTATCACGGCCCACAAATAAGGGACACCCATCCTCAGGCCCACGAGAGATCAGCCCACACGCAACTGGCCCAACCGACCTGCAGAGACCCAGACGCCCGGCCCGACGACCCGACCCAGCCAAACCCTACCCGATTAGAAGGTTTCGCCGACTCGGCTCGCGATGCGACCTCTCTCTCCCACCTCTCTCTACTTGCGGCGCCTATGGAGACCGAAACGTCACCGGACAGACGGCGACGGTGGCGGCGATGATGGGCGACGAATCTGCGACGCGACGGCAACTAGGAAGACAGCAACGGCCGACTACTCAAAAGGATGCGGTGCGGTGGTTCGATAGTGGTGACGGGTGGAGATGTAGAGGGGAACGGCGGACGGAGTGCAACCGGCGGACCGGATCTCGCGGTGGTTCGAGGTGACGAGCATGGATGGCGAGCGTCGACCGATACCCGATTGTAGCAACAGCGCAACGTGGCGGCAAACGGTGGCGGTGACGAAGACAGGGCAGCGACGGCGCCTCAGCTCCCAGATCCGGCACCTTTCCCTCTCTCTCTGAGTTTGCTCACCGTTCGGCCTTGGCTCCGATGGGCCTCAGATTCGCGGCCGTGAGTCCTCGGAACCCCTTGAAGTCTCTCAGTGGGGTGCCCAAGGCTCGCGACTTCGAATCGTCCCCCTCTCTCTCTACCCTCTCCTTTGGCGAGCCTCGGACCCTTGGTCGTTCAACCTCGGACCTCCCCTGAAGTCTCTCAGTGGGTTATCTGAGATCTGCAAGCCCTAGATCCGACTCTCCCTCTCTATTTTTTCGTCTCTTCGGCAGAACCTCTCCCTCTCCGGCCGCGAGCCTTCAGATCTGGGCTTGCTCGTCCTTGGCTCCCTTTCTGAAGTCTCTCAGTAGGAAGCACGAAGCTTTGCAGCCTTCGATCGTTCTTGGCGTGCCCTTTGCCGTCGACATCGGGGGGCTATTTATAGGCGAGGGGGTGGCCAGTCGACGGAACTTCGACCGCCGGTCCCCTTCGCGCACCGAGCGGCCCCCGACGGTCGAACCGGTGTCCCATCCAATGCCAACTGCTCCTCCCACGTCCTTATCCGACGCCAACCGCCACTTGCTCCACGTGCGTCATTGCTGCTCCTCCCCTCCGCTCCGGCGTCGCGCCCCCTGTGCGTGCGCTGCAACTGCGCGAGGAAGAAGAAGACCTGGTTAGGCTGGGCTGATGCAGAAATGGGCCTCACGGGCCCATGCGAAGGCTTTTTTGCTTTCTTTATGCTTTTGTTTTGTTTTGTTTTTTTTTTGCTTTTATTTGTTTATTATTTCGAAAAAAAAGACAAGATAAATAAAATAAAAACTTAATTAATAAGATAAGATAAAATAAACTTAATTAAAATTGAGGTGTCAATGTTGCCCCTCTTTGAAGGTGAGCTCGTAGAGGTTGCATTCAAAGACGACCGATGCCTCAATTTTATCGATGCATGCGTAGCAGATTATATTTTATTTGGGACCTATTATTCTATGCAGAAAAAGGGCAATATAACTTTACATATACTAAGACAGATAAGAAGATACATGTAGTTACTTACCGGGAGTGAGTGAGATAGGGTGCGAACCCCGAGTTTGGCAAGTATCAAGGCGTCATCTTACCTGGTGATATGAGGAGGTTGCTTTTCCAAGACCCGAACCATTATTCGGTCGCCTATTAGAGCAATAAGTGATTTGTCTAGGACCGAACCTTTCTTCGGTCACCTTGACGAGGAATTGCTTTTCCAGGACCCGAACCTTTCTTCGGTCGCCTGTTAGAACAATAAGTTGGTTTTGTCTAGGACCCGAACCTTTCTTCGGTCGCCTTGACGGGAGATGCGCCGACCTTTCTCAGGGCATCTGTTTATTAGGGGTGCCTGACCTCAATCAGGGACACCGGTTGGTACCCGACCTTCCTCGGGAGATGTGCCGACCTTTCTCAGGGCATCGATTTGTGGGGTGTCTGACTTCTATTGAAGACACTGTTGGAACCCGACCTTTCTCGGGAGGATGCACCGACCTTTCTCAGGGCATCGATTTGTGGGTGTGTCGACTTCGGGAGGATGCCGTCGAAGGCACCGGTTGGAACCCGACCTTTCTTGGGAGGATGCACCGACCTTTCTCAGGGCATCGATTTGTGGGGTGTCTGACTTCTGTCAAATACACCAGCTGGAACCCGACCTTTCTCGGGAGGATGCACCGACCTTTCTCAAGGCATCGATTTGTTGGGGGTGCCTGGAAATTCACAAGCATTGAAAGAGTACCTGGATATTCACAAGTACTAACCTGGAGGATATTTGGGCCTTTGCAGGTGTCGAAGGGGTACTTGGATGATCGCAAGTACAAACTCTTGGAGGGTGCCTGGATGTTCGCAAATGTTGAAGGAGTACCTGATTGCTTGCATGTGCCGAAAGAGTACTTGGATAATCACAAGTACAAACTCTTGAAGGATACATGGCGTTCATAGCTATCAAAAGGGTACTTGGGATATTCATGAAGGTCCATCACCTTTTGATAATTGGGAATATCGAGGATGTACCTTGCATATTCGTGAAGGCCTCCCACCTTCTGGCAATTGGGGAATATCGAGGATGTACCTCGCATATTCGTGAAGGTCTCCCACCTCCTGGTAATTGGGAATATCAAGGACGTACCTGGGATATTCGTGAAGGTCTCTCACCTCCTGGTATGGAGAACATCGAGGACGTAGCCCGAATATTCATGAAGGTCTCTCACCTCCTGGTAAGGGGAATATCGAGGACTTGCCCCGAATATTCATGAAGGTCTCTCACGTCCTGGTAATGGGAATATCGAGGGCGTACCTGAGATATTCGTGAAGATCTCTCACCTCCTAGTAATTGGGAATATCAAAGGCGTACCTGAGATATTCGTGAAGGTCTCTCACCTCCTGGTAATTGGGAATATCAAGGACGTACCTTGGATATTCATGAAGGTCTCTCACCTCTTGGTATGGGGAATATCGAGAATGTACCTGAGATATTCATGAAGGTCTCTCACCTTCTAGTATGAGGAATATCGAGGATGTACCTGAGATATTCATGAAGGTCTCTCACCTCCTGGTAATTGGGAATATCGAGGGCGTGCCTCGCATATTCGTGAAGGTCTCTCACCTCCTGGTAATTGGAAATATCGAGGACGTACCTTGGATATTCATGAAGGTCTCTTACCTCCTGGTATGGGGAATATCGAGGACGTATCTGAGATATTCATGAAGGTCTCTCACCTCTTGGTAATTAGGAATATCGAGGATGTACCTTGGATATTCATGAAGGTCTCTCACCTCCTGGTATGGGGAATATCGAGGACGTACCTGAGATATTCATGAAGGTTTCTCACCTCCTGGTATAGGGAATATTGAGAACGTACCTGAGATATTCATGAAGGTCTCTTACCTCCTGGTAATTGGGAATATCGAGGGCATGCCTCGCATATTCGTGAAGGTCTCTCACCTCCTGGTAATTGGGAATATCGAGGACGTACCTTGGATATTCATGAAGGTCTCTCACCTCCTGGTATGGGAAATATCGAGGACGTACCTGAGATATTCATGAAGGTCTCTCACCTCCTGGTATGGGGAATATCGAAGACGTACCTGAGATATTCATGAAGGTCTCTCACCTCCTGATAATTAGGAATATCAAGGGTGTGCCTCGCATATTCGTGAAGGTCTCTCACCTCCTGGTAATGAGAATTTGAATGTAGCACGAGGCTTACCTGGATTGCCGTAGGCACTTAAAAGGGGTGGAACACCTGGATAGCCACAGGTGTACAAAGTACTGGAATACTTGGGTGAACACAAGTATTTAATGATACGATCTGGGACCACTTTGGCTGGTCCAAGTGTAAGAAAACATACCTGGTTAACCACAGGCGCACAACACGATGGAATACTTGAATGGCTACTAGTATTCAATGATACAATTTTGAGGACAACTCGGACATGTCGAGTGTCACGGAAATGGAGTACCTAGACAATGAAAGGCACTCAAAGGTAATGGGATACTTGGTCAATTGTAGGCATCCTAGCTATGAAGACAACTTAAACAAGTTGAGTGTCAAGAAAAGGGAGTATCCGAACGGTGGCCGGTACTCAAAGACAATGGGGATACCTAGACAGCAGTAGGTATTCAAAGATAAATGGATACTTGATCGGTCACAAGTATCAATACTCTGGGGACAACTCGAATAGGTCGAGTGTCAGGAAAAGGGAGTATCCGAACGGTGGCCGGTACTCAAAGACAATAGGGATACAAAGACAATAGGTATTCAACGATAAAGCGATACTTGATTCACAAGTATCAATACTCCTGGGACAACTCGAAACGAGTGTCAAAAGAGGGAGTACCCGGTAAGTGATGGGTACTTAAATACAAGGGGATACTTAGACAGTTGCAAGCACCCAAACTCAAGGGACGACTTGAATAGGTCGAGTGTCAAGAATAGAGTACCTAGACAGTGGTAGGTATTTTAAGACAAATGGGGATAGAGATACGCTTACCTGGTAATATCTCTAATCTCTAAGAGTATGTCTGCTATTTGCACAATATGCACACATGATTGTATATGCTGTAAATTCATGAGTTCAAATAAGATTCATGCATGATAATTTTGTCAGTTTTGCACCATCTTATTTCCATTGGGGAAGATTTTGAAAGACAACTTTCATTTATAATGTAGATGTCTTGAGCATGCCAGATGAGGGACTTTCAGTCTGAAGGGACTTTTCACTCACTCTCATGAAAAAGGCTATCCTGACCATTAATGGAGGATTTATAAGGACCACATTATCTCACTGTCATCATGTTAGCAGGGGTCCGAGTATTCTCGCAAACGGTACAACTTTACCAATGTGAGAGATCTTTGTTGAAACTGTGATGAAGTCTTGGTCAGCGGCTCATCAAAAGGGACCATCAAGGTCGAAGCTGATGGACGAAAATGTTGCACGATCATCTCCGAGTTTACAAGTCAAGAATCCTGCGAAAAGAGATAGAGTAATCTTGCTCGTACTTCTTTGAGCGATGCTTATGAACATATGAAATCCTACGTTAATTGAAGTGCACCTAGTCTGAAGAGACTTTTACAATGGGAATGTAACGTAACTTGGCTCACATGTAAGAGGGTGAGAGTTCGTGACTGTATCAACATTTGTCACTGGTCTTTCTTCTCACTGTTAGATAGAGGCTCTATGGATCACAACATCAACTTTTTCTTGGTTGTATTTTTGACTAGGGGGCATTGGCCTTGCTTTTACCAAGCACACTGCTTTTTTCATGCCCTTATTTTTTATTCCAGTTCTTTATTCATGGGCATTGACCTTGCTTTTACTAGGTACACTGCTTTTTTATGCCCTGCTTTTTATTTTTGTTGTCGGAGGAACTGGCCTAGGCAAGTTTAATCGAAGCACCGTTATTAGACTCTTGAGTCTTCATCTTCAACCGGCACTTAGGCTATGGCAATAACTTCTGCTTTGTTTCGATGTGAGGGTAAAATTACAAACTCACTTGGGTTGTACAATGAATACAAGTGCGCAGAGAAAGAATTGCTCTTCATCATTCTAGGACACTTAAATTAACGCGAGTGTTCATATGCAATAAAGACACCCGAAGATTGATGTAAGTGCGAGCAGGAAAATTTATATCTCTCTTCTCACCTTGTGATGTTGCTTCGCTTCTAATCTGCCCCGATGTAGGGGTTGTTCTTGACGGGGGTAGGACATAAATCTCACCATTGTATGGGGCTCAATGGGGTGAGTGATGGAATGCCTCTCACTATTTTGGTTATCGTACCATTCGCGAGAGAACTCTTTACCCTACAGCCATGGAATCTTCTGCACTCATCTCACAAGTGTATAGATGGGGGGCTGTGTGTAGGATATGGCTTGCCTTTCATCATTCTGATGTGCCTCATCCAGCATGCTCAATTAATCTTGTATTCTTCACTTAACTGTCTATTCTAATAATCCTTAATAGAATCAAAGAATTAGTTAGATAAAATCATCATGCAAAAATCCATTTGGAAAAGACATGCATCATTTTAAACATGAGAGAGTTTGTATTCTCAAAACAAATGAATGGTTTTTGCTCAAAAAGACCTTGTTAGTAGCTTTAAGGGTTAGCGAATGGTGTTTCCAAATATGTTAAATTTTGAATATCAAAAGGATTATTCACAAAGGGGTGTCAAATGGTTGTGGTCCTATTGATTAGGGATATGACACATGAATGATCAGCCAAGGATTGAGAATCTGATCGGGCATCTCTGCTTTTGCCCATGTAGAAGAGAAGTAGATTAATTAGTCTGGCCAAAATCAAATGTGAGTTGAGGCATGAAGATTTTCTATCATTTGCTTTGATGATACTTTGTTTGGGAATGCCTCTCATTAATTTATTATCCTTGTCAAATGATCTGCAACAAGACATGCCTTTCATTGATTTGTTTTTGCATTTTGACGGTTAGGTGATCCGCGTAAAAGACAAGAGGGAATGTGTTAGTCATGAACTTTTTTAGAAGTCAAACAACTGGAATGATACAACATTACCCTTCACTGGTTTGCAAATGATTAAGTGGAACGAAGTGACAAAGGAGGACATGAAGTCTATGTGTCTTCCACTTCAGGTCAATTATTCTCCTTAATTGGCTTATGGATGGCATGTCTTTTTACACAAAGTCAAGTGAATTGATGTGGGTCATTTTCATGTATTAGCTTGGCCAATATTGATTTGTCAAATCTAACCATCAAGTTTGGCTCTTGAATCCCGATGCTTCCGCCAATAGGGAGAATATGTCAAAAGTGAATTCAAAGAGGGGGAGTATTGGAAACGATACCAAATTACTCTTCCCAAAGTTTGTATTTGCTGACTCCTAGGGATATTTGAATATTAATGAAGCCTTTTGTCTTTGACAGTTCAACATTTCTTTGATTGGCCTTTCTCATTCGTGGCCATGTATGCATGATTGGTAGTTTGATTTATCTTCAATGTCTTCGTGGAATTTTGTCTTTGACCATTTGACTATAGCATCATTAGGCAAAGTCATGTTCCTCAAGCTTCTATGGAATATGAGATGGACAATCAAAACCTCAATTCTCTAATGGTAATCACTTCTTGGTAGAGCATGCGTCTGGATAAGAAGTGAGGTTTCTAGGTCCTAATGTCATTTTGAATAGGGGCTAGAGACCGCCTCAACCTGTCTGGGATTTTCTCCCTATTGACAGTAGCCAATTCAAGAGAAGAAATTCATTTTCTATGCTTCTTGGCTTGTCAAAGCTGGAAATCCCATTGATGAAATCACAGCATCTAGTTGCTTGGGCACGTTGTGGGGAAAAGATATTGATCCGGCTTGAGAAGGAGTTGGGTAGGAGCGAGGTGTAGTGCATAGAGCTCCTGGGGATTGCTTGATTTCAACCGTATGCCTGTACCTATTACGTCCTATCTTTCGTTTCCTGTAAATAGAAGATAGAGGACATCATTTTCGACATTATGTTCAGGGAATATGACTTACCCTTTTGAAACGTGATGATCCTTTCTGTTTGCCCCCGCTTTCTTGGAAGGGTTCTTTTGAATTTGGCGAGCTCACACGATGTGCCGGCTTTAAATACCTCCTGGTCACACTAAGTCAAAGGGGATGATATTCTGAGACATGAAGTGAGTGAGTTAGAAAGACAAACATGATTAATTTTAATCATCTTGTTTTGACAAAAGCTTTTGAAATATTTTTTTGTTTTCAAAAGTATATACCTTTGGGGGAAAGAAAGCATGAGAAAGCCCAGCCTTCAGTATTCTCCTTGGATGATATTTTCTTTTCATGGTTGGATAGCATTACCGGGCTAGTTTGGAATATCGCCTCATGCTCTCAAAATATTTTCAACTTTATTTAATAGGTGGATTTACATTTTGGAAGAGTGATTTCAAAAGTTAGTTCCTCAGGCAGAACGGATGTTGAAAATAAAACAAGCCATACTTAAGAAAGATGTACAGGTTCCCACGTTGGGGAGTACGCGAGGAAATTAAAAAGGGATCTACTTGAGCGAGCCTGCACCCATTTCCCCTTACGGTCCTTCATTGATGGTATCCATGAAAAAGGTCTCCAAACATGGGGGTTGTGTCATTTGGCCCTTCTTTCTCTATTGCTAAGGGTGGCACTTCATTGCCCGAATAATACCCGGCATCTACCAGCCCCTGATAGATGTTAGTGGTATGTGCTTCGACATTTCTGCTTTGACTATCTTCAAAATTGAATACCGCGTTTACTTTGTCGGTGTGATCAGGGAGCGGATTACTCTGGAATGAGAAAGCTTTAGTGTCTAACAGGTTCTGGATTCGACTCTTGAGAGCGAAGCACTCATCAGTCAAATGCCCCACTTCTTCCATGTGATAGTCGCATATCCTTGATGGGTCATAGTTGGAAAAACTTTCAGCGTTGGGTCATTTTGGCTCAATCGAAAGGAAGTTCTTCTTTCGGAGGATTGCTAGTACCTGTGACGGAGATCCAGGAAGAGGAGTAAATTGTCTCTTGTTGTTGTAACGCTGGGATGGCTGACGGTTGGTGGTCTGTTGCTTTTTTGCACTTGTCTGAATTGTTGGAAAATGATTGTAGGTCGCATTGACATCTACATGGGTTTTTTATCTTTCTTCATATTGAACATGCCCGTGGATGCGGGTTGATGAACCAACCATCCCTCAACCTTATCTCGATTTGCTCCCCTCTTTGGAATGAGTTGATTAAATGATTCGGCGATCGTGGTTACCATTTGATTGCAGTACTCGTAAGGGAGGGTTTTGATAAACATCTTTCTCAGCTCAAAATCGGTTGGTTCAGGACTGATTTGGGCGAGCAGATTCCTCTATCTAATAGTATATTATTTGAACGATTTGTGCTTTTTTCTTTTCGGTACGCTCAAGATCCTCATGAGAAGGGGTAATGTCCATTATGAACTTATACTGCTTGAGGAATGCCTCACTCACTTCGCTCCATGTTTCGAGGAGATTCATGTTCTTTGTAATGTACCACCTTAGGGCAGGGCCTATTAGACTTGATTGGAACAACTGAATCATTAATGGTGCATTATTAACGTATTGGGTCATTTGAACCAAGTACATTTGTAAATGAGCCCTAGGGCAAGTCATGCCATCATACTTCTCAAACTCAGGCATTTTGAATTTTTCCGGCATTTTGACATTGGAATAAATGGAGAGGTCCGTCAAAGTAGGATGTTGGAGGCCTTGCAGTTGTTTCAACCTCTCCTCAAGCTTTTCAAGGCATTTGTCATGCTCAGTTTTAGACGAACTACCTTGCTTCGCTTTCTCAATCGCGGTTTGGTGCGGATCATCTTCCAATTCGGGCATGTTATCGTTGGTATCTCCACCTTGATAACCCCTGGTAGATGATTGTGGCAACAATACTTCAACTGAGGCTGGGGTGGGAGTAAGTTTGCCCTGAATGGAGTCTATCTGCTTTGAAAGTTGTTGAAGCACATTAAAGACTTGCTTCATTTCGCTTTCTACAACCGCACTACGGCTTGGTACATTTTCTTCGGCCATTCTTGCTCTTGCTTTTGAGCGAGTCTGGATCGGCGAACGTTGACGCTCTATGATTACCTGGCCATGAATAAGCAAGCGTGTGTGAATACAAGGCGTAGATAGGGAGTCAGTCCATGATGACGACCTAATCCTACTCATTTCGTTTATTCATGAAAAGGTAGACGATTTCTTAAGCATGGATTGAAAAAGGGCATGTGACATGCTAGCATGGGCTAAAAAGATATTTAATTTGAAAGGCGAAGAAAGCATGAATTGCAACAAATTTTGAAAAAGACTTCTATCCCTTTTGAAGCAAATGAAAATTCTTGCGAAAAAGAACTTTGTAACATGCTTAAGAATAAAAACATCAACTGAAAATAATTTCTTTTGCAAAAGTTTTTTTTTTTTAACTTTATGACAATTACTTTCAAATTTAAATGACCGTGGTATTAAATCCTAGACTAATCATGGACCGCTCAATATATGCAGGAATGTAATTAAATTGCAAAGTACACGAAAAAAACTTACATCACACGAGAAAATTGATGACAATCACATAGACGTGCGCATGATATGTGCGGCTCGATTTCTAAATGAGAAGGTTTGTTGAGATTAAAAGGATATCCGCCCATCGCAGTCTCGCGTTAGCAGCATACCCTCCTAACCTCGGCTAAGAAATTCGGGGAAAAGAAATGCAACCTCTACATCGCAGTCTCGCGTTCGAGGTCGTATCTTTCTTAACACCATCCTATAAATCCTATGGCGGCCCAGGTCCGGCGGTCGGGTTGTGTGTGCCATGTGTAGTGCTAAAACATTTAAGGATGCACAGAACATTTTATTTTAAATAAAAAAAAAATCTAAGCTATTAACCTGCACAAAAGAAAAAAACCCAAAGTCAGCAAAGTATTTAAACAAAGACAAAATGGCCTAAGTCCTCAAAAATTGTCCCCAGCGGAGTCGCCAAGCTGTCACGACCTCTTTTCTTGGCGCCCACGATCGGGTACGAGCGCCTCAGGAGGCTAATGGCTCGGCTGAAATTATTATGCCCGGACTCTCCCAAGTCCATCAATTCATGACTTAATGGTGCAAGTTTTTAACCTGTAAGTTAATTTTAAAATGGAGTCGCCACTAATCGATTTGGGGTGGGTCGATTAGAAACCCAAGTGAAGTATCGGGAGAAATACTCGCTCCTACGCAACCAGAGAAATTAGGATCGGGGACTTGATTACACTAGTTAATCACTAATGCCTTTCGGTACCTAATCTTGTTTAAATCCTAAGGTTTTTGGATTTTTGAGGATTTTCCATGCATTTTTGGAGGAAAAATATTTTTTGGGTCTTTTTTCATTTTTTTGACATAAAAAGCATTTTTTTGGATTTTTGATCTTTTTCTAAAAATATAAATCATTTTTTTGGCTTTTTCTGACTTTTTTGGCTTTTTTTTAGGAAAATATGGACATTTTTTGAAAATAAATTATTTTTTTTTTTTTTTTTTAATTTTATTTATTAAAATATTATTTTTATATTAAAATAATATAAAACGAATCGAGTTGGGTCCGGGTCCCGCTTCGTCCACCCAAGACACGTTGCGGACCCAACTCATGTTTTTTCTCCATTTCTTTTTTTATTGCGGCCCACAAATAAGGGACACCCATCCTCGGGCCCACGAGAGATCAACCCACACGCAACTAGCCCAACCGACTGCAGAGACCCGAGACGCCCGGCCCGACGACTTGACCCGACCAAACCCTACCCGATTAGAAGGTTTCGCCGACCCGGCTCGCGGTGCGACCTCTCTCTACTTGCAAGTGCCTATGGAGACCAAAACGTCACCGGACGACAGCGACGGTGGCGGTGATGAGGGGTGATGGATCTGCGACGCGACGGCAACTAGGAAGACAGCAACGGCCGACTACTCGAAAGGACGCGGTGCGGCGGTTCGGTAGTGGTGACGGGTGGAGATGTAAAGGGGAACGACGGACGGAGCGCAACCGACAGGACTGGATCTCGCGGTGGTTCGAGGCGACGAGCATGGATAGCGAGCGTCAGCTGATACCTGATTGTAGCAATGGCGCAACGTGGCGGCGAACGGTGGCGGTGACGAAGACAGGGCAGCGACGGCGCCTCAGCTCCCAGATCTAGCACCTTTCCCTCTCTCTCCGAGTTTCCTCGCCGTTCAGCCTTGGCTTCGATGGGCCTCAGATTCACGGCCGTGAGTCCTCGGAACCCCCTGAAGTATCTCAGTGGGGTGCCCAAGTCCCGCGACTTCGAATCGTCCCCCTCTCTCTCTACCCTCTCCTCCGGCGAGCCTCGGATCCTTGGGCGTTCGACCTCGAACCTCCCCTGAAGTCTCTCAGTGGGTTGTCCGAGATCTGCAAGCCCTAGATCCAACTCTCCCTCTCTCTGTGTTCGTCTCTCCGGCAGAACCTCTCCCTCTCCGGCCGCGAGCCTTCGGATCCGGGCTTGCTCATCCTCGGCTCCCTTTCTGAAGTCTCTTAGTAGGAAGCACGAAGCTTTGCAGCCTTCGATCGTTCTCGGCGTGCCCTTTGCCGTCGACATCGGGGGCTATTTATAGGCGAGGGGGTGGCCGGTCGACGGAACTTCGACCGCCGGTCCCCTTCGCGCACCGAGCAGCCCCCGACGGCCGAATCGGTGTCCCATCCGACGCCAGCTGCTCCTCCCACGTCCTTATCCGACGCCAGCTGCCCCCTGCTCCACGTGCGTCATTGCTGCTCCTCCCCTCCGCTCCGGCGTCGCGCCCCCTACACGTGCACTGCAACTGCGCGAGGAAGAAGAAGACCCGGCTGGGCTAGGCTGATGCGGAAATGGGCCTCACGGGCCCATGCGAGGGCTTTTCTGCTTTCTTTCTGCTTTTGTTTTGTTTTTGTTTTTTGTTTGCTTTTATTTGTTTATTATTT
The DNA here is from genome assembly GCA_017140615.1 of Eucalyptus cladocalyx. NCBI lineage: Eukaryota > Viridiplantae > Streptophyta > Magnoliopsida > Myrtales > Myrtaceae > Eucalyptus > Eucalyptus cladocalyx. The sequence goes on along the minus strand of CM029516.1, from coordinate 11,563,266 downwards.
TGAAAAAAGACAAGATAAATAAAATTGATAAGATAAAATAAACTTAATTAAAATTGAGGTGTCAACACTTCTAAGATACCATCCAACGGCTAGTTTGGAAGTGGAGGAGTATTTAAGGAGATCAAGGACCAATGAGCAAGTAAGAGACAATGTAAAATTTATAATTCCAAAATCTTAGCGATCTTCAATCATACACCTGTTTTTGGTGAGCTTAAACGTTTGTGATCGTGAGAGAAATACCAAAAGAGTGACTTAGTGAGATAGTGTGATTTATCTCTAAGTGTTTACACTCAAAGTTGTAATCTCTTGTTGATTGCATAATGGAATCCAGCCAAAAGGCTGTTATTGTGGGAGAGTAGACATAGGTTTGATCTAAGTCGAACCACTATAAAATCCATATTCTTGTTCTCTTCCCTAAATTCATTTATTTTGTTCGTAGTTCTATTTAACTGCTAAAGTTTGAACTCGCTCAAAGTCTGTTGTACTTCAAACTCAATTTCAAAAGTTGTTCTTTAAACTCAATTTCAAAAGAAAAATATTCCTACTATTCTTTTGTGAAAAATTTTATTCACACCTATTCACCCTCCTCTAGGTGTTTTTCTAACACTTTCTAGAGATTTTGCTTCAGGCCAAAGGAGACAAATTGTAAGTCATAAAAAAATATGTTGGTCGATTATTGACTTTATATGCTAAGAAATTCGTTTTTGAAGCTAGCTTACATTCTGCTACCAAGGAAAGCCGATATGGGTAGATCCTGTTTTTGGTTCCTGGGGCCATCACAATTGTGTAAATTTCTTGTTAATATAGACTGATTACGATGAAAATGTTGTCGACCGCTCTAGTATCTGTACAGATGATGGCAGCTGGTTTGAATTGGGGAAAATTGGCCTGATGTCTGAGGTTGAATGAAATCAACAAGAGGCAGTCTGTAATAAAGTTGATCTTCGAATAATACTCATAACCAAAACTTAACAATATGATCTGAAATAGCCGAATCTCGGGCAATGTGGAAATTCACATGTTTAATATACTATGCAATCACCGTACCGAATGCATTGCCTAAGAGCGTTGTGTCCATTATCCCGTTGGTATAACTCACCCATGCCGAGGTACTTCCTCCAAATTTTCAGGGGCTTAACTTGAACATTATCTGCGACAGTGAGCACACGGCAGGCAAACGGATTCCTACTGCAATCACTTCTACACGTCTGATTCGGAAATGGGGAGGATTTGGCTCAGGACTGGTCACTGCATTCTTTTTTGCATATTAAGTTCGTAAATTGAACACATTGGTCTCGCATAAATGAATATGAGCCACCAGTTAACAGATTGTACAGCACTGAACACGGATAAATTGCGCGTGATGCTAGGCCGAATGCAGACTCTACGATATCAATGACAGCAAGCTTATCTAGACCCTTAACCAATCCCTGGAACTTACTATTTCCTTGTCGCTGACGAAGAGCACTTATGAACATTACAGTTTACGTAGCCGACGTCAATAACTTTCACATGACTGGTCTCGATTGCTTTTCCTTTCTTCAAAAGACTTAAGTTCATCAGACATATATCCTTTCATTTTCAGCATTTGAGTGCTCTGCAGGGACTTCCATGTCTGCAACCTCCTCTCTCTTGATCTCAGGAGCTCTAGCCCGTGAGCGATTCTCTTCAAGAGGGTCTACGAGGAGTACCCCAAAAAACCTGATTCACGTAGGCTAGTTTGTGGCGGCGCACGAGGGTGCGAAAAAAGGCTGGTCATCAGCATATTTGGCTTATTCCGACAGTATATTAAATATATCAGATTGATTAAGTTTCTTTATCATGGGTTTTGATTTGATATTTCAATATAAGATGATAAAAGGAAAGAAAGATACTATATCTATGTGTTCTTTCGAAAATTTTCATGCATTGAGATTGTTTCAGTGATATCTATATATTTTATTATTTCAATCAATATAATTTCATTGAGAATAAATTTTGGGAAGAAAAAGAATTAAAAAATTGATAATTGTGGCATCGCCCGGTTCTCTTTTGGTGCCCTTTACCATATCATTTGGAAGAATCGAAATAGCATTTTGTTTCGAGAACAAGCTCTAGCGATTCTGGCATTGAAGAACCACCTCATTAAAGTTGTCAAAGACAAGGCTTTGACTTTCAGAAACGTTACGGATACTATAAGGAATAGGAGGTTCCAACGCAACTGGAAAATTGACCCAGTTATTTTCTCTACGGAAGAGTCCGAGCCTCATCCTTAACGTTGTCTAGCTCTCCTACTGAGGGCATCCCGCTTTCTCTTGTGCTGCCTGTCCCCCTTGTGGCCGTTGGTTCTGACGGATGGGCTGTTTCAACATTCTCCTTGGAGGTTTGCTGGCAGCTGTTGCGGTTGGCTGGGAGTTACGTTAGTTGGAGTTAGCTCTATCTTCAAAGGTTGCTTGAGGGGTGCTCCGGCTACTGGCGGTTCCTTCCCTCCTGTTTCCTTCTTTGTTGTCATTGTTTTGCTTGTACTCGCCACTGTTTTGGCTGATTTTCCTTGCCGTTGTTGGTGGGTGTCGCTGGTTGGCTGTTTGTGCCGCTGTTTGGCAATTTTTTGTTTCATCCCGGCACTCTTCCACTCACTATGACTCCTTGTTATTTTGAGTGTAAGTTTTGGTTATGTGATCACCTCTTGTATAGTTTGGTTAAAGTTTAATATAATTCTTTCCTTTACAAAAAGAAAAATGATAATTATGTGAGGTGGAGTGGTAACCATATAAGATTATTTTCAAGGCTTTATTGATGGTAAATTATTTCTTAGAAATGAAGATGAAACAAAAGAATAAAAGCAAAGGAAAGTGACGTGGCAGCCACCAGATGGGCCACATGTCAATTCCCATAGGGCCCGTCATGGAGCATCAACATGGTATAATAGTATTAGATTAATTGGATCCTCACACAGATTCATAGAGGTTAACTTGCCACTTGATTTTACATTCCTTGCATCATTTGCAAGCTCCTTGAGACTTGCAACTGCTGGGGCAACAAACCCCATTAGCAAGACCAACCAGATCTACAGAGAAACCAGCTTTTTATATCATCCTGGAGTTGCATAGCATCAGAAGCTATTATCAACAGCGAGTTAACTCTGACATTTACACATGGTTATTGATTTGAACAGCAAGTGGACTCCAGAAGCTATAGCAACTTCCAGATCACACAGATATTATTGACTCTAACTATGAGGAACGATTCAAATGCTTACATCGAGCAATCATAAAGTGCACGGCGTGTTATGTCAGAAGCTCTATAATACAAGACCAAGTCGCCAAGATCTTCAACACAAACGCAGAAGACCTCAAAACTTATCTACTGTAAACCCAGCCCTAATAACTTCATAAGCTTCTCTGCTTCTCATTTTCTTCAAACCGGCAGTGAAGTCAAGCTTCGATGCTTCAGAAGAAATTGACGTCACCTTCACCCAAATCATCACCTTCGTCCATCCCTTCTACGTCCACCAGCTTCCCTTTATTCAAAATGCCAGTCACCGTGGTGGAAAAACGTAAAACAGAGGAGTCTCTGTAGCCTACTTCACAAACTGATGGAATGAAGACAGTGAACTTTCCGGTCTCCTCATCAAACTCATAATTGGTAGCATCACGAGGGAAGATCCCTATTGGTAAATCATATTCCTTCAGAAGATCCGGCAATGGCTTTTGCATCTTTCCTGCAAAACCAAGTTATGAGTGAGGTTCATGCAAAAAAAAAAAAAAAAAAAAAGAGTCGAACAACCCTCAACCTGATGTAAAATGCTCATTCTTCAAGTTTTGTTTGCGAAGTGCATATCCAATCTTTCTAAAAAAAGTAAAAATATTGGAGAAGTAAATACCCTCGGCATAGCCTATGACAATGAAATTATGAAGACGGGTCTATATCATCAACTCTTTTTATATATTGAAAGGCAAGGCTCCAGTAAAGCAAGGGATGCAATTACACCAAATCTCTAATGAAACAGAAAAAATCATGTTGTGTATTTATAGTTATAATACCACATTATATTGGTGTTTAGATCAAATCATCCATGCCATCAGATTCATTGCAAATGACCCATGGAAACAAGAGGCTTTCACAAGGTTGTGGCAATAGATGCCCAAGGAGATAACTAATGGCAGACCATGATATCACATTGAGGAACTCAACAAAGGAGGTTTCTGCTGCTGGGGCATCAGCATCTATTTGGACATTTATGAGGGTCATCATGAACCTTTACTAGGAGAAAAAATCAAAGTCAGGCTGCACATTGGCAATGTGAAGCTTTTGCCGAAGGAAAAAACACGATAAAATTACTACTATAAGGGCAACTTTTCTCAGTGTACAAACAATCTGCCAGGTTATGTTATGCAAAGAATGCTCTTCAAATTCCAGTGAGCAGAACAGGTGAGTAAGAGCGTCATTACCTAATGATTAACACATGAAAGCAAATAGTGGCACACAAGATATGTGTTAAGAGCAAACCTTTCAGTTTGTTGACCAACCATTTAGTTCCACTTTCGAGGCTGCTTGACATTGACTGTTTTTCAAAGAGAAAACCGTTAGCAGAAAAAAAAAAAATTCCACAATCATGCATATTTGTACGCTAATGAACTTATGAATGTGATGGTGACAACAAATTTAATTTCTTTTCTCCCCTGTTTTCTACCACTAAGCGAGAGCAGATATCCACGTGTGTTTGCGCGCACGTGGAGAGAGATAGGTCTAATGCATTTTGTAGATTTCTATGCCAATAGATTTAACTTCAACCAACAAAGAATTTGAAACTTCATTACTAATCTACAAAACCACATGCATATGCTGTCTGACACGTGCTTGTCAAGACCTACATTGACCTGAGAAAATAGGACTTCTTTTCCTCAAAAACATATACTAAGCAAGCCATGACACTGATTAATAAAAGCCCTATAGTTTTTAACACGTGATTCTCATCTAAATGCATGGGGCAAAGACCTAACTTAGGATTACAACCAATCAGGCTCTGATTGGCAAAGCCATCACCGTTCATTGGCATCCACCACTACTACGCTTAAAGGATAGGCTAACTAATTAGTGCACTTCAGAAACCCTTAAAAATTCACCTAAATAAAAGACATGAGCAGCTTAAAACCAGTGAGCTTTCAGCTGCAACTGAACAAAACTTTGTCAGTGCTTTTAACTGCAGAAATGTGCATCAAACAAACTGCTCTCATTCCTAAAATGTGCATAGTTGGACAGAAAATCTATCAAACATTGGTGTTAGAGAGGTTTCACTTCGATGTATCTGCATAAAAGAAAAACTACAGTATCCATTTCCGTTAGGAGTTGTTAGTTGCATGTTCATTCTCAATTATCAATAACATACTCTCTAACTCCACAACTGCCAATGGAAAATATTTAGCCGAAGAGAAAAAATCTACCAGCAGTGGATCATTTTATTGAGCAAAATACGTTAATCCATCTCTTCTCCGATTACAAGAACCAGGCAAGGCGATATAAGAGAAAGGGCACGGGATGCCAAGCATACACAGATTGGTTTATGTCAGATTGAGTCGCAAGGCAGGAGACATAAAGAGACCCAATGAACTGAACCCATAATGTTATTGCCGAAATCCAATCGTTACAGGCAAGGACGACAAAACCCACAAAAGAAGCTATCCCGAACATGTCAATTTGGTCTTAAAAGAAGCAACTTCATCACCGGATCAACATGAACTGAACCCACGAATTGCAAAAATTCAAAGGGTGGGACAGAGAGCGGGTTGTGGCGCGGAGGATAAACTCACGGTGAAAGACGGAATCAATCTCCTTGTTAGCTTGCTGGCTAAGCCAATACGACCCCACCTTGTTCATTATCTGATCCATCCCGGACCTTCTCCCGCTCCTGATGATCCGACCCTTCTGAGAATTACGCCGCAAGCTATCAGCTTCCCGAGTTCCCTCAATCCAAAACGATCATAACACCTCTCTCTCTCTCTCTCTCTCTCTCGCTGGCTGGCTCGGGGGCCTGAAGAACTTTCAGACCGAAGACCAAGGAATACAGAGTGCACGAGATGCATGCTGTCATTTTCTTTTGTTTTCCATGCCCATCCAGACTTGTCCCAATAATTTTTGTTTTTCTGCGAACTCCATTTATTTCGCAACAAATTCACCTTTTAAAAAAATTCCTTAGAAATAATTATTTGTGTTGTCTAAAATAATAAGCCAATGAAAAATATTTTTATCGTTGATGTTTAGAATTAAGAGAAAACAATGATAAAGTGTTTATAATGGCTTAACCCCAATAAGAGTTGCATGAGAGTTGCATGATATGTATTTGTAGGAGCGAATTATAGAAGGATATCGATAGAAATATAATTATAGAAATGCCCCCACAATATATATAAATTACATATTAATATTCGTTACCGACAATAATTCATATCAACGCATTTTTGTAGAGAGGGAAAATATATATTTTTGTTTGTTTTTATAATAAATTATTCATTTTCTGAGTTAGACACAGATCTAAATTTATTCCGGATCTTTTTTGGCTTCGATATAAAATCTCAACTCTGCCTCACTAAAGTAATCGGGTTCCGTCGGCAACCCACACCCCACCATAATCTTTTTGGTCAAATGAAGATCTTATACTAAATACATAATAAATCCCATCAATTTGCAGAATATAAGACTGAAAAGAATTAAGATCTGACTATCCTAAAATGAAAAGCCATGCTTTTTTTTTTTTTTTCTGGGGTTCAAAAAATTATGTAAGTAATCTCGCGTTCCTTTAAAATAATTTATCAAACATAGAGGTTTTCGGGTATGATCGAAAGGTACATCTTTAAATGTTCCCAAAGCCTATAATATTTTTTTATTTATTACATAACCTAAGGACTATAAATGAAATAAAGGCATTTTAGTATTCTTACATGTCAGCTTCGATAGCCATCCCAAACCCTTGGGTTCTTTTTTAGCCTACCTAAAACCCGTCCTGCTACCAAAAACCCAAAAGTTGTTTACATCCTCTTAGGCTACGTTTAGTCGTTCGGATTTCTAATCATAATGGAAATGGATAGAATAAGATATGAAATCATGAGATTTTTTTATATTCTGTCAATTATTTAATGAATCGCAGTATTAAAGTCAGATATACTCACATCATATCATCTACATCTTTTATATAAACGGCATATCATTACAAATGAATCTAAATGTTCATAAACAGATATAGTGAAAATCTCTCATAACACTATTCCTTAAAATTTCTACTTTCATAAAGTCGGATACGTTTATATCACATCATATACATTTTCCATTTTCATCATTCTTTAATAAAATTATATCAAATAGTAAATTGTACTAACATACCTAAAATATATAATAAATATAAATATTTAATTTATAGATTGAATGTTTATTATAAGATAGAATTAAAGTTGAATATATAAATTAAAATAAGATTAATTAAAAATAATTTTTTTTATTTTTTATTTTAATTTTTTAAATTAGAATTCATATATTATTTATATTGAAATATAATTTCAAATTTTTTAATTAATAAGTTTGTTATTTAAGAAAAATAACTTTTTTATTATGGACATTAGAAATCATATTCACCTTATCCCACCTCCCTCATGGGATAATTTTATCATGTCTATATCCCCCTTATATCCCACTTTATCCTCTCCTGAGCGAACACCAAACATAGAATAGGATAAATCATATCCTATCCCGAATTTTATCCCAACTGCCAAACATAGCCTTAGGGTTTGGACGCGTCGGTTACCTGATTATACTCATCATGCTTCCTGCCCTACGCTTAGCTTATTTAAATTATTATATACTTAGAGGATAATGACATAAATGATATATGAACTTTGGCTCAATATGCAATGTGATCAACATTTATTCAATATGGTCTCTAAACCTTTAGTATTTGTTCAATTTAGTCTCCAAATTATATAAAAATGTTCAATATTTTCCTTCTATTAATTCAAGTTCAAGAACAATATTAAATATTTTCATATAATCTCACAATGAAATTGAACATACACCAAAAGTTTGGGGATCATATTGAATGAGTTATAAGTTTAGGGATCACATTATATTTTGGTCAAAGTTAAGAGATCATTTATATTATTTCTCCTATGCTTCATGAAGGAAGGCGACGTCCCATCCAAAGCTTGGTTTCCCCATTGATCAAGGTTGGGATTTTTGTCCAAGCGGGCCAATGGGCCACTAAAAGGTAGCCAAGCCCGTCCATTTGATTAGGTCTAGTCAACAACTATGATGACCTACCACAATTCTATCTAGAGGTGGCAAAATGGAGGTGTTCAATTCAAGGTTAGGTTTATAGTTGGTGATTTGGGAATTAGGGCTTAGCTTGTATTTTTTGAGAGAACAGTTTATGATACGCATGATAAAATTTCTAGAACAAAAATCAATTTTTATTCCCTGATGAGTTTAGCAAAGAAAATTGTTTGATAACAACTTAAAATTTATATTTCTAGAATAGAAATTTGTTTGATAACAAAATAAATTTCTATTTTCAGGGGGTGGCAAGACTGCAGGCAACCCTTACCAAAAAAAAAAAAAAAAAAAAAAAAAAAAAAAAAATACCGTAGGCAACGGGCGGCAAGCATCTGACGTATGATGCCCAACAACGGGCAACGGGCAACGGGCAACCCACAGTCGGCATCTAGTGTTCCATGGGTGGTGGGCAGTGACGAGAGTAAACAATAAGAAGTTTTTTCATTTCTCACTTTTGTTTTAGAAATAGAAAAGCTAAAAGTTTTAACTTCTAATTTTTATTCCAAATCTATTTTTGAAATATAAATCTATTTCAAAAATACGTTATCAAATGGATTTATATTCCAAACATGTTTGAGGAATAAAAAAGCAAAAAAAATAGGGAAATATAAATTTTGTCATGTGCGCCCCTAGTGTTCTTGGCCTCATGGTTTAGTGCTAGAGTGCAAAATATAATCCCCACGAGGCATTGCGTGCTTGGCTTGGGTCAAGTGCAAAATGCAATCTTCAAAAGTAGTCTTCATCTGTCTGTCTTATTTTATCAATCTTTGAACATGGGGGCGACGACGACTCCTCAACATCAGGTGTCCCGTTCCATCCTCAAAAGGTCAAGCGCCATCTCCTTCTCGAACAGTGCCCTCTTCCATCTTCAAAAGGTCAAGTGCCCATCTTCTTCTCGGACGGTAGAACGGGACCAGAACTGAGAGCCCCCGCGATTGCGGTGAGCCAAACCTTCTGATCAAACCCAACAACAGCCCTTTGACCCTTCATCACATGCCTGTTCAACCCTCCAACGCTCGTTTTATAGGGCTGAAACATTGCGCAGGAATTCATGCCCATCGCCAAAATAGCAAACATGACGGAAATTGATTTCACGGAAGTTGATTTCCACAAAGGCACGTTGAGATGCCTTAAATTTTCGAGTATTCATCATCTGGGCAGGGAGCATTGCTTATCAGCATCTCGATCCTTAGATTCAAGGCGTAAGGCGTTCAGGACATGACATCCACGCATTCGAGGGTTGAGATGCACTGTCGAGGAAAAACAGAACTCCCAGAGCATGAATAGTTTCTCGACATCCGTATGTTAAATCTTAAGGAGCGCGTTAGATATTTCCTGTCCTTGCTTTCGGTCTACGGAACATCTAGAAGACTTTCAGTACAAAATTGCGGGTTCCTACTACCCCAGTTCGTCACGAGACCATGCAACTCAAGAATCATGGAACTGCATGCGCTTGCATTCGGATTGGCCTATTATTTTCTCTTTGCCTTCGTCCTTCGGCATGCATAGTTTAAACATGTCGCATGTGCATATGTCAAGTTCTTGTTTTTTTGGTAGGATGGGAACGATTGATATGACACATTTATGAGAATATTCTATTCAAGTACTCTGAATCCTTCCAATCTTATCAAATACCTATTGAGTCCCGTAGAGTAATTGAAGAAAAGACTACGTTATCAAAACTGAAAAAGGAGACAAAAAAGCAAGGATCTTTTCCGGTAAAGATGCAAACCTTTGATAACCATTCGTATCTGGAAGCATTTCTTTTTACTGATATTCAAGAATGTAGGCAAACTATCTCGTCTAAGGTTCACTCTACTCACACAATAGTGAGCGTCAAATATCAGGTTGCTCTATTTGGAAGTGCTTTGATTTAAATTTTAATATATTGTATTTAAATTATAATGTAATGTATTCAAATCAAGCGCTTAATCACTTAACAATTTCATTTATTGAGTCTAGTTGTAAGGTATCATATTAATTTCTCATAACCTTTTATGGAAAAGTAGATCATACATCGCTAGTATAAAAAGAAAAAGTAGATATCACATAGAAGAATCTTTATCCTTCTTTGATTTGAGAATTTCAAACGTGAGGAGGAAGACTGACGTGTGGGGAGAGTGACATTGGGTTGGGAGCTTGAACCAGCTATTTGACCGGGCGGGTGTGGTTTGATTAGCCAATCCATCGTTGTCAAGATATTTTTGATGCGTTGGCATATCGAGTATTTAACCTAGCAATTATAGTTAATTATTAGATAGATTGATCTTGACTAGACATCACTTTAATCTTATTTCATTGGAGCATGTAATGATGCTGATATTATCTGAGAAGTTAGACATACATTGATCCCTATAATGAGAATGCAATTTATCATATTCTTTTACTACTTGTTATCTATGAACTGTCATCTGACACTATCGACAACCTGTCAATAGTAACATATAAACAATTACTTGGACACTCAGGCATGATCTCTCTCCATCTGACTTTCTCTCTCTAGAAAAATGTCTCTCCCATCCTTAAGCCCATATACTCCCCTTTTTCCCTCTAAATTTTCTCTCATTTCCAATGCTAAGTTAAGTATCGAAAGGTCAATCCAACCACAAAACCCCGAAACCCTCAGCTCTAATTTCTGGTGCCAGATCAAATCCCCAGTGGAGTTTCAGATAGAGTCCGTGATTCCCGTACCAAGCTTCTAACATCTAGCATATGAAGCACTCAACTAACATATGGCCACCATAATAAATACCAAAACTATAATAATCCATCGGGGAGAGCTGGAAACGCCGTTTTTCCAATGGGCAGAACAGCGGAAATTTGACAGCATGGGAAAAGAAAAATCGGTGGTATATCTGTTAACAAGGGCGGTGTTCGATCTCTGTTTGGCCTTTGCCTCTCTCTTGTGGTCGCTGCCGGTGTTCAAATCGCTGCTTGGCCTTTGCCTTTCTCGTGTAGTCACTGCAATTTCAACATGGCTTATGGCCAGCCCCGCAATCTGACTGAATGTGGATTTGAAAAGGTATTTTGATTTTAGTTGCTGATAGAACATGCAAACTACGCGCAACGATACATCATCTAACCGAGACAGTAATAATAGAAAGCCATTTTTAGACAGCCTATGCGCAATATAATTCTCGAAAATTCAACTTTCAAGGAAGTCGTGGCCACGCAAAATGATGGTGTTTTGGTAGAAGAGACTAGGAAAGAAGAGCAGTCATTCTAAAATGGTCACTAGGTTGGATAAACTAAGGGAGAATGAAGGGGAGAATTAGAAGGGATTTGCTTCTTCTTTTTTCGCTCTGTTTGTTTTTCAAAAAATAAATAATTTAAAAAATATTTTCTTAAAAATTATTGTTTATGTTGCTTGAGACAGTTAGTCAATAAAAATATTTACATTATCGACAACAATTTATGTTTATATTCTAAATGACAGTAAAAATATTTTTTTATTAATTTATTTTTATAAGCGATACAAACAATTATTTTTAGTAAATTATTTTACAAATCATTCATTTTTTGCCAAAATAGACACACCCGGAGTAACTTTTTAAGGCTCTTAAAATCCTAGAAATCCATCAATGTTCAGCAATTGGGAGAGGTGTGGTGACTAGTAAACACATTTTTTATTCTTGTATATTTATAAACTTATCTTATATTAGTCATAAATAGTATATTCATTTTCTCATGTAATTAACATGTAAACAACGCTGTAATCAAATCCCTCCAACTCCCTCCCTTTTTTTTTCTGTAATTAATAATCTTCCTTTCTTTTCTATTTACCTCTATCAGATCTAATCTCGTATAAAGATAGAAAATTGTGTAAATTGGATTTATGGTTAAGAACGGAGTTTTGTCGTCGAGCCACATTGTCCCATATCTCAATACTCTTTAGACTGATTAGAAGAAAAAAAATCTCAGTTATCTCACTTACTCTACTATAAATGCACATTAGACACAATTTTTTCAATATTAATTATATAAAGTAATTTCAATGGAGTGTATAGTATAGAAAACAAAGCCATTTCATTTAATTATATTGTAAATAAATGCACAGCAGCAACATTTGTTTATGACATATTAGTAATACAAATTTCTTCTGGTTGTAAATTAAATCCATAGATGAAATAAAGTGCATACATGATTTCCCCACCAACCAAACATGTATGCTTCAACTTAATAAATTATAAGATAACCGTGACATATCATTTTATGAAGCTTCTTAGCTATGTCGATAACTATCACCAAAATAATGCAAGTTGCAATTTTAATCTAAAATTTATCTTCCATTGTATAAGCGAAGTTACGCACTTCAATTATTGCATGGAATTTTTGAAAATTTAATAACTATCGGCGTTATTCATCTTTCGGAACAAAAGTGTTGATTCAATTCCTGCATTTACTATCACACAGAGAATCTTATTGTTTCATATTGGTAAAAAAAATATATTGTAAGGCTATAGTTAGCAGCACAGTCAAAAAATAAATTAATTTCAAAGATCAAAGCTTTCATTGATTTCAAAGACCAATTTTAAAATAGACTCCAAAACTGACTGCGCAAAACGCGGTAAGACTCGACTTTTTCCCTTATTTTTTTTTTCTTTTCCTGGTCAATATTTGTTTTCTCTTTTTGATGCTCATCTTTGTCCGGCTCAAGTGCTGACTTTTTGACTTCCCACCCCTTCCTTTAAGTTGATGAAAACTGCCTTTCGGAAGGAAGGAACTAGCTTTCACTTTTTACCTCAATTATTAAAGGAATAGAATAATCAAATATGAAACCACGAATTTTAAACTTTTACAATAGTTTAACACCGGTCCTGCAAAATCTCATAAAATATTTGTCAATCAGTAACTGACCTCAGCCCTTGAGGGTAACCTTTGATTTCCATTAGCTATCTAGTACGTATAGTACCATCTTGTAACACCCTCCTAGTTGATGTATATATATCAAATCATGTGTGCTCGCATGCCCATGTGTGTTGACGCAGAATTACTCAAATTTTCTACCATGGTTTATATTATTTTGTTATATAATATCAGCAGAATAATATTTCCACAAATCTTTTTTAGAATTTTTGCAACGCAGGATTTTTTTAATAGGTATAGTAATAATCTTGGGATTTGTCTTGAGGAACACTAGATTGATACGTATGCGATGATGTCAATGCTCTGTGCACTTGACCATATAGACATGAGTGTGGGGTTTGTATTCAAACCCAGGTGGGAGGATGCAGCCAGCAATATGAGGGAGAAATGGAGAATCAAATTAAAGACAAGGAATGGTTTTCTAGAAGATAATATATGTACAAGTGGGAGTATATGTATTGAAGAAAGATAACTTAAAAAGGATGGAAGCAAAGTTAAAATGGCCGGACCACATTCGTCAAATCATATACACTTCAGTGCGTAATGCCTATTCTGCATGATAAATTAGCATGACAATAACAGCTAGATAAATATCATTGTTTATCTCTTATAGTTTCCACAAATCTTTTTTAGAATTTTTGCAATGCAGGATTTTTTTAATAGGTAAGGTAATAATCTTGGGATTTGTCCTGAGGAACACTAGATTGATACGTATGCAATGATGTCAATGCTCTGTGCACTTGGCCATATATACATGAGTGTGGGGTTTGTATTCAAACCCAAGTGGGAGGATGCAGCCTGCAATATGAGGGAGAAATGGAGAATCAAATTAAAGACGAGGAATGATTTTCTATACGATAATATATGTGCAAGTGGGAGTATATGTACTGAAGAAAGGTAACTTAAAAAGGGTGGAAGCAAAGTTAAAATGGTCAAATCGCATTCATTGAACCATATATATTTCAATGCGTAACGTTTATTTTGCATGATAAATTAGCATGACGATAATAGCTAGTTAAATATCATTGCTTATCTCTTACAGTAAACCATATTATTAGGAAGGAAAGTGTAAGGCACATGTTTGCAATCGTTAAAATTTTGAAACTTGCATTGGAAACGAGCTTGATCGGTCCATTGCAGAGATAACGTCGTGGCAAAATTATCGTGAAAAAGCGTGCATGCAATGGCCAATCAATTGAGTTATCTTAGCACATCAACATGTCACGTCAGGTATTACTTTTTCCCTAAATAAAATTTGCTCGTCAGCAAGCATGAAAGCCAACCCCGATATGGCTGTTGAATCATGTGGCCATAGAACAAGATAGGAGCAACACAAGCGGATCATGTCAAGGTAGAGGGAAAGACGAAGATTTAATTGGAGGAACATGGAGAAACGGAGAGAGGCCTGCTTTGGCATGGCGTGGGGGAGTGAACGTCGCTTCCAATCCCACTATAATAGAGAGAAATTTCTCAATTGGGTCCTTTTGTTTCCCTAAATTAGTTCATGAAGAGTTCGCAACTGGGTCAGGCTCGAAGCACTTTCTTTATCCTTTCGTCCATGTTCCTATTTCCTTCCTCAAGTTGAGATCCCAATCAATTTGAGGATTGATTTTTTGGGAGTGCTTCGTGTTGACTAATTGACCCTAAGTCAAAATGGAATGGGCAATAATTGGCACGTCCTTCGTTGCAATAAACAAATGCATTTGATACTAGAGTAGCACCTCATGGTGGAAGATTGCAAAACCGAGTTCGAGTTGAAGGTTTTGGCACAAGTGCACACGAGACACGTGTTAATCGTACCTAAAAGAAAGATATTCTTTTTCAACGTGTTGATTGAACATAACACGAGAAACCCAGTGCTTTGAAAAACAGAAATGATAAAATTTCTTTATTTGGGTTTTCAAAGGTATTTTGAAACATTTGTTAATAATATCCTTTACCATTTTCACTAAAGCTAATTTTCTTAAGACAATTAAGTAACTGAATATTTAAGTGCTCCTTTTTCACTCCACACATACAGTTTTCTTTCAGAGAAATAATCTAATTAGTTAAAAATTTATTTTAGGATGTCAATTCAGTTTTTAATTTTTAAAGTTTGCCAATTTAATCCCAAACTGCATGAAATCTCAATATAGTCATTTCGATCAACTTTTGCTTAAAAATTGTTAAACCCAGTGGTGTGCCACATAAGATGCTTGACTATGATTGGACCGTTATATCAATAATTTACAACAAAAATTGACTAGAAGGATTATGTTGGAATTTCACACAATTATTAATGACTAAATCGACAAAATCAAAAAATTAAGATTGAATCAGCGTTTGTATAATAAGTTTGGAATTGATCGGATTATTTTCTCCCTTTCCTTTCCCTCATGTCACCTCTAAGTGCACTCGATACCAACGGACAAGCTGTGCTACTTTCTACAGAGATACTGAGCTTTGCCATGTATGATTTATTGGGCAGTCTCATTTGAGAAGCGTCCACATATGTTCCTATGATTTTGCAAACAATAATTCAACTTTTCCCCCGGGGGGGGGGGGGGGGGTGTTTGTTAGTAAATAGGTGTTTTAAAATAGGTCCTGAAGTCAATGGTCATAGAAGTTAGCCCAGTTAGTACCTAGGATTTAATATAATTTATCTCATTATTTACTAAACTTATGTAAGACAGAGGCCGGGTATAAGGCTGGGTACCAAATTCTAGACACTCTTTATGACCACGTACAGTGTTCCGTGGGAGAATCGAAGAGCCTTTTATACTTTTATCCTTGAAACATATGAGAGCACGAGAAAAATAATGAAATTTGGTGATGCAACATGCAATAAACATTAAAAGAATGGGGGAGGCGTTGAGTTGACATGGGGAGGCCAAGGTTGGAATTTTAGGTATCAACAAAGCAATTAATTTTAAAAAGATCAAGTTGCAAATTGAGGGGGTGCAATCGTTGGGAGGGGATGATTAAGATAGATCGATAATTATTTTTTCTTTCCCAATGATCAAGGTTGAGCCATGGACCACTTGTCACTTTTTATTTTTTCTTATTTAATAGCAATTATTATTGTATTTTCCAACTTGAGATATAAGGCTCGTAAACAATAGGAACTGATAGGACCGCCCTTTAAATTTGAAATAAAACCGGGACCATCTGCTCTTGAGCAAAGTACCGTGCCTCTATGTCTGAGGGTCCCTAATTTTCTTTACTTTTAAAATAAAATAAAAAACCCTGTACAGTATTAAAGACTACAAATTAATACACACACTCGAGCTTAATTTGAAAAAGAAAATACTAATAATGAAAATCTGCCACAGTAGTAATAGAATTCAGGCCATGACCACTTATTTATCCTTTCTTCAACGGACAAGCTGGCACTAGTTTTTTGAATTTCGCCCATGCCATTACCGTATTGACTAGTTCTCGAAAATCATTGATTTATTCTCGATGTACATTTTTTCTTTTATTTCTTAAATGTATAGAAATACTGTTATCACATTTATCTTGCTCAGTTGCACCATCTGTCATAAATAAACATTACTTATATGAGAAGTCTTCGTATCCGCAATAGGGAATCTGACCAAGACCCCTTCTTAAATGGACGATGACTTTGGGACCGTTTCGAGATGTTTATATCGAGTCGTGCAGGTTGAATTGCAATGGTTCGTGGATGACATGTAAGATAATATGCCTCCACTAGATAAACCGTTTGGTGTTCCTCTCTTTCTTGGAGAAAAATCCATTTCAAAGTCGTTGAATTCTAACACCCTTTAGCCCAATCCCCTGGCTTTTGGAATACCTTTCGTAAACTTACAGTCGACCTTCAAGACAAGAACTTTAGGATCACTCTCTCATGGCATTTCCTTTGGGATTTTTTTAACGACCAGAAGGGGTTGATCTTGTTAAAAGCGTTTCTCAATTTCCAGCCGAATTCGAGGTTGGATTGGAGCCAAACTACGACGTTTACGAGGCGTGCCCCCACCAAAAGTATAGGCTAGGCAGTCAGGAAAACCTGGGCGCCGCCTAGTAGGCCATTCTAGGCATTGGTCGGGCAGCCGACTTGGAACCCGTAAGGGCTCTTGATTCTGCCCATGTAGCGGGTGCCTGAAGGCAATTTGACTTGGGGAAACTCGGGATTTAAAGCTTGTTTTTAACCTAGTTTCATAACTTATACTTTGGAGCAACCAAGACAAGAGATAAGGTTATCTTTATGTGAGTTTTCTAAGTGAGTAACTTGTAAAATAATATGAAATAACACTTATGAGTATGCTATTGATGTGATCAAGAGATGGAAAACACTAGATCAATTGAGTATAATACTCCAGATTCAAAGTGGATTTCTTTGTGGCTAGCTCTCTCTGTGGAATAGGTACCGGTCCTTAGATCAAATCATGTAAATCTCTTATATTGTCCTTGTTGCTTTCTTTAGTAATTGTGTTCTCTCATGTTTGATGCCTAATTGCAAGATCTCATAGCTTTCCATAATTTTGCAACAATTATATGAGAGCTAAGGTTAATGTTTCTAAAATTGATTTGGGGCCTTTGCTTGTCTCACTATCTAGAATGTTATGTTAGCAATTGTGTCTAGAGTGAAGATTGAAATTGAGAAGGAACAACTTTGGGTTGTAGAGTATTAACATGCATACCTATTAACAACCAAGAGTTTGGCAAAGGCATTGGATGGCAAAAATAAATTAGCAGAAATGATGAAACATACTGATAAGGTTGAGCTAATGGGGAAGACAAAGAGCATAATGTTGTTGAATTTGTTAAATAAGCTGTTATTAGAAGGCTAAAGAGAATGATGCCTTATTGTTGTGGGGAAAACCCAAGACCCTTTATTTGATGAAGGGTTCAAAGAATTACTTGTATATGCTAAAATTGATGTTTCAATTCCAGTGATTGAAGGCATCAAAACCCATTTAGATGAGTTAAACAAATTTATGACGAACTTAAAGGATGTTACTTAGGCTTTTCTTGATGAGATACAAGGCATGACGTTACTGGTGCACCTACGGCTCCTTTTGAAAACATTGATGCACCTATAAAGAGGTTTACAAGAAGATAACTTGGCACAAGATATAGCACAAGATTTGGTTAACCATGGAGGGTTTGGAAGTAGCAAATAGATTAGTCATTCTAAATCAAGGTCCAATTTTTGGAATCTTTGGTGTTGTCACAATGATGATGTAGGATATTATAGGAGATATTGTCTGAAGTACAAGAGATAAAGGAGTTAAGGTGGAGTCTGCATGCAATTATAATGTTGTTGTTACAACAAACAATAGTTCAATTGATATTGATGATGTCTTAGTGATTACCATGACTCATCAAGTAATGATTGGATGTTTACATAACGTGGCTTCTCATGGATATTGAAGTTTACTACTTACCGTTGCATAGAGGGTAATAAAGTGCCTATGGGAAATGGTATTGCTTGTGAAGTAGTGGTAATAGGAAGAATCAGATTAGGATACATGATGGCGTTATGAGGACATTGACTATTGTAAGGCATGTGCCAATGCTGAGGAAGAACTTTATTTGGCCGTGTGCTCTTGATAGGGTCAGATACTAGATCTCACTTGAAGGTGGAGTTTTGGATGTCTCTTGAGGTGCGTAGACTATGACCCCAAGGAAGATAGAGTGCAAGCTATTTCTCTTCCAATGAATGACAATAATGGACTTGTCTACAAGATCCTCTAAGGCTTCTAAGTAGGACACGACGTATTGATCACACATAAGGCTCATACACATGAGTGAAAGAGAGATGATGATTTTGAGTTAGAGGAGTTTATTGAGGGGTCACGGGATTGAGAAGCTAAATTTATGTGAAGATGGTGACAATAGTGGTTGTGGGAGAGTGAAATTTGATGCGATAATTCAAATGACTAAGGAGATTGTATGCTGTGTTCACTTAGATTTATGGTGACCCTTTTAGTTTTCATCTAAGGGAGGTGCCTAATATGTGCTGTCATTTTTTATGATGTTTAAAAAAAAAAAAAAACACCTGAATTTTAGTTTAATGTACAATGTGATCTTTGAATTTTTAAATTGTTCAATGTGATCCCTAAACTTTGATACATATTCAATTTAGTCCATGAATAATATATTATAATGTTCAATGTTGTCCTTAAATTTGAATTAATGAAAAGACAATATTGAACATTTTTATAAAGTTTAGGAATTAAATTGAATATATATCAAAAGCTCAAAGAGCACATTGAATACAATGAAAACTTAGGGTTCACATTACATATTGAGCTAAAGCTTAGGGATC